>CM065735.1:25918018-25925518 GCA_033310375.1 Conus canariensis | reverse complement strand
TTTCTACTTGACTTTTCAAATCCAATATTCCAAGTCCTCTTTTGCGTCGATTCAAAATCAGTTTTATTCGCCGTAAGTAAAACAAACCCTATAGTAAGACAAGATCTTATTACAGATATTCATCACCTAATACATTTCTTGATTATTAGGGGTACAAGAATTAGTTTCTGTTGGGTTCCTTCTCATTGTGGGATTCAGTTTAATGAGAGAGTAGACAGAGCAGCAAAACGGGGAGCGAAAAATACTAGCGGGTCGGAGGTTATCAGTATCCCATTGTCTATCCATGAGGGATACAGTCTTCTAGAAAATGCATGCTGGAAACATTTTAGGAAAAAACAACAAAATTCGGGATGTTCTCTTGATACTCGCATAAACCAGCTATTAAACTTTGACACACTTCATTCTTTTTATCAATGTAGTTTGCCGTTTTCTCGGATCATAATTTCGCTAATATATAAGGTCAAACTAAACGCTTATAAGACAAAGTTTTGCAAAAATATAACATGCCTTTGTGGTGAAATGATAAAAAATTCCCACATACTTTTCCACTGCAAACAGTTAAAACCTCATCTACCACCTCTGCCTAATTGTTCTCTGGATACAGTTGTAACCGATTTATCACTAATGTGTAAAATTGCTGTTTCATTGCATCAAAGTCCTATGTTTTCTGTTTTGTAAAATGGGAACTGGTGTTTTAGTAACGTCCTTGTTATGACCGGTTATTCTTCGATGTTTTATAGTTAGTTATCCATTTTTTGCTGTTGCTGTTAATGTTATTCTTATAGATTAGGTTCGTCTAATATCACATAATGTGTATAGACGTTAAATTGAAGACCTAACACCAGACGCGCTCCGTAGCGATCCACGGAAAATGTTGAGCAGTGTAGCGTGTCTTTTGGCTTTTTTTTTTTTGGTTTTTTGTGTGTTTTTTTTTGGGGGGAACCTGTATGGACACTTCGACCTAAGGTCGAATGGAAGGTGACGGGGGGGGGGGGGGGGGGAGGGGGGTGGCGTGGGGGGGGGGGGGGGGCGTGGGAGGCGAGAAAGAAGGGCGAGGGAGTGGAGGGGCAGCTGACACAAACGCCGTGTGTTGTGGTCAGTGGACGCGACAGTCTGGTTCAAACCGAAGCACTGTGTTTGCTCTGCTCTGGGTACAAGAAAGACTGAAAGTGGCTTGGCTCAGATTAACTCTCTCTCTCTCTCTCTCTCTCTCTCTCTCTCTCTCTCTCTCTCTCTCTCTCTCTCTCTCTTTACAAATGCACGATGCGTGTGTGTGTGTGGTGTGTGTGTGTATGTGTGTGTGTGTGTGTGTGTGTGTGTGTGTGTTTGTTGTGTCTGTGTGTGTGTGTGTGGGGGGGGGGGGGGTGTGCGTGTGTATGTGTTTGTGCGTGCGTGCGTGAATGCGAGAGAAAGAGAGACTTCAGTTTTCAGACTTCAAACAGAGAAAGAGGAGGAGGAAAGGAACAAAGGGCTGGATATACTGACTGCCAAACAAACTGCCAGGAATATTGAGATAAACCGCTACCCGAATCATCCATGAATTCTAGAGCGGGGGGGGGGGGGGGGGGAGACTCCAACACAGGTTGTCATATACACTGACAGAAAACATTGACACAGACCGCTAGAAACATTGAAAGAAAGCATTGCTGGGGATTCCCAGACCCACTCACAGAAAACACTTGCAGAGACTGCCTGAAACACGGGAACACAAATCACTGCCAGAAACTGACAGACTCAATGTCAGAAAGCACTGACAGAGACTGGCAGACTGAAACATTATACAGGAACACCGCAAGAGACCGCAAGAAACAATGACAAGAAATTAATTGCCATGCATGTAGAGAGATATCACTTCTCAATACTGACTAGAAATTGGCACAATAATGACACACAACACTGCCAGTAAGTGACAGAAACACGTGCAGAAAACTTCCCCAGAAACCAGCCGCCATGGAGCGTGGCAAACTGCGGGCTGGAGGGTTATAAGTTCGGTTCCCATCACAGCCATTCATTAGTGGGATATGTTTGTCCTGACCGGCTCCTCCTACTCAACGTCGTGTTTAACTATAGGCTACAATGGGAAGACTGGAACCATAGCCGAATTTCGTCCACTTAATAAATGGGTTTGTGAGAGTGTCGCTCTAAGTTCCTGACCAACACTACAGGTGTCTGTATCTCTCGGGCCTGGTTGACGCAATAATATATTATGAAGACAAACGTAGTGTGCAGCCCTCAAATACAATGATATCAATATACATGATTATAGTACTGCCATATATTGCCAGAAACAAACAGAGCACATGGCCACAAATTGCCAGAAATATCGATGGAAAACGTTGCCAATGAGTGCCTGAAACTCTGACATAATTGTAGTACTGCCAGAGATTGCTAGAAAGCGACAGAGCAACTGCCAGAAGTACTGACGGAAAACATTGGCAGCGAGTCATTGAAGCACTGACAGATAGTACTGTCAGAGACTGTCAGAACAGAAACACAGGCAGAAGACATTGCCAGAGGGCATCAGAAACACTGAGAGAGAAACAGCTCCAGAGACTGCGAGAAACACTGAAGAAAAGAAAAAAAAATTCAAAGAAACAAAACAAATGAAGAAGAAAAAGAAGAAGAAGACAAGTGGAAATAAACTAGGTGACTTCCATATCAGCTTTTTTAAGCCAATACAGTCATTTTCTTCGGGAAAACAAGGTTATGATGTTGTTATACTGAAGATTTTTTTTTTGTAGGATAATAACTCTTTTTCCTGTTTGCCTAAAAGGTTTTACTTGTTTTCCCGAGGTAAACAATCATTATCAGCGCTCTAAGAATAACAACTGTTTTCTGTATTTTGTGGGGAAAATATTTATTATCCGTCAGGAAAAAAAAGCTGCAAAAATAAAAACAGCTATCATTATTGGCTTATGAGACCTGTAAAAAGAACACGACCTGTTCACGTAATCCCATACTGACGAAAAATAGTAATCATCGCCTTTCGATACTAGCGTGTTCCCATAGCTCTTCATGGCACATTGCACCGGAACGGGCAACACTGGACACTTCATTCATAATTCCTTGCAGACTGCAGCCTCTTGAGCTGGCAACAGAATGAACCTGATCGTGGGAGCATATTAAGAAAGCTCTGATACGTTCCCTCGTGGTCGGCTGGGCTACAAACATGAGCTGAAAACGTATTGGAGAGCCGGGAGCAGGTAAGACAGTCAACAAAGAATTATAATGAAAGACAGAGACAATGAAAAAATAATAATAATTAAAGACACAGAGACACTGAACAAATAACAATTATAATGAACGATACAGAGACACTGAACAAATAATGATAATAATGAAAGACACAGAGACACTGAACAAATAATGATAATAATGAAGACACAGAGACACTGAACAAATAATGATAATAATGAAAGACACAGAGACACTGAACAAATAATGATAATAATGAAGACACAGAGACACTGAACAAATAATGATAATAATGAAAGACACAGAGACACTGAACAAATAATGATAATAATGAAGACACAGAGACACTGAACAAATAATGATAATAATGAAAGACACAGAGACACTGAACAAATAATGATAATAATGAAAGACACAGAGACGGGAACAAATGATAATAATGGAAAACACAGAGACACTGAACAAATAATGATAATAATGAAAGACACAGAGACACTGAACAAATAATGATAATAATGAAAGACACAGAGACACTGAACAAATAATGATAATAATGAAAGACACAGAGACACTGAACAAATAATGATAATAATGAAAGACACAGAGACGCTGAACAAATAATGATAATAATGAAAGACACAGAGACACTGAACAAATAATGATAATAATGAAGACACAGAAACACTGAACAAATAATGATAATAATGAAAAACACAGAGACACTGAACAAATAATGATAATAATGAAAGACACAGAGACGCTGAACAAATAATGATAATAATGAAAGACACAGAGACACTGAACAAATAATGATAATAATGAAAGACACAGAGACACTGAACAAATAATGATAATAATGAAAGACACAGAGACACTGAACAAATAATGATAATAATGAAAGACACAGAGACACTGAACAAATAATGATAATAATGAAGACACAGAGACACTGAACAAATAATGATAATAATGAAAGACACAGAGACACTGAACAAATAATGATAATAATGAAAGACACAGAGACACTGAACAAATAATGATAATAATGAAAGACACAGAGACACTGAACAAATAATGATAATAATGAAAGACACAGAGACACTGAACAAATAATGATAATAATGAAAGACACAGAGACACTGAACAAATAATGATAATAATGAAAGACACAGAGACACTGAACAAATAATGATAATAATGAAAGACACAGAGACACTGAACAAATAATGATAATAATGAAAGACACAGAGACGGGAACAAATGATAATAATGAAAGACACAGAGACACTGAACAAATAATGATAATAATGAAAGACACAGAGACGGGAACAAATGATAATAATGAAAGACACAGAGACACTGAACAAATAATGATAATAATGAAAGACACAGAGACGGGAACAAATGATAATAATGAAAAACACAGAGACAAGTCAACAAAGAATAATGGTGAAAGACACAGAGACAGTGAACAAAGAATAATAATGAAGACAGAGAGTCAGTGGACAAAGAATGATAATGGAAGACAGAGAGACAGTGAACAAAGAATAATAATGAAAGACACAGACACAGTGATACAGAATAATAATGAAAACCATAGAGACAGTGAACAAAGAATGATAATAAAATACACAGAGACTATTCACTAAAAAAAAAATAATATGGAAAGACACACAGACAACGAACAAAGAATGTTAATGAACGACACAGAGACTGAACAAAAAAAAAAAAATGACAATGAAAGACAGAGACATAGAACAAAGAATACTAATGAAAGACACAGAGACAGAGAACAAACAATGATAATGAAAGACACAGAGACAGAGAACAAACAATGATAATGAAAGACTCGGAAACAGAGAACAACGTAGTCAGCCTTTTTCATCCCCATCCTTCCTGTTCATTCCTGTTCACTGCATGTTTCCCAACAACAGTCGGCCATCTTAAATTAAGAGAGCGTGGACAATCCTGTACATCAAACGGAAACTCGCCACCTAGATAACTACGAAAATCAACGGTTATCAGAGTGAAAGGAGATGCAAATATTTCCAACGGCATGTGATGTACACAGACAAACAGAAAAAAAAAAGATTATCTGCTGTATAAGCTGCATGAAATGGTAGCAAAACAAAACATAAAAAGCAGGATTTATCCACAACACAAACGATATCAGGCTCAAATGGTTACAAATTAGAACTGTTCATAGAATTATTGGTACGAACATTATTCTTAATGCTATGGGGATAACATTACGACGAACTGCACTTTTTGTAATGAAGAAAGAGAGTCACTCGAACACTTGTTTTGGGAATGCAATCATGTACAAACTTTCTGGAAAGCTGTTGAACATTTACTGAATGAAAAATGTAGAAACATCTTCAATGTTAAGATCGCTTGTAATATTGTAATTTTCGGGGTGAATCACCATCATAAAACAGGCAAAATATTTTACTTTATCATAATGTTTGCAAAACATTATATCTGTAAATGTAAATTTGAAAAACGTATGCCATGCGTTACTGGATTCCAAAATCAGCTGAACAGCCGATTTAAAGTCGAGTTACACAGTGCCAGAGTTAATGATAATCAGACAAATTTTGAAGCCTTATGGAACAACTTTACACCAATGTTTCTTCAATCAAATACGTAACAGGCGCCTATCCGTACTATGCTGCTCGTTATAATAATAATAATTGAATGTATATATATATATATATATATATATATATATATTCAATTATAAACAAAGCTTGCTCTTATGTCTTAGATTGAAGAGGGAAGATCAGCATTCATATCTGCAGTGGTAGATAATTCTGCCTAACTAACAGTATGTGCTCGAGTGGGTGAATGGGGAATAATAAATGCTTCTCAAAGTGAGCCTTCTTTAAGATTATAGTCTCCAAGGGGGACTTTTGAGAAGCATTTATTATTCCCCATTCACCCACTCGAGCACATACTGTTAGTTAGGCAGAATTATCTACCACTGCAGATATGAATGCTGGTCTTCCCCCTATTTCTTCAATCTAAGACATAAGAGCAAGCTTTGTTTATAATTGAATATTTCTTGCAGTCATTGCAACACCAAGCTGCTCTGTAAGTTGCTGGAATGGTGCTCGGTTACTTATCCTTGGAATTTATTAGTTTCGCGTATATATATATATAATATATATATATATATATCCCCTCCCTCTGTACTCAGCCTACAGTGTTAATTCTTGATTAGCAAACCTCCTTGGGGATTAATCACACATAATAAAAATTGTATACAGATCAGCGTCACGTAATGATCAAACTCGACAGACTGTCCATCGATACATTAATTTTTTTTCTTTTAATACCGTTTTGTGTATACATGGTTCTATGCTTGATTTTTTTATGTGCTTGTTTCGTTTCTTTATGTCTCTCTTTAAAAAAAAAATGATGACAGCTTTGCGCACAGTCCTCTTTCTGCGCGCTTGTAAGCTCTAATGTTATATTTGATTTTTTTTATATTCTGTACCCCCACCACCACAACTAACCTCTTAAAAAATCATGTACGCGTGCACACGCATGAAATCTCTTTCAATACTTAACTATTCATTGTTACGATAATTTCTTATCAGTACGCTTGAGATTTTACGTATATGCACGAGAGAGAGAGAGAGAGAGAGAGAGAGAGAGAGAGAGAGAGAGAGAGAGAGAGAGAGAGAGAGAGAGAGATTTAATGTTCTCTCGATACTCCTGCACGCATTAGTGCAAAGTGAAACACAGGAAGGAATAAGTAAAACATAGCCGAAAATACCCACCCACTCACCCCCACCCCAATATAATACAAGAAAAGTCAGAGTGCACCCACAAACTGTCAACACAATTCTCCCCTCTTCTCTCTCTCTCTCTCTCTCTCTCTCTCTCTCTCTCTCTCTCTCTCTCTCTCTCTCTCTCTCTTTCAAGCCATGGTGGTGACAGCAACAACAACAAAATAAAACATCCATTGAGACAGAAGGCATAAAAGCTCAACAACAACAACAACAACAAAATCTTAAATTCACCATTCTATATATCTCTAGCCCTGCTCTTTGTCGCTCACGCTGCCTGCCATACTACCATGAGTACTTACCAGCAAATCCTCTCTTCTACAACAAGTGGAAGAATGCTCGCTTCGCTGCAATGCTTCGCTTCGCTCGCTGCTAGGACCTTGCAAGCCACTGGCCGACTTATATGGCCGCTTCCCCGCCTACTCGTACAGCACACGGGGCGTGACGGCTCCTTCCAAGCGTGGCTAGCGCGTGGTTTTCACGGAATATGACACTTTCTCGAAAGCTGACC
>CM065735.1:25906555-25914055 GCA_033310375.1 Conus canariensis | reverse complement strand
ATTGGTGAGCCGGGAGCAGGTAAGACAGTTGACAAAGAATTATAATGAAAGACAGAGAGACAATGAAAAAATAATAATAATTAAAGACACAGAGACACTGAACAAATAGCAATTATAATGAACGATACAGAGACACTGAACAAATAATGATAATAATGAAAGACACAGAGACACTGAACAAATAATGATAATAATGAAAGACACAGAGACACTGAACAAATAATGATAATAATGAAAGACACAGAGACACTGAACAAATAATGATAATAATGAAAGACACAGAGACACTGAACAAATAATGATAATAATGAGACACAGAGACACTGAACAAATAATGATAATAATGAAAGACTCAGAGACACTGAACAAATAATGATAATAATGAAAGACACAGAGACACTGAACAAATAATGATAATAATGAAAGACACAGAGACACTGAACAAATAATGATAATAATGAAAAACACAGAGACACTGAACAAATAATGATAATAATGAAAGACACAGAGACACTGAACAAATAATGATAATAATGAAAGACTCAGAGACGGGAACAAATGATAATAATGAAAAACACAGAGACACTGAACAAATAATGATAATAATGAAAGACACAGAGACGGGAACAAATGATAATAATGGAAAACACAGAGACAAGTCAACAAGAATAATGGTGAAAGACACAGAGACAGTGAACAAAGAATAATAATGAAGACAGAGAGTCAGCGGACAAAGAATGATAATGGAAGACAGAGAGACAGTGAACAAAGGATAATGATGACAGACACAGAGACAATGAGCAAAAAATAATAACGAAAGACACAGAGACAATGAGCAAAAAATAATAACGAAAGACACAGAGACAATGAGCAAAAAATAATAACGAAAGACACAGAGACAATGAGCAAAAAATAATAACGAAAGACACAGAGACAATGAACAAAGAATAATAATGAAAGACGCAGATACAGTGATACAGAATAATAATGAAAACCATAGAGACAGTGAACAAAGAATGATAATAAAATACACAGAGACAATTCACTAAAAAAAAAAAATAATATGGAAAGACACACAGACAACGAACAAAGAATGTTAATGAACGACACAGAGACTGAACAAAAAAAATAACAATGAAAGACAGAGACATAGAACAAAGAATACTAAAGAAAGACACAGAGACAGAGAACAAACAATGATAATGAAAGACACAGTGACAGAGAACAAACAATGATAATGAAAGACTCGGAAACAGAGAACAACGTAGACAGCCTTTTTCATCCCCATCCTTCCTGTTCATTCCTGTTCACTGCATGTTTCCCAACAACAGTCGGCCATCTTAAATTAAGAGAGCGTGGATAATCCTGTACATCAAACGGAAACTCGCCAACTAGATAACTACGAAAATCAACGGTTATCAGAGTGAAAGGAGATGCAAATATTTCCAACGGCATGTGATGTACACAGACAAACAGAAAAAAAAAAGATTATCTGCTGTATAAGCTGCATGAAATGGTAGCAAAACAAAACATAAAAAGCAGGATTTATCCACAACACAAACGATATCAGGCTCAAATGGTTACAAATTAGAACTGTTCATAGAATTATTGGTACGAACATTATTCTTAATGCTATGGGGATAACATTACGACGAACTGCACTTTTTGTAATGAAGAAAGAGAGTCACTCGAACACTTGTTTTGGGAATGCAATCATGTACAAACTTTCTGGAAAGCTGTTGAACATTTACTGAATGAAAAATGTAGAAACATCTTCAATGTTAAGATCGCTTGTAATATTGTAATTTTCGGGGTGAATCACCATCATAAAACAGGCAAAATATTTTACTTTATCATAATGTTTGCAAAACATTATATCTGTAAATGTAAATTTGAAAAACGTATGCCATGCGTTACTGGATTCCAAAATCAGCTGAACAGCCGATTTAAAGTCGAGTTACACAGTGCCAGAGTTAATGATAATCAGACAAATTTTGAAGCCTTATGGAACAACTTTACACCAATGTTTCTTCAATCAAATACGTAAAAGGCGCCTATCCGTACTATGCTGCTCGTTATAATAATAATAATTGAATGTATATATATATATATATATATATATTCAATTATAAACAAAGCTTGCTCTTATGTCTTAGATTGAAGAGGGAAGATCAGCATTCATATCTGCAGTGGTAGATAATTCTGCCTAACTAACAGTATGTGCTCGAGTGGGTGAATGGGGAATAATAAATGCTTCTCAAAGTGAGCCTTCTTTAAGATTATAGTCTCCAAGGGGGACTTTTGAGAAGCATTTATTATTCCCCATTCACCCACTCGAGCACATACTGTTAGTTAGGCAGAATTATCTACCACTGCAGATATGAATGCTGGTGACCTGCGAAGATCCCTTTCTTCCATTAAGAAAGGGTGAACACCGTAGTCGCACCTTCTCGCCACGTTAATGTGGGTGTTTCCTCAGGGGGACATGGGGCAGGTTGTTTTCACTAACGCGGCACGGGAGCGGAATACTGGCGCTATATCAAAACTAGATCCCGGCCTCTCCAATCAAGGAAAGCCGCAGGCTAGACCAGTCCAGATGGAGGAGTAAGGCCCCCACCAAAATGGAAGGAACTGAGTGAAGGCCCACCGGCGTGTGGATACGCCCTGACACTGCTCCAAGCCTTACCCCAGCCATGGGTTAAATGGCAAAAGCATCCAGCCTGCCGAAGACGGAGTGTGTCAGCTACGGCGCAGGTCCTGGGGATAAATTAGGACACACACGCATCAACGATTATGGTCATGCGTCAGACTACCTTGTTGTCATGGCGTCGTCCCTATCAGCGACAACCGGGGAGGGACGGAGCCGGCCCTTAGCCTCAAAGGGGCCCACCCAAGCGACCGGTGCCTCTGTTAACCTGACGGTCGGGGGAAGGCAGAGTAGAGCGACTGACCAGACTACCCAGCCTCCTACCACCCTTACAGTGGCTCAGTGGAATGCAGAAGGACTAGGGAACAAGAAGCCAGAACTGCAAAAGTTTCTCAGCAAAAACAGCATCGATGTCATCTGCATCCAAGAAACACACTTGAAAGATCATCGACGTTTCTTCGTAAGAGGCTACGAGACATTTCGCCAAGACCGCGAAGACAGACACAAGGGAGGAATCATTACCCTTGTCAGAAACTCCATCCCTGCAGTAGAGACAAACAGATCAAGAAGACAAGAACTAGAACACCTGACTGTCAAGCTCTTGCTGCCCAGTGGAGACCTACGGATCACCAACTGCTACAGCCCATCAACCTCATCTCTTACGCTACACAACGTGAAGCTAGAAGCTTGCAGACATCTGGTGGTTGGAGACTTCAACAGCCACTCGCAAAGCTGGGGATATGAGGAAATGGATGCCCGTGGTGAGGAAGTGGAAGATTGGATGATGGAAAATAATCTAGTACTCATCAACCAGGCGGACGACCAACCAACGTACTTCTCCAGAGCCTGGAAAACCACCTCCACACCAGACCTGGCAGTAGCTACTGAGGACATTCACAAGCTCACGTCCAGAGAAGTCAGCACCCAGCTTGGAGGGAGCGACCACCTGCCAGTCATTCTCAACATCTCCAGCTTAGGATGTACTGAGCGCAACATGCAACCAAGTTGGAACTTCAAACGAGCCAACTGGACCCTCTTTGCAGAAAAGGCTGACCACCACACCAAAAACATTTGCTGTGCAAATGACCTGAACAAGAACGTCCAGAATTTCACTGATGCAATTCTTCAGGCAGCAAAGCAGGCAATCCCAAGGGGCAAAAGAAGACATTACCTGCCATACTGGAGTGACACACTGGAACAGCTTCACACTGAAATGGACAATGCCAGAGAAGCTATGGAGCAAACCCCCACTCCAGAGAACCTAGTGAGGCACAACAACGCCAAAGAAGCTTTCAACCAACAGAAGAAAGCTGAACTCCAAAAGAGCTGGAACGAGAAGACCAGCAGCCTCAACATGGAGAAGGACACCAGCAAGCTGTGGAATCTGACAAAAGCCCTGAATGAAGACACCAGAGCGGGACACAGCAAAACCGTCATCGAGGAAAATGGTACACACCACACGGGAAGGAAAGCAGCAAACATCCTGGCAGAATTTTACAAAGAGGAAAGCAAAGCAACAATACCCATTGCCCGAGTGCAGGAAGTCAGCAAGGAAACCAGGGAGAAGCTGAAACACCAGAACCCTACACCGTCCATGATGTCAGCCTTCTCCATGACTGAACTCAATGCAGCCATTAAAAAACTAAAGCCAAAGAAAGCCCCAGGGAAAGATGGTGTTACCAATGACATGATCAGGAGACTTGGAACCACAGCAAAACAGAAGCTCCTTCTGATCATCAACCAGTCATGGAGCTCAGGGAAATTCCCAGACCGATGGAGAGAAGCAGTCATCATCCCCATCAGAAAGAAACAAAAAGACAAAACCAAGAAATCCAGCTACCGACCAATCAGCCTCCTCAGTTGTCTGGGCAAGGTGATGGAAAGAATGGTGAACACAAGACTGCTGAAACACCTGGAAGAAAATCACCTGCTCAGCAACACACAGTCAGCATACAGGAAAAACCACAGTACGGAAGACCAGCTTGTGTACCTCGCCCAACAGATCGAAAACGCCTTTCAGGAGAAGAAAAAGGTACTCGCTGTCTTTGTGGACCTGACCAAAGCCTTCGACAAGGTATGGAAGGAAGGACTTCTCCTGAAGCTGCTAAACAAGAAAGTGGAAGGGAATATGTACCGCTGGATACGCAACTTCCTCCAGTACCGCACAGCAAGAGTTCAGCTTGATGGGAAAATTAGCCACCGAATCACTCTACAACAAGGTGTACCACAAGGAGGAGTCATCTCCCCTACACTCTTTCTCATCTTCATTGATGACATCGCTGAGAAGCTCACCAAGCACATCTCCAGAGCTCTCCACGCCGACGATTTTGCTGCCTGGAGTGCTGCAGAACATTTAACCACAGCCAGCTACAGGATGCAGGAAGCACTGGAACACGTCGGAAGATGGGCCTCTGAGTGGGGCGTAGAAATCAATGCCACCAAGACAGTGGCCACAGTCTTCTCGCTGTCGCCACTGCCAGAAACCATCAGCCTGAAAATAAATGGAAGAGAGCTAAAACAAGAAGACAACCCAATGTACCTAGGCATCAAGCTGGACAAGCGGCTTACTTGGAATCCGCACCTCAAGAACATTGAAAACGAAGCAGTCAGGAAGCTCGCCATCATGAAGAAGCTGGCCGGTACATCCTGGGGCGCAAACAGCAGCATCCTGCAGAAGGTGTATGTGGGTACCGTCAGACCAACCCTGGAGTATGGCAGTTCTGCATGGGCCACTGCATCCAAGACCAACACCAGTCGCCTGAACAAAGTGCAGAATGCAGGATTGCGACTGATCACTGGTGGGATGAAGACTACCCCAATCCAAGCCATGGAGAAGCTTACTAGTCTACATTCCCTCGAAGACAGACGCGAGGAGAAGGTTTTCATCCACAGTGAAAAGTTACTGCGTATGCCTACCACCCCATGCACACCGAGATGCAGAACCCCACCAAAAACAGGCTAAAGAGAACAAGTTTCAACCACCTGTCTAAGAGCCTGCATCGCAGCAATGAAGACCTGCTGCCTGTTTCACCAGCCGAAATGGAGATGCTTCCAAATTTTGAGGAACCAGACAATCACCTGGAAGATGTCGCAATCATCACCGAAGTTCCTGGCATTAAAAGAATGGACCGTCAAGCCCCTCAAGTAATGAAAGCTCTAGCACAGGAGATGATCGCCAACCAATACAACCCCAGTGAGTGGACCCACGTCTTCACAGATGGATCCTCAGAAGGAGCAGTCAAAAATGGAGGAGCAGGGTTCTTCATCAGACACACCAATGGAAGATTGACACACAAGGCCTTCCCTACTGGAAAGATCTCCTCCAACTACAGAGCAGAGGCAATAGCACTGCTCCACGCAGTGAGGATCTTTCTGGAACCGGCCAGCCCATCACAGAAGGTTGTCTTCTTCACAGACTGCCGATCTCTGCTGCAGGGACTTCAGAACACAAGAAATGAACAACATACGCAAGACATCAAGGCTGCCCTCTATGAACTCTCAAAACAGTCTGTCATTACGCTTCAGTGGATTCCGTCTCATTGTGGGATCATGGGCAACGAAAAAGCTGATGCTCTCTCCAAAGCAGGCAGCAAAATGGAGCAGTTCAGCCACCCCGTGACCTACAGGGAGGCCAAGACCATCATCCACAACCAGTTTCAGTCCCAGTGGAAGAGAAGGCTGGGTGCAGAGAGTGGTGCTGACCCGATCCACCAGCTCCAAAGGCACCAGCAGACAATCCTCTTCAGACTGAGGACCGGCCACTGCAGACTGCTGAGCCACCTTAACCGCCTGAAGATCACCTACACTGACCAGTGTCCATGCGGCACTGGACCCCAGACCCCTGAACATGTCCTCCTGCGCTGTCCTACTCACGCAGCTCTACGACACAAAACCTGGCCGGGGGGAGCGGAGTTACAGGCGCAGCTTTGGGGAGCCCGTTCTGACCTGGAGAAGACCGCGGGCTTCATCATGGCGGCCGGGTTACAAGTCTGACGCATCCAGCTTCAATCGAACGCAGAAGAAGAAGAAGAATGCTGGTCTTCCCCCTATTTCTTCAATCTAAGACATAAGAGCAAGCTTTGTTTATAATTGAATATTTCTTGCAGTCATTGCAACACCAAGCTGCTCTGTAAGTTGCTGGAATGGTGCTCGGTTACTTATCCTTGGAATTTATTAGTTTCGCGTATATATATATATATATATATATATATATATATATATATATATATATATATATATATATATATATATCCCCTCCCTCTGTACTCAGCCTACAGTGTTAATTCTTGTTTAGCAAACCTCCTTGGGGATTAATCACACATAATAAAAATTGTATACAGATCAGCGTCACGTAATGATCAAACTCGACAGACTGTCCATCGATACATTAATTTTTTTTCTTTTAATACCGTTTTGTGTATACATGGTTCTATGCTTGATTTTTTTATGTGCTTGTTTCGTTTCTTTATGTCTCTCTTTAAAAAAAAAATGATGACAGCTTTGCGCACTGTCCTCTTTCTGCGCGCTTGTAAGCTCTAATGTTATATTTGATTTTTTTTTATATTCTGTACCCCCACCACCACAACTAACCTCTTAAAAAATCATGTACGCGTGCACACGCATGAAATCTCTTTCAATACTTAACTATTCATTGTTACGATAATTTCTTATCAGTACGCTTGAGATTTTACGTATATGCACGAGAGAGAGAGAAGAGAGAGAGAGAGAGAGAGAGAGAGAGAGAGAGAGAGAGAGAGAGAGAGAGAGAGAGAGAGAGATTTAATGTTCTCTCGATACTCCTGCACGCATTAGTGCAAAGTGAAACACAGGAAGGAATAAGTAAAACATAGCCG
>CM065735.1:25891555-25901555 GCA_033310375.1 Conus canariensis | reverse complement strand
GGTTAGCGTTTGATTGACTGTAAATGGCTAAACTGGAATAACCACATTTACACTTCTTCTTCTTCCTCGTTCGCCATCCCGTTAGATGAGCAGCCCGGTGTCCTCGATGAAGGCTGCCGTCCGTCGCAGCTCCTCCAGGGTGCCATACAGCTTGGCTTCCACTGCTGTCGGTGTTGGCCAGTACTTTCTCCTGGATGCTGCATACGTCGTTCAGACTTGAAGGATGTGGTCAGTTGTCATTGGTCCCTCACTACAAGGGCACTCTCCACTCTGTCCAATGCCAAATTTTGTGTGCATGTGGTGGAGCAGGCGATTGTGTCCAGTCCTCAGGCGGAAGATCTTGACCTGTTCCCGTCGTCCCAGCAAATGGTATGTGTCTTCTGGGTTGTATTTGGGATGCAGGAGGCGCCATTTTATTCCTTGTTGTGCCTTGATGATTGTCTTAATTTCATCGTATGACACCAGGTTGTTGGCCTGCTCCTTCTGTGCACCATCTTTTGCCAGAATGTCCGCTTTTTCGTTGCCTCTGATGCCACAGTGTGCTGGTACCCATTGTATCACCACTTTCTCCACTCTGGCACTCAGGGCAACAAGGGCTGAAGTGATATGGTTCTGTTCTTTGCAGCGGGAGTTCTTGAGGGCTTGGAGCACGGAGAGAGCGTCAGAGAAGACCACCACCTGCCCTGTTGTTCTTTTGGAGTTCTGCAAGACTGTTGTGGCTGCCTCACAGAGGGCTTCTCGCTCAGCTCGGAAGTTGGTGGAGTATTTTCCTGTTGGAATTGCAATTTCTTCATCTCCGTCTTTGTATCGAAGGAAGATTCCAGCTCCACCATCCCTCGTTGCCTCTGTGGCGGAGCCATCTGTGAAGACATGGGTCCAGTCTATTTACACTAGTGAAAGGCTTCATTTGTATAGAACGTTTTGTGATACCCATGATGTAAAGCAATATTTGCAAGAAGTGTTTCACATCTGCATAACAACTGTATATTCATTTTCTTATTTCGTTTGGTTTTACACAGCTACGAATTCTTTGTCGTTTTTGTCTTCTTTTGTTCTGCCTCTTCTTTCTTCCTTCCTTCCCTTCTTTCCTTCTTTTTCTCTGTCTGTCTGTCTGTTGTTTTCTTTGTATAAGCAGCACATTATCAGAGTGAGTGTGCCAGTACACCACACATTAGAACATTAACAAACCCAGACACTTTGTATCAAACGCCCAAACACTAAAATCAACAAGAATAATATTATGTCCATTTGTAAGAGAACATACAGACTATGCATGGTGTGTAAGAGATTGGTTGGGAAAAAAAAAGGAAAAGAAAACAAAAGAAAGAAACAAAAGGGGAAAAAAGTTAGAAGTGGAGATTGTTTTGTTTTGTTTTTTCCTCGCTTTTGGGTTTTTTGTTGTTGTTGTTGTTTGGTTTTTTGGGTTGTTTTTGTTTTTTTTGTGTTTTTTTGGGGGGAGGCGGGGGGGGGGGGGGGTTGGGTGTTTTTTGGCAAATGAAGAGGACAGTGTGAAGCACCAAAAAATGAAGAGGTGGATTTCGGCCTCAGGAGGAACCAAAAAATAAAGGGAAAACAAGGGGGAAAAGTCACCGCCTTAGGTGCTCCATTGATCCGACAACTAATGCCACAAAAAAAAATATTTGCAAGAAAATATTAACCAAAAACTGAAATATTAACTGTCTAGGTTTAGACTGGGTATACTTGACTTGAATGTATGCCGTTGTAGGTATGAATCTTGTGACGATTTGCGATTTGATGTGTCCGTTAGGCAAGATGTCTACAGAAGATGAGATACTCTTCGTTCTTAAAGCTTGAAAGAAATAAGACAGAGATTTTCTGGAACCTACATGTTATCGAGAAGCTTGTTTATTTAAACTCAGTTCATTGACGGCATGCACTAAACCTGATGTTACACGCAATTTATTGCTGCTTTTGTATAAGGCTTTTACATATAGAGAAATAGCTACTTCATAGCGTTGTTTGATGAGAATGCCATAGCCGTAGTTATAGTACTCCTTTTGTATTGCATGATGAAGTGTTATATCTGTACGTTTACCCCTTCATGAGGGGCTGAGGCCTATATGAATGAACCATCATTCATTCATTTTCATTCTCTCTCTCTCTCTCTCTCTCTCTCTCTCTCTCTCTCTCTCTCTCTCTCCTCGCTCGCTCGCTCGTCGCTTGCTCGCTCACTTGCTCTCTCTCTCTCTCTCTCTCTCTCTGATTGCCTGCTTGCTAGCTTGCTAGCTGGCTTGTTTTTAGTCGCTAGCACTTTGTCTCAGCGTAGAATAAAAAAGAAACTACCTGATCCTATGCCTTTTGATAGACTTTGCTTGATATTTGACGATGACAACAACCTCTCTGGCATTCCAGTTATTTCCGATGCTATACAAGTCTATACTGACTGCCCTACTGATCCATAAGCGGACCTATCCTTTAAAGAAAATGTGGATTTTATCACAGTACGTTAATCAACCGACTCATGTCCCGGGTCTGTTGTCGTCAGATGATGTGTCGCTGTGTGGGCGACATTCTCCTGTCTGTATCTCTCTTGCTCCTAAAGCTCGTCCCCCAGTCTGAATGCAGGGAAACACGAAATGCGATCAACGGACCGTTCAGCCTTCACTGAAGATGTTCAGTTCTTCGCGGTCTCCTGTGCCCCTCTGCAGATCATCTCGATAAGACGTCCACTCCACTCCCCAAATAGACAAGAATGCCGCCCATCTTGTGGGTGAAAGATGACACCGTCCTGAGATCCGGGTGTCTGTGATTCTTTCCGGGTAGCCAAGCAGAGACACGTCAAGATGCAGGAAGACAGTGACAGAAAAACCCGTGTGAGCCCACACTTTCTCGGAATCGCGCACTTTCTCACAAATTCTGATTAAGCGGGGGGGGGGGGGGGGGGGGGGGGGGGGGGGGGGGGGGCTGCCCCATTTTTTCATACACTTTATGAGAAAGCGTGGGAAATTTCCCTAATTAATAACAAAAAAAATTTCCTTCCTCATCAGGGCTCATTTTGTGTCTTTTCTCAACTTAAATATCAAAGAGAAACGAGACATACAGAGAGACTGACAGACATACAGAGAGACAGACAGACAGATGGAGAGACGGACAAACAGACAGACAGACAGACAGACTCACAGACATACTGACTGACTGCCGACAGACAGACAGTCAGACAAACAGAAGACAACATCAGACAAAACAATGTTTACCATCATCATCCATAACAACATACCATATAACACGCAGCAGCATACAATGTAACAAGTAACACCTCGCGTCATGACTCACAAGAACACACGCCAACATCATAATGCAAGATGTTATGCATACAACGCGTAATATTATCCGTTGCAACATACGACATCACGCACCATTTCCATCAAAGAACATAGAAGCAGTTAGTGTGGCCGCATGCAACATCACAAACAACATCACGTGACATCACGCATAACACACGACACCAGATATGACACACAACACCAGACATGACACACACAACGCCAGACATGACACACAACACCAGACATGACACACACAACACCAGACATGACACACACCTCCAGACATGACACACACAACACCAGACATGACACACATCACCAGACATGACACACAACACCAGACATGACACACACAACACCAGACATGACACACAACACCAGACATGACACACGACACCAGACATGACACACACAACACCAGACATGATACACACAACACCAGACATGACACACACAACACCAGACATGGCACACAACACCAGACATGACACACGACATCAAGCATAAAACTCGATACCAAGCGAAACAACACACAACATTTTCTATCACTACAGCCGACCACACAGGATCATCCTAGGGTGGTCAACACTGAGAAAAGGCCAGTTTCGTCCTAGAAAGAAACACTACCCACGTCAACTACAAAAACAAGCGATTAGAACAATACCTACGTCAACTATAAAAACAAGCAAAACATCACCGCCTTAGGTGCTCCACTGATCCGACAACTGATGCCAATTAAAAAAAAAAATTAAAAAAAAGAAAAACAAGCGATTAGAACAATACTACGTCAAATCAGAAAACAAACGATACGTCTAAAGTGATTTGCTATGCTCGTTGTTTGTCGTCGTTCCGTTTCTTTTTTTTCCCATACATTACTAAATATATGTTTAGCAATCTTTCTTACATTACAGATATACTCGACGGTATGCTGAAGTGTTTAGGCATGTCCTATGTATAGTTGATAATTGGCACTGACTTTGATGTAATTGACATTTCATTTGTTAATCTCATTAATATGTTGTGTAAGATGTCTGATATTGAAATAGAACCTTCATTGCAGGGGGGGAAAAAACCTACCTACGTCAAATCAGAAAACAAACGATAAGAACAAGACCTACGTCAAATAAGAAAACAAACGATAAGAACAATACCTACGTCAAATCAGAAAACAAACGATAAGAACAATACCTACGTCAAATCTAAAAACAAACGATAAGAACAAGACCTACGTCAAATCTAAAAACAAACGATAAGAACAAGACCTACATCAAAACAGAAAACAAACAATAAGAACAAGACCTACTTCAACTCAGAAAACAAACAATAAGAACAAGACCTACTTCAAATCAGAAAACAAACAATAAGAACAAGACCTACGTCAAATCAGAAAACAAACAATAAGAACAAGACCTACGTCAAATCAGAAAACAAACGATAGAACAATACCTACGTCAAATCAGAAAACAAACGATAGGAACAATGCCTACATCAAATCAGAAAACAAACAATAAGAACAATACCTACGTCAAATCTAAAAACAAACGATAAGAACAATACCTACGTCAAATCAGAAAACAACAAAAGAACAAGACCTACGTCAAATCAGAAAACAAACAATAGAACAAGACCTACGTCAAATCAGAAAACAAACAATAGAACAACACCTACGTCAAATCAGAAAACAAACAATAGAACAATACCTACGTCAAGTCAGAAAACAAATGATAAGAACAATACCCATGTCAAATCAGAAAACAAACTATAAGAACAAGACCTACGTCAAATCAGAAAACAAACGATAAGAACAAGACCTACGTCAAATCAGAAAACAAACAATAGAACAACACCTACGTCAAATCAGAAAACAAACGATAGGAACAATTCCTACGTCAAATGAGAAAACAACAATAAAACAATACCTACGTCAAATCAGAAAACAAACAATAGAACAACACCTACGTCAAATCAGAAAACAAACAATAGAACAACACCTACGTCAAATCAGAAAACAAACAATAGAACAACACCTACGTCAAATCAGAAAACAAACAATAGAACAATACCTACATAAGTCAGAAAACAAACGATAAGAACAATACCCATGTCAAATCAGAAAACAAACGATAAGAACAATACCTACGTCAAATCAGAAAAAAAAAAAACCATCAAGAAGAATACCTACGTCCACTCTAAAAACAAACAACAAGAATAATAACCACGTCAACTATGTCCACATTGACATGAAATCTATAGCATGATAGCTGCTAATCCATTGATATCCATAGGAGTGATAAAGCTAGATCGTACTGAGGGTGACAGGCAATCCCCTTGATTCTTCGCCCCCGAGTCACCAAAAGCAAAACTGAAAAAGAAAAAAAACGAAAGAAAAGCATTCGAGTGTGTGTGTGTTTGTTTGTTTGTTTGTTTGTTTGTGTGTTTGTTTTTTTGTTGCTGTTTGTTTTGTTGTTTGTTTGTTGTTTTTTTGTTTGTTTGGTTGGTTGGTTTGTTTTTTTTTTTGTTTGTTTGTTTTGATACACAAAACGTCTTCATGGGCATATGGACACAGAAGAAAGGACATCTTGTGTCTATGTTCGACGGTTTGTTACAATATCACTGCCTATTTGCTAAATTACACTCCCGCACCCACCCCCCTCCCCCTCTCCCTCACACACACACACACACACACACACACACACACACACACTCCCCCCCCCCCCCAAGAAAAGGCCGACAAGCTATCACTTCAACGTGACGAGGGTGGGTGGGAGATGGATCTTAAACGAGTTTCAAGAACAAAGACAGGAGAAAGGACCATAGAATCCGAAAACCAATGGACCAGATCAAGGACAGACAACAGGTGCCAGACTCCTAGACTGGGACAGCAAAGGTGGAAGGAAGTAACAGGTACAGAACTTCCAACAAAGGGTGCCAGACTCCTAGACTGGGACAGCAAAGGTGGAAGGAAGTAACAGGTACAGAACTTCCAACAAAGGGTGCCAGACTCCTAGACTGAGTCAGCAAAGGTGGAAGGAACAGATACAGATCTTCCTGACCGTATGAATGCATCCCCACGAAAACTAACA
Source organism: Conus canariensis (assembly GCA_033310375.1). Classification (NCBI taxonomy): domain Eukaryota; kingdom Metazoa; phylum Mollusca; class Gastropoda; order Neogastropoda; family Conidae; genus Conus; species Conus canariensis. The sequence goes on along the minus strand of CM065735.1, from coordinate 25,895,185 downwards.
CGTAACAGCACACAACATCCCGCATAACAGCACACCACATGACACATGACAACACACAGCATCCTATACAACTACAACGACATCACACAGGAACAATAAACAACATCACAGTTGACAGTACACGACATCACACATAACAACGCATGATATCTCATATAAAATCAGACAATATTACACATGACGATACACGACACCACAATAAACGATGCATGATATCACACATAGTTAACACACAATATTACACACAACATAACAACACATCCAACATGTAATAAAACACAATATCACGCTCAACAGCACACGATATCGTACATAATGGCACACAACATCACACATAACAATACATAATATCACACATAACAACACACAACATCACACACACCAACACACAGCATCACACATAGCAACACACAACATCTCTCTCTCTCTCTCTCTCTCTCTCTCTCTCTCTCTCTCTCTCTGTCTCTCTCTCTCTCTCTCTCTCTCTCTCTCAGATTTTTGTTTGGAACAGACAAGGAACAAACCCCGATGACACAGCAATTGATATTCACTTAGGTAGATTCCTACTGCTTCTCGCATCGTGTGAGAAAGCAAAGCGAGCGAACGACCAGAATGTCTCCAAATCGCATACTTTCTCGTATCGTGCGAGAAAGTGTGGGATGGCAAGAAAGCGTGGGAGGACAACCCGCCTTAAAAAGCGGCTGACGACTGTTTATTTCAAAAACCCCTACTAATTAATAATAATAATAATAATAATGTTGATTTATATAGCGCCTATTCTCTAAAAATTAGGGCTCTAAGCGCTTTACATAACCAACAACACAGACACATATGCAAGCACACACACGCGCGCGCGTGCGTACACGTGCTCACGCATGACCACACACCCACGCTCACAGATACCCGCACGCACGCACGCACCCACATCAACACAGCCTGCTGCTCTCTTCATAGATTCTTCTCTGAACTACAAATAGATAATTGTACGGTATGATTTATTGTTTGCTACAGAAATCATTCAAATCACCTTCTTTAACATCTGCGGCAAGTAGTTAGTGATTATTGCACCCCTAAAACATAAAATATTTTCCATTGTCTTGGCTATCATCCCTCGACCTTTCGTCCATATTTTTTTCAGTCTCTATTCGTTTCAAATGTATAATCATTTCAACCAGTCTCTGAACAGTAACTGTTGAACAGTCATTATGATGCCAAGCCTATCGTATGTCCTACTGACCCCGTTCCACACCGCTACATCTTGAAGGTAGAAGAGAGAGGAGTGGTGTCTCTCTTCTTGTTCTTCCTCTATTCACCTTTGTCTTGAGTCGAGTCGTGTTCGCTCGTACAGGCATCAAGGCCCTTAACCAGTTCTCGGCTGGAGAATTGTTCAACTGGCGAAGCTGCCCTCCCAAGTTACCACACATGCTGCTTCTTGTTGCAGCTGCTTGGTGAGGGCGGCAACTTACTGAACGTAGGCTTTTCAGGCGCGCTAACCATCCCATTTGCGTTGTCCAACTTTGACAAGTTGACAGGTGTGACTTGATTGCTATCACGGAAAGCAAGCTTGGCAACACAGATACTGCAAAAATTCCTGATACTCTCCTTTTTTTTCAAGGATCGCGGTACATTTAAGAAACAAAACAAAAACAAAATAGGTGGATTCTTTTGCTGGTACGAAATGACATCGTAGAAAGGTATCGCCGTGTGTGAAAGTTATTCTGAAGGAATTTTCTAATGAGGTGATTCAAGTCAAATCAAGTCAAGAACACATTCTCTACTTAATTAATCTCCGAAACTACCCCGCTGATTGAAAGAGATGCTGGCCATAAAAGCAAACAAATATAAAACACGAATCATCGGGTTACGGGACTTCCTATCACACATTACCCATACACCTCTCTCCCCCCCCTCTCCCCCCTCTCCCCTCTCCCCCCAGACACCAAAACACACACACCCCCACACACACACACATACACTACACACACCACCAAACAGCTTTCTGAACCGGAGCTTATGAAAGTTTAGTTATGATTCAGGAGTTTGATGGAATTGGGAACAAAACTGTTTTGGGTTCTATTTGTCTTAATTTTGGAATTTGGAATCTTCGTCCAGAGGGTAGAACATTTAGTTTTTTGAAAGAACATGAGAACTGTCGACAGCAATGTTCACAGCTTTTTGTGTGACACGACATTCAGACAATTTATCTAGCTGTTCTTGAATTTTGCCAATAATCTTTTCACATGATTCACCACTCTAGTTTAAAATGTCATTGTCTTTCACGCTAAGATTTCCAAACCAGGATAAAAAGCCAAAGAAAAACAATGATTCTACAAAACAACGATCAAACATATTTAAGTGGTCATTTTTGACAGCGAGAGACCGAAGTTTCTGAAGACAGTGTATTCTAGATTGGCATTTTTTTGTAGATAAATATTGAGTATTTGCATTAAAATTCAGCTTATCATCTAAAATAGTATCCAGATATTTATATTCACTCACACGTTCCACTTTGGTGATTTCGATATACAAGTGAGGGACAGGCGGAACCTGACACAAACTGAAAAGAAAGGTTACTATGTCGCCGAAGGGAAAGAAACACACAACTCACAAGACGAACACGACGCGTTTCGAACTGTTTGGTCTTCTTCAGGCTAGGAAAACGAAGCACGAATAGACAGACATTCATCTCCTCCAATGGGGAGCAAAATGGACTGTGGGATGGAAACGAGACTCCTTCGAAGGAGACAATGTGGGTTGAAATAATAATAATAACAATAAGAAGAAGAACAATAATAATGATGATAATAATTACTATTTATTATTATTATTATATCATTATTATCGGTTTGAATAAAAATAATAATGATAATTACGAAATTAGATTATTATTTGTTATACTATTATCATTATCGTTAGCATTATTATCAAAACAATAATGTTGATACTGATGATCATGATGATGATGATGATGAGAAAAATTATCCTTTAAAAAATAGTAAAAAAAAATATGGCTTCCAGACCAAAGTCCTCGCGATAGAGAATGGATCAAGGGAATTCGTAGGCTCACCGATCTATGGTCTTGTAAAAATAACTCAGGATTACTTCTAAAACAGACCACCTGAAGGCAATGGCAGAGGCAGCTGGAAATAATTCCCACGTGATCTGGTCGAGAAGGGGTTTGTAGCTTGTGTAGCTGACTCCAACTAAACCAGCTACACAAGCTACAAACCCTATCGTTTCACTCCCCCCCCCTCCCCCACCCCCTCCTCCACCCCATTTCCTCTCCCATAATCTCCTCTGTCGTTTCCGTCTGGCGGCCATTTTATTTGGGTGCCCATACATGGAAAGATAAGTCACTCTTCGTTCTTTGTTCGTACTGTCCTAAATGTTATCTGTTTTTGCCTGAAGAAGACCCAAGAGGTCGAAATGCATTGTGTCTTGTCCTGTGCTTTGTTTGTCAATGTCCTTGGCGGTACTAACCCCCCTCTCTTTCTAAATGTTGTAAGAATGTTTATTCTGTCTGAAAGTTGATTTTCTTCAATTTCTTTCATATGGCCATCAAGGTACAAGCCAGGTGGTTCCAAGCAGACAGATTAAAACCAAAGGAATGGGACTATTTGGGATCCTCCA
>CM065735.1:25826555-25889055 GCA_033310375.1 Conus canariensis | reverse complement strand
GTATAACCTATGTAAGCGTTTTGATGCCTACGATAAATTTGAGCCAGCATTTAATGTTAAACTGATACTTGATCAAACAAACAATTCCCCACCAATTATATACCTTGTTCTGGGGGATCTTCACCGTTGAAATCACAGTCTTCAATTATATGACCTTCCCCATCGTTGACACACATTTCAGGCCTTCGCACTCACCCGTGACCCTATCTTTGAGCCAGCTTCAAGAGCACAAACTAATCCCTTTCCTTTGATTTGAATCTGTCTACTTGGAACCTTGATGGCCATATGAAAGGAAATGGGGAGAATCAACTTTCCGACACAATAAAGATATCAAACAATCCAATTGCGCCAGTCTATAAATACTCTTAAGCAAGGCCTTAGCGAGTCAATTTTTGGTGTGTAGCCTGTTAAAAAGATTTTTTTTTTAACGACAGCCGTAATCCGTTATCTTTCATGCTTTGCTTTATAATATCAAAATACTTCTCATACCTTTATTATTATGTAATTTATACCGCATTACCGCATGTTCTTTTTCAAATTTGCTTCCATCAATAGGCATAAATCATTGGCATGTTAAATCAAAATGACACTTTCATAAATTTTCCGTGGTAAAAAATACGCACACAGATTGAACACATGAATGGGGCTATTTCTGAACCTTGAGGGATCCCTTTGCAGAGACTCGTTTTCTTAAATATATACTTTACCGATTCTTGTTTGGATCTTACTGTTTTCCAATACGCCGTTCATGAATAAGATATGATAGACCAACGTACTTGTAAGTCAGTGAGAAATAGTGTGCGTGAGCGTGTATGTGTGTGTTGCTGACTGTGTCTATGGCGCGCGAACGCGGCGCGCGCGCATGGTGTGTGTATGTATGCGTGCGTGCACGTGCTTTGCATGTGTGTATGAGTGTGTTTGTGTGTGTTGTGGTGTGTGTGTGTGTGTGTGTGTGTGTGTGTGTGTGTGTGTGTGTGTGTGTGTGTGCATGCATGTATGTTTTGTCTGTGTGGGTGGGAGTGGGTGTGGGCGTGTGTGATGTGTGTGTGTGTGTGTGTGTGTGTGTGTGTGTGTGTGTGTGTGTGTGTGTGTGCACGTGTGCGCGCGTTGGCATGTGTTTATGTGTGCGTGTGTGCATGCATGCATGCATGCATGCGCGCGTGTGTGTGTGTGTGTGCGCGCGCGCGCGGGCGCGCGCGTCAAGCAGTAATGGCAGAATGCATGGCAACCGGTTCTTCCTCTGAACATGAGGGTTTGTGATACAACCATTCACCATTTGTCCCGGCCACTTTCTCTGTTCATCCAGTTTACGCCAAAGGGAAATACGTTCTGTGGTTTCACATGTGAAACTCGGCCAATTTATGTTTGTGAGTTTTCTCCCGTAACGTCAATGTTCTCCCTTGTCCTTTCGCGTCTCTCTCTCTCTCTCTCTCTCTCTCTCTCTCTCTCTCTCTCTCTCTTCTCTCTCTCTCTCTCTCTCTCTCACACACACAACACACACACACACACACACATCACACACCACGCACACACACACACACACACACACATCACACGCACACATACACACTACACACACGCACGTACGCACACACGTACACACACACCACACACACACACACACACACACACACACACACGCACCACGCACGCAGCACGCCCCGCACGCATCACGCACCACGCACCACGCACGCACGCACACACACACACCAACAAACAACACCCACACACACCCCACACACACACACACACACGTGTTTCGGGCATAAAGCGCATTTTTATGACTCAGACCCGAAATTTTGTCACGAGATCCTAAAGGGTCTCTAGAAATAGATGTAATATATTACAATGAATAAGGCAGATATATGAATGTTAGGTTTATTTTAATAGAGTTACTATGCAATATGACTATTTCGATACGGATTTGTAGGCCTTATGCGTGTGTTGTATGTTGTTTGTGTGTTGTTGTGTGTGTGTTGGTGTTGTGTTGTGTGTGGTGTTGTCTGTGAGAGAGAGAGAGAAGAGAGAAGAGAGAGAGTGGTGTGTTGTGTGTGTGTTTGTGTGTGGTTGGTTTTGTGTGTGATTGGATGGGGTTTGTTGATGGTTGGGGGGGGGGGTCTTCCTTTTTTATAATTTTTATGTGTTGAGAGAGAGAGAGAAGAGAGAGAGAAGAAGGAGAGAGAAGAAGAGAGATTGATTTCAGTACAGTGAGATGTAATTTGCTTATTGTTACAATTTTGATTTTTATTAGTTACTTACAAATGTTAATGTTCCTGTTATTTTCCTTTATGATTTTTATGTCATTCAGATGTATTTGTATTTTCGTTATCCATTATTTTAGGTTTTCTTAAAATGTCAGTACACCAGTTAATTGCAGTAAGGGTTTCAGTCAGTCAGTGTGTGTGTGTGTGTGTGTGTGTGTGTGTGTGTTGTGTGTGTGTGTGTGTGTGTGTGTGTGTGTGTGTGTGTGTGTGTGTGTGTGTGTGTGTGTGTTGTGTTGTGTTGTGTTGTGGTGTGGTGTATGTGTGTGTGTGGTGTGTGTGTGTGTGTGTGTGTGTGTGTGTGCTCGAAAGCAGGCGCGCGCGTGCCTCTGTGTGTGTATGTGTGCGTGCGTGCGTGCGTGCGTGCGTGTGTGTGTGTGTGTGTGTGTGTGTGTGTGTGTGTGTGTGGTGTGTGTGGTGCGTGCGTGCGTGCGTACGCGTGTGTGTGCATGCGTGTATGTGTGTGTGAGAAATAGAGAGAAGAGTGCGTGTGTGTGCGTGCGTGCGTGCGTGCGAACGCGCACCTGCGCGCGCGAGTGAATGTGTGTGTGTGTGTGTGTGTGTGTGTGTGTGTGTGTGTGTGTGTGTGTGTGTGTGTGTGTGTGATCAGTAATCCCAAAATTCAATCGCCATTCAGAAGTCCTGCTCAGTTTTATGTTTTCGTTGAGTTTAGCTGGAAGATCGTGAGCATGTCTTTCTCTCTCTCTCTCTCTCTCTCTCTCTCTTCTCTCTCTCTCTCTCTCTCTCTCTCTCTCTCTCCACACACACACACACACACACACACACACACACACACACACACACACACACACACACACACACACACATTTCTTGTTAGATATAGCGAAAAGACAAAATGTCGCTGTCGTGTTATCATCAGATGATGAATTTGTAAATAAATCAGTTGCGAAATTCATCGCGGAAGCATTGAAAATTAGACAGATGAAGGATAGTGAAAATTAAGATAGTGCATTATCAGAGATAAAATATGAATGAATGTTATCATTCATCGCATGTGGAAGAGATCAGTAAGATACAATGTCATCATTTGATTGAGTGAAAGGTCGAGTCAGTCTTAAGATTTCTTTTTTAACCCTACTTCATTACTCCTGTGCGTGAGGACTAAGGAAATGTTACGAATTTATTTGTTTTTTGTTAACCTTTGATTTGATACACACTAAGAATGAATGTGTACTATTTGTTTGCAGGAAAGGAAGAGGGAAATGTTATTGTTCTGTTACTCCCTCCCCCCTTGTTAAAAGACCTCTTTGGTAATGACAATAAAATATTAAAGTGTCAAAGTGTCAAAAGTGTCATATTACCTCCCTCGTTGTCTATTCATCTGTCCTTCTCTTTCACTCTGTCTGTATTTGTGTGTCTGTGTGTCTGTGTGTCTGTCTGTCTGTCTGTCTCTTCTGTCTCTCTCTCTCTCTCTCTCTCTCTCTCTCTCTCTCTCTTCTCTCAGTGTAGGGCTATTATGCAATTAGAGTGCACAGCGGTCAGTCATGCTTTAGATTAACCGTAATTCTGCAGCCTCGGTCACTTGCAAGGTCGATTGCAAAGAGACTGAGTGACCACTGGTGCTTGAAGTACTGTGTTAAAATGTGCTGCAGGAATTTCTTGTTGCTTTTTGAGATTCTTCTTTTATCATAATGTCTGTCCGTCTGCGATGTGTGTCGTGTGTTGTGTGTGGTGTGTTGTGGTGTGTGTGTTGTTGTGTGTGTGTGTGTGTTGTGTGTGTGTTGTGTGTTTGTGTGTTGTGTGTGTGTGTGTGTGGCTGTGTGTGTGTGTGTGTGTGTGTGTGTGTGTGTGTGTGTGTGTGTGTGTGTGTGTGGTGTGTGTGTGTGTGTGTGTGTGTGTGTGGTGTGTGTGTGTGTGTGTGTGTGTGTGGTGTGTGTGTGTGTGTGTGTGTGTGTGTGTGTGTGTGTGTGTGGTGTGTGTGTGTGTGTGTGTGTGTGTGTGTGTTATTGTTGTTTGTTTGTGTCAGCGCGTGCGTGTTGTATGCGTCTCTCTCTCTCTCTCTCTCTCTCTCTCTCCTCTCTCTCTCTCCTCTCTCTCTCTCTCTCTCCATCAAATTGCTTCCCCGTTGTCTCTTATCTGTACTTCCGTGTGTCACACACACACACACACACACACACACCACACACACACACACACACACACACACACACACACACACACACATCTTCCATCCCACCCCACCCACCTCACCAACCCTCGCCCCACTCCACCCGTCCCTCCCCCCCCCCCCCTCCCCCGCTCCCAATCCTTCCCTCTTGGGGTCAGAGAGATTACAGAAAGTTCAAACACAGGCCAGTGGTCAATCAACCTTGAACATGAAGGTAATCATATCGCTCTTGCTAGCGGTAAGGATCACTCATATAAGGCGGATCTCTGAGACCGCCGTTCAGTTCTGGTGCAGATTTGCTGCGATATTTAACCGTTGGTTCTTGTTTTACCCAGCCTGCAAAACTCTGTGAGTCGTTGTCATCATGTTTTCCCCTTGTGTGTGTGTGTGTTGTGTGTGTGTGTGTGTGTGTGGTGTGTGTGTGTGTGTGTGTCGTCTGTCTGTCTGTCTGTCTTCTTGTTTCTCTTTATGCGTGAGAGTGGGTGTGAGGTGTACTTCAGTGTGTGTGTGTGTGGTGTGTGTGTGTGTGTGTGTGTGTGTGTGTGTGTGTGTGTGTGTGTGTGCGTGCGTGCGTGCGTGCGTGCGGGGTGTATGTGTTTGTGTATGTGTGTGTATGCCTCTCTCTCTCTCTCTCTCTCTCTCTCTCTCTCTCTCTCTCTCTCCACACACACACACACACACACACACACACCCTTGCTTGGCTACCGGCAAGAAGCATTTCAACGAAGCTCTGACCATTTTGTTGTCCTTTGGCAAGAAAATAAGTGACGATGCCAGTCAAAGGACTTCCAACGACTCTGGAGTGTATGCTAAACACTTTGTTACAAGAACTGCCGCTATCGTCATTCAAAATCGAAGGAAGGGGAGCACAGACTGTCGTCGTGCTGCATTTAAAACACAGCCGCCAACTCAACCCGCCGCCGCGCTCACTCGCCAAGACAACACTGTCGTCTTTCGTCGAAAATGTCCGTCACAGGTTTCCAGGGACAGGAGACGGGCTGAGGAGCACAGAATACGACAGAAGGCAGGTTCTTCCTCATCTCCCTCTGGCTTATTTCTCCCTACTCCCCCAAGTTTGTTTTACGGCACGGGAAATAACAATGTGTTGGACATTATCCACGACGACGTCTTCTTCTTCTTCTTCTTCTGCATACGCAGGCTGATACTCCTGCGGACACTCCCTATATGGACAGACAAGTATTAATCCCATCTACCCAACAAAGGGAATGGAGTTTTGTGTGTACGACCGGTTTTTTTTTTTATCCCGCCATTAAGGCAGCCATACTCCATCTTGGGGGAAATCCATGACGACATTTCTACGTGTGTTGAGAGGTGTGCCCTTCGGAGAGATATAGATCAACAGTACTGACCATCGCCTGCCGCTGCAAGTGACATTAACTTTCAGGAAGTGAAAATCAGTGACGATTGCGAAAATTTCGAAACCTAGTCAGAGGAGTACAACACCACTGATACGATGACGTTAGAACACGATACGCAGTGGGTTACACAGGGGGAGCACGGCGAAATCCTGACTTTCCATCCGCAGGAGACTGACGCAAAGAAAGACGCAGGCAACAGCACAGCGGATGTCCCTAAATCAGCTGACACCTCACAACTGAGTGTAACGGATCTTTACAACGCAGTTACAAACTGTTTTGAAGATACCTCAAAGAAAATGGACAGCCTTATCAATACCCTTAGATCAGAGAAAAAAGACAGATGTGACACCAGTGCTGGTTACAAAGAAAATCTTGGTTTAGAAGCAACCTAACTATGACGAAGTTCCTTGTTAAACTGTTCAGACTTCAGTGGGGTTGGAAAGGAAATCATGCTTAAAATATGGTCCAACCACTTTACAGCTGCCATTTAGACTTGTGATGGGAGTTCTTGTCATAAAGGAAATCCTGGTCTTCATGTGATCTAGACTGTAATGTTTGTTATCATTATTTGAACTTGTTATGATCTTGGTACAAAAGCTCATGTAAACTATTGACTGCAAAGCTGTTGTTATTGTGCTCCAGCAGATTGATCATGAAATTTGTTGAATTTCCTTGATGTGGCTTCCACGTCATGATGACTTAACATATCTAAGTTTGATTATACATGTTGGTATTGTTCAGTTACCCATCGCCCCTTCCCCCCCCCCCCCCCCCCCCCCCCTCTCCCCCTCCCCCCACCTTCATCGTCCCCATGTGAATGGGCACAAAGCCTAACACATCAAAATATTTCGTATTCGTATTCTCTCTCTCTCTCTCTCTCTCTCTCTCTCTCTCTCTCTCTCTCTCTCTCTCTCTCTCTCTCTCTCTCTCTCTTCAGAAATGTAATTTCAATGTATGACTGGTTGGTGTTGCCCTACGCGCGCGCGTGCATGTTTGTCTACGTGTTTGCTTGTTAAACAACAGAATTATCCGTAGATCCAATAGAGGAGAGACTACGTATTTTGGCCTTTTTGTTGATTAGAATTTCATTGGGGGTATCGAATTCATTCACCGCTGATTGCTGATCTAGTTACCTCTCTATCTGTTTCCTGTTGACGGGCGTGCTGTCTGTTCGCCATACTTCGCCTCTCATTGAGTCAAACTACCAAGTTTGAAGCACACACCCTCAGTGATCTACGTTCGCCATACTTCGCCTCTCCTTGTGTCAAACTACCAAGTTTGAAGCACACACCAGCCGCCGTGGCGAAGTGGTTAGCGTCGCGGACTCCCGGCTGGAGGTCGTGGGTTCGAATCCCATCAGAGTCATGTGGGGTTTTCTGCCCTGACCGGCTCCTACCCAGAGCTGAGTTTGCTGCGGACTCAGTTGGGAAGACTGAGACCACACAGTCGAGTTTCATCCACTTAATGGATGCGTTTCTGAGAGTGTTGCTTAAATTTCCTGACCAACACTGCAGGTGCCCGTATTTCTCGGGCCTGGTTGACGCCAGGATATATATTATGAAAGGAAGCGTAGAGTACAGCCCTGTGATGTAGTCTCAGACCGAAATAGAAATCCGTAGCATGATCTTTATCATCCTCATTCTCATCCATCGGCATTAAAAAAAAAACCTGCCTCAAATTCTGTGGCCCTTCATGCCCTGCTCTCATGGTGACCTCAATTTCGATGTCCTCTCCACGTCTGTGGCCCTGGTTTGGTTCCGTCGGGGTCACCGGTATCGGCGGGTCCATGGGAGCTGTCGTTGGACGGACGTGGTGGCGCCCTCCGGAGGGAGAGCTCACTCACGCCGGCTCCGCGACTAAGCAATTATTGTCGTTTGTAGGGGGCTTAGTAGGTGGTGTCCTGCGTATGTTAGATCAGAACAGGCGCCACTGAACACCACCGAAGTGACTCGGCAGCAGTGCAGTGTCTTCTCCGGTGGGTTGCCTCTAGACGACTTGACATTGACTGCTCCCTGTGGATTGCCGGTGCCGGGGCTGTGGATGGGGTGTCGGAATGGGCGGCGTGGGTGCACTGCCTCTGAGCTGGCGCTGAGGTTGGGACAGCAAAAAAAAAAAAAAAAAGTTTGAAGCACACACACTCAGTGATCTACGTTCAGGAAAAGACAACGGGCACCGATCACATTGAAGAGACGTTACAAGCACCGACCACACAGCGGTTACATACACCGACCATACTGCGGTTAGATACACCCACCACATTCCACAGCGGTTACATACACTGACAACACTGCACAGCGGTTACATACACCGACCACACTGCACAGCGGTTACATACACCGATCACACAGCACAGAGGTTACATACACCGACCACACAGCAGTTACATACACCGACCACACTGCACAGAGTTACATACACCGACCACACAGCACAGAGGTTACATACACCGACCACACAGCACAGAGGTTACATACACCGACCACACAGCGGTTACATACATCGACCACACAGCACAGAGGTTACATACACCGACCACACAGCACAGAGGTTACATACACCGACCACATAGCGGTTACATACACCGACCACACAGCACAGAGTTTACATACACCGATCACATAGCGGTTACATACACCGACCACACAGCACAGAGGTTACATACACCGACCACACAGAGGTTACATACACCGACCACACAGTGATTACATACACCAACCACACTGCACAGCGGTTACATACACCGACCACACAGCGGTTACATACACCGACCACAACAGCGGTTACATACATCGACCACACAGTGATTACATACACCAACCACACTGCACAGCGGTTACATACACCAACCACATTGCACAAAGGTTACATACACCGACCACACTGCACAGAGGTTACATACACTGACTACACTGCACAGAGATTACATACACCGACCACGCTGCACAGTGATTACATACACCGACCACACTGCACAGAGGTTACATACACCGACCACATTGCACAGAGGTTACATACACCGACCACACTGCACAGCGGTTACATACACCGACCACACTGCACAGCGGTTACATACACCGACCACACTGCACAGCGGTTACATACACCGACCACACTGCACACAGGTTACATACACCGACCACATAGCACAAAGGTTACATACGCGAACCACACAGCACAGCGGTTACATCCACCGACCACACAGCTCAGAGGTTACATACATCGACCACACAGCACAGAGGTTACATACACCGACCACACTGCACAGAGGTTACATTCACCGACCACACTGCACAGAGGTTACATACACTGACCACACAGCACAGAGGTTACATACACCGACCACACTGAACAAAGGTTACATACACCGACCACACTGCACAGCGGTTACATCCACCGACTACACTGCACAGGGTTACATCCACTGACCACACTGCACAGAGGTTACATCCACCGACCACACTGCACAGAGGTTACATACACCGACCACACTGCACAGAGGTTACATCCACCGACCACACAGCACTGAGGTTACATCCACCGACCACACTGCACAGAGGTTACATACACCGACCACACTGCACAGAGGTTACATACACCGACCACACTGCACAGAGGTTACATACAGTGACCACACAGCACAGCGGTTACATACACTGACCACTCAGCACAGCGGTGACATACACTGACCACTCAGCACAGCGGTGACATACACTGACCACTCAGCACAGCGGTGACATACACTGACCACTCAGCACAGCGGTTACATACACTGACCACACTGCACAGAGGTTATATATACCGACCACACTGCACAGCGGTTACATACACCGACCACACAGCACAGAGGTTACATACACCGACCACACTGCACAGCTGTTGTACACACTGACCACACTGCACAGCGGAAAATAACAGGATGGAATATGCAGTTATCTGAAATGGCTGTCCTAGCAGCCAGTCGAACAATTCCCTGGCGGTTCCAGGCACTTTCGGCGTCCGGAAGTGAACAGTGACCTACGGCAAGCGAACAGGACTCCAATAAAGGTCAATTGTAAGAAAGCAGGGCGAGATACTCACTCCTCTTTTTTTTTTTTTTTTTTTTTTTAAATCAGGAACACCAATCCTATTTCAGGATCAGCTTGTCATTTGGAAGACATCGGAATGGTGCCTGAAAAGTCGACAAGAGCTGAACTTTCAGCTGAAAAGTGGGGGTTTCCAACGGACTGAGTGGTAGAATGCAAAGTTGGCAGTCGGGCATTTTAATTTCGAATGCTGTTATGTTCCTATCATGAAAACGTGTTGTCGTTCTGGTGGTATGAGTGTGGTGTTAGATAACTCAGCAATACCTACCGTTCACGGGTGGTTATCCTGTCTGCCTTATCACTGCAGATGAACAACACACACACACACACACACACACACGCACACACACACCACACACACACCACAGCACACACGCACACACACCACAGCACACCAGAGTCCTTACATCTCAGGAACCGTTACAAACAATTCCAAATAATTTTTACACATCTTTCAAAAAAATTTACCTTACTGTATGTCAGCAACATAGCAGATGACATGTAGCGAATAATATGGACAGCATTTTTTTTTTTTTTTTTTTTTTAATGCTGATCGATGAGAATGAGGACAGACTGAAGGGAAATTCTTGCTCACCTGACTAACACAAAACGCGGGTGAGTAGCTGTCAGGTAAACAGGTCAACCTGTGAACAGGCAAACTTGTGCCACTTCAAAATTGCCCCCCATCCCCCCCCCCCCCCCCCCCCCCCCCCCAATTGGGACCGGACAAAAATAGTCCGTCACAAACGACAAGAGCAACTACAGTAATGATGATGATGATGATGATGATGATGATGATGATGATGATACTGCTACTACTACCACTACGACGACTACTTATTTTTAATAATACAAATAATAATGACAAATGTGATGATGAGGATAAGAGTCATAACTGATATACATATTTATTTTTCTGTTTAAATATGTCAGTTTAGAGACCGACGGTTAAAGCTCTTTATGTGGTTGTACGCCCTTACTAATGGTGGCGTGTATTGATATTTTTTGTGCCTGTTTATTTACATTATCGTAATATGTGTTTGTAGCGTTTTAATGGTTCAGGCAGCATGAAAAAAAGAAAGAAAACTTAACTTGTGTGTTGCCTGGCTGTCTATGTTCGTGTGGTGTGGGTGTGTGTAGAAAAAAAGGTCGTTACACGCATCCAAACTTTTTCTAGTGAGAGTCAAACAGTAAAACACGTGCTACCACACCATCCGTAACATTAATATTACTGTTGTTGCTGTTTTGTTGTTTTTAATAATTCATCATCATCATTGCTAATAGTCTTATCATCAAAATTAAGGTTTATCATCATCATTATTATAAGTATCATCATTAGAATCACCTTTATCATTACTACTAATGTTGGTGATTCCGATATGTGTTGTTATAATCATAATAATCATTATCATTATTCTTGTTGTTGTTATTGATATTATAATGATGATGATGATGATGATTACTATTATTATTATTTATTAATAACATGGATATCAGAGACAGAGACAGGCCTCGCCTTCTCCGTCTACAGAAAGCCGACCCACACGGACCAGTATTTGCAATTTGACAGTCACCAGCCACTGGAACACAAGCTGGGAGTTATTCGCACCCTCACCCACCGAGCGAAGACCATCTGCTCCACCGACACCGCTAGGGAAGAAGAGGTGCAGCACATCAAGAAAGTGTTAAGTATATCGGGATACCAGAAGTGGGCCTGGGATATCCCGGGGGGGCAAGAAAATCATACCCCACCCCTCCACAGAATGTCAGACCCCTTCGAGAGGGCACGTCTCCATGCCGTACGTCAGCGGCGTCACTGAAGCTCTCAGCAGGAAGATCCGAAAGTTGGCAGTCAGTGTCCACGCCAAGCCCACCAACACCATCAGAAGCCAGTTAGTCCACCCCAAGGACAAAACAGACAAACTGGACAGATCAGGGGTGATATACAAGATAGACTGCCAGGACTGTGACCATAGTTACATTGGTGAAACTGAGCGCAACCTGCACAAGAGACGAAAGGAACACAAACGTAAGTCCTCTCCAGTGGGTGAACATCTGACCCACACCCAACATCAATTTGAAAAGGACAATGTGCAAGTGCTCGACAGAGAAGCAAGGTGGTTCCAGAGGGGAGTAAAGGAGGCAATCCACATCGCCGCCAGGAACCCCACCCTTAACCGCGACCGGGGCCGACACAACCTGCCATCGGTGTACTCCTCACTCATTCAGTCGCATTGTCGTGAGTTCGCTCACGGCGGTGCGCACTGAATCCAGTTCTCAACCCAGCAGTTGCGCTGAAGAAGTCGGCCGGATTGCTGACGAAAGCTACGCACACAGTGAGTAAGCCTTCTTTAACTGAGTGACCTGTTTAGTCTGGTAGCCATTATAACATATTTTGTCATCATCATCATGGTTATCATTGATGCTGGGGCTGGTGATGGTTGTTCTTGTTGTTTATTACTATTGTTATTGGGGTGTCATTTCACAGAGCCGACATTGAAAAGCAAGGATGAATAAGGAATTGCTGGGAAAGTGGAAGATGGACCACACTGCCATGAAAAACTTTGAGGAGTATGCTACAACTATAAGTGAGTTCCAATCCTGGTGTGACTCTCTCTCTCTCTCTCTCTCTCTCTCTCTCTCTCTCTCTCTCTCTCTCTCTCCACACTCATACAAATACACAGACACAGACATCTCTCTCTCTCTCTCTCTCTCTCTCTCTCTCTCTCTCTCTCTCTCTCTCTCTCTCATACACACACACACTCTCTCTCTCTCTCTCTCTCTCTCTCTCTCTCTCTCTCTCACACACACACACACACACACACACTCTCTCTCTCTCTCTCTGATTCTCTCTTTCTCTCTCTCTCTCACACACACACATACACACACGCGCGCGCACGCACACACACACACACACACACACACACACACACACACACACACACACACACACACACACACACTCAGACACTCTCTCTCTCTCTCTCTCTCTCTCTCTCTCTTACACACACACACACACACACACGCACTCTCTCTCTCTCTCTCTCTCTCTCTCTCTCTCACACACACACACACACACACACACACACACACACACACACACACACACACAAGACCGAAGACGAACAAATACATGAACAGATAATCCTCCTCTGGCACGCAGGGGCGATAAGCGAAACATCCCTAGTGTCTCTTTTCGTAGAAATGCCACCAGAACTGAAACAGAAAATGGCGTCCGGAGAGATGGTGATAGTCTCGGACACCACGCAAGATGGCGACACCTACACCAACATCACACACTACGGGGAGGTCTCCGAAACGCTGGTCTTCAAGATGGGCGAGACGGTCAAGAGCAAAGTCACGGGCTTTGAAGTGGATGTATGTATGCACATGCAGCAGCTCGTTACAAAAAAAAAAAAAAAAAAAAAAAAAAAAAAATCTATTTAAGGGCCCACTACTTCACGTTAGATAGACTTGGTGCTACCATACCAGCAGGACTTAACATCAAAGAATAACTACTTTCTTCCTCCTCTTCCTCTCTCTTTTTTTTCTCCCCCCCCCCCCCCCCCCCTCACCCACCCACCCCACCTCCTACTCCCCTGCTCTCTCTCTCTCTCTCTCTCTCTCTCTCTCTCTCTCCTCTCTCTCTCTCTCTCTCTCTCTCTCTCTTCAACCTCACTTTCTTTTCCTTCCTTTCTTCTAACACATCTGATTTCTACGCGGCCCTGCAACCACTCACTAGAGTTTGCTCCTACTATGATTTCCCCTTCCCTTCTTTTAAATTTCTGATTCCTCCGAGTTTTTTACAGTTTAGAAAGGGTTTAAGACCCGAAACGTTTGGTTACTCTGTTCTCTTGGATTACGTTTTCCACCCTGTTCTTGTGAAATTTTTTTTCACAACTTGTGTAATCCGTAGTCAACTTTACTTTATTTTCATATTAGATAGCTTCCCTTGTTGAAAGACATCCCCCCCCCCCTCCCTCCATTAACATTCACGCTGAAATACTGAATCCAAATTTTGTGGGTTTAGGTGTCATTTGTTAAGTTCACGTGTGTTGGCTTAATTTCCAAAATTAAAGTCATTTTAATCTGTGAAAGAAAGAAAAACGCTACAAAGGTTGGGGTTTTTTTTGTTTGTTTGTTTGTTTTGTTTGTTTGTTTGTTTGTTTTAAGAAAAAGGTAGAAGAAGATGAAGAACAAGAAGAACAAGGAGAAGAACAAGAAGAAGAAGAAAAGAAAAGAAGAGTTCGAGGCGGGCGAGTGTTGGTCCTAGGGCCCCTTAAACGCTTGGTTTCCCGAAAATTAAAGTACTGACTTTCGTAGATCGTGAAAATACTGATCAAGCATTCAAACAAATGTGTGTGTGTGTGTGTGTGTGTGTGTGTGTGTGTGTGTGTGTGTACGAATGCTGATATATACTACGCACAAAAAGTTAAGGATCGGTATGTGAAAACAGGTGCGTAATAAACTCAGTTCGCTACTGTTATTTATTTCTTAGTCCAGCCAAATTGTCATGAATTCTTGTTCAGCTGTAAGTGGGCGATGTTGTGTTAGTGCGAAAATATGCACGGGATTCTCTACTACTGAGCTGGGCCGCAAACGGAAAAGCGGAAACTTGCGAAAAATGACCTTGTTTTGGACCGTTCTGCCTGAACACATTGCACTTGCCAGATGGAAAAACCATTATGCACGTGCAAGCACTGCTGTTTATGTGTGACATGCTGTCGCTCGCTTGGCTATATAAGAAGACATTCCACCAGTAGTAGGCCTGATCTGACAATGCCTCCACGACGAAAATTAAGCGAGTTGGATAGGGGACGAGCTGTTGCATGGTTCCAAGATGGTGTTCCCAAGCGAAAAGTGGCCAGGCGACTTCATGTGTCCATCTCGGTCATTGTCTGACTGATTCAACGCTTCACAGCCACTGGGATTGTCCATGAAAGACGCAGATCTGGTCGACCGAAGAAGACAACCCCACGTGACGATCGTCTCATTGAACGACAAGCCCTGCAGACAAGAACAGCCTCTTCCAGCATAATTCAAAGGCAGTTCAGGGTGGCTACTAACATCAACATCAGCCAGCAGACCATACGGAACCGCCTACATGGGTTTAATCTCCGTTCTCGTCGCCCAGCAGTACGGCCACGCTTAACTCCAGCCCATAGGGCAGCACGCCGCGCCTTCTGCGCACGTCACGTGAGGTGGACACGTCAGCAATGGTCCCAGGTCCTGTTCAGTGATGAATCACGCTTCACCCTTCACCACAACGACGGCCGACTGAGGGTCTGGAGGCGCCCAGGGCAACGCTTTACTGATGCCACTGTCCAAGAAAAGGTGGCCTTTGGTGGAGGTTCTGCAATGGTCTGGGGGGCCTTCAGCCTTCACCACAGAACACCCTTGTATCATGTACAGGGTAACCTGACTGGCATCCGATACCGGGATGAGATCCTTCGACCGCTGGCTGTGCCTACACTGCAGCAGATGGGACCGAGGGCTGTCTACCAGGATGACAATGCTCGCCCCCACAGGGCAAGGGTGGTCAACGACTTCCTGCAGCAGTCTGGAGTCAACAGAATGGAGTGGCCAGCATGCAGTCCCGATCTCAACCCGATTGAGAACCTCTGGGATGAGCTGGATCGCAAAGTGAGGAGCCACCCCCCTCCCAGGGATGCCCAACACCTCTACCAGATGCTGCAGGCTGAGTGGCAGGCGCTTCCACAGAGGATCTTCACCAACCTGGTCAACTCGATGAGGACTTGCTGCGTCGAGTGCCAGAACAGCCATGGTGGTTACACGCATTACTGAGCTTTTGGGAGCATCAGTATGCCCTGTCTTGTGATTTCAATGACTTTGGGAAATCAAATTTGGATACGTACCCACTTTAATCAAATGTACACACCAAACGATTACTCCAGATTGAAGGCAATTGTGTATCGTTATCACTAAAGAATGGAATTAAATGTTGGCCAAACTTCAACGCATTGACTTTCTTATTTTGACAGTTATGAATGTTTGTGAAAGTGATCCTTAACTTTTTGTGTGTAGCTTATATAGATTAACCGATCGATCGATCAGACAGATAGATAGATACAGACAGACAGATAGTTGAATATGTGTGTGGACAGAAAGACACTTTGACACTTTGATGTTTTATTGTCATTAGCAATGAGGTCTGTAACATTTCCTTATGTCCTCACGCACAGGAGTAATGCAGTAAGGTTTAAAAAAATCTGAAGACTGACTCGACCATCCACTCAATCAAATGATGATGAGTGAAAAGAGAGAGAGAGAGAGAGAGAGAGAGAGAGAGAGAGAGAGAGAGAGAGAGAGAGAGAGAGAGAGCACCAACATCACCCTGTGAGTGCAAAAGTAGCATTTACATCAAATCTGATAAATATTCCATACGGACATTTGGTGTTAACTACGAGCTCATTTCTATCGTTTCGAAAAGCCAAACACGTCTTACAAGAGAATCCACTTGCCTGTTTGACTCACATGAAATGAATAACCACCACAGGAGGATGAAGGGCAAATGGGTGAACGGGACCAAATTAATGGAGGAAGAGAGAGGCATGCAGATCTTGTTTGCGTGATGAAAAAAAAAAAAGAAGAAAAAATCTAGTGCGTCACATAATAGCTGTAGAGCACGGCCTTTGTTAAAATTAATGCAATGAATTGCAAGGTCACACAGGAGAACACAGACCTTTGCCACGGTGGAACTGATTCTGGAACCGAGCTCGGATCCGATATGCACTTTGCTTCCACAACAAAATTGAATGAGTCCGTTCTTGGCCCATCATAAATGAGGATAAAGGGCACGGATGATTGGGACAAAAATAAGGCAGAGGGAGAGAGAGGCGCGCAGATCTTGTTTTGCCAGGGGAAAAAAAATCCTAATCCATATCGCTGTAGCGGGGAAAGCTCCGGGTTTTACAGATTAGCTTGATGAAAAACAAAATCACGAGGGCTATCCGTTTCATGACGGATAACATTTCACTCTGATAGATGAAGCGGATGGAGGGTATAGCAGTAGCAGGCTGACGTTGCTCAAAGTTCACAAGAGAAGAAAAAAAAAAAAGCGCATTATACGTGCTTGCTGTGGTGTTCAACCCAGCCACTTGAACATTGATTTTTTCGCCCGGGAGTGATTAATTATCTGCTAGAGCAAAAGGGGACTCTAACAAAGGCAAAAACTGGGACAATGAAACAGACATCGATCCTTGTCCTTCTATATCTTCGATTTATTGAACACTTGATGGGAAGATTGAAGACGTCTGAAGACGGAACCTAGTAAATCATTGTGCGTCTACGGATCACAAAACGGATCGATGATCAGCTCAGTAAGATGAGTTTAAAATGTTGATTTCCCTGAATTTAGTCATCGCTAGAAAAAAAATCCTCGTACAGGGAACATGAATGTAACCCCCCATGGACGTACAAAAAAAAAGAATCGAAATGGATCGATGAATTTCTCCGGTGAAAGAAAAAGTAAATAAATGTTCATTCCAACATGACTTGGCATGTGCTTTTTGGTCTTTGTGGTTTGTGTAGTAATATTGCTACGTCTGAGCTGTTATGTGCGAAGGAATATATTTTCATGGGATGGTAACACTATCTAATGTCATAATGTTTATATTTCGTATTTTCCATGCCTATAAATATAATAAAACTATCACAAACTGCTAACGATATATGAAGGAATATATTTTCATAGCATGTTAACAAATTCTAGTGACAAAAACGTTGATATTATGCATTTTCCACAGAAAAGAAGGGACATGGGAAGTAACTCTTTCAGTCTTACTTCCCCTGCAGGAAAGAAATAATTGGTTTCACCCAAGATCTGACTCAAAGGACGGATCCAGAAGCCCTTTGTGGAGGTGCGTGCTCTCCCCTGTGCCTTTTGGCTCGTTGCTGTAATGGGCAGTCTTTTGTTTTCAGACTACATTTCACGTGGAAGGGGATGTGCTGGTGGGTACTCACTCGGTCATTATACCGCCACTGACCACCACATCACGCCGCTATGTTCAAGATGGAAAAATGATTGTTGTGAGTATCCCCCACCCGACCCTCTGTCTGCCCCCCCCCCCCCCCACCTCTCTCTCTCTCTTTCTCTCTCTCACACACACACACACACACACGCGCGCGCGCGCACACACACACGCGCGCGCGCGCGCTCGTGCGCGATGGCCACATAAGTTGTATATAAAGTTTTGCTAATTCAGAAATACAAGGTTTACAAAATATTGGGCATCTGCCATTCGCATTTTTTTTTTTTTTTTTTTTAATGGGCTGTGGCTTGCTTGTGTAAATCAGGATGTTAAAAACATCAATGTCATTTTTGAAAGAACTTTGTCAAAGGTTGATTAATAACAGACGGCAAAAATGAGGTTTTAAATAACGACAGGAACTGCTTTTTATAGAGCATTTAAATCGTCAAGAGGAATGATGAAACATAGTTTTTTTGCTGGACGTTAACGGACATTTAAAGAACTGTGTGGCAAGGGTGAGGTTCAGAGTAGCTGATATAGTCGTACAGATGCATCAGTACACTAATGTTGATGAAGATGCTACGATGTGTCCCTTAGGTACGAATACAAGAGAACTTTTTTTGTGTGTGCTGCTTTGCCTTTCGAAGATTTGAGAAATGACATTTTTTTTTTTTTTTTGGTTTGTTTGGGTTTTTTTTTTTTTTTTTTTTTTTTTGTTCTTTGCGAAATGACTTGATCCACTCCAAAATACCTCAAACACCCATATCTGTTTAATGTTGTACAGCTCATGGCAAATCCAAATGAAATGATGTTGAAAAACATTCGCATTGTTTGTGTAAAACATTTAAAAGACGCACTGTGTTATGTTCAGTTAAAGTGGTGTTTGATTACGGCTTCTGGATGGACTTATGCTTAGGCTCAGCTGTATTCTTGTGCTTTATAATTGTCTAATTATTCAGTGTACACTCAAAAGGGTGTTGTCAACGTTTTGTACCTCCGTGTGAAGTGATCATGGCCTATACTGAATAAACATGCGCCTCTCTCCCTCTCACACACACACACACACACACACACACACACAGAGATTGCATGTCCACTGGCTCATTCATCCTTAGAAAGTGTTATACGCACATAGAAAAAGAAGAACAAGGACATGAACAAAAAGAAGAACAGCCAGCACAACAAAAGCCACCACCACCCTTAGCTAAAAATAAAAACAACACGAAGCTTCTAAATCACATTGCAAAATGAAATATTAATCCTCCTTATCAATTTTTGGGGGCTTGTTTGTTTGCGAGGAAAAATGTTTTCTTGTTATTCATTTGGGGGGAAAAAAACTATGTCTCTTTTTAATACTTATAAATGTAATTTTTTTTCAACATTTCTTTTTTGATTGTTTACATTTTTCTTCTTCTTTTTATTTTTTTACATCGTTATTTTACTCCCCCACCCCACCCCACCCTTTTTTTATTTTATTTTTTTCTTTTTCAGGAATCAGAGTGTAACGGGGTGACAACGAAATACGTTTTCAACAGATGTTGAGCGGGACAAGGAGATCGGATCGAGTTGTCCTCCCTTCTCCGCTGTGTGGATGTTTGAGAATGCCGAAATTTATTATGCACCAACCAGAGATCGTTATTGCTCCTAGCGCATGGGGATACATCAATGGCAATACACATAAGAAAACAGAAAATTCCCATTGTGATGTGGAGCCCAAAAGCACTGCATCGATGGCTTTTTTTTTTTTTTTTTTTTTTTTTTTTATTGAAGATGAACCAGACACGAGCTGGATCAAAAACATCGCTACTGCTTTTCGTTTGTGTTTATTTTATTCCTGTATGCTAACATTACGTGTTGCGGTGCATGATTCAGTGAATTCTGTCACGTTCCTTACAATTGGTACCCATTGTGGCCGCGGTTCATCTGATGTATTGCCAGTCCCCGAGTTTCTTTTCTTTCCTTTTTTTTTTTTTTACTTCCAAAGCTATGATAGAGAATTGCAATTGTTGGATTATCCTTCCCAACTGAAGGCGCGACGTGTGTTTCTTTATTTGTTTCTATTATTGTTAGTGTATCAACGTTGAGGAAGAAAAAAGGAATGACAAAAAAAAAAGACTTGTAATATGAAAATGGAAGAAGTGTGCATAGAATCTCTCTCTCTCTCTCTCTCCCTGTGTGTGTGTGTGTGTAGTGAGTGAGTGTGTGTGTGTGTGTGTGTGTGTGTGTGTGTGTGTGTGTGCACATACGTCTCTCTCTCTCTCTGAATGTATATATATGTATTACATACACGCACGCACACACGCATATATATATATATATATATACATGTATATAATTATGTCAGTTTATTTTCATAAGTGTATACACATCAATTCATTTTCATTTCAGCCAACGCAAGTCTGCCACCTCCAACACTTCAGTACACACACACACACACTCTCTCCCTCTCTCTCACAGACAAACACACACACACACACACACACACACTAAAGAACGCATTATAAGTTTCACTTGGAATTAAAATACGTACTCACGATACTGCAGATTGCACAGAAGACAGCTTGTTAATAAAGAAAAGTTTAAGTCAAAATTCATATTCTTTTTTTTTTTACATACAGACAATCTCACAATTTTGTACAATTCCAAGAAGGGTTTGAAGAGGAAACTGAACCAGGGTTGTGTCTGAACAACCTGTAAGCCATAGAGGGGCCCGTAGCATCTGAGCGACGTGTGATGCTTTCAGTGTTTTTCATCTTTCTAACTCCAGAAAACACTGATGGAAATTCGTCTTAAAATTTGCGTGTTGACACTTCATGATCTGGAGACAAGAACCCCTTGTATACAACTGTAAGTCAGCTTTTTTTTTTTTAATCTGCTCAGTCAGCATCAGAAGCAGAGTCAGTCACATTCAACATCTTTTTTTAAACAAATCCTTAAAAAATGTTAGCGAACCACAAAAAAAAACGCGGACAAATGAATCACAAGACAAAACACAATGCGTTTCGACCTTTTAGGTCTTCTTCAGGCAATATACAAAACAATCAGGACAACGAAAATGAACGAGCAATCACTTATCTTCAATCACTTCAGAGCAAGATAGGCATTGAATACTGCATGATAGTGTCCTTGTTATGACAATTTTGGGCATAAGTGTTCTTTGCTTGGCATGATTCACTTGTCACGTGAATGCGTCTCTCATCCACACTGATCACGTTTCTGCTGTTGCCAGATGTTTCTCAGCCTCTCTGGAGGTTGGAGCACGGATGATTAAAGTTGTTTGAATAGAACTACCTGGATTGGATTGATTCTTATCTGACGGCATGAATGTATAGATTTTGTGTCACATAGAAAGGGTTGGCATTCTTTGATAGCTTCAGTCTGTTGGTTAAGGTGCCACTGCTCTCGCAAGAGTTAGCTTTGTTTTGGCCTGAGGTTTTCCTGAAACAAAACCATCAACTGCTATGCAGTCTCTTATCAATTCTTCCTCAAGAGAGCCATATCTGTTGTCATTTGCAGTGCGACTAAACGTCTGCAGTAGAACTCTCGACGGGTTCACGGGGCTGCTGCTTTTTTTTAAAGTTTGTTCAGCCTCTGTGCTTTCTCGTGCATATAAATACATGTCTAATGCATCTTTCAGTTTTTCATACGTATCTGTATCTTCACTGTCAGACACAAATTATCATCTGCACATTATCCCATGGCATATGAGAAATTTGTTCATATCAATCTTTCTCATTCATCCAAGTTGCCATGTAGAAACCACCAAAATATTGTCGCAGTTTGAGTTAACTATGTTGAGGGATAGAGAGAGACGATTTGTGCCTACCATTGTTTTTACTTATCAGTTTAGGTTCACATCATTGTAACCATGGTAATGTTAATAAGTTCATGTACAGATTCATCTCACTGGTAAAAACCAGAGCAACATGCATGGCTAGAAGCATTCGTTCTAAGAGTATAGTGCCATCGGACTGCTGAGATTCTCCAAGGTCTGTCACTGACAGCTACCGAGTTGTGGTCTGTAACCATCTGTACCACCTGAATTTGCTTGATCCTACCCAACAGTCTTGACACCCAAACTCCATTCAAATTTATCTCATGATGCTGCACAGCTGGCGAAAAGTTCACACAAATGCACTATCATATACACACCCACACTCGACCACAACCGCAAGTTCAACTAAGTACAGCACAACATGTAATATCAGTCTGGTTTATTTCCTGTACAAATTGGTCACTGTAACACTGTGGCCCACAATGTTGTTCTAAGGTACTGGTATGTCCGTTAGAGAAACAGACTCAACCAGACAACATTTTGAGCAGAAGAGTTACCAAGATTTGTTGCTTTTTGGTAGAAACATCCCAGTGGGCATACCGATAACATCATGGTTACACTCCTAAAGCATGATACCACTCAAAAGCTATCTGTCTAATCTGGAGGGTGGAGTGGGGGGTTGTTGCTGTTTTAGTGTGTGGTATTCCTCTTATTTTGCCAAACATTCACACAAAATACGGTGAAATTTTATGAGCAAACCAATCCAGCATATCATTCCTCTGAAACTGTTAGTGCATGATACATATGTACGATGATGTAATCGTACAAACTAATGGGTAATTTTCTTCAGCCTAACATATGCTATTAGCACTGACTAAACAATGCTACAAATCCAATCATTTAAAGCTTTTTATGTCATCGCCAAGCTAACCTTGATGGTTGTCTCTGGATCAGCCTTGATCTTGGCTTTACCATCCTAATGCCAAGTACAGGGCCAGGAACACATGTCTGGCTTGCTAGAAGACATGACTACTGACAATATAAAGCAACCAACACAATTGATCAAAACCTTTTTTCTTAAATACTTCGCCACAAAATGTGCATGACAGAAATTTCAAGATAGCTTGCACCAGATGATACTTCAAAGGAAGCAAAAACAGAAAACTCTGTTGCTGTTTCTTTATTCTGTTCTTACAAGATCGAAATTCAGTTATTCTGTGCGGTCTTGCAGGTTTATACATGACATGTTCATAATTAGATCCCCAACGTGCCTGTACCAGTGAGTCATGACAATATGCATGTGCGATTATACACATCATATGTGCTCGTATCAGTTGTATGAAAATACCTGCGGCACTGCACAATGTAACCAAACCATCCAATCAGTGCTATTAACTTCATCACCAAGGCAACCTCAGGGGCCGTCTCTGGGATGAACAAGAAACAAAAAGATGAGAGAGAGAGAGAGAGAGAGAGAGAGACAGAGAGAGAGAGAGAGAGAGAGACAGAGAGAGAGACAGACAGACAGACAGAGAGAGAGAGAGAGAGACAGAGAGACAGACAGACAGACAGAGAGAGCGAGCGAGAGAGACAGAGAGAGAGAGAAAGTCAAAGTGTATGTAAACTTCTTTCCCATCCACCTGACGAGTATTTCCAACATATGACATCAAGCAAACAAAGCCAGTGAGCATACAGAGTTTCAAAAATCATGTACATATTTTGCTTGATCATGGCCCTACCAAAAGTAGCTTGAGAAGCAAATTCCACATTTCCGTTAGATTTCTCCTTTCAGGATTCATTTAGACAATTGTTCAGAAAAAATTCCCAGAAATTTCAAGAATAATTCAAGGGCAGGTTTCAAAACTTAAGGATAGGAAAGTCTAAATACTTCAAGCAGACCTTCAAGAAAAAAAAAAAAATACTCAAGTTTCTTTTTTTTTCTCTCCAAACACTATGTCTAGTCCACATTCATATTAACATTGAATTGCTGATCACTGGCATGATTTTGCTTCCTTTGGTGACTAGAGTTGTTTGTCAAACATAACATTATGTAGGAAGATGAAAAATAGATAATATAACATAATATTATGTATTCAGAGATACGAGCTACATTTCAACTTCTCCCTCTCTCGTTCCAACAAAGAACTGATTTTCAGCTGAATTTTCTGTGAAAAACCTGCGTCTTACACACAAACAAAGTTGTTTTCAGCATGATTATAAATTCTTTTTTATGTATAACCATCCCAGACAGCACACCTGATGGTGACCCCTTTACATAAATAGGTACAAGTAGTTCATTGCTGGCGTCGAACCGTGCAGGTGTCAAACCACTGAATCAAGGGTTGAATTTGACCAACAATGTTGGAACAAATGAAAACATGATCATATAATGACTTTAACTGCCACTGTGGAGTCGGTCCTGTAGACAAAAAATGAAGGGGCTAATACTGAGTTCTCTCTCACTTCCAAAGCAGGTGAGCAGATATCAAAAACAGGACGGTGCCACAGTAACTTCCAAAATGGTAAAAAAAAAAAAACCTTTAAAAGATCATCACGAGAAGTGGCATGAGATCAGCGAGTACCCCACTCACTTTCTTAAAAACAAGTTTTTTTGTTTTTTTTTGTGGCGTCAGTTCTCAGATCAATGGAGCACCTAAGGTGGTAGGGGTTTTTTTGTTGTTTTTTTTTTTTTTGTTTTTTTTTACTTTTTTCTTTTTTTCCTTAAGGCCAAAATCCACCTCTTCATTTTTTGAAACAAGAAAGCATAATGGACCAAGCTTACATCTCTACAAGAATGAGAAGCATGCCAGTCTAGCCAGCAGTTGAGTGCAACCTGGCTTCTGAACCAATGTGCTGACGATGGAGGTCGGAGCAAGGGGGATGTTGGCCTATCAGTCTATGATCGCATGAAACAGCTTGAAATTCCTGGTAAGATGAGGGCCAGAACCCTTGTGGCAATGGCAGAGGCAGCTGAAAAGACTTCATGCTGGCTTAGATTGAGGAGGAGCAAAAGTGAACCTCGTGAGGCTCGAATTGCACAACTAAGAATTAGGTGTCTAACAGCAATACAGGTAAGAAATCTGTCTAAAAAGACAACATCTTTAGACACCTACCCACACAGAAGATGCATATCGTAGTCCAAGGCAGCACCACAAAAGAACAAGTTCTGACAGCAGAAAGCGTCTATGGGTCATGACCTGGATACGTCACGGCCCCCTTAGAGTGTAAAACATTCAGGACCAGAACACCTGTCTGAGGAGGAATTCTCCTCTGAAGCCCCCCGGCTGTCAAGCTCTCCCTCGTTTTTCCTTCTACCAGCAGATGTTCCCGCACGCAGCCAACAAGGGTATCTGATCTGGCATACCATGAACCCATACCGGAGTTTTACAGGGTGTGTCAACTGGCACACTCTGTGCCCATGACAGGGCTTTACAGGGTGTGTCGACTAGCACAACCTGTACCCATGAAAGGGATTTACAGAGTATGTCAACTGGCACAACCTGTACCCATGAAAGGGCTTCACAGGTTGTGTCAACTGGCACAATCTGTACCCATGAAAGGGCTTTACAGGGTGTGTCAACTGGTACAATCTTTACCCATGAAAGGGCTTCACAGGTTGTGTCAACTGGCACAATCTGTACCCATGAAAGGGCTTTACAGAGTATGTCAACTGGCACAACCTGTACCCATGAAAGGGTTTCACAGGTTGTGTCAACTAGCACAGTCTGTTCCCATGAAAGCACTTTACAGGGTGTGTCAACTGGTACAATCTTTACCCATGAAAGGGCTTCACAGGTTGTGTCAACTGGCACAATCTGTACCCATGAAAGGGCTTTACAGGGTATGTCAACTGGCACAGTCTGTTCCCATGAAAGGTCTTTACAGGGTGTGCCAACTGGCACAATCTGTACCCACTAAAGGGCTTCATAGGATGTGTCAACTGGCACAATCTGTTGTACCCATGAAAGGGCTTTACTGGGTGTGTCAACTGGCACAATCTGTTGCCATGAACAGGCTTTACAGGTTGTGTCAAGTGGCACAATCAGTACCCATGAAAGGACTTTACAGGATGTGTCAACTGGCACAATCTGTACCCATGGAGGGCTTTACAGGGTGTGTCAACAGGCACACCCAGTACCATTAAAGGGCTTTACAGGGTATGTCAACTGGCATATTCTGTACCCATGAAAAGGCTTTACAGGGTGTGTCAACTGGCACAATCAGTACCCATGAAAGGGCTTTACAGGGTGTGTTAACTCATACACTCTGAACCCATGAAAGGGCTTTACAAGGTGTCAACTGGCACAACCTGTACCCATGAAAGGGGTTTATAGGGTGTGTCAATATGCACACCCTGTACCCATGAAAGGGGTTTACAGGGTGTGTCAACTGGTACAACCTGTACCAATAGAGGGCTTTACAGGGTGTGTTAACTCACACACTCTGGACCCATGAAAGGGCTTTACAAGGTGTCAACTGGCACAACCTGTACCCATGAAAGGGCTTTATAGGGTGTGTCAATATGCACACCCTGTACCCATGAAAGGGGTTTACAGGGTGTGTCAACTGGTACAACCTGTACCAATAGAGGGCTTTACAGGGTGTGTTAACTCACACACTCTGGACCCATGAAAGGGCTTTACAAGGTGTCAACAGGCACACCCTGTACCATTAAAGGGCTTTACAGGGTGTGTCAACTGGCACAATCTGTTGCCATGAAAGGGCTTTACAGGGTGTGTCAACTGGCACAATCTGTAGCCATGAAAGGGCTTTACAGGGTGTGTCAACTGGCACAATCTTTACCCATGAAAGGGCTTTACAGAGTATGTCAACTGACACAGTCTGTACCCATGAAAAGGCTTTACAGGGTGTGTCAACTGACACAGTCTGTACCCATGAAAGGGCTTTACAAGGTGTGTCAAGTGGTACAATCTGTACCAATAGAGGGCTTTACAGGGTGTGTCAACTGGTACAATCTGTACCAATAGAGGGCTTTACAGGGTGTGTTAACTCACACACTCTGAACCCATGAAAGGGCTTTACAAGGTGTCAACAGGCACACCCTGTACCATTAAAGGGCTTTACAGGGTGTGTCAACTGGCACAATCTGTTGCCATGAAAGGGCTTTACAGGGTGTGTCAACTGGCACAATCTGTAGCCATGAAAGGGCTTTACAGGGTGTGTCAACTGGCACAATCTTTACCCATGAAAGGGCTTTACAGAGTATGTCAACTGACACAGTCTGTACCCATGAAAAGGCTTTACAGGGTGTGTCAACTGACACAGTCTGTACCCATGAAAGGGCTTTACAAGGTGTGTCAAGTGGTACAATCTGTACCAATAGAGGGCTTTACAGGGTGTGTCAACTGGTACAATCTGTACCAATAGAGGGCTTTACAGGGTGTGTTAACTCACACACTCTGAACCCATGAAAGGGCTTTACAAGGTGTCAGGCACACCCTGTACCATTAAAGGGCTTTACAGGGTGTGTCAACTGGCACAATCTGTTGCCATGAAAGGGCTTTACAGGGTGTGTCAACTGGCACAATCTTTACCCATGAAAAGGCTTTACAGGGTGTGTCAACTGACACAGTCTGTACCCATGAAAAGGCTTTACAGGCTGTGTCAACTGACACAGTCTGTACCCATGAAAGGGCTTTACAGGGTGTGTCAGTGTCATTCCCTTCAAAGACAGCTCAGTCCTCCGTACGCTTGCGGACAATTGTGTTTATTCAACATTTTCACTTCCATCTTCCTAGTCACCTATTACCCCCATTGGAGTGGGGCACTTGTGGCAAAAGCTCTGTGTGTGCGTGTGTGTGTGTGTGTGTGTGTGTGTGTGTGTGTGTGTGTGTGTGTGTTGTGTGTGTGTGTGCACGAGTGATGTGTGTGCGCATGTGTGTGTGTGTGTGTGTGGTGTGTGTGTGTGTGTGACTGTGTGTATGCATGTGCGGTATGTTGTTGTGTTCTTTTTTTTTTTAGAGCTTTTCTCAACAACAAAAAAAGCATTTCTTACAGGATTCAAAGTGTGTAAAACAATCCTAACCATGACAGACTAGAGATCGGAAATTAGAATGCACATTCTCAAACGATAGAATAATTCTTACCTTTGTAAACAAACAAAAACATTCTCAAGAGACAAGATAACGCTCATTTTGTGAACAAACAAAGAAGTTAAATAAATAAAACAGTTATGTCCATACAGACTAGAAAATAAAACACAAGCAAATGAAAAACACAAGCAAGCTTATCTACAGACTAACCAATGACTAGCCAAATAGTAAGTACCCTTGTCCTGTGACTCAAATTCTCTTTTTTTTCCCTAAATGTTCTGAAGTCACTTTGCCTTCTTGTGCTTCGTGGGTCATAAGAAACCCATACTTTTCACAGATGTGATACCCTTTCTTCACACTGTGGCTCATGAAAACGGACTCGCAGATTATGTGCAGGCACTGTCTGACATATTCTTTAGTTCCGCACTATGACTGTAACCGAAAAGAGGCATCAAAGTTTATACATCATGGCCTGATACTGCAAAAGAAGCACACACACACACACACACACTGACTGTCTGACTGAAACCATTTACTGTCAGATTAACGTAGTGTTGTACTGACAACACACACACACACACACACACACACACACACCACACACACACACACACACACACACACACATACACACACACTCACACACACACATAGGTAGGTAGATATATAGACAGATAGGTATAGATAAATACATATTCGTGGTTAAATTTATCAACCACATGATCATAACTAATTAACCATTCTTCTCCGTTTGCAAAATACTTCACACAAATGTCCCTCTACCCCTCCCCCTCCATCACACACAAACATACCATAAGCACACACTACATATACACAGACACCTCGCACTTACTTATCCTTTGATCATGAAGTTCTAGCTTTGGCCTGACATTCTCTTTCATCTGTTGAACGAATCCTTCCATTTTTCAGGACAAATGTGTCTTTTTTCCCCACACTTTCGACCGATTGCCTTTCAAATGAATTTTAGCAGTAGTTCTCTACTCAATTTCATTTGTCAATCGTACAGTTTCATCTAATTTGCCTACACAGTTTCATATATTTTCTCTCATTTTTTTTTCCCTACTGAGTCTGATCAGTTTAGCACAGTTTAACCCACTTAACACAGTGTTTCATGTATGTACATGACTCATTTCACCTGTTTAACTAGCAATTACACATATGCACAGGTTTTTTTGCCAACACATACTGTTTTCAGCAAAGATTCATAGATTGAACACACTATTTAATCTGTTCACTACTGCATCAATTTAAAGCACCCTTTTTTTAGTATTAAACACACCATTCTGATCTCTTGCAGAGATTTCGAAAATTAGGAATTCTCAGAATTCACGAGATAAAAGATAAGCTTAATGGAAAATAACTAAGGCTGTCTATTTTCACGACAGATAGTATTCTATTCTTGACAGAGAGAGAGAGTGAAGGAGGGTTGGGAGGGGAAAGGAGAGCAGCAGGGTCAGGTACCAAGCACTGCGATGACATGCTAAAGTCTGGAACTTAGAGTCCATGACAGTTCCATCTGCACAGGCACCCGACAGTGATAAAGATCGCTGGAAATGTACTTGATGCTGCATTCCATTGAATCACAAAGATTTCTGTTTCATGTTATGAGTAAGTCTGTGCGA
The DNA here is from genome assembly GCA_033310375.1 of Conus canariensis. Lineage (NCBI taxonomy): Eukaryota > Metazoa > Mollusca > Gastropoda > Neogastropoda > Conidae > Conus > Conus canariensis. The sequence continues at coordinate 25,859,743 of CM065735.1, read as the reverse complement.
CCTTGCCACAAGAAACAGCAGAAGTTTGTCACAATCCTTCCATGTGGCTACTTCGCACACCGAAAGTTCTTCACAAACGCAGTACCAGCCTGCATGTGTGTTTTTCATCAAGTTGCTTACCACGATTGGCATGCACTACAGTACTTGGTAATCACGCTCACAGTACAGCAAAACGCTTTGGGACCATGGTGAGTAAAAATCTGCCTTGACAGAACATTTTCAACACCGTCCGTATTATTGCTGGATGAAAACTAAAATCTACTGGAAACACTGTTTTGAAAACAAAGCTGAATCTGTTAAGACCCATATAGTCACTGTTAGACACATGCTTCATCTGTCATTGTTCTACACAGCAGCCACACCTGTTTCAGGAACACAGTTTTTTCTCAACTGACAACATGTCAAAAAAGAAATTGTGCTTGATACAGAGATTCTTTTTTAACCTTAAATGAACACCAAAGTTTTTGAAAGACATATGTACATCAACATAGCTTGTCAAAAAGAAAATTGTGCTTGATACAGAGATTCTTTTTTAATTTTAAACAAAGACAAAAATTGTTTGATACAGAGATTTATCTTGATCTTAAACAAATACAGAAATTTCCAAAAGTCATACGTATATCCAGTACCTTGGTGTGCTGTTACTCAAAAAAGAAAAAAGTCTGATCTTGTCATTACCAGAGCGTTTGGAAAGCCAATCTGATCTGTTATACATACAATTTGTTTCATACAGCTTAACACAGTTTCATCTGTTTAACATACTGTTCCGTCTGAGCAACACACCGTTTAATCTTTCTAACATGAAGGTACATTTGTTTAACACACAGTTTCATACGATTAACACACTGTAGATCTATTCAACACACTGTTGCATGTTCAACACTTGTTTCATCTTTTTAACATGTTGTATGCATTTGACACAGTTTTAACTGTTTAAGACACTTTCATCACTTCAACACATAGCTTCATTCATTTATCACACAGAGTTACCTGTTCAGTATACTTGTTCATAAGTTTGACCCACAACCCCACTGCTTCATTTGTTAAACCACTCACCTGTTTAGTATACTTGTTCATAATTTTAACACACAGTTTCCATGCAACCCACAACCACAAAGCTGAAAACCAAGGAGGAGGAGGAGGATAGGTGAAGAGCATGAACGGGCGGAGGGGAGGGTGGGGGGAGACAAAAAGGGATCAACACATTAGCAATGAACACTAGACCATCACCACTTAGTGACACTCAAAACAAAAGGATGACTTGAAGGGGAAGGGAGGGGATGGAGGCTTGGGGGGAAGGGGGGGGGGGGGGGGTTGACAGCAGGAGGAGAGAAGGTGAGGCTGTGACAGAGGTGATAGATGAAGAGTGAGTGAGTGGGAATGGGGGGGGGGGGTGATGGAGAGCTGGAAAGAGTAAAAACATTGTCTCTACTAATCCATTTTCACATATCCTTCATTACATTAAAGCTTGGAAGGCAAACGTCTGCTTCCTTTTATTTGATTGAGAATGCAGCTGTTGCCAAACGTGCATTCACAGAATTGTCGGGGTTTTTTTTGTCCCACTGTCCAAAGAATTCTGTAGCAGATTCTTTCTCGTTGGAAGACTTCATTTTCTCAATGGATCAGTATGGCTAAAATGGGAGGAGTGGGGGGAGGGGGGGGGGGGGGGGGGGGCACCTCAAACTGGACTATTAACATGTCAAAATATGAGATTAGGAATCCCTCAACAGCAGCCACCAGAAATCAATAAAAATGTACTCTTTGAAGGGAAGTCTTCAAGGGGAGATACAACCAAACATACAAAAGAAATAAACTGTTAAAGTAAAACAATTCTTTGATGGGAGTTTTTGTCCAGAACCCCTTTACTGAGGAGGATTTCAATGTGTTCTTCAATGGATCTGCATAATAAAAAAAAAAAGTCGACAGTCACAATGCTGATAACAAGCATATCTGAATAAAGTCAGACCACCGGCTGATCACAAAAGTATTGGACATCTTCACATTTCGCTGTCACACAATCCCTTCCTCTTCCAGAAGATCCTCCGTCAGAAAGCGCTCGAAGGAGAAGCGTGACAGGTCGATGGTCTGGTACGACCCGTCGATGATCAGCTCCATGATGGCGCGGCCCACCGCCACCGAGTGCTGCAGACCGTGACCGCTCAGTCCGTTGGCGAAGAAGAAGTTGCGATGGTACGGGTGGTTGCCTATGACCAGGTTCTGGTCCAGGAAATTGTAGTCATAATAACCAGCCCAGGCGCTTTTCACCTGTGTAATAAAAAAAAAAAGTGCAGAAATGTGTTAAGTTCACAAATTAGAAAAAAAGAAAGAAAGAAAGGAAAAAATGGCAAATGCATGATCGGCTCTACCAATGGGCTAGATTCTGGTCGAAACAACTGCAGTCCTAAAAATCAGTCAACACATTTCAGCAACGAAAAGTAAAATGTAAACAGAATGTTAAACACAGAATAAAAATTCAAAGGAAAGAAAAAAGGAGAACATATACAGAGCTGCAGTGGTGTGAAATATAAGCTATTTCTTTTAAGTAATTTTAACCTCTTGACTGCCCCCTTACGGATTTTTCCGTGACACTTCCGTGTGCAAAAATCTGCCGTACTCACGGAAAAATCCGTAATCGTCATTGTAGGAATTTTCCTATCTTTATCTTTAGTTTGGGGTTTCCCAATTCACACCAATAAGAAAGTCCGATATGTCTGCAATGAATATTCATAAGTGAAAGAATCCAACGAGGCAGACAAGTGGTCAGTTTGGGCTGTTACCGATACCACCCCCTGCAGATTTTCACACGAGTTCAACATGGCACAAAGAAGAACCACGAGTAGGACCAAGTGGTGTCAAAAGAAAGCGTGCACCAAAAAGACTACAGCGAGTTTGTTACCACTGATGTTGAGGAAGTTCTCAACTGATTGAGGACGAAGAATTTGTTGCCTATGATGACTCCAGTGTGTTAGAAGACTCGCTGGATGAGGACAAAGGTGACGAATCAGCTGTTCAGAGGAGTGGGGGTGATGCTGATGTCAACATTGCCAGAATAGCTCATGAGAACATGAACAGAGAGAGCAGATAGCTGGAGGCAGAGTATGACGACGTCACTGACCCAGATTTTGAAGTGGGCGAAGGCCAGTCAAGTGATCACAGCTGAGAAGAGGAGGGTAGTACTGTGAGTGAAGCAGAAGCGTCGTCTGCTACAGCTGACACACACACACAACGGGTCAGCTTGCTCGCGGCCAAGCCAGCACGCGTCAACAAAGGCGGCCGGCGTTGGAAGGGGAACAGGTACGACTCATAGTTATTGTCTTGTGCGAGTGTGCTGATGAATGGGTTTTGATCGCATGGCATTTATCAGAAAACAGAAGACTTTACATGGTGGGCGTGGTGTGGGCGTGGCACTTTGTCTGAGTGTTTCTGATTTCACTGTGTGTTGTGGTTGTGTGTGTGTGTGTGTGTGTGTGTGTGTGTGTGTTGTGTGCAATCAAATGGTTTTTGAGTAGATACTTGAAACAAGACTGAGTGAGAAGTAGTAATGGTGCATGTGCTGTTTGTGTGTGTGTGTGTGTGTGTGTGTGTGTGTGTGTGTGTGTGTGTGTGAGAGAGAGAGAGAGAGTGTGTGAGTGTGTGTATGTGTGTGTGTGTGTGTGTGTGTGTTTGTGTTGTGTGTGTGTGTGTGTGTGTGTGTGTTTGTGTGTGTGTATGTGTGTGTGTGTGTGTGTGTGTGAACATGACTTTTATTTTATGTCAACAGGTGTTGGCAGAGGACGGGGGACCAGAGGTAGAGGATGGGGAGCTGCTGCACAGAGGGGGAGAGGGAGAGGTGGTGTATTGGCCCAGACCCTTGTGCCACCTAACAACACCCAGCCAGACAAGAAACACACAGCAAGTTGGATTTCCTGACGTTCCAGCTGCAAGTCATCAGCGACCTCCTGTATGGCAACAATCCAGCACCACAAGCAGCTGTACCCCATTCAGAAGAAATTGCATGACTGATGGAGAGGCACTTCCCCACTACCTTAGAAAAGACTGTGGGGAAGCACTCATCAGGCAGGAGGTGCATGGTGTGCAGCCAGAGGGGCATACGAAAGGAAACAAACTACATGTGTGGACAGTGTCCTTCAACACCATCTCCAGGAGTACCCCACAAAGAAAAACTATTAGTCACTGTCTCCTGTCCTGTACATATAATTATGTAATATATGTGTGATTTTATCATCTTTCTGTTTGTGTTGTGTGGTCATAATGTTGGTGGATAAAAAGAAGAAAAACAACAGTGACACATAAATTTCTTTTGAACCTCCTAACAACCTGGATGTAGCTGTGGATAGGTATCTGGTCAATTTGAAAACTTTGGATTTATATTCTTCACATAAGGTAAGGAAATACATTTTTCCTTATGATTCTTTTGTTTTCTAACAATAATTCACTGTTTTGTTTCACACTAATATGATAGTATGTTTAGAAATTGAGTGAAAAACACATAAACCTATTTCATTGGACATAAACTTTTTGCAGTGTTCTTGAATGTGATTGCAATTGTTATCAAAAGATAGAGTGTTCAATTTCCTTTCAGAAAAGTATAGGTTTCATACGCTTTTGTTCAATAGTTTTCGAGCCAGAATTTTTTTTGAATTATTACCCTTAGCGACTAAAAAAGGCTTGGCAAACTGTTGTCTCAGAGCTTTAAAAGGGTGTAGCAGGCAAAGGGTTAAGTAATTGCACCAGTTAATGTGGACAAACAAACTAAAAGACAAAATATGAGGCGGTTCAACCTCTTGGGTATTCTTCAGGCAACATAAGCAACATTCAGGACAATTCAGGAGCGGCGTGGGTGCACTGCCTCTGAGGTGGCGCAGAGGTTGGAACAGCAAAAAAAAAAAAAAAAAAAAAAAAAAAAACCATTCAGGACAATGAAAATGAAGAAATTCAAGAAGATAAGTGATTGCTCAATCTTCGTTTATATTGTCCTGATCGTTACTCGTCTTGCCTGAAGAAGACCTAAGAGGTTGAAACGCGTCGTGTTTTGTCTTGTAATTTGTTTGTCCGTGTTAATCGGCGGAGATCCTTAAAATCAAATTTAAAATTTGTTTCCATTTCCGCTTGCAGTCACATCACTCTGAAACTAATGAAATATAAACTAGGCCACAGAATCTTTAGTATTTTATCATCTCAGCCCAGCCATACAAGGCCTCGCTATGGCTATATCCTGAAAAAGCGAACAAATAACAAAGACAAATGCGATCTAAGGTTGCATCCTCAAAAAAGGATCAAACAGCAAATGTAGTCTGTACAACAAATGACAAAGGCAATCAACGACACGGCAGCGACACCTCTGAAATCCTTACAGCAGCTAAGGCGGGGTTGCGCAGACAGCGCCAGGAATTTCCCCTTAATTTGACCCTCCCAGATTTAAAACAAAATGCAAAAAAACTGTGAACAATATTTACTTGTGAACAAAAATACACTAAAAGAAAGGCAATACAGGAAAATATACGCAACGAAACAGACAGCTGTGTCCAGTCTGGACAGTGAGTACAATTTTCTTCACCTAGTCACCTGACAATGACAAAAACAAAAACAAAAAATCTGGCATGTCATAAATTATTACCAGCAATATCAAAATGGAAACCGGTTCCCAAAATAAAGATGTAAGAATGGTCTACATGAGTAGAAAACATTTGGGAAAAAAAGTTTAAAAAAGCAAACAAAACAAAAATTTTCAAAACGCAGACTCAAAGAAAAGAGGAAATCGCTACCACAAAATCTTCTGGTCAGGGGACTGTTTACACTGAAAGAGCCCAACGCATCCCTACAGGGACGGACTCAGAATACGACAACAATACAACCAATCCGCTGACCTTCAAAGCTTCAAATGCTGGGACCCGATTGGCCAGCACAGGCCAGACCTGATCGTTGAACAAGTCGTAATCAACGTTCAGGTTCTCGATGCTCGGCTCCTTGTCCTGAAACCAAGCCAGGTAATGTATGGCCAGAAAACACACAGAGACAGCCACATGAACGCACATATGCATGCTTACACCTTCACTATGCTTTGCTTTTTTTTCATGTATTTTACTCATATTTCAATCACTGACATTGTTCTCTGCATAAAAGACTAAAATACGATGGATATAACCACAAAAAAAACGTCTTAACGTCTCAACAATATCTAATTCCTAAACTTCTTCCCTGAGTAATTCTTGTAAATAGCAACTACAGTAATATCCCACTGAGTTTTGATGAAGAAATCATGCATAGTGAAAAGAAGTATGGCAACTCTCTGGAGTCAAAATTCTAGAAACAGGGGATGAAGAGGATACAGTCTGATGACATAGGGAGCAATTTGGCTTTTGAGCATTTTGAACTCTTTATTACTTCAGATAGGAAATGTAGGTTTTAAAAAAGGAAAATACACTTTCCGCTACATGTTCATGTTGATCTTTATTCTGCAATCCTTTATCAGCCTTTTTTTTTCTTTTTTCTTTTTTTTGTAATGACCCCCAAACTCTACAATTTTCCACAAGATGTTTAGATTCTGGATCTCTTCCACTAAATTTGGGGATTTTTAAATGATTCCTAAAACAGGAAAGTTCCAGAAAAACATTCTGGAAGCTTGGCAACTATGGAGAAGTCGATGACTGAGAATCACGACTTTCACATCACTTTCAGAACAGCTGCAGTCTGACAGAGAATCAGGTAAGATCCACCTCACCATGATGTGTAAGCACCTTTCTCTGCATGGACACTGCTCTGTCATTCAAGCGTGTACATCCTAGAGTTTCATACATCAAGCATGCCCTACATGCACACCTGAACTCTGACAAGCACAGGCATAACTCAACCGACTCAGATCTTTACATCACACTATCATAACCACACTGAGATATACATACGCAGACATACATGCACAGAAACATTCCTCACTCCCCTTCCTCCCCTCTGCCTCTCACACAACACAGATATACACAAATATCAGACATACACCCACACATTTAAATTTCCGCTTTCCTGAGGGCATGTTGCTTAAATAAATCTTTCTCAACACACAGGCACATGCTCATGCACACACACACACTCGCACTCACACATTCGTACTAACACACACACACACATACAACCTTTTTATACACACTTCCCTATACACACACACACGCACGCATGCACACACGCACGCACGCATGCATACGCGCATGCACGCACGCGCACACCGCGCGCGCGCACACACACACACACATACACACACACACACACACACACATTATACACAACACACACAAAAACACAAACGCAATCATCATCATCATCATCAACAACAACAACAGAATTAGTAAACATTTGGAAACCATGTATTGGTCTGTGAACAAGCTGGTTTAAGTTTCTCTGTCCAGCGCCTGAACTCTGGTCCAGCACATATGAACTTGAACACATGTGCCTAACCACATGTAGGGCATCAGTCTTGGTTCAAATCTAGCACATTTCACCATTTTTTCCCTGCATATACAATACCTACAAGGAGACTAAATTGAAGCTATTTGCCTCTTATATCTTGTGTTGCTTTGAGGGAAAAATTTTGAACAATTTTAGTGTGTTTTTTTTCTCAGATTTTTTTTTCACGTAAAAACATAACGAGCCAGCAAAGTAAAAATACACTGAGGCAAGTTTTAGATGAAATTATACACAACAACCTTAACAAATAACTCTAAATTAAAAATATAAAAGTCATAGAAATTTACATAGAAAATATAAAGCAAAATAAATTTACATAGAAGCAGAAAATATATGTTTCATGGAACAGTAATCATTTGCATTTTATCACAGATGTAATAAAAATGGGGAGTTTGTGTTATACTCCCTGTTTGGCTAGTATACTTACCATGTCAGACCATAGCATTCAACGGCAGTTAGCCAGCTCTGTCAGGCCGAATTTTTTCCGTGGCCAATGCAGTCATAAGACAGTCACGTGATGTCACCCCACTTCCGGCCCCGGAAGAAGCCAGTGTCAACTTCCTATAAGTCATTCAGCGAGGCCTGGTGTATGGTGACCCCGAGAACCTTGGCGCCAGAGGGGAAGGTAGGGAGGGAATTAGAGTCTGACATGGTAAGTATACTAGCCAAACAGGGAGTATAACACAAACTCCCCATTTTGGCGTCATATACTTTACCATGTCAGACCATAGCAGAATTTAAAGGAATCGGAGGAGGGCGAGCGCCCTAGTGGTTCTTGGGGTTGACCGATATGGCTGCATTGGCCGCCACAAAGGAAATCCCCTTAGACCCATCAGCTCTGGTCATGCGGATATCCCTCAGGTAAAAATTAATGAAGGGATTTTCCGAACGCCAGTAGGCTGCCTCCAGCAGGTGGCGCACGGGGACAGAGTACTGGAACGCTGTGGAAGTGGCCAGTGCTCTGACCTCGTGGGCCCTGGGTGATAGGACAGGGAGATCCTTGTACGCCTGAGCGTAGGTAGATCTCACCGTCTTGGAGAGCCACCTGGAGATAGTTCCCGCCGAGATATCTCTAGTATTGTTGGGGTTGAGGGAGATAAGGAGTCGTCTCTGGGAGGAGCGCCTGGGGCGTGTGCGTTCCCAGTAGTACCTGAGACACCTGGAGGGGCAAAGGTCCATGTCTCCATCTTTTTCTCCCTTTCCCAAGATGTCAGAACTCCGGAAGGAACTTGAGAGAGACTGAGCCGTCCCTGTGGAAGGCGATATCTGTGGGGTCACCGCTGAGGGCGTGAATCTCACTTCGTCTTCTGGCCGAGGCCAGGGCGAGGAGAAAGGTGGTCTTAAAGGAGAGGAGGTCAAAAGGAATAGAAGCAATGGGTTCAAAAGGGGTTTTTCTGAGGGCATCGAGGACCGTAAAAAGGTCCCAGAGGGGAATGCGCCTAGGGGACTGAGCTTCCCGTAGAGCAACTCCTCTAGACACCTCTCTGAGGAGAAAGTCATTGTCAAAAGAAGGGCCCCCCAGTTGACGAATGGTAGTGCAGATAGCTGATCTGTAGCCCCGAATGGAGCCAGCCGACAGCTTAAGGGAAGAGGATAGGTGGGAGAGGAAATTTCCTATTTGGATGTTGGAGGGGCAGTAATGGGGAACAGAGTTATCTGAGCACCAGGTTATCCATCTCTCCCAACGGTAGTTGTAGAGGGATTCGGTGCTGGCTCTGCGAGATGCCGAGGCGAAGTCCCGTAATCCCTGAGAGGCCCCTGCCCCGGCTAGTGTGTCTAGGACGGACTGGGGTCTCTCCGAGTGGGGGGTAGATGCAGATGTTCGCAGTTGGGCTGGCATAGAAGCCACGCGTGTAGGCGAAGCATCTTGGGATTGGAGTGAGGAAGACCTGACCGGGGTTGTCTCAGCATGTCCCAGCGAGGGCTGAGCCGGAGGGGGGGAACGTGGGTGAGGGACTTGGGGTCCGGGAACCAAGACTGGGTCGGCCACCATGGCGTTACGAGGATCAGCCTGGGTCTTTCCAGCCTTGCCTTCCTGATCACCTTGTGTAGGATGGGGAAGGGGGGAAAGGCATACGCCAGTAGGCCCGTCCCGGGGAGGGATAGTGCGTCGACTGCATCCGCCTGGGGATCTGGAACGGGAGAGACGTACAGGGGCAGGTGATGGTTGAAGCTGGTGGCAAACAGGTCGATCATGGGCACAAACCAATGGTTGCGCGACACCAGCGAAGGAGGGCCTCTGTTCTGAGGGAGAGGCCTATGGAGCGGGCCTCTCCCCCTTTGTTGACATAGCAAGCTACCGACGTATTGTCCGTGAGGAGGAGAACAAGTCGGTGCGCGACCTTGTGCTGGAGTTGGAGAAGGGCTAGCCTGACCGCTTCCAGCTCCCACTCCCCGAGGCGTGACTGTCCTCCACGTGGCCCCCCAGCCCAAGTTGGAGGCGTCTGTATAAAGTTCCAGTGGTTGGGTTGGGTTGGGAGGGAGATGGGGACCCCGGTGGAGAGAGTGGCTGGAGTGAGCCGCTCCTCCGTCGCCGAAATGAACCAGTGTCCGAGGGGAATGACCTGGTCCCAGCGGTCGGAGGTCTGTGACAAACGTCGGCGGAACTCCCTCTGAAGTTGGCGTTTGGGGACCCGCCGCAGGGGAATGAGGGGAGACAGGGACTCCATCATTCCTAGGAGGGAGGACAGGTTCTGGCCGAGGTGTGGGGTGCCTGTGACAGGCAGGAGATGAGGTCCACTATGCGTGCAGGCCTCTCCGGGGTCTGCCAGACGAACCGTAGGAATCGTCTGTGGGCCGGGTGAATCAGGATCTGAAAAATAGGCGTCCTTCAGGTCTACGGATGTGGCCCAGTCGCGATGATGGATGGAGTCTCGGATCTGGGTGGGGGTCTCCATCTTGAACTTGGTGGGCCTGAGGAACTTGTTGAGGGGCGAAAGATCTAGAATGGGCCTCCATCCTCCCGAGGCTTTTGGGATCACAAAGAGTAGAAGCCGGGGTTTGGGTGGGAAATCTCCGAGATGGCCCCTCTTTGAGGAGGTCTTGGACTTCCGTGCGAAGAGCTTCTGCTTTGGCGGGGGAGGGTTCGTTGGGGGAGGGAGGGGGAGATAGCATGAGGGGGGGGACGCTCGTGGGCCCAAGGAAGGCGAAACCCTTCCTGTAGCACCGCCACTATCCAGGGGTGAGGCGTATGCGTCTCCACTGGTGGGCATGCCGGGAGAGGCTGCCCGCCAGGGGGGGCGAGGGTCTGGGCTGGTGGGTGGGGGATAGGGCGAGGGGGGGTGCTACCTGATCTAAGTCCCCCTCGGGCTGTCTCCCTAGTCAGCTCCGGGAGCGTGACTGTTGGCCTAACCGAAAATTTTGCTGATGGGGTTTTGGCTTAGGCCTTGGGAGAAGATTAGGTCGCTTGGCGGGCCGTGCGGTGCGGGAAGGCGATTGTCTGGGATAGGGTCTGTGCCTGGGGAAGGAACGAAGTGGGGGTCTAGCAGGGCGTGGCGGTGGCCTGGGCGCAAAGGACACAGCCTGCTTGCGTTCCTCAACTGCTTGTGCTATGACGTCAGCCGAGTAGTCGCCAAAGAGCGACTGGACCTGGCCCGGGATGCATCGCAGGGCTGCCTTAAGCGTCGGGGAGAGAGAGGTCCGCGCCAGCACGGCCTCTCTCGCGACCAACAAGCAGTTGAAGTGGCTTCTGGCTGCGCTGTCCGCCGCAGCCGAAAGGTGATGCGAAATCCTGTTAACTAGGTGTCGCATGAAAGGATCGCTGAACAAGCGAGGGTCAGGCTCTTGGTGCGCCTCAGAGCCCGGGTCCCCCGGTACTGGGATGGCACCATCGTCCTCCGGCCATAGAGCCTCCGCTCGCTGAAGGGGCATGTCCAAGTAGGTGTGTCCCGCCGTGGTGTGGAGGATGCCCATCCTGGCTACTCGGACCCATTCCTTTAGGTTCTTAAAGGAGATGGCGCCGGAAGTAGGGGGGGGCAGGTGGGGGATCAACCGACGGTCCGACTGGGAAATGCCCATCTCCCTGGTCACGGGATTGTCCGTAAACAAGGAGGCGACTGAGGGGTTCTTGGGTAGATTGGTCTAGATCTCTGGGCCGGGGGAGAGGGAGAGAAATTCGTCAGCGGGTGCGGCCTCCCTCCTAACGAGGTCTGGTCGCCACCGTTCTATCGTGCGGACATCGTACAATGAGGTGGGGGCTAGCTCCTCGTCATCGTCCGCCTCAGGGAGGTACTGGTCCTGAGAGGGTTCATAGCACCCGTCTTCAGGAGGTAAGTCGAGGGGTGCCTGTAGTGTGTCCCCGGTGGCCCTATAATCGGCGGCCGGGACATCGTCCTGCCGATAGGACAGCGCCCGAGGAGGGAGACCAAGGTCGACCCAGGTAAGTGAGGCCGGGTGCCACATTCGACCATGTAGCTGGTCGTGCTGGGTGTTGGCGTTAAGCCACTGGTCTCTCTCGGGGGCATAGAGCCACCGGTCCCCGGGGAGGTAAACGGGCTGTGGCGGCCCTGGGGAAAAACCATGGTAGGTAGGCCGCACTCAAGGTCTGACCAGCGCGTTGGGCGAATGCGTAGGTCAGACATCCGCCGAGTCGTAGCCACGAGACCCTCTTCTTCTTGTAGGCAGAAAGTCCCCGGGGACCCGGGTAACCTGAATCACTGTTGGGGGGGGCTTGAGAGGCCGTGGCCTGTCGTCCCCGTCCAGGTCCGTGCACTGCACCATACACGTCCTTGGAATGGGCCTGGGAGGGCCATAATGGTATGGAGGAGGATGCGGAAGTCGAGCCCCCAACCCGCGAAAGTGCGGATTGGTCAGGATGCGGTCCCGTGTTCCTCCCCCTGGAGGAATATGTCAGGTTACCCTTGGTCCCGCTGGTAGATCCTCCCCCCGGAGGAGCGGGACCGCGGACGTTGCCCAAATGGGGATCCGAAAGGTCGGTTCCCCAACGTCCAATACCCCTAGGGAAGAAGGTGACGTTCGATCGGGGTAGGTCGACCGTCCTTGTGCATGGGCACGGCCGGGCCCATGGCGCGGCGTGCCCGCACGCCCAGGATTATGGACACCACCGAGGTCGTGCGTCGGGGTGACCATAAGGCTGCTTCCGGAGTCGAAGCGCTCCTCGAGCTCAGGTGTTGGCTGCACCTGTGCCCGGTGGGGCCGAGCGCTATGAGTGCACGTATCAATTTGGGGGGAAAAAGAGATACGTGACTCATCAAGGCGAGTGACGGATGGTGATTCCATCCCAGATCCGTCACCCGTGCTGGTCCGCGGCTCGGCAAGGTGCCCCGGGGCCGAGATTCGCGTGACTCAGCATGATAGTTAGAAGTCTCCGAGCGAGTCCATAGGCTAGAGGGCAAGCTGGCCGATGGAGAAGGGGTGGGGGAGGCGAATTCCGTTGGCTAGTCTTTGCTCGGCCGGGCCCCTTGAGGGGAGCCTTGCCATTAGACTTTCTGGGCAGCACCTTGAGGGGAGCTTTGCCCTTAGACTAGCAGGCAGATCAAATGAAAGGCATTTTGAAATGGTGGCCGCTTGCCTATCAGCCTTGGGACGCCGCGGTCGTGCGTCCGTCGGTTTGGTAGACGAGGAAGATCACGCGTCCCTTCCGCGGAGAAGTCGTCTCTGTCTACCCGAACCGTACGTTCATCAGTGCGAACGGATTGCTCCGAGATGGAATCGACCCGCGGGTTCTCCGGGAAATTGAGCGAACTCCGAGCAGTGGAGTGGCTCGACCCGGCGGTGTCCTTCACCATGTTGGGCACAGGTGGATAGAGCAAACCCGGAACACACGACCGCAAAGAGGAGACAAGGTGGCCGATCGAGAAAATCAATTAATCTCGATCGTCCGTGTGGTGTCGTGCAAAGTGCTCGAGAGATCGACTGAAAACTCGAACTACCCGTACACGCCACCGGTCGTGTGACTGGTATGGCTATTAATAGCAATCTCTACACGTGGAGTATCACTGTGTATAGGTGTGATAGTTCTTGGGCACTAAATCTTAATAAGCAGATCAGTGTCACACACCCTTACTCGAACACGTTCTACCTGTGAAGGGTAAAGAGTACAGGTGTGATAGTTATTGAGCCCTAAACCTTAATAAGCGGAACCAGCACAAAATGCGTGCTGAACCCGAGGCTCGGCAATATGGTGGGGGAACACGACCGGCGAGCGGTGCCGACGATCGCGAGTAACAAAGTCGCGAGAGTGCCGGTAAAAGAGACAAATCTTTAATAAATACGCTCCCCAGAGTGCCGGTAAAAGAGACAAATCTTTTAATAAATACGCTCCCACCAAGAGCCTCACACGGCAAAAATACTCAGGGTCTAGTGCAAGCCGGAACCAGCACAAAATGCGTGCTGAACCCGAGGCTCGGCAATATGGTGGGGGAACACGACCGGCGAGCGGTGCCGACGATCGCGAGTAACAAAGTCGCGGGAGTGCCGGTAAAAGAGACAAATCTTTTAATAAATACGCTCCCGAGAGTGCCGGTAAAAGAGACAAATCTTTTGATAAATACGCTCCCACCAAGAGCCTCACATTTGCAAGCCACAACTGAATCAAGTATAGAACAAAACACAGCAAAGTTAACACAAAGGCAAGTATAGGCGAGACAGAGCACAAGACTTATCTTGCTTTGACGGCAGGCCGAAGATGAATGATTTATAGGAAGTTGACACTGGCTTCTTCCGGGGCCGGAAGTGGGGTGACATCACGTGACTGTCTTATGACTGCATTGGCCACGGAAAAAATTCGGCCTGACAGAGCTGGCTAACTGCCGTTGAATGCTATGGTCTGACATGGTAAAGTATATGACGCCAAACAACTTGTCTGTTTCAGTAGTACTGATGAAGTGATGAAGGATCTGTTCAGTCCCAATTTAGTAATGAACCATGTCTCACAGGATAATTCAAAAATGATAATTATCTTATAGAAAAATTGCACTTCTGTTGCTGCGTGCCCCTCTGTGTGCAGATCCAGAGTTATAACAGTTTGAGTAAACCAGCTTCAATCTTCTGACTTAACAGCTAAAACATAGTCGATATCATTCTAAAATGTAGAGATGGAGGACTTTATTTCCCTTATTTCTGCCTTGTTGATTTCCAAAAAGCCTTCAATAATGTTTGTCCTGAAGCAATGTAATTGAAACTGAATCAAATAAGTATTAAACAGAAATGTTTTAACATCATTGAAAATATGCATCAAATAGTACCTCTATGCAAAGTCATGCCTGTGGCTTCTCAGAGTTTATCCCTGTGAAGAAGGGAGTATATAAAGGATACATACCAAGTCCTATGTTTTTAAAAATATTCATGTCTGACACAGAAGATTATTTAAAAGGCAACCATTTGCCTTTCATACAGATAAAACAAACTGCAACCACCATCATTATATGCAGATGATGTTGCCTCACCATCTGAAAAACAGAAAGGATAGCAGAACTGACTAAACCAATTAAATGTGTTCTGCAACATGTGAGGAATATATATTAACAATGACAAAAACTGAAGTTGTTAAATTTACAAAATCAGATCCCATAGTCACTGTTTGTTTCACATTTGGAGAAGATCTAATTAGTATAGCAGATGAGCATACATACGTATGAATACTTTGAAATTATAGTTCTAAAAAATGGCAAATTTACGTAAGCACTATGTGAATAAAGCAAGCAACGCCATATATTCGATTAAAAAAAAAATAAAAAAGATTTTACAAATGTTGTGTAAGCAAAATGGGGAGTTTGTATTATACTCCCTGTTTGGCTAGTATACTTACCATGTCAGACCATAGCATTCCACAGCAGTTAGTCAGCTCTGCCAGGCCGAGATTTTTTGTGGCTAATGCAGTAATAAGACCATCACGTGACGCCCACACTACTTCCGCCAGGGAAGAAGCCGGTGTAAACTTCCTGTTCCTCATTCAACGAGGCCTATGTGCAAGGTAACCCCGAGAACCATAGCGCTAGCGGGGAAGGTAGGGTGGGCATTAGAGTCTGACATGGTAAGTATACTAGCCAAACAGGGAGTATAATACAAACTCCCCATTTTGGCGTCATATACTGTACCATGTCAGACCATAGCAGAATTCAAAGGAACCGGAGGAGGGCTTAGTGCCCTAATGGTTCTTGGGGTTAGCAGAGGAACAGATATGGCTGCGTTAGCCGCAAAAGAAGTCCCTAGAACCATCAGCCCTGGTCATGCGGACATCCCTAAAATAAAGGCTTATGATGGGATTTTCCGGATGCCAGTAGGCTGCCTCCAGGATGTGGTGCAAGAGGACAGAGCGCTGGATCGCTGTGGATGTGGCCAGCGCCCTGCCCTCATGGGCCCGGGGAGATAAGACGGGGAGATCCTTATACGCCTGGGCGTAGGCCGATCTGCCCATCTTGGAAGCATCTAGAGAGGACTGGGAGGAGCGCCTGGGGCACGGGGTTCCCAGTAGCCCCGAATGGAGCCAGCCGAGAGCCTAACGAAGAAGATAGGAGCGATAGGAACTACCTATCTGAAAATTGGAAGGCCAGACGGAGGAAGAGAGTTGAGCCCAGGAGGCCATCTCTCCCCTTGGAAAAGGGCTCACCCTGTGGGGGATTGGGAATGGAGGGAAGGCGTATGTTATGAGGCCAGACCGGGGGGGGGGGGGGGGGGGGGGGGAGCGACCCTGGACCTGAACACTGTTCCCCACTGGGCTGAGGGTTAGCCTGCTGAGGGTCCCTTCAGTGAGGAGGAGGGGCCCCGCTATGTGTGTCGCGCAGAGGGTGAATCCCCGCACGGCAACAGTGCTGGGGGGCCTCTATTCGGAGGGAGAGGCTGAGGGAGCGAGCTCCCTTTCCCCGCAAGCCTGCCCGCTTCCACTTCAGGACGCTGATGTGGACACGGGCCGACTGAGCGTCCCACACTGTGTGTCCCACACTCCCGAGGTATGAGGGTTCTCAAAAAGGGGAACAGCCCGAGTTGGAGGGGTAGTGTAGAGGTTGAACTAGTGTCACTCTCCATACCTGTCCGCTTGAAAAGACAGGAACACGAAAGCGCGTGTATTAAAGATACCGAGCCGTGCGCTTGTGTGGCCATAGTCAGCATGAGTGTGCTGTTTTGAGCCCATAGATGCCAAATGAGGCGATCTTTTGGACACAGAACATAGAACATAATGTTGTTTTGGGGATCCTTAGCAACCAGTACTGCTTACCTTGACCCAAGATCCTGAAATGCACACTTTCCTGACATGTCGATTGCCTTGAGCACCAACGGGAAAATGGCGGATGTAAGTATCGCGTCTTCATGCGAAACGAGACTATGGAAAACTAGGACGAGACCTTGAGAAAAATCAATACTTCAAGGCGAGCGTCGTCTGCTAGGCTAGGCAATGACAAAAACTGAAGTTGTTAAATTTACAAAATCAGATCCCATAGTCACTGTTTGTTTCACATTTGGAGAAGATCTAATTAGTATAGCAGATGAGCATACATACGTATGAATACTTTGAAATTATAGTTCTAAAAAATGGCAAATTTACGTAAGCACTATGTGAATAAAGCAAGCAATGCCATATATTCGATTAAAAAAAAAAAAAAAAAAGATTTTACAAATGCTGTGTAAGCAAAGCGTAGCTATCAACTGCATTTACATGAAAGCTAATCTCAAAGTTTGGAGCTGAAAATCCGTTTCCACATATTTGTAAAGTTCAATATCAAACTGTCTATGATATGTTCGACATTTGCTCATCAAATAATCAACCACACGAAGAAGAATTTGATCCAAACTTTGTAGACAGTTCTTAGGGGTACACAGGAAAGCAATGGCATTACCTCATCTTGCAGAACTTGGGAGCTCTGGAGAAAGTTAAAGTAATATGTCAAGCGATAATCTATCGGATATGCATTAAGAATCAAGGTAGGAGGAACTGATGAAGTATTTTATGTTTTCTGCAAAGAAAATGACAACGGTCCTTGCTGGACAAAAACGTATCTGGGAAAAAAACTTTCAACATTTAATATAGACAGACTAAAATATGCTCTTCAGAAAAAGGCAGATACACAAATAGAACATTGGAAAAAAAAATAGACTGTCAACAGACTGTCATCAGCGCCTAGTGCAAGAGATAAGGTTGATTTTCTGCATGACTGCAAAAAGATATTAACAGACATACGCTTGTGGATAACACATATAACCAATTGCATCATGCTATTTCACCATATGACTGTCAGATAATCGATAACACTCCAGTAGATGTAGCAATGTTTTATATACAAATATAAAACACATCTTGCCATGTAATGATTGTGTCTGATGGAACTATTAAATATTATGGCAGTAAAGTGTTATTCACACCTGCCATTTGTGGCAAAATGGTTAGCATCATGGATTCCTGGCTGGGAGGTTGTGGGTTTGATTCCCCTCAAAGCCATTCATTTGTCCGCTTTTTTTTTTTCAGCCCTGAACAGCTCCTATTCAGAGTTGAGTTTGCCATGGGCTCAGATGGGAAGAACGGGACCACATGGTCGAGTTTCATTCACTTAATGGATGCAGTTCTGACAGTGCTGCTCAAATTTCCTGACCAACACTGCAGGTGTCTGTATCCCCTGAACCTGGTTGACACTGAGATGCGACATCAAGCAAACAGTACAGCCCTGTTCAGTAATATCAGTCCAGAATGGTAATCTGTAGCACCATTTTCATCATCCTCGTCCTCATTAATTAGCATTAAAAAAAAGTCTGAAACTCTATGGCCTTCATGCCCAGCTCCCATGCTCACATCAGATTTGATTTCCTTTCTGCTGCTATAAACCTGGTGAATTTCGTGTCGAGGTTGCCATTATTGGGAAGTTCATGGGTAGTCGTTCGATGGACATAGTAGCAACCTCCAGAGGGAGAGTTCACTTCCACCGGTTCCATGATTTAGTAATTTATTGTCGGCTTGGTAGTGCCCTGTGGATGTTGGATCAGACCAGGCACAACTGAACACCACTGAAATGGCTCCGCAGTAGGCCAGGGTGTCTTGTGGCAGGTTGCCTGATGACAACTTGACATGCACTTCTCCCTGTGGATTGCTAGTGCCAGGACTGCAGTGGGACAGGCAAGACTGTGGATTGGATGGAGAGCCGGAATGACCAGCATCACGATGATACTACTGAAGTAACGTGACAGAAGATAAGAACAAAAAAAAAAAAAGTAATCCACACACACACAAACATACAGACAAGCGTGCACACACACACACAGCGCGTGCACACACACGCACACACAAACACAGGCATGTGCACAAAACACACACAAACCCATGTATGCACGCACGCACACGCACACACATACATACAAACACAGGCATGTGCACAAAACACACACACACACACACACACACACACACACACACACACACACACACACACACACCACCCAGCCCCTAACTTCTCCTCAAATTAAATTCAACCGTCACACCCTCTCACCTTGGGAGGGGAAGTTCCACAGAGGTAGTGCCCCCCGAAACCTTCCCGGCGGAAATACACACCAGAGGGGTCCACCAACATGGGGCAGTCCAGGGTCGGACCAGTGGGACAGTGCACCACGTACACATACCTCTTTCTGGAAAAGAACAAAACTGAAAACAAGAACAAAATAAAAACACTATCACGGCACCTCAAATTAACAACCGCTACAAACATGTTCGCATAGCTCTTTCTGCAAAAGAACAAAAAACAGGAAAAAAAATACAAACGCTATCATGGCATTTCAAATTAATCACCTCTACAAATCTATGAAAAATCATAAACCACCAACCTTTCTAGAAATCTATGAAAAATTATGTCTTAAAGACAGGAGGGATTTCTGACTGGGATGCAGACGTACAAAACAAAAACGTTCTCTTCTCCTTTGTTCCTCTGCATGAACTCTCGAGGTTTACCACCAGTGACATGTTTGCACATGTGACTGTTTTCAATCCTACCATTAATCTTCGCAGTACATTGCAGAAAAAATTTTTGCATGCCATGCATCATGGGTTTTCAGGGACCCAAGCTTTTTTGTATGGGGCTAAAATCTTTTTGTATGTCAAGGAACCTATGCTTTATGTATGGGATTAAAATCTTGTCATCTGTCAAGGAATCCACGCTTTTTGTATGGGACTAAAATCTTGCCATAAGTCATGGGTTTCGAGGGACCTGTGGGGGGCTGGAATAGCTCAGTTGGTAGAGCGTCAGACTCATAATCCAAGGGTTGCCGGTTCGAATCTCTGCCGGGCCGTTTCGGTACAGGGGATTTTTCCCTCAGAGTTAACATTAGTTCTGACTCCATTTCCCATACAGTCCTTCGAATGAGACTATAAATCGAGGTTCCATGTGTGAACACACGCATAACATCTTGCACACACGTAAAATCCCATCACCAACTTTCGGAAGAGAAGGCCAGTTTGGCCGTTGGTATGGATGACACGTTACACATAGCATGCACCTTCCCCGAAGATGGAGTATGGCTGCCTTAATGGCGGGATAAAATACGGTCATACACACAAAACTCCACTCCCTTTGTAGGGCAGATGGGATCAATACTTGCTGTCCATATAGGGAGTGTCCGCAGGAGTATCAGCCTATGTACGCAGAGGAAGAAGAAGAGGGACATGGGGAGTTTGTGTTATACTCCCTGTTTGGCTAGTATACTTACCATGTCAGACCATAGCATTCAACGGCAGTTAGCCAGCTCTGTCAGGCCGAATTTTTTCCGTGGCCAATGCAGTCATAAGACAGTCACGTGATGTCACCCCACTTCCGGCCCCGGAAGAAGCCAGTGTCAACTTCCTATAAGTCATTCAGCGAGGCCTGGTGTATGGTGACCCCGAGAACCTTGGCGCCAGAGGGGAAGGTAGGGAGGGAATTAGAGTCTGATATGGTAAGTATACTAGCCAAACAGGGAGTATAACACAAACTCCCCATTTTGGCGTCATATACTTTACCATGTCAGACCATAGCAGAATTTAAAGGAATCGGAGGAGGGCGAGCGCCCTAGTGGTTCTTGGGGTTGACCGATATGGCTGCATTGGCCGCCACAAAGGAAATCCCCTTAGACCCATCAGCTCTGGTCATGCGGATATCCCTCAGGTAAAAATTAATGAAGGGATTTTCCGAACGCCAGTAGGCTGCCTCCAGCAGGTGGCGCACGGGGACAGAGTACTGGAACGCTGTGGAAGTGGCCAGTGCTCTGACCTCGTGGGCCCTGGGTGATAGGACAGGGAGATCCTTGTACGCCTGAGCGTAGGTAGATCTCACCGTCTTGGAGAGCCACCTGGAGATAGTTCCCGCCGAGATATCTCTAGTATTGTTGGGGTTGAGGGAGATAAGGAGTCGTCTCTGGGAGGAGCGCCTGGGGCGTGTGCGTTCCCAGTAGTACCTGAGACACCTGGAGGGGCAAAGGTCCATGTCTCCATCTTTTTCTCCCTTTCCCAAGATGTCAGAACTCCGGAAGGAACTTGAGAGAGACTGAGCCGTCCCTGTGGAAGGCGATATCTGTGGGGTCACCGCTGAGGGCGTGAATCTCACTTCGTCTTCTGGCCGAGGCCAGGGCGAGGAGAAAGGTGGTCTTAAAGGAGAGGAGGTCAAAAGGAATAGAAGCAATGGGTTCAAAAGGGGTTTTTCTGAGGGCATCGAGGACCGTAAAAAGGTCCCAGAGGGGAATGCGCCTAGGGGACTGAGCTTCCCGTAGAGCAACTCCTCTAGACACCTCTCTGAGGAGAAAGTCATTGTCAAAAGAAGGGCCCCCCAGTTGACGAATGGTAGTGCAGATAGCTGATCTGTAGCCCCGAATGGAGCCAGCCGACAGCTTAAGGGAAGAGGATAGGTGGGAGAGGAAATTTCCTATTTGGATGTTGGAGGGACAGTCATGGGGAACAGAGTTATCTGAGCACCAGGCTATCCATCTCTCCCAATGGTAGTTGTAGAGGGATTCGGTGCTGGCTCTGCGAGATGCCGAGGCGAAGTCCCGTAATCCCTGAGAGGCCCCTGCCCCGGCTAGTGTGTCTAGGACGGACTGGGGTCTCTCCGAGTGGGGGGTAGATGCAGATGTTCGCAGTTGGGCTGGCATAGAAGCCACGCGTGTAGGCGAAGCATCTTGGGATTGGAGTGAGGAAGACCTGACCGGGGTTGTCTCAGCATGTCCCAGCGAGGGCTGAGCCGGAGGGGGGGAACGTGGGTGAGGGACTTGGGGTCCGGGAACCAAGACTGGGTCGGCCACCATGGCGTTACGAGGATCAGCCTGGGTCTTTCCAGCCTTGCCTTCCTGATCACCTTGTGTAGGATGGGGAAGGGGGGAAAGGCATACGCCAGTAGGCCCGTCCCGGGGAGGGATAGTGCGTCGACTGCATCCGCCTGGGGATCTGGAACGGGAGAGACGTACAGGGGCAGGTGATGGTTGAAGCTGGTGGCAAACAGGTCGATCATGGGCACAAACCAATGGTTGCGCGACACCAGCGAAGGAGGGCCTCTGTTCTGAGGGAGAGGCCTATGGAGCGGGCCTCTCCCCCTTTGTTGACATAGCAAGCTACCGACGTATTGTCCGTGAGGAGGAGAACAAGTCGGTGCGCGACCTTGTGCTGGAGTTGGAGAAGGGCTAGCCTGACCGCTTCCAGCTCCCACTCCCCGAGGCGTGACTGTCCTCCACGTGGGCCCCCCAGCCCAAGTTGGAGGCGTCTGTATAAAGTTCCAGTGGTTGGGTTGGGTTGGGAGGGAGATGGGGACCCCGGTGGAGAGAGTGGCTGGAGTGAGCCGCTCCTCCGTCGCCGAAATGAACCAGTGTCCGAGGGGAATGACCTGGTCCCAGCGGTCGGAGGTCTGTGACAAACGTCGGCGGAACTCCCTCTGAAGTTGGCGTTTGGGGACCCGCCGCAGGGGAATGAGGGGAGACAGGGACTCCATCATTCCTAGGAGGGAGGACAGGGTTCTGGCCGAGGTGTGGGGTGCCTGTGACAGGCAGGAGATGAGGTCCACTATGCGTGCAGGCCTCTCCGGGGTCTGCCAGACGAACCGTAGGAATCGTCTGTGGGCCGGGTGAATCAGGATCTGAAAAATAGGCGTCCTTCAGGTCTACGGATGTGGCCCAGTCGCGATGATGGATGGAGTCTCGGATCTGGGTGGGGGTCTCCATCTTGAACTTGGTGGGCCTGAGGAACTTGTTGAGGGGCGAAAGATCTAGAATGGGCCTCCATCCTCCCGAGGCTTTTGGGATCACAAAGAGTAGAAGCCGGGGTTTGGGTGGGAAATCTCCGAGATGGCCCCTCTTTTGAGGAGGTCTTGGACTTCCGTGCGAAGAGCTTCTGCTTTGGCGGGGGAGGGTTCGTTGGGGGAGGGAGGGGGAGATAGCATGAGGGGGGGGACGCTCGTGGGCCCAAGGAAGGCGAAACCCTTCCTGTAGCACCGCCACTATCCAGGGGTGAGGCGTATGCGTCTCCACTGGTGGGCATGCCGGGAGAGGCTGCCCGCCAGGGGGGGCGAGGGTCTGGGCTGGTGGGTGGGGGATAGGGCGAGGGGGGGTGCTACCTGATCTAAGTCCCCCTCGGGCTGTCTCCCTAGTCAGCTCCGGGAGCGTGACTGTTGGCCTAACCGAAAATTTTGCTGATGGGGTTTTGGCTTAGGCCTTGGGAGAAGATTAGGTCGCTTGGCGGGCCGTGCGGTGCGGGAAGGCGATTGTCTGGGATAGGGTCTGTGCCTGGGGAAGGAACGAAGTGGGGGTCTAGCAGGGCGTGGCGGTGGCCTGGGCGCAAAGGACACAGCCTGCTTGCGTTCCTCAACTGCTTGTGCTATGACGTCAGCCGAGTAGTCGCCAAAGAGCGACTGGACCTGGCCCGGGATGCATCGCAGGGCTGCCTTAAGCGTCGGGGAGAGAGAGGTCCGCGCCAGCACGGCCTCTCTCGCGACCAACAAGCAGTTGAAGTGGCTTCTGGCTGCGCTGTCCGCCGCAGCCGAAAGGTGATGCGAAATCCTGTTAACTAGGTGTCGCATGAAAGGATCGCTGAACAAGCGAGGGTCAGGCTCTTGGTGCGCCTCAGAGCCCGGGTCCCCCGGTACTGGGATGGCACCATCGTCCTCCGGCCATAGAGCCTCCGCTCGCTGAAGGGGCATGTCCAAGTAGGTGTGTCCCGCCGTGGTGTGGAGGATGCCCATCCTGGCTACTCGGACCCATTCCTTTAGGTTCTTAAAGGAGATGGCGCCGGAAGTAGGGGGGGGCAGGTGGGGGATCAACCGACGGTCCGACTGGGAAATGCCCATCTCCCTGGTCACGGGATTGTCCGTAAACAAGGAGGCGACTAAGGGGTTCTTGGGTAGATTGGTCTAGATCTCTGGGCCGGGGGAGAGGGAGAGAAATTCGTCAGCGGGTGCGGCCTCCCTCCTAACGAGGTCTGGTCGCCACCGTTCTATCGTGCGGACATCGTACAATGAGGTGGGGGCTAGCTCCTCGTCATCGTCCGCCTCAGGGAGGTACTGGTCCTGAGAGGGTTCATAGCACCCGTCTTCAGGAGGTAAGTCGAGGGGTGCCTGTAGTGTGTCCCCGGTGGCCCTATAATCGGCGGCCGGGACATCGTCCTGCCGATAGGACAGCGCCCGAGGAGGGAGACCAAGGTCGACCCAGGTAAGTGAGGCCGGGTGCCACATTCGACCATGTAGCTGGTCGTGCTGGGTGTTGGCGTTAAGCCACTGGTCTCTCTCGGGGGCATAGAGCCACCGGTCCCCGGGGAGGTAAACGGGCTGTGGCGGCCCTGGGGAAAAACCATGGTAGGTAGGCCGCACTCAAGGTCTGACCAGCGCGTTGGGCGAATGCGTAGGTCAGACATCCGCCGAGTCGTAGCCACGAGACCCTCTTCTTCTTGTAGGCAGAAAGTCCCCGGGGACCCGGGTAACCTGAATCACTGTTGGGGGGGGGCTTGAGAGGCCGTGGCCTGTCGTCCCCGTCCAGGTCCGTGCACTGCACCATACACGTCCTTGGAATGGGCCTGGGAGGGCCATAATGGTATGGAGGAGGATGCGGAAGTCGAGCCCCCAACCCGCGAAAGTGCGGATTGGTCAGGATGCGGTCCCGTGTTCCTCCCCCTGGAGGAATATGTCAGGTTACCCTTGGTCCCGCTGGTAGATCCTCCCCCCGGAGGAGCGGGACCGCGGACGTTGCCCAAATGGGGATCCGAAAGGTCGGTTCCCCAACGTCCAATACCCCTAGGGAAGAAGGTGACGTTCGATCGGGGTAGGTCGACCGTCCTTGTGCATGGGCACGGCCGGGCCCATGGCGCGGCGTGCCCGCACGCCCAGGATTATGGACACCACCGAGGTCGTGCGTCGGGGTGACCATAAGGCTGCTTCCGGAGTCGAAGCGCTCCTCGAGCTTAGGTGTTGGCTGCACCTGTGCCCGGTGGGGCCGAGCGCTATGAGTGCACGTATCAATTTGGGGGGAAAAAGAGATACGTGACTCATCAAGGCGAGTGACGGATGGTGATTCCATCCCAGATCCGTCACCCGTGCTGGTCCGCGGCTCGGCAAGGTGCCCCGGGGGCCGAGATTCGCGTGACTCAGCATGATAGTTAGAAGTCTCCGAGCGAGTCCGTAGGCTAGAGGGCAAGCTGGCCGATGGAGAAGGGGTGGGGGAGGGCGAATTCCGTTGGCTAGTCTTTGCTCGGCCGGGCCCCTTGAGGGGAGCCTTGCCATTAGACTTTCTGGGCAGCACCTTGAGGGGAGCTTTGCCCTTAGACTAGCAGGCAGATCAAATGAAAGGCATTTTGAAATGGTGGCCGCTTGCCTATCAGCCTTGGGACGCCGCGGTCGTGCGTCCGTCGGTTTGGTAGACGAGGAAGATCACGCGTCCCTTCCGCGGAGAAGTCGTCTCTGTCTACCCGAACCGTACGTTCATCAGTGCGAACGGATTGCTCCGAGATGGAATCGACCCGCGGGTTCTCCGGGAAATTGAGCGAACTCCGAGCAGTGGAGTGGCTCGACCCGGCGGTGTCCTTCACCATGTTGGGCACAGGTGGATAGAGCAAACCCGGAACACACGACCGCAAAGAGGAGACAAGGTGGCCGATCGAGAAAATCAATTAATCTCGATCGTCCGTGTGGTGTCGTGCAAAGTGCTCGAGAGATCGACTGAAAACTCGAACTACCCGTACACGCCACCGGTCGTGTGACTGGTATGGCTATTAATAGCAATCTCTACACGTGGAGTATCACTGTGTATAGGTGTGATAGTTCTTGGGCACTAAATCTTAATAAGCAGATCAGTGTCACACACCCTTACTCGAACACGTTCTACCTGTGAAGGGTAAAGAGTACAGGTGTGATAGTTATTGAGCCCTAAACCTTAATAAGCGGAACCAGCACAAAATGCGTGCTGAACCCGAGGCTCGGCAATATGGTGGGGGAACACGACCGGCGAGCGGTGCCGACGATCGCGAGTAACAAAGTCGCGAGAGTGCCGGTAAAAGAGACAAATCTTTAATAAATACGCTCCCGAGAGTGCCGGTAAAAGAGACAAATCTTTTAATAAATACGCTCCCACCAAGAGCCTCACACGGCAAAAATACTCAGGGTCTAGTGCAAGCCGGAACCAGCACAAAATGCGTGCTGAACCCGAGGCTCGGCAATATGGTGGGGGAACACGACCGGCGAGCGGTGCCGACGATCGCGAGTAACAAAGTCGCGGGAGTGCCGGTAAAAGAGACAAATCTTTTAATAAATACGCTCCCGAGAGTGCCGGTAAAAGAGACAAATCTTTTGATAAATACGCTCCCACCAAGAGCCTCACATTTGCAAGCCACAACTGAATCAAGTATAGAACAAAACACAGCAAAGTTAACACGAAGGCAAGTATAGGCGAGACAGAGCACAAGACTTATCTTGCTTTGACGGCAGGCCGAAGATGAATGACTTATAGGAAGTTGACACTGGCTTCTTCCGGGGCCGGAAGTGGGGTGACATCACGTGACTGTCTTATGACTGCATTGGCCACGGAAAAAATTCGGCCTGACAGAGCTGGCTAACTGCCGTTGAATGCTATGGTCTGACATGGTAAAGTATATGACGCCAAACTGTGCTTTTTCTGAAGGATTAAAGCTTTTCCATATATGCCATGGTCTCCAATGACCCCACTTTTACCTTGGTTTGTTGTTTACTCCTTTATTTGTTGACAAAAGCGAACGATTTTTGATACAGATGCGGAGCCATGCTTTCTAGAGAAAGTTGTGAAATGTTGTGGCGATACCTTAAAAACTGAATCGGCCATCCAATGAAAATAATGACTGTGGGTCATTTAATACTAGGATGTACAGCAAAGATTAAGGACATAAGACATAACCCATCTTTGGGAATAACGTCTTATGTGCCGTTTCTTTTTGTTCTTGCTGTTTTAAAAATGATCCTCCTGCATCTTCATGGGGACAAAGGGGAAGGGTGGGTGTGGTTGAGTGGAGGGACGAAGGGCAGGGACGGGGATTGGGTCTCGGGTGGAGGCTTTAAGTCTAGCCAAGTGACACGATTCCAAACAGAAATCTCCTCTTAACTGACCGTTTCCTAGGGGACTGAAACCAAAAATCCTTGAGTCAAGAAAACAATGCTCTATCCACTACACTGACTTACATCCTGGAAAATGTTTCTGAAAAAAAAAAAAAAAAAAAAAAAACCCAGTCTGTAAAGCTGTGATAAAGCTTTGAGTGGAGAGTAGATTTTTTTCTTTTCTTGTTCTTGGGGGGGGGGGGGGGTTGTTTGTTTTTTCTGTTGTTTTTTTTTTTCATTGTTGTTGTTGTTGCCGACTCGTCTTTTGTGGCCTCGGCAGTAAAATTGTTCTCATGCCACTCACTCTGGTTCCCCCATATACAAAGCCATGCCCAGACTTGCGCCCTGTGCCAGTGCCTGCACCAGCCGCCCACAGAACGCAGTCTGTATTAGGCTGCAATAAGGCGAGTGACTGACTGCACCATTGTTGAGTCATGATCGCTTGGGTGATTAATTTCTATTATGTCATAAATCAAACAATGTGTGCATGTGTGCGAGTGTGTATATATACACCCACATACTCTCTCATGTACTCTCTCTCTCTGTCTCTTTCTCTGTATGCACTGCTCTCTCTCTGTATGCATTGCTCTCTCTCTCTCTCTGTATGCATAGCTCGCTCGCTCACACTCTCTCTCTCTCTCTCTCTTGCTCTCTCTCTCTCTCTCTGTAAGTTTGCTTCAATACCTTGGTTCTACTGGCAGAGGCGTGACCAGGTCAAACACGTTGGAGGCCCCAATGCTGGCTTTACGAGCCACTTCAGCTGCCCACGGCCCTGCGCAGTTTCACCACCGCTGCAAACTTGCACCCATGCGTCTTGCCGTCACGGGTTCGAATCTGTGTCAAAGTTGTGCCATTTAAAACTGTGAACATTAAAAAAAAAAAACGCCAAGGCCCAGAATAAATTCTCTGACAAAGTCGTATCATTTAAATTGTGAACATCTAATGCAAGTACCTAGAATGAATTCTGCGTCAAAGTCATGCCATCTCAATTGTGAACATATAGCACTAGGGCCTGGAACGAATTCAAAGAGTCACCTGCACTTCTGTACTCACCACACTAGAAGCAAGTATCTGCCAGTATCTGTAACTCTTCCATCCTCACCTTTGCTGTCGTTTTTGGTACTAAAACAAAAAAGAAAAGACTGTCTGCCTGAACAGCTTCACATTTACACATCTTTCAACAGGTCAGCTCTTCCTCCAATACTCATCTCCTCAGGGCTAGAACACCTCAGTCGGAAGAGTGCCGGACTCCTGATCCTAGTGATCCTGGGGTTGTGGGTTAGAATCCCCACCAGGTAAAATAAGGTAATATAATGCTGCTTATAGCCCAGCCGACCGCTAAGGGCTATGTCAGGGCTGTCACCGCGTTGATGTCAACTCATAAGTCATTCATTCACACAACCCTTTAAAATACATCTTCTAACACACCCGAAATTTTGTTAAAAATCTTTCCACAGTAAAATCTCAGATCAGATGGAAAATGTTGATCTCTTTCTGAAATTCAAAGATCATATCAGGTGGAACATCTCTGAACAAGGTTCTCATGGAATCTGCTATGAAATGTTTATGTCTCACATCATGCAAGTCCCAACACTCTAAAAGAATATGTTTCATTGTGAGTGGTGCATGACATGGAACGCACCACGGAGCTGCTTCACTCTTTAAAAGGTACGAATGAGTAAAATACAAATGGCCGGTGTGCAGCCGGCTAAAATCGTTTCTTCCTTGCGACCACCAGTTGGTTTCAGTACAGTACAGGGCTCTCTTACACAGTCATTTTGATCATGGTCCAGCTGACCATAAGGCCACAGCTGGGCAAAGAAGTTCTCTACAAATGTAATACTGATTTAGTTACAACACAGTCCTGCAGCACTGCTGCTTTAGGTCTTTGGCTACACCCATGAACTGTGTTAAAAAAAAAAAAAAACACCTGTAATTAACAACTACACCCATGAACCGTGTTTAAAAAAAACCCCTGTAATTAACAACTGCACCCACGAACTGTGTTAAAAAAATTGTAATTAACAACTACACCCATGAACTGTGTTAAAAAAAAATTGTAATTAACAACTACACCCACGAACTGGGTAAAAGAAGGAAAAAAAAAACATGATAAACAAACATTACGTTATGAAAATGTACTTTCACAGTCCACCGACGCTGACGGTATTTGTCATAGACTTATAACTGAAAACCTGTCGGGAGAAGTGGAACTGCGGCCAGGCAGAGTTTCACCTCTTCCACTGAGCTTGAATACTCATGACATTTCCATACAGATAACTACAACTCGCTCTGACAACATAAGCTATCCTTATCATATCACCATCTGAGTTCCTTGATCAAAACCCCCCCACTCTCCCCATAACCATTCATGGGAAGTAACTCCCTGTCTTACACCAACCTGTAAATCTCCAAGAGTTAACCCTTTTTTCAACTCAACCCCTGAGCATCAGAGCATATGATCTAGGTGCTGGTAGCAGACTAGTCTGCAAGGTAATTTTCAAAAGTGTTCATAGGAGTCCACCGAAAAACGTAGACAAACGAATCACAAGACAAAAAATGATGCATTTCGACCTCTAAGGTCTTCTTCAGAAAAGAATCGCAACACTCGGGACAACAAAAATGAACGACTAATCACTTATCTTCATCCAATTTGCCACAAGATTTTCTTTCGACGCCCATCTTGAGCCAAACTAGTTGAAGATAAGTGATTGCTCGTTCATTTTCATTGTCCTGAGTGTTGTGTTTTTTGCCTGAAGAAGACCCAAGACGCTGAAACAGGTCATATTTTGTCTTGTGATTCATTTGTCTATATTTTTTGGCGGAGCCTTATAAATATTTTTTTTAATTTGTTTAAATTTCCGCCTATAGTCGCCTCACTATGCCACTAGTCTCCCAAGCCGTTGGCAGTGGCAACAGGGGAGGTCACCCACCTGAGCGCTGACCAGGGTCTGGTGAGGACTGTTGGTGGCGTAGTCCTCCGTTGCAGAGGACTCGA
The DNA here is from genome assembly GCA_033310375.1 of Conus canariensis. Lineage (NCBI taxonomy): Eukaryota > Metazoa > Mollusca > Gastropoda > Neogastropoda > Conidae > Conus > Conus canariensis. Next base: position 25,829,791 of record CM065735.1, on the reverse strand, counting down.
AGGCCTCCAGCTCCCCCGTGACATACTTCACCCCCAGGCTGATGTTCTTTTGCTTCAGAGCTTTGACCAGCAGCCAGGGATCGAACCAGCCCTCTCCCTCCAGCCCTGGGAGGGTACATGCACACATGTAGGAATTAGGGAGTAGCACAGAGGGAAAGAGACAGAGACAGACAGAGAAGAAATAACAGAGAGGGAGAGTTAATCTTTGAATACATGAAGGAAGCTCAAATCACTTGCAACAACAATATGAAAATCACTTTTTTTTTTTATCTACAGCGGCCAATTTGACAAACTTTTCCAAATCCATATTAGTTTTCAGTTTAGGCTTCTTGAAAAAACAATCTACCTCACACTCTTCAGACTTTTCCAAACCTTCAAGTACCATACAAACCCTGTAGACCATCATCTTATCAATCTGAGGGCCATGCCCTTTTGAGCCCTTGTGCCTCATGGGTGCGTTGTGCAGAGTGTGATTCTTCTCCCTGAGGCAACATTATGTGCAGACCTGCTAACAGCCGAGACCCATCAAGGTGTGTATGCGCACAGATGATAAGATGTGAACAACGATCATGTGTTCAGTGGATGAAAAGCAGACAGAGCAACATAACCATGATAGGGCTGTTACTGCTGTAAAGGCAAGCTGTTACCGCTGTAAAGGCAAGCTGTTACTGCTGTAAAGGCAAGCTGTTACTGCTGTAAAGGCAAGCTGCCTCAGTTTCAGAGAACTCCTCAGGGTTGTTAACCCATGGTCTATTTTTAGAGTCCAAGCATGCTGAGATATGTGTTTAACAATATGGCGGTGTTTACTGCAGTAACATTTGAGTGTAAGATTACAGCAGATATGGATCTCAACTTCACACAGCAAATAAAGCAAGGAGGAAAGGACTGCTTAGAAGTTATTCAAAACGCACCTTGATATGTGAAATCATCAACATATACCAAACAGCGAATAAGATTGTTGAGAAGAAAAGCTTTTCTTACTTTCGGTTTGAGTCGTCCCAGAATTCACTGTGTTTTCAGATTCCTTGAAAACAAACCAAGCTTCCTGTACATGACATGGGCTGTTCAACATGAAAAGGGCCGCAACTGTCTGACAGCTCGTGTCAACAGGAGATGACAGTGGTTTCCTTGCTTGTCTCTGTTGGTATGCTTGTGCTGGGATACAGTTTGGAAAGGAGAGCTCTTTCAAGTATCCTCCATTGTCCATTAAGAAGATGAACACTCACATAGTCCCAAGGTTGTTCACTGTCCTGTGGCATCCTATGACCTAGTGTATATGGAAATAAAAACAAAACAGAGCGTATTCTTACCGTGTGACCCCACTTCGATGCCCGTGGTGTTCAGCCAGGGGAATTTGGCAGCCAACTGTTCCTTGTTCAGCAGTTCGATTTTGGCCCCGACTTTCCTGTGTAGAACCACGACCCATAGTGAAGATGACGATAACCGTATTCTTGATAACAACATTCATGACAATGGTAATCTGATAATGACAATGACAGACGTGACTATGATGGCAACCTTTTCGATAAACACAACGATAACAATAACAAGAAAAAGTGGAAATGCCTGGTTGAACAACAATGATAGTTGTGGCTTTAACAGCATCCAAAGCAAACATTAAGAAACAACAACATATAACTAGTCACACCACTCCGAGATCAATCAAAATATGTGCAAAAGCCTGGCTGTATAACAATGATAATCATGGCACTAACAGAATCCACAGAACACATTGAAAACAAGAAGAAATGGCTCGTCGCAACAATCACAAAATCATTCTCATGCACAGAACAAACAAACACAGACTACACTAACATAGTAACAACCATAACAAGTTTCCCTGCTCTCTGTCACTTCATCTCCCCACCCCCATACTAGCATAACTCCCACATCGTTCATTCCAGCACCATCGAACCTAGACTTGTCTTGTCTTTGGGAATAGCTCAGTTGGTAGAACGTCTGACTCGTGATCTTGGTGATCCTGGGGTTGCGGGTTTGAATCTCCGCTGGGCCGTTTCGGTACAGGGGGATTTTTCCCTCGGAGTTAACATTGGTTCTGACTCCATTTCCCACACAGTCTTTCGAATGAGACTATAAACCGAGGTTCCGTGTGTGAACGCATGCATAACATCTTGCACACACGTAAAATCCCATCATCAACTTTCGGAAGAGAAGGCCAGTTTGGCCGTTAGTATGGATGACACGTTACACATAGCATGCACCCTGCGTGAGAAATGGAAAGAATAAAGGAAATAAGGAAACTGAGTGAACGATATTGACCGGATGACACGGGAAACGACTGAATGATGCGCCGGCAGGCAGCTCTTCAGTCGGCACTACCCAGGTAGGCAGCCCGCTGTGTAAACGAGTGTTTATTATATTACATGTAAAGCGCTTAGAGCCCTAATCTTTAGAGAACAGGCGCTATAAAAAACATTACTATTATTATTACTGTCACACCCCCAGCCCCTGCAGTCTCTACGCAAAAACAAAAATCAGGTGTCAAGAGGCAACCCACCAGAGGAGACACTGCACTGTTGTTGATTCACACATTAGTGATGTTCAGTGGTGCCTGTTCTGATCTGCTCTGTTTGCAAGAAACCACTCACTAAAGCTGAAGTCAACAAAGCCATAGTCGAAGAACCGACACGTCCATCCACTGACATTCCACATGAACTTACTGCTATCAACCACTTTGACATGAATAATCCACAGAGCATGGATACTGAGAGAAAACTGAAACTGAGATCACCACAGTAGCAGCACCCAGAAGGCCACAGATTTTTGTACTTCCTTCGTGACGACCAACGACAATGACGAGGGTTGTACTGTATGCTCTCTTTCACAATGTATTGTGGCACGAACCAAGGTGGCAAGGACATTAGACTAAACCTCTCAAAAAGCACATTCTTTAATTCAGTGACACTCAACTGTTCAGTTCCAGTCTTCCCAGCTGAGCCTGCAGCACACTCAGTTCTCAGTACGAGTCAATGGAGTAGCAGAGGTGATGAGAGGGGAGTGTGGGGGAGCCAAAAATATCCCATACATAAATGCCTGTTACAGACTCGAACCCAGAACCTCCCATCCCTTAGCCGACAAAGCTAACCACAGCAGCACAACTGCTAGTTAAACTGGACCTAAGAATATCAGAAACAGTCACGAAAATAAACACTGAACGTATTCTGTTTTCACGCAAATTTTCACCCTAGAATGGAAATGCATACTGTCAAGTGGAT
>CM065735.1:25746555-25821555 GCA_033310375.1 Conus canariensis | reverse complement strand
CCCACAATGCATGATGCTAGTATCTGCACCACAGCGGCTGGTATCTGCAAGCTATCATTACCTTTTCTTTTTAGGAAGTAGGAACTTCACTCCTTTTTTTTTTTTTTCTGAGTATGCAGGCTGATACTCCTGTGGACACTCCCTGTATGGACAGGCAACGATTAATCCCATCTACCCAACAAAGGGAGTGGAGTTTTGTGTGTATGACCGTTTTTTATCCCGCTATTAAGGCAGCCATGCTCAAACTTCGGGGAAGGTGTATGTTATGTGTAACGTGTCATCCATACCAACAGCCAAACTGGCCTTCTCTGTGATTTTACGTGTGTGCAAGATGTTATGCATGCGACACACATGGAACCTCGGTTTATAGTCTCATTCAAAGAACTGTATGGGAAATGGGAGTCAGAACCAACGTTAACTCGAGGGGAAAAATCTCTGTACCAAAACAGCCCAGCAGAGATTCGAAACCGCAACCCCAGGATCACCAAGATAACGAGTCCGGCACTCTACCACTGAACTATTCCGGCCCCCTCCATTTTTTTTTTTTTTTTTTTTAAATAAAATCAAGTACAAAACAGTTCAAAAGTGCACAGCTGCATAAGCCTGCAACAAACACAATGACCTCAACAACTTAACCTCAGTGTAACTTACTGTAATGCTTTGTCAGTGTTGTCCAGACGGCTACGATCCTGTTGCTTGCTCTAACCTTGTCGGCAAATGGCGGATAGCAGTGCAAACTGTGACGTGTTGTGAGTTGGACCGGCAGACGGGGCTGAAGAGAATGTGGCACACGGCAGCACCACTGACGCAGCATCATAGTGTTTCTGAGTGTGTGTGAGTGTATGTAGGAATGTGTGTGTGTGTGTGTGTGTGTGTGTGTGTGTGTGTGTGTGTGTGTGTGTGTGTGTGTGTGTGAGGTGCTGAGTTAGAATATGCGTATAAGCAAAGACTTTCTCTTTTTCCTGTCTCAAAACTTCAGCGCAAGATAAAATATCGCTTCAAGGTGGGATTTGTTGTTTTGTATCACCAGGAATAAGTAGTCTCAGAGCAGGTGACTTCGTCAGCTTGAGGAAATTTTCTGCAACTTGATTATCTTCTGCAGGCTTTGGGGAGGATGAGCTAGTGTGGGTGGCACACACTGAAACAGACAAGAAAATACTTGTCCACAAAGACAGAAAGAGAACAATATGTGTGTGCACATGCATGCATACCTGTGTGTGTGTTTGTGCATGCAAGCGTGAGTGTGTGTGTGTGTGTGTGTGTGTGTGTGTGTGTGTGTGTGTGTGTGTGTGTTTGTGTGTGTGAGTATACGCCTCTGTGTCTATATAGTATGTGTGTAAGTGTGTGAGTGTGTGTGTGAGTGTGTGTGTGTGTGTGTGTGTGTCTGTGTCTGTGTGTGTGCGGCGTGCATGCTTGAATGTGTATGTGTGTGAATGTGCATCTGTGTGTGCGAGTGTGTGTGTGTGTGTGTGTGTGTGTGTGTGTGTGTGTGTGTGTGTGTGTGTGTGTGTCTATGGATGTATGAATGTGTGTGTGTATGTTGAGTAAGAGTGTGCACATGTGTGTGTGTGTGTGTTGTGTGTGTGTGTGTGTGTGTATGTGTGTGTGTGTGTGTGTGTGTGTGTGTGTGTGTATGTGTGTGTGTGTGTGTGTGTGTGTGTGTGTGTGTGTGTGTGCGTGTGCGAGCTTGCTGTATACATATGTAAGTGCATGTACCTGTATTTAGCATCAACTCTGCTTGTTGTAGCATCAGTTTCACAACAAAATTTTCCTCGGGACATTACATTTGTTTCCCCTTACACACACTTAGAAGCTGATTCACAGTCTGCCAGTGTTCAATCCAGTCCAGTACCTTTTACACTTTATAAGTTTATCATTCCAGTTTTAAACCAGTAGGTCTTTCGACTGTCAGAGCCAAACAGATCTCAAACTTAAAGCAGTAGCTTAGTCAGCAACTGATGAAGCCACGCTTCTTCCAGCTACTTCCCTCCCTATCATCAACACCCACTCAAACAAAAATTCAATTGTTCTTGTGGCCAGAGTTTTTGTCGGTAGTTCGGGACCTGAACCTAACAAATACCAGTAAACAAGAACCCTGCAGAACAAGCATACCTAAACCCAAGGCAACAAGGAATGTGAAAACAAAAGTAGCCTCAGATATTTATTTTAAAAAAAAACAACCCAAAAAGAAACAAAAAAACCCTGCACTTTTCTATGGCGGTATGCTTCTCCATAGGTTGTTGCATATATAGGGTTACAATTCAGCAGGTCTGCACAAATAAATTAACCTGTAGTATTTCTGTGCTTGCTATCGATGCTAAAAGCCATGAATCACTTGAATGTTGCAGACATTACATCCTGTTGTTCTAACCCTGCAGTTTTGCAAGCTCCTATCTCATACAACTTAATTTCTCTTTATGTCCTTTCATTTAAAATGATTATTATTGTAATGCACTCCATGATTGAGGACCTTGGTAGAGTTTGGGTGGGCTCACACGCACGCACGCACACACACACACAGTTCAGTTCAGTTCAGTTCACTTGAGACTTTAGATAGCCTCACAGCTTTTACTGTCCCAATCATCTTATTTATATAATAAACAGTGGTTGCATAATGCATGCATATGCTCAGGATATATTTTACTCTATTCTGTCAATCAAATTGGAATTTTAACATATTTAACATATATAACATATTTAACTTTGCGTTAGTATTCTCCAGGTTTTTAAAAGTACACACACACACACACACACACACACACACACACAAAGTATCAGACACTGGTAATTATGCATAGTATACCACACACCACGGCACACTGCTTGCGACACAAACGCATCCACCCAGTTACTCACACCCATCTACACACACTCGCGCGCATGCACGCACACACACACACACACACACCAAACCACACACACACACAGAGTCACTGTGACAATGACACTAGTGGCACTGGCACTGTCGTAGTTGCAGTATTAGCAGTCTACACACACAACACACTCTCAAGATAACGGTCAGATGGAATTAATCACTCGCTTACCAAAGTCTGCTCTGGAAACTACAAATTAATGTGAACAAAAGAGACCTCTCAATTTAGACAGTACCCGTGCTTTCAATGGCATGTGTGCACCCTCTGGACGGCTTTCCTGATCAAGGGAAGCTACTCTGTTTCCTTACGCTTGAGAAGGGGTAGGCCTATTTATATCGGCAAAACCTTAGATTTACACTAGAAAAGAATTAATTGTCATCTATAGACATACTTTCTTTCTGGAAGTGACATATGGCAAAGGGGATTCTGGTTTAAATTTTTTTTTTTTTTAAATGGGGAGGAGGGGGTAGGGCGTAGGAACCTATTTGTATACACAAACACGCGCAAGCTTCCATCCCTTCTGTGAGCTTTGAAAAACGTCTCCATCATCGTTTCAAAGTTCTTCACAGACGAATTTCAGCGGGGAAAAAAAAAAGTTCGTTTGAATCTAGACTAAAAGATTTTTGGAAAATGAGCTCGAACAGTCTTCCAGATAATGAGGTAACGGCCCCGAGCATTAGTGCTTTCAAAAGAAGACTGGACGCCTATTGGGAAAGTCTGCCAAGCAAATTCGACCCCAGCTGTTATCACAAGACTGCTTTTGCCATGCCACGCACGCAAATCTAGTTTTGAACAGGAGTGGTGAACAGGTCTTGTAAAAAAGCCTCCAACACCCAACATATCAAGTATCAAGTAAGTATCCAAGTATCAAGAAAACTAAAGTTCTTTGACTCAGTTCATTCATAAGCGTCTTTTCTTAAAGATTCCATCTTCAAAAAATAAAAAAATAAAAAAAATAAATGAATGAATACATTTTGATAAATAAAAACCTAACTGACATCGCCGTTAAGCCTTTCTTTTCATCAGTTGCTGTTTGACAGGACCAAATTAAAGCTACCTTTGATATGGGTTTTATAGGCCTACTCTGTTTACACATCTGATACGGGTTTTATACTCTGTTCATACATCTGATATGGGTTTCATACTCTGTTTACACATCCTCATCGCTGCTGTCAAAAATTAGGCTATTATGTTGTCTTTTCTTATTCATGATACGGGTCTAACAGATCTGTGAATCTAACAGATCTGTAAACAAAGAAGTCACCTCATATACTGAACAATTCTGTCTGCGTTCATTTGGAAAATCAACGCAAGAGTGCAATACGAACATTTTCACGAACGGATCAGTACTAGAAAACTGCACATAAAACAGGAGCAGCTTTAATTATACAGTATACAGAAGTGGAAAAAACACATATCCTTGTTAACGATGTGATGGTTTTGACAGCAGCGAAGGTACAGTAGATTGAGGATTTAACATTATGGCTGGAATTTTTCAGTTTGAAGTGACGAACTGGTTGCCATCCTTTTTTTGTACTCCCAGTTCTTATAGAACAGGGAGTACTTTACAATGGGAACGAAGAAATGCTGTTTGTGTGTCTGTCTGTCCGTGGTCAAAATGTGTTCCACTCGCTCCAGACAAAACTACTGGGCCGATCTTTCTGAAAATTTGTAGGTATATTCATCATAAGTCACGGATGATGACCGGTGTGTTATTTTACCGTTATAGCCGTTACTAACGGCCATAACGGCCCATAACGGTTTTCCTTCTTTATGGAATATCTCAGAAAGTACTTGGCCGATATTTCTGAAAATGTGTAGGCATGTTTATCATGGGTCACAGATGATGCCGATATGTTATTTTACCGTTATAGCCGTTACTAACGGTAGAAAGAAACTCGTGGAGAGCGTGGCAGCAGAGAGTCCTCAGAAGAGAAGCCCCCTTCAAGCAAGTGTTTCGGCCCTTATCTCCTGACACTCTAGGGGGGTTGGGCCACACCCGGTTCATGACTCCGGATGTCCCTCTGCTGCCCCTTTTTTTCCCATCTTGGGACGAGCCATGGCTGGGATTCGAACCCATGACCCTCTGGACATGCTCATTTTCCACTTAACGGCTATAACGGCCCATAACAGTTTTTCTTCTTTATGGAATATTTCAGAAAGGACTTGGCCGATCATTCTGAAAATTTGTAGGTATGTTCATTATGGGTCATGAATGATGTCCGGTGTGTTATTTTTACGTTATAGCCGTTACTAACGGCTATAACGGCCCATAACAGTTTTTCTTCTTTATGGAATATCTTAGAAAGTACTTGGCCGATCTTTCTGAAAATTTGTAGGTATGTTCGTTATGGGTCACGGATCATGCCCGATGTGTTATTTTACCGTTATAGCCGTTACTAACGGTACAACGGCCCATAACGGTTTTCTTTTTTAATGGAATATCTCAGAAAGTACTTGGCCGATCTTTCTGAAAATTTGTAGGTATGTTCATAATGGGTCACAAATGATGGCCAATGTTTACCAGAACAGCCGTTACTAACGGCTATAACGGCCCAAAACGGTTTTTCCTCTTCATGGAATATCTCACGCGTATTCAAGATAAACTGGTGGTAAGTTTATATGCTTTGCATCTTGATTCCTTTTCTTTCTCTTCCTCTCCCTTTACTCCAAAGCGAGTCACAGGGGCACCACAGTGAACCTGAGAACAGTTCACAGGTTCCTCCAGTTCTGTGGATTGTGTGCCAAGGCTTGGGTTTCTGCAAATGTTTTCCATATCCATCCTGCAGCGTTGTCAGTCTATCGTTTTCGGTTGGTTGTTTGTTTTTGTTTGTTTGTTTGTTTTCTCCCCAGCTGTCTCCTTCCTTTGACAGTTCCATGCAGGATTATTTTAGTAAAGCCATTGGATCTTGTCACATAGCCATACCAGCCTTGTTCTCTCATTTGGACTGATGTCAGTAGGTCCTATATGCTACCTGACAGTTTGACGCACTTATTGATTGGTGATATGATCCGTATCAGTGTACCTGATGTTTAGCATCTTGCGGTAGCATCTCATTTCCATTGCTTGCATTCTTCCTTCCAGATCTGCTCTGAGGTCCATGTCTAGCATGTGTGTGCTGAGGAAGAAGCATCAGTGCACGGAGGAACCCGATCTTGTGTTTCATGGAGATCTTGTTCTTCCATACATATTTTGATTTTGGACAGTGCTGCGGTTGTCGTTCCTGCCCTTGAGAAGATTTCTGTTTCGGATCCCTCACTGCTGATGATGGATCCCAGGTCAGTGAATTTCTTTGACCGATTCGAGCTTCTGACGGTGGACAGTTACATCAGTATTGATGGTGGTATTACGGCTGGCCATCGCCTTGGTCTTCTGGACGCTGATTCACATTCACATGTTATTGCTGTTCGAGTCATCCTTTTGGCCGACTCTGGGGAAAGGTCCAGTGACGGTGAGGAAAGACTCACTGAGCGCAGGGAAAGCCCTGTTGACAACGGGAAATACTGTGACCTGGGATTCTCTTCAGAGAGCACGTAAGACCTCATGGCGAAAGCTTGGCCGTGCCTGGAGTTGTACTGTCTTCACCTGTCATCTGAACAGCGAATGGGGCTGCGGGACTTACACGGCAGTTGGTTGATGGTGGCGTTTTTCGCTGATGGGCTCTGCAGTCATGAAATATGGGCTGGTACACCTATGGGAACGCTCCCATGGAGGTTCTGTCGTGTCACATCCAGTGGCCATTACGCAATGGCATCTGCCAAGGAGCAATTATGTCCCTTGATGTCTTAATGGAATGCCCTGTGCGTGCCTGCACCCTATGTGAACACAGCACAGGCTTCCCAGGGTGGTGCAGGATTGCTCCCAGTTGGTTCGTTTGGCGGTTGAGGACAGTACTTCTCTGGGTCCCACGCGCATCTTCGGGTGTATCTTTTTCTTGCTGTTTGAGTCATCCAGTCATTCAATAAACATGGCGAGTTCTTTTTCACCGCCTGGCAGGCCAACGATGACAACTGCATATCGAAGGTTTCTGATGGTTCTTCTTTCAATACTGATTGTGCTGACATGATGTTCAAGTGTGTCAGTCGTAATGCGTTCCAGGGATATGTTGAAAAGTGGGGGGAGACGGAAGCCAACCTTGACAAACTCCAACTGAAGGTATAGAATCATTCTTCCATAACACCCTGCATAAGCACCGCACTAGTATGCCGTTTTAGAGTACATATGCTGGATGGTGCTGACAGACATTTGCCTGATGTTGATTGTTTCATTGTGGCCCTTACTGCTTCCTGCTAATCCCTGTTGAACGCCTTTTTGAAGTCTATGAAGATGTGGTAGAACTTTTCCTGTTCCTGGATATGTTTTTCCACAAAGGGTACGTTGGTTTAAAATCTGTTTGATGGTACTTTGCCTTTGTCGAATCCAGCATGCTCTTCAGCAATGATGGTATCTGCTTGCAGTTGCAATCTATCAAGAATGATTTTGAGCCTTACTTTACAGCCGTGGCTGTTCAATCTACCTGATAGTGCGGTAGTTCTGAAAGTGTTGAACATTTCTTTTCTTGGGAGGGTAACGGTTAGTTGTCATCCTAATGTTCTTCCATTTTGCTGTTTTCCGTTAAATATCTGCCAGATTCTGCTTTGCACTAATCCCAAATTGGTCCTAAATTATTGTCTTCAAATTCAAACGTTTGCTCGAGATGATGACAGAAATAAATCATGTAATGTATTATTTTCTTAGGTGCCGTTCCACAGCAAACGAGACGGTCGATCAGGCTGCAAGGACAGCCCAAAATATCGCATGTTCTGTTACTCTTATCATTCCTTTAGGTTGAAGGAATTTTATTTAATTATGAAAACGAAAAAGAAAAACTAACAGAAGCAGATAATGAACATTTTAGAAACAGGAGTCACACACACACACACACACACACACACACACACACACACACACACACACACCACCACGACACGCACGCACGCACGCACGCACGCACGCACGCACGCACGCACGCACGCAGCACATACACACACCTCATACATGTGTGTATTGCAGATATTTTTAAATGATTGAAAACTTACTGTATAGTGTCAGTCTTTCTCTTTAAATTCCTTCGTTCGAGCGAATTTGACATCTACTTTCGCCGAATGTACAAGCGCAACATACGTTTTTCAAACGCTTACTTTCGCAACCTCAATTTTTGCTGCTCCGAGTAGGCTTTCCTTTTTTTTTCCTTTTTTTTCTTTTTTTTTTTCTTTTTTTTTTTTTTTTTTTTTTCTTTTTTTTTTCTTTTTTTTTTTTTTTGATGGGGAACTTTTCACGGCAAAGATGTCTGTTTTAATGTTCGGACTGGCGATAAATTTTGTCAATATCGGGTGGATTGTTTAATCAATTGCATCAAAGTATGAGCACTGGCAAAGCATGCAATTGTAGTTGAGACTCACTTATTTCGCTATGGATTCTCGAGTAACAGGCCCTATCGAGAGACTTGTACCGCTACCATGTAGTCTACCGATCGGAAAGCACAGTCTGTGATTATTTTAAAGACCACGCTGTAAGCGTCCATAAAAAGGAAACACATTTATTGCGTTTTACTGGAAGCGTAAATTCCAAGTCTGCCGGTTTAGATGCGTTTGGTTGAAGCTTTAGAGGCAGATATAACAAAGTCAGGTGGGCACCACCCCCCACAGAAGAGATCCATGAGCACACCCTTGCACCAACAATATGTGTGAATCAGTGTCATAACCTTTTATCAAACACACACACACACACACACAACACACACACACACACACACACACACACACAACAGAGAGAGAGAGAGCGACAGACAGAGAGACAGACAGACAGAGACAGAGTCAGAGAGACAGGTTTGAAATATTTTGAAATTGATTTACTCCGTCTGTATACACGGTGGTTGATTTACGAAATGGGAGTCAATGTTTCACGGCTATATTTTTAGAATGAATTTTAAATCTTTGCATCCATAACATGGTATAACGTTCTTGTAGGCTATAACATTCTTGAAAAATGGATTTGAACATTCCTTAATCTATCTTGAGGGTTTTAGGCCTATACCGCGCGCGCGCGCGCGCGCGCGCGTGTGTGTGTGTGTGTGTGTGTGTGTGTGTGTGTGTGTGTGTGTGTGTGTGTGTGTGCGTGCGTGCGTGCGTGCGTACAGTTAAGATGTAATTTGCTTTATTGTTACAATTTCTGATTTTTATTATGTTACTTACAAATGTTAAATGTTTCCCTGTTAATTTTCCTTTATGATTTTTATGTCATTCAGATGTTTATTTGTATTATTTTCGTTATCTCATTAATTTATTAAGGTTTTTCTTTTTAAAATGTCAGTACAACACTATGTTAATCTGACAGTAAATGGTTTCAGTCAGTCAGTCAGTCAGTGCGTGCGTGCGTGCGGTGTGTGTGTGTGTGTGCGCGTGCGCGCACACGCGTGCTTGCGTGCGTGCTTGAGTGCGTGCGTGTGTGTGAGTGTGCATGCGTTCAGCCTCAACTGCGTTTTTAGCATAATCAGAAAAACAAGGGGAAAAAAAGGAAGAAAGAAAGAATAAAAGAAGGGACGGGGGAGAGGAGAACATAACATTAGGCCTATTTGATACTTTTTCGTCCCTTTTAGGCCGTTTCAAGTTGTTGGGGAGCCACAACAGACAGAACAATTACTGCAGAATGCTCCTCATGGCATTTCAGCACACTCCAGCTGATAACTCACTGAATTCTTGCATGTAGAATATTACCTGATCTTTAATGGGCATCGAACCTTCTGTACACGAAGTTTCAGTTATTATATCACTGGCACAGGTAAAATTGAGAACCCCAATCAGCAAGAGATCAAGCTCACCCTGGTTTAGTTAATTCTATAGGAAAATTCGCTTTGATTTACAGGTAAATATATACATGCATTGTAAGAACACTTGAGAAAAAAAATAGACAAACAAACAACAAACTTGGCAATTTAAAATGGCGACTTCACAGATACAGCACTCACAGAGAAAATGGGGTGTGGTTGGTGTAGCGGGTAAGGCGAGAGACTCAGTTATGTTCCCAGCAGGTCTCAGTTCGATCCCTACCTGAGTAAGCCAGGTCGGAGATTTTCTCGTCGGAGTCGACACGTGAGCAGACTCCAGTCACTACCAAGAGTCCTTTGGATGAGACTTTGACGGAAACCGAGTAGCCTACCTTTGCGTGAATGGCGGCATGCATAATTGGCTTGGACGATCTTTCACGCATGTTTAGTTGTTATGTAAATTCCATTCCATCCTAGTCTGGACGAAGAGTAGGCCATCGCTTGCCAGTGGGGTGGACTTAGTAACATTTTGATAAGACACATGCACACTGGGTCTATATAGACGTCATCTCCGAAGACTGAATGTGGCTACGGTTGGTCTATCTGTGTCACACACACACACACACACACACCGCACGCACGCACCCCCCTTCCCCCCCCTCCCCCCCCCCCCCCCCACACACACACACACACACTGGTGAATGCTGGAGTTCGTGCCAAGGAACAAAGAAAGGAAGACGCAGAGAAATCTGTTGAAACAATTAATGAATTGAGTAATGTACACCACTTGCGCAGGTCCGGACACATCTCTACTCCAGACAGGTGCTGTTGATGTTCGCCCCCCCCCCCCCCCCCCCCCCCCTTTGATTTCCCATCGAAAAGCAGGATTCTAACCACTTAATTGATTGTTGCAATAATCAAGCTCTCTTGTTCTATCCTTGCAGCCGTTATTTGTTGCCCACATAGGCCTACTTGATGTCATGTGTGTGTGTGTGTGTGTGTGTGTGTGTGTGTGTGTGTGGCGCGCGCGCGCGCGCGCGCGTGTATGTGTGCGTGCATGTGTGTGTGTGTGTGTGTGTGTTGTGTGTGTGTGTGTGTTTTTATTCTGGGCATATACGATATCAGTATGATTCGGCGTCTAATTTGCATGTACAGCAAGGCTTTTTCATCCCCCCCCCTCCCCCCCCCCTTCCTCCCTCTTCTCCCCTCCCCAATCCATACACACCCATAGGCTGTTCGACTCTTACGAGTAATATGTCAGCCAGTTCCATACTTTGATGATCCTTGACTCCCATGTATTGGATATACATATGGTCACACAGAATTGATGTTTTTGGATACCAGTGTGTGTGTGTGTGTGTGGCGCGCGCGCGCGCGCGCGCGTTGTGTGTGTGTGTGTGTGTGTGTGTGTGTGTCACGGTGTGTGTGTGTTTGCGTTTGTGTGTGTGAAGAAATATTCCTTCTATAAGTTTATTGCTTTGATGTTTGAAGAGGGGGAGAGAGATAGTGGTAAAGGTGCAAAGGGATACAAGATTGTATATAATATATAATTTCCTTCTGCCTTTATTCTGTGTGTGTGTGTGTGTGCGCGCGCGCGCGCGCGCGCACGCGCGTGCGTGCACGCGCGTGCGTGCACGTGTTTGTGCGTGTATGCGTGTGTTGTGAGAGTGAGTGCCTGTGTGTATGAGTGCTAGAGTATGAGTGCGTGCGTGCGTGCGTGTGTGTGTGTGTGTGTGTGTGTGTGTGTGTGTGTGTGTGTGTGTGTGTGTGTTGGATGGTATGGTGGGGTGGGGTGTGTGTGTGTGTGTGTGTGTGTGTGTGTGTGTATGCGAGGGTATGGGTGTGCTTGTATAGAGATGTATGTATTTGTGGGTATGGGTGTGCTTGTATAGAGATGTATGTATTTGCGCGCGCGCACGTGTGTGTGTGTGTGTGTGTGTGTGTGTGTGTGTGTGTGTGTGTGTGTGTGTGTGGATGGTATGGTGTGGTGGGGTGATGTGTGTGTGTGGTGTGTTGTGTGTGTGTTGTGTGTGTGTGTGTGTGTGTGTGTGTGCGCGCGTGCGCGCACATGTGTGTGTGTGTGTGTGTGTGTGTGTGTGTGTGTGTGTGTGAATTATGTTCATTTTCTTTGAATGAAACATGTTGACATTCTTTTCACAATGTTTTCTTAAATGTCAGTACAACCATGAGTTAATCTGACAATAAATTGGTTTCATTCAGTGAGTGTGTTTGTGTGTTGGCGTGAGTATGTGCCAAGCATGCATGACGGTTTGTCACTGGCCATTGTGTTTACAAAATGCCATTAGTGTTTGCGAGTGTGATTATTCGTCACATGCAAGGTGCATATTCGCGACTATGTGCTAGGCGTGTATTCATTGATTGCTTCGCGCGCGCGCGCGCGCAAGCACACACACACACACACACACACACACACACACACACACACACACACACACACACACACACACACGAGTACGCCAATGTAATTATCTAGTTTCCCTGATTTCCCACATATATTACACAAGTTGCATAAATTGGCACCATTGTTTGCTTGAATGTCCAGTGCAGAATTTATTGTTTGCTATATTATTGATAGATGAGTTTCACAATATTCATATCACCTAAATTGCGCAATTTGAAATATTTGTACACATGCAAGGAACTCCAGATATCCAAGCACACGAATCTGACAAGACATTGCAAAATAACCTTAGGCCCCTACTTCGTCTGCTAGCCTATCATCAAGATTGCGACACAGTTAGCCTCGTTCTAACGAAAACAGAATCGTAAATTGACCAATGAAAATGCTCGCTATCCGTAACCCCAGCAAGTGGCCGTGAAGTTTGTGTGTTGAGGAGGGGCAGACTAAAACTTTTCGTCGTTTTGTTATTGTCCTATCCTCTCCGTTCGAGATGGGTTTCGAAACCTGTGGCCCCAATGAAGTTATGGTTGTCTCAGGTAAGAAATGCGGATTTTTTCCAGACTCGATCGTAATCTGCATCACAGAACGTGATGTTCGTGTTGTTTTCGCTAGACTCGGAGAGCTGCTCCATGGAATCGGAATTAATCGGGTAGATCTTCGGCATGCGAAAAATGTTGGGCTTACAGTCGTCGTTGTTTATTACATTAGAGGATTATAAAACATGTGAAAGCGAATATGTAAAGGAATGATGCAAATCGTGGGGTGTGAAAATTAACGTGGAATATGATTGCATGCATCCTCTGTGGTGTTTGTAGTCACGAGACGTGTACGCTGCTACGCTCGTGACAGAGCAGGACCCATGCATGTTTACATCAGTAAAATCAGTTATTTCCATGGTGACTACCAACACATGTGCAATCCATCAGTGATTAACAGTATTTCCACACAGTGTAAAATCTGTTCTTGTCCCTTTTGTCATCCGGGTTTTATGACCTTACATAGCAGCTCTCCTTCAGAGCCGTTTCCGTTCAGCAGAGGTGCATAGCTAATTCGATCTGACCATATTAATATTAATGGCAACCGAAATTCATGATCATATAGATGTAACGTATCACCCTCGCTCTCCCGTTATGCCCATCCCCCTTCATTCTATCCCACACTCATGAAACAGGACACACCTAAACTCCCCCCTCTCTTTCTCCCCCCCCCTCTCTCTCTCTCTCCTCTCTCTCTGTGCATTACACAATTTACAGTTGTGTATGTTTTGAGTTACCCCCCTTTTCTTGGGGTTTCGGTTTGTTTCTATGTGCGTATTTGACTGTTTATATCAGTGTTTGCATTTTCAAATCTTGTTCATTGCGTGTTTTTCATAAGGGCTATGCGTAAACATGTACCCACATTTGTTTCCTTTTTTTTTTATAATGTGTTTTAACATAGTCTAATAGTAAGAACAGGTATTAAAAATAGCCATGTAAATACTTTTACTGTTGTAAAATAATCATTCTCCCCCTCCCCCCCCCCCCCCCTCCCGTCTCACTCACACACAGCGACACACACACACACACACACACACACACACACACACACACACACACACACACACCACTCACTCACACTCGCATATGCACACACAGTGTGTATGCCTGCGAAGGATTGAGAAGTGTTGTGCCTGAGTTAGCTTTGTGTGGCCCTTTCTCCAACAGGCACAATTATTCACTGTCCCTACTTCCTGCTTCACTGAACCAGAAGTTCTAATTCAGCTTTAAGCTTAAGAAGCATTTCTTGATTCACTTGTAAATTTTTTTAAGGACGTCCAAGTCCATAGATGGGCAGCGGTGCAATTAGTGCAAACACACTATACACACACACAAGCACGTATGCACCACACACACACACACACACACACACACACACACACACACACACACACACACACACCACACACATACACACGCAATACACTAGACTATAACTGAGTACACATTTAACCATTGACAATGATATTGTTACAAAATGGTAGACATGCTTGATATCATGGTAGTCATTACTGTGCTGAGTAAACAAAAAAAAAATGTAGTAGTTCTAGAACATGTGATTGGTTCCCCAAAGGAGTAAAAATGTGTGAATCAGAAATTGTCTCAAAGTTGACCAAACTGAGCTGATTTGTAACTTGTTTATTTAAAGCACTATTGAATTCTGTGAAATAAAAATTGATACCTCAAGATATCTTTGCCAAAATTTGCTTTGAAATGCATCCGGTGTTGCATGTGTACACAGGATACAAGTTCCTGTCCCACATGTTTTAAAGATATAATTTATGTATTTTGAATGTTGAAGAGAAGCATTATAACTGTTTGAATTAGCTTCATCTAGGTAATCTGACTTAAGTTTGCAAGCAGTAATCCAGGACTACGTAACTTTAACACATCAATGACATTTTGGGGGGTAGCATTTTACTGTAGATCCTGTTTCAGGAAGTATCATTATTTGCGCTGAATCATCCTTGCATCTGTAGATATTATCAGTTTGTTTTGCAGTGAATTATGCAGTGGAATGTGGTTGACATTCATGTGATGATGATTCACTGCTATGTGGGACATCAAAAAAGAAAAAGAAAGGCTTAAGATTTTCTATCCAACTCAGAAGATCAAACACACCCTATCTGAAAATGAAATTGAAAATTAAAACCTTCTCTTTATGAAAATAGATGGAGAAACTTCACACACACACACACACACACACACACACACACACCACCACCACATACACACGCACTCACACACACACACACACACACACGCACGCACGCACGCATCACGCACGCACGCACGCACGCACACACACACACACATACACAGTGACACACACACACACACACAGTGACACACACACACACACACACACACACACACACACACACACACACACACACAGAACAGAAATAAGAATATGATAGAATGATGTCTGTTTTTCAGTATTTGTGAAATTAGAACGACCAACTTAAAAAAAAAAAAGGAAAGTGTGCGCGCATGCGTGCACACTCATGCACACACACACACACACACACACACACACACACACACACACACACACACACACACACACACAACACACACACACACACACACACACACACCATGTGTGTGTGTGTTTGTGTGTGTGTACATGCATATGTGTGTGTTTGTGCACGCATGTGTGTGTGTGTGTGTGAGAGAGAGAGAGAGAGAGAGAGTCAATTTCATTTAAATGTGTGGGTTTAGACAGAGATACATTGATTATGTATTAGAGCTTATCTGTTATGTATTAGATTTTCTATACCAATATACATTACCTTTATTTTGTATTTTTCATTGTAGTCTTTCTTGGTTTCTGTAAATACAATGATCTTGTTTTTAAACTTTAAGATTAGAAAAAACAGCCGTTTGATTTTCCTCGCTTTCTCTGGGGCATTACCTCAGTGCCACTCATGCTGGCGTCCCTGTACAAAGCTGCACTCAGCCATGACCAGTTGCATAGCTACAGCAGTCAACAGGGAGCTAGTATGAACAGAAAAATCAGATCATTGTAATGCAGCCTACTAGAGGAAACTGCATTGCTGCTGCTGAAAGTCACTTGCCTTTGGCGTTGTATATTAGTTCCTGTTTAGATCCGAACAGGCAGGATATTGTATCCTAACTTCCAAAGCCACCTACTGGTGACAGTTATTGCATCGTCATCAGGCTTGCATTAATCAACATCCCTTATAGTGAGCGCTACCGTGTCCATCCAGTGACAGCCACCGTGAACTTATAGATATAAAGTATTTTGACATTTCAGCTGACCGAGAGTAGAAAATGAGGAGATAACTCAAAATAAGGTCAGTATGAGAGAAAGGGCATGGAAAGGGTGCAGAATTTGAGATTTTTATTTGTTTGAAAATAGGAGTGAGGAAGATTAAGACAATGATTTGAAGTTCCATCCTGGTCTGAACCCTATTTGCACATAACAGGGCAAAGTCTTTTGATTCTTTCCATAATATTCCTGGTGTCAAACAGGCCAAAGACATAAACTTATTATGTCTTAAGGAGATGGTCAGAATATATGGCCTATATCTTAAGAAATGCATCCATGAACTTGACCTAACAAATAGAACTTTAATGTGTGGTTGCATTTTTTTTTAGTGTGGACTAAAAGCATACTGAAAAACAAGAGTACGTTTCAGATCTTGAAAAATGCTCTGGCGGGACTCAAACCCCCTCTACTTGAACCTCCCAGCCAACAGCTTGCAACACTAACCACTGCCCCAAGGTTGTTTGTTCTTTTTGGGATGATTGATTCACAGTTATAGTAATGATTTTCTTTTGATAGTGCTTGTTCTGTTGTAGAGTCAGCAAGCATAAACTTGTTCTGGGAGACAAGGACTAATGTTATTGCATCACTGTGTGTTCAGGATGCTGCTTGGGGCGCTCACGGTTCATCCCAGGTGGTCGCATTTTTGTTTGGCCCGGCATTCAGAGACTGCAAAGGTGAGAATGATGACCTTTTTGTTTCGTTTTTTCATTGTTGTCTTGGATTTTGGAATTTATAAAAGAAAAAAAAAATCAGTGTGGTGAAACTAGTGAAAGGATTGGTGACATCATGCATGTTGAACTATAGAGAGAATGTTTAGAAATGATATGCTCATGCACAGATGGGAAAGAAAACGTGTGTTAATTGCAGCGTATTGATTAATTATATGAAATGCTATTTCATATGTGTTAAAAACGAAAACAAAAACTTAAAAGTGTTAAACTGTCAGAGTTCACTTCATTTGATGAAGTGTACTTTAATTTTAATTGATTTAGATGCATTTAAAGCCAAATGTTAAAGATCGTGTGTGCATTGGATAGCATCAGTGTTTTTGTACAAGCATACATGTAAATAAGAATTAATGCACAGTTAGTATATTGAAAAAAACTAAAAGATGTATTGAGTTCAGTTTGTTAGATTTTCTTTGCTGTGATGTTAAAGATTTCATTATAAAGTCATTGCAAAACTGGAAAAGGAGAGGAGTATGGATATTCGTCTCTGCAAAGTATTAAAAGTGTTCGGAAGTTTTGTGTTGTCTACTGTACCATTACCAGTTAATTAAGTTGGGAGTATTGTTTTGGGTATGTATGTTCAAAATGTTTTGCTAAACTGCACAGAATTACAAGTACAAAAAGGTATTCAGCGCTGTTGTTTGTTTGCATACAGGATTATAGTTGTTATCAAACTGCCTTTTTCTCATTAATAACCCCCCCCCCCCCCCCCCCCCCCTCCCACCTCACTTTCAGCAATAATATTCTTTTTGTAGAGCACTATATGAAAAAAAAAAAAATCTGAATTCTTAAGGCTTTGATGAAAATTAAATGAAAAGGAAGGGAAACGTACATTACCCACACTTTTAGAGTTAAATAGTGACGTTAGTAATTACTTTGACAGTGCTAGCAACTTGGATCTCTCAGACTGTTTTGTATTGAGTTTACTGATCAGTGCTTCGGTAGTCATTATTGTTTTGTAAGACATTCTCCCAGAGGGCCAGACTTGATGTAATTCCTGATGAAATGATTAATGGCCATGAAAAAGAAATTTGAAAGCCAGCGATAAGGTTGGCTAATCCTTTTTGCTTTTTTAATTTCTCCTTAAGATGCGGTGTATCTCTCAGTATGTAACTTAACAGGATTTCAAGTCAAGTGCAATGGGGATATAAAGAAAGTTCACATACAAAGAACAGAAGACTTGCCAGCATGAGTAAACTGTGCTTTTCCTTTAATTTGCTGTTCTATATCAGTATATGTCGGGCAGAATTCGGAACCACTTTGTCATCAGCCAGTCAGTGAATTAGAGCCGATTGATTCACCAGCCAGTCATTGAAATAGACCCAGTTGATTCACTAGCCAGTCACTGCATTAGAGCCAGTTGATTCACCAGCCAGTCCTTGAATTAGAGCCAGTCGATTCACCAGCTAGTCGCTGAATTAGAACCAGTTGATTCACCAGCCAGTCATTGAATTAGAGCCAGTTGATAACAGCCAGTCATTGAATTAGAGCCAGTTGGTTCACCAGCCGGTCACTGAATTAGAGCCAGTTGATAACCAGCCAGTCATTGAATTAGAGCCAGTTGATTCACCATCTAGTCGCTGAATTGGAGCCAGTTGATTCACCAGCCAGTCACTGAATTAGACCAGTTGATAACCAGCCAGTCGCTGAATTGGAGCCAGTTGATTCACCAGCCAGTCGCTGAATTGGAACCAGTAGATTCACCAGCCATTCACTGAGTTGGAGCCAGTTGATTCACCAGCCAGTCACTGAACTGGAACCAGTTGATTCACCAGTTAGTCACTGAATTAGAGCCAGTTGATTCACCAGCCAGTCGCTGAATTGGAGCCAGTTGATTCACCAGCCAGTCGCTGAATTAGAGCCAGTTGATTCACCAGCCAGTCGCTGAATTGGAGCCAGTTGATTCACCAGTTAGTCACTGAATTGGAGCCAGTTGATTCACCAGCTAGTCACTGAATTAGAGCCAGTTGATTCACCAGCCAGTCGCTGAATTGGAACCAGTTGATTGTAACCAGCCAATCACTGAATTGGAGCCAGTTGATTCACCAGTTAGTCACTGAATTAGAGCCAGTTGATTCACCAGCCAATCACTGAATTAGAACCAGTTGATTCACCAGTTCGTCACTGAATTAGAGCCAGTTGATTCACCAGTTACTCACTGAATTAGAGCCAGTTGATTCACCAGTTAGTCACTGAATTGGAGCCAGTTGATTCACCAGCCAGTCGCTGAATTGGAGCCAGTTGATTATAACCAGCCAATCACTGAACTGGAGCCAGTTGATTCACCAGTTAGTCACTGAATTGGAGCTAGTTGATTCACCAGCCAGTCGCTGAATTGGAGCCAGTTGATTCACTAGTTAGTCACTGAATTAGAGCCAGTTGATTCACCAGCCAGTCGCTGAATTGGAGCCAGTTGATTCACCAGCCAGTCGCTGAATTGGAACCAGTTGATTATAACCAGCCAATCACTGAATTGGAACCAGTTGATTCACCAGTTAGTCACTGAATTAGAGCCAGTTGATTCACCAGCCAATCACTGAATTAGAGCCAGTTGATTCACCAGTTAGTCACTGAATTAGAGCCAGTTGATTCACCAGTTAGTCACTGAATTGGAGCCAGTTGATTCATCTGCCAGTCACTGCATTCGAGCCAGTTGATTCACCAGCCAATCACTGAATTAGAGCCAGTTGATTCACCAGTTAGTCACTGAATTGGAGCCAGTTGATTCACCAGCCAATCACTGAATTAGAGCCAGTTGATTCACCTGCCAGTCACTGCATTTGAGCCAGTTGATTCACCAGCCAGTCACTGAATTAGAGCCAGTTGATTCACCAGTTAGTCACTGAATTAGAGCCAGTTGATTCACCAGCCAGTTGCTGAATTGGAGCCATTTGATTCACCAGCCAATCACTGAATTAGAGCCAGTTGATTAACCAGTTAGTCACTGAATTAGAGCCAGTTGATTCACCGGTTAGTCACTGAATTGGAGCCAGTTGATTCACCAGCCAGTCACTGCATTAGAGCCAGTTGATTCACCAGCCAATCACTGAATTAGAGCCAGTTGATTCACCAGCTAGTCGCTGAATTGGAGCCAGTTGATAACCAATCAGTCGCTGAATTGGAGCCAGTTGATAACCAGCCAGTCGCTGAATTGGAGCCTCTTGATTCACCAGCCAGTCGCTGAATTGGAGCCAGTTGATTATAACCAACCGATCACTGAATCAGAACCAGTTGATTCACTAGCCAATCACAGAATAAGAGCCAGTTGATCCATAGCCAGTCGCTGAATTAGAGCCAGTTGATGCACCAGCCAGTCACTGAATTAGAACCAGTTGATTCACCGGCCAGTCAAAGAGAATCAGGTGATTAACTAGCCAATCAGTGAAAATCAGGTGATTTATCAACCAATGCGTATTTCAGCCAATCAGTGACTGAGTGAGAATGAGTTTGTTTGATGGACAGTTAGTGAGAAGCAGTTCATTTACCAACCAATCAACAGCTGAGAGCCAGTTGATTCAATGGCCAGTCAGTGAGGATGATTTGACACATCAGTCAGTCTCATTGATTGACACATCGGTCAGTCTCATTGATTGACACATCGGTCAGTCTCATTGACACATCAGTCAGTGAGAACTAGTTAATTCATCAGCCAGTGGAACAATGGTGACCAGCAGATGATTGACCAGCCTATCAATAACTGATGACCAGTTGGTTGACTAGCCAACCCAGGAGGACCAGTTGATTACCCAGTCAATCAAAGTGAGCCAGTTAATTACCTAGCCAAAATTGAATTAATGAGAACCAGTTGATTAAACAGCCAGTCAGTGAGATTAGCCAATTAACCATCCAGTCAGCTAGGATCATGTAAGATTTAATTTCTTGTTTGTGAAATTTTATACAAATTTGCTTATCAGCACACAATTATGTTCATGTACTGAAAATGAAATGTCACTTTGATAAATGAAATCCTGAGTTTGATTCCATCCCCCCCAGTTTTGATTTTGGGTTTGAAACCACCACCTTTTCTTTCGTTTGTTCAAAAGGAGACAAGAAGGGTGAAAGTTGTGTGAAAAAGCATTTGACTCCAATAACCCTGACATTGGACTTTTCCTTTCTTTCTTTGCCTCTCGCATACTTTAAAAAAAATGCCCAAAGAATGTGCTTGAACACCATCACTCTGTTCATCGAGAGTCCTCAAGTGTATACTAAGCAGGGCGCGGCCATTTCGGTCACGGGCATTGCACAAGTAAGTCTGTCACTGTGGTTGTGGTGCCAGAAGGCAGGTGCGTTGAGTGACGTTGTCCAGGTGGTCCATCCCTCGTTGAATTGCTTGCTCTCTTCAGTTGTGCATGTCTTCCATTGTGGTCTTTTGATAATCATTCTTTTCTTTTTCCTTAATTGATTGATTTTCTAAAAGTCAAACAGCACTTCTTTTTTTTTGCTGCACATTTTCAGACTGTTCTCTCTGGTTTGGGCATTCTTCAAGCTTGGATTGAAGGAACTAGTGTGTATGAAGGTATCTTGTTAAAAACAAAACAAAACTTATGACATGCATATTACAGGTTATGAGTCCGGAATATTGCTTAATGATACAGGAGCCGTCAAAATAATTGATTTTGTTGGCTTTGGAATGCGCAGAAACCTTCCTGTTATAGATTTCTTGTCTTTTTAGACATGCTTGTTCAGAATGTTTTGTTCATTTCTGTACCAGATTTACGTCTTGGTAAAGGCTACCTTCAGACAAGATTCACTCCCATTACAGCCCTGATATGGCCCTCTTGCGGTCGGCTGGGTTATAAGAAACATTACCTTACCTAACTCCCATGACAGACTTGTATCTGGATTATTTTCGTCCTTTTGTGTATCAGATTCACCTTCCGATATATATTCTCCCTCCAGTTGAATGAAAGACAGAACTTTGAAGGATTTGTGGAGGTCTGTGTCAAGGGGTTTCCCCTGTATTCCTATTCTTAAATAACAGCTGAAGGTGATATTCTCTGTATTCCTATTTTTAGCTGCTGAACACAGTATGAAAAACAAAGTTCTGTAGTCAGAATCAGATCTTTTGATTTGTGTTACAATAAAACTAGGGTAAGCCAGATAAAAAATGACTATCAGTATATTGTTATTTGATTTATTCATAAATAATTCATAGTTAATTGATAGATGATTTATTCATATTTTCCATTCAGCCTGATTCTTTAGCCATTTGAGAGAGATGATCCAATGTCATTTTAGTTGGATTTTTTCTTGTTTTTGATTAGGATCTGATTGGTCTGTTGCATTGAAGTATCTTTATGATTTATTCTTTTAGTGTTTATGATCCCCTGTTCCACCTGTTTCCTGCTTTCTATCCAGTTTGTATGTTGTTGGCATTCTCCGATTCAGGTATTGCTGCATGAAAGCTTTTTTTTTTTTTGTGGAAAGCGTAGTGCTGCTCAGTGATGCATCTGTAGTGTTTGGTAATTGATGAATAGTACATCTAACCAGAGGAGAGTTTTCAGTGACCAGTTTGCAAAGGATGCTAGAGAGCTCACTCACTACTGGTGTTGGCCAAGACCTGAATACTTCAGCTGGTAAACAGACAAATCAGTCTTTGACGGCTGTGCTTGTTGGGTTGGAGGTGGGAATATAAATTATAATACAGGTGATTTGGTTGTTTAATTGTTGATGGAAGATCTAACTAAGGGATGATGTCTTGGTGGAGGAGAACACTTTGACCTAACTGAAACCTTGGAGTTTGATTCTAGAGTCTAACGTCAGTGGTTTTGTCTCATGGAGCTTGAGTGTATTTGTACATCAGAAGTTTCATGGGTATATTTCTAGAATCAGCAGTGGAATCAGTCAGTACTTGGACGTCATTTCAGACCCTATATGTGATTTTGAGATCACACTGAATGGTCTGTTGCCTTTCTTATTTTTTTTTCTTTTTCTGTCCTTTCCTGCAGGTGTCCATCAAAGGTCTTGGTTCGCTAGATGTAAAGGGGGGAAGACTGGCTGCATGGCACTTCCAGTTCAGGCACCTTTGCATATGATAGAGGACTTCAGAGTTAGGTTTGACTTTGACTGGTTTGAGCACTTGCTTACTGCTTTGCTGGTGATGTGCTCTGCTTCATGTCCAGGATTTTTCTGAGTCAACTCCAGTCGAAGACATCAGACTTCTTTTCTGGGGCAGCTTTCAAATGCCATTTTCACAGCCGCATTATAGGGATCACAGCATATTTGAGTTATGAAATCTCAGTTTGATTTGTCAGTAGACTCGTTTCATGGGGGAACATAAGTCAGAATTATTTAGTAGGAGATTTGTAGGTAGACTAAGATCAAGTTTTTTTTCCCAATATGTTTGTTGTACAGGTTGGATGTTGTTGGTGATGCGCATGCTAGTGGTTGGAGTAGTGGTGGTTGCCGTGTGTTTTTGCAGGTTAAGCTTAAACACCATCACCCTCACCATTGAAAGCAGCAGTGTCTACACTCAGTTGGGGGTGGCCATTTCTGTGACAGGTATCGCGCAGGTAAGAAGTGTTGATTTTTTTTTTGTTCTGGTACAGGTGAACAGCAGGTGAGAGGCAGGGGTGGCTTGTTGGATCGGTGCTGTTTCTACCCTCACACCGTTCTCGTTTCCTGTCATGTAGTGTCTCTGCCCTTACATCACACTTCTGGCCCAAAGCTCTGTTGCCAGATTTAGTCCCATAACTTCCAGTCTTTACCATTGTTCATCAGTGTTTTCTAAACATAATTTTAAATTGTGGTGTGTGGTCACTAATTTTTTTCCCCCTAGAATTTCCATGTGTTTGAAAAGAGAAAGAAAAGAAAAATGCAAATTGCAGAAGAAAAAGTATATGCATTATTTCTTTCCTAATCCATGTTTGTTGCCGACAAGAGGGATGTACTCACCCCACTGCAGTTGTGACCACAGCTCCTACAGGATTGTGATAATACGCATATTTTTATTATTAAGGGCTTTCCTGAGTTTTGGCTGAACCCCAAATAGAAATCACAAAGTAATGTTGACATTGGTTCAGTCCCATAGAGGGTTTTTTCTACATCTTGAAGAAACCTGACTTCATTCCTATTTGGAGGAGGGGTGGTGGGGGGCATACTCAAGCTATTTAACGCATTTAACATTTATCCAATAAGCAGCTAAAGGACAATGAAGTGGTGGATGTCAGTGAGCAAGAAGAGACTTTTTTTTTCAGGCAAGAAAACGCACCAAAAGTGGTTATGTACTAGATGGTCTGGACCTGTGTAAGAAAAAAAAGGAATGTGCGTCTTGAGTATATGTTGGATATGGGCCAAGAGGTCTCCACTTTCTGAGTAGGTGATGTTAACTTTGAGAGACCTAAACACCACAATCAGACAGACCTTGAAAACAGAGCAAAGAAATCATACTGTGCACATTGCATAGCTTTGAAAATACCCGCAACAGAAGGCTCATTCTTTTGCTTTAAGAAAAAAACACTAAAGCATAGCAAAGGAAAATTCGGTGTATCACTGTATTGTCAGTATGTATTCTTTGCAACTTCACTGGCATGCACAGAAGGTTTGTATCTGAAAAATGTACGAAATGTATGATATTGTCAGAATCATGACACAAAGCAGTCAAACATCTGCCAGGCTGATCAGTGTAACACAGAGCCGATTTCAGGCTGGTGTAAATCAACAGCTGCAACAACAGCAATATAAAAAAGAAAAAAAAAAAGTTGCACTGTGCTGTACGTGAAAGATACAGAGAACAGATTAAAAAAGATTTCTGGTGTGTTGTCGTTTCAGCCGTTAATTGAATTAGTTGATAGCGCCAGGAAACCTGAGCCCAGTTGGATCACACGGGTCACAGATCGAGTTGATCGAAGCTCCTAGCTAGCAAACAAAAGGTTTTGAGTTTAAACTATGGGCATGAGTTTAAACTCTGGGCATCCAACTTCAGAATTGGCATTTATGCTGTCCCACTTAATGTGTAGTCGTTCTGGAGGTGTCAAAGTAGTCTTTTAGATAGGTCACCACTTCCCCGTTCTCCTGGGAGGGTAATCCGTGTTGGCCATAATTCTTGAATTGATCAACCAAGGACGGCCTTTCTGTCACATCGGTCTCTCTGGCAGGTGGTTTTGTTGTCGTTTGTTCTAGGTAGATGCTGAAGCAATCCTCATTTCTATCCAGCAAGATTTTGCCCTGCCGGTTCCCCCATCCTACGGCACCTCCATCCATTCTGCCCCTTGTACTCGTCTCCTTCTCCACTCCCTATTCACCTGGGAAAGCATTGTGCATGTGGAAAGTGCAGAACTTGGCTGGGTGCTTGTAGGGAGAGAGTACTTTAGTACTATCATGGACTGTGAATAGTTCTGCTGGGAGGTGGGGGTTGGGGGGGGGGGGTTCTGGAATGAAAGGTGTGGGAAAAATGCCAGTGAGGAACGCACAAAACATGAGACAGCACCACCTCTTAAAAAAAGGAAAGAAAAAGAAAAAAAAAAATCTGTTTCATCAGTAAATTAGATAGGCACTGTAGAATTTTGGAAGTCCTGAATTTTATGGCATACAACAGGAAGTCTCAGGTCTGATCTCATTATTTCTCCATTCCCAGAGCATCAGATTGTTTCTACTTTTCTACAGCTGTTTTTTTTGTTGTTGTTTTTCTCGTTTGGGGAAAGGGAAGAGTGTGTGTGTGTGTGTGTGTGTGTGTGTGTGTGTGTGTGTGTGTGTGTGTGTGTGTGTGTGTGTGTGAGTGGTGTGTGTGTGTGTGTGTTGTGTGTGTGTGTGTGTGCTGTCAATTGCCATGTTTTGAATTTACACTACGTTATTGACAGTAGAATACTTTATCATTGTTATTAGCAGTGCCTCTGTGTCCATCTCCTGTGGATTCATAAAAGTGAATGTGACAGTTTCATAGGTAGCAGTTTTGGATGAAGGTGACTTTTTTTTTTTTTTTAAGGAAGCAATCTCTCTCTGTATAGAGAAAATTGTGGTAAACCTTTTTGTCTGATCTGTGTCTTCATTCATAAACTTATTCAATAGCAAAACAAATGAACAAGTAATTTGAATTTCATCTACATTGACTGAAAAAGCGCAAGATCTTGTCATCTGGAGTTATGAATTAGTGATTCAGTGTTGTAGGGGAGGGGGGAGGGAACTATGTGATGTAGCAAACACATAGACCTCTTGTGTGCTGTGCATGTATGTTGTAGTACCCAGTACACTGGCTTTCTCTGTTGCGATGCTGGTGCTTGTTTGGCCTGGATTTGCATGTAGTACAAATAAGTAGTGTTTGAGTTGAATTGGCTGTTAATTTTCATTGAAGTCAGTGATTTTTTTTTTTTTTTTTCTTCTGAAACAAAACTTGTTTTGATGGAGTTAGAAAGCAAGGAAGAGGGATAGAAGGAGGAGATCATAAGGGACATGCAAGGATGTGTGTGTGTAAACTCAAGCACACACACACGAACACATGCACAAACATGCTTATGTGTACGCCCACACACACACACACACACACACACACACACACACACACACACACACACACACACACACACAAATACACACCACAAACACACACACACACACACACACACACACACACACAAACACACACACATGCACACACTCTCACTCTCTCTCTCTCTTTCTCTCTCTCTCTGGTTGGCTGTCATATCAGCTGTCTCCGCACCCCTCACCCCCTCTCTCTGTGTATCTTGCTTTCTTACTCTGCCTGCCTATCTGTCTGTCTGTGTTGCCTGCCTGTCTCTCTGTCTATCTTTCACTGTCTCTGTCTGTCACTGTCTCTGTCTCTCTCATGTAAGACAATGAAGTAACACATGCAGTGCAGTTGAGCAGACAGAGAAACTGATTTGCAGAAGTAGAGATGCACTTTAAAGATATTTTTAGTTTGATGTCATTCATTTTATTGTGGTGAAGAGGAATGTGAATAACTGAATAGATGTTTACCTTGGTAAGTATGAATAAAAAAAAGGGAATAATAACTGAGGGAAAACAGAACAAGATTATAGTCACAAAGGAAGATGTCACCAATTGGAGAGCCACAAAGGAAAAATGTCAGCAAAAAGATCACCATTCAGGATTATGTCAACAAAAACATAGTCACTAAGGGAAGTGACAGCCAAGGAGATAAGACAGTTAAGAATATTTCAACAGGAACTGAAATCACAGAGGAAAGTGTGACATAGAAGATTAATGACAAGAAGGAATCTGCAAGAAGATAAGTAACAAAGGATGTCATCAGTAAGGAGATAAGTCACGAAGAATAATATCAATCATCATGTTTGGATACCAGCAAATGGTGACAAGAAGATAACCACTGAGCAAGCCACCAGCAAGACGAAGATAAGCGACAAAAGGTGAAGTTAACAAGAAAATTGCTAAGAATAAACAAGAATCAAATCAACAAAGGATAATGTTGGCAAGAAACGTCACTAAGCAAAATGTCAGCAAGGAGAGAATTTCGTGGAGTTACTCAGGCCAGAAGACATGTCATTTAGGATAACATATCAATAGGACAGTCATGAAGGAAATCTTTAAAAAAAATTTCAAGTACTGTATCTGCCAAACGTGAACAAACGAACCACAAGTGTTTTTTTTTTGTACATATTTGTTCATGTTTGACGGATAGAGTACTTAAAATTTTTTTTAAAGATTTGTTTCGATCTCCGCCTGCAGTCGCCTGACTTTGCGTCAAATAAAGGAAAATATCAAGAAGACTTTGTTGCTCATGGAACGATCAACAAGAAGATAGTTGCGTGAATAACGCAGAAACCAAACAAGCCACTAACCCAAACCAGCTGATTGACCAGCTGTTTGCCGTTGCCCACTCTCTCCCACCCAGGTGAAGATCCAGGGCAGCAACGAGGACATGCTCCAGTCAGCCTGCGAGCTCTTTCTGGGCAAGTCCGAGCGGGAGATCAAGCAAGTTGCCCAGGAAACGCTGGAGGGCCACCAGCGAGCCATCATGGGAAACATGACTGTGGAGGTAACGTGCAGAAATGATTATGGATGTGACGATGATGTTAATCATGATCAGTCATAGTATAAGTGACATTAGTGGTTATTATAATGATGATTATTTTTAACACGCAGAAATAGTCATGATATAATGATGATGTCAGTCATAATGAGTCATAGTATGAGTGATAATAGAAGTAAATGTACTGATCATATTACAAATTCTAATGACGGGAACTGAAACAAATGTGGAGGGTTGACTGTTGTGTGGTAGTGATTTTGAGAAAAAAAAAAGGAAAGAAAAGAAGAAAAAAAATTTGTATAAGACAAAAAGAAAAGAAAGAAACAAGTTATGGTTATGTTAACCGGATGTACCTTATAGTTTTCAGCTGACCCTAAATTTTTTTTCTTGATAGTTCAAAGAAATGAAAAGCAAAAACTGAACGAATTGCTCAATATCCGATCTTCAGTGCAAGTCATCAAAACTTGAAAGGGGAGGTAATTTTTGTGTAATCTCTGGAAGTTCGATGAGAAGGCTAAATGGCAAAAATGGCATCTTCTGCTGTATGGTCAAACTAGACTGCTGCATGTACGACATGTAAATGCTGATTGCTGATTGGATGGATTTGCAGTGAATTGACAAATGCTGAAAAACTGTGAGAAAACGAAAAGAAACAAATAAACCGGTGACGAAATCAGCCATCAAGAATCAGCATTCACACATTGTGCACTCAGCAGTCTAGTTTGACCTTACAGCAGAAAATGCCATTTTTGCCATTCAGCCTTCAGATCGAGGTTTCAGAGATTACACATGCAGTGGGCTGATCTGCTTGATCCCATGGGTGTCTAGCTCTGACCCAATCCCATGGCCCTTCCCTGTTCATAATTTCAGGAGATCTACAAGGACCGCAAGAAGTTCTCCAAGGCCGTGTTCGAGGTGGCGTCCTCTGACCTGGTCAACATGGGCATCTACGTGGTCAGCTACACCCTCAAAGACCTGCGTGATGAAGAGGTTGGTCAACTCTGCTCTCTTGTCTGGGAAATATTGTGTGGTGGAAGAGGGAAAGGGGGTATGAGACAGAAGACAGTGGGGTAGAGGAGGACGTGCCATGTGGGAAAAAAAAAAAGGGGGGGGGGGGTTAGAGCATGAGAGAAAAGGCCAGGAATTTGGTGCAGGGAAGAGGAACAGTCAGGGGAGGGGGTTATAAGGAGGAGGGGCAGGAGGGTTTTTTTGTAGACAATGGAAATATTTCAACAGTCCAAATAAGATATCATTGTAGACAGTAGACCTGGGTTCTGGTCGAGTACATAGTGTGAAATAGTCTGTACAGGGTGTTAAAGAGATTCGGAACTTGAGAAACTAACAGGAAAGAGAGAGAGAGAGAGAAGGCAGAGAAACGACAGAATCAGCCTCTGATGGTGCTGTGGTCATGCCACAGACTTAAGTGTTGGGGAAACTGTCGCATCAAACTCAATCAGAGCTTGGAGGATTGTGGGATTTCCAACTTTGTGATTATTCAAAAAAAAAAGAAAGAAAGAAAGAAAATTGAGAGGGGAGGTAAAAGGGGTTGGAGGGGGGGGAGGAAGATGGGGGAGGAGGTAACATGCATACTGATATCAACACAGCATCACCCCCTGGAAGATGGAGTGCGGGTACCAGTGATGAATTTTAGAGTTCTAGTAGAGGAAGAAGGAAGAAGCTGTTAGTTGAGGGACCTAGTTGCCAGCATCATCTGTGTGATTTAGTCATAAACATCACTGGTAATCCACCCGATGGTTCAGTAGCAGGGTGGGTCTACTCATATGGGTAGCCCTTTGGTGGGTGACCTGACAGGCTTTCTGCTCTTTGTACTGCTAACGTTTAATTCAAGCTTGAGTCAGTTGAGTGCTCTCATTGCCTCTGTCTCTCTCTCGCTTACTGCTGTTAGGTATTGATGACTGATATTTGATGTCTTTTGATTGTTTTCTAATCGTATGGATTCTGTGCAGCAAAAGGTAAAAATGAGCATAACCATGTACAGGTTTTTATACAATTTTATTTATCGGTTGGTTATGTGATGTGGTTTTGTGGTTTTTATTTTGGTTAAAGTTTAATTAAGCTTGGTTCGTTTATTTTGTGTGATGCAGCTTTTTATGAGGAAGTTTGTGCAATTTCATTTTTGTATGGGTAGGTGAGTTTGTGTGTGATTCTACATGAACATGTTGTCTATGATTCATTTTTGGCCTTGTCTTTTACACAAGAGTCAGTGTCACATTTTTTACTTCAAGCACTAAAAAGAAATCTTTTTTTTTTCGGGTTAGAAATTTTGCAGCAGGTTGACTTTGTAGAAAAAAAAAAAATCAAGTGTGTGTGTGTGTGTTTTCATGTATGCAAGTATGTGTGCGTGTTAGTGTATGTGTCGGTGTGTGTGCATGTGTGTGTGTGTGTGTCAGTGTGTCAGTGTGTTCACATACATGCAAGTGTGTGTAGCTGTAAGGAATGATTGTTCAGTGCAAGGATGTTGGAATTATTTTTTTAATTCTATCTTTATGGTCCTCTTCTTTGATAACAAATCCCTTTAGAGCTGACTGTATTATATCATTTGCATGAACTAAACACTGATGCAGATTGAATAGAACAGTAATGTTTTTGTCAGCGCTTCTGTACACTTTCCCATGTTGCACATGTGCAGGTTCTTCACAAAAGTCTTGCGGTTTGAAGGCAATTTTTCATTTGTTTCACAAAATAAAAGTATTACATTCAGGCCATTAGGCACTCCTGATCATATGGAAAAAAAAAAATCGGTTGATGAAAAAGAAAATTGGTTTATGAAAACAAACAAAAAAAACCATCTTAGCCATCAGTTTTCTCAACAGTTCTGTCAGCGAGTGGCATGCTTGACCCAGTAAAGCAGCTCCCCCCCCCCCAAATTCCTGACCTTTAAAAACATTCTCTCTGTTCTTACAGGAATACAAACCAAAGAATGTAGTCATCAATCAGGTTTTCCTGATTTTTTTTATTGGCAGGCCTGATTTTGCTTGCCTGATCTTATTGGCCCAAATTATGATTCTTAAAAAGAAGAAATGATCTGCCTACACAGTGAATAGTAAAAACGAAAAAGTTGGTAGTTTTTCAACAGCTGATTGGCATGTCCCATATTCACGGCTGACAGCCCCTTCCAAAATTGTGCCGGACATAAATGTTTTCAAAAGTTATTCCCCGAACTAGTAATTTACGTTAAAGAACTGAAATATCTGCATTTTTTTTAGGTAGAATTTTAAGAGCCATCTTACATAAAAAGGGAAGTAAGTGTTCTGCATCTGCCAGGAGCTAAATGCGCAAGAAGATCTATGTTTGTTTGGGTTTTTTTTTTTTTTAGCCTTTTCTTGATAATTTCAAGAAGTCAAATGTGAAAATCTTTTCAATTCAAAGCCAGAAAAATCCCTCTGTCCCTTCCCTT
The DNA here is from genome assembly GCA_033310375.1 of Conus canariensis. Lineage (NCBI taxonomy): Eukaryota > Metazoa > Mollusca > Gastropoda > Neogastropoda > Conidae > Conus > Conus canariensis. The sequence goes on along the minus strand of CM065735.1, from coordinate 25,790,511 downwards.
CCCCTCTTCTCGCCCTCCTCTTAGACTTCCTGAATTCTGACTGTGGAAGGATGTCAGGCACTCATTCTCAAACCACGACCCCCCCTCCCCCCTCTACCTTCCCCCAATCCTTCCCCTTCCCTCCCAGGATCCTAAATCAGCCTGTGAACTAATCCTGCCTTGTGAACTAATCCTCTCATTGCAGGGCTACCTCAGGTCTCTGGGCATGAAGCGCACGGCTGAGGTGAAGCGTGACGCGCGCATGGGCGAGGCGGAGGCGTTGCGTGACGCGGGCATCAAGGTGAAGCTGGGGCAGGAAGTGTAGGCTGTCTGTGTTCATGATCTGTGTGTGTGTGATGATCGTCCGGTGGTTTGTCTTTAGGGATCCAGAAACGACATGCGGGGGCTGCCGGTGTCGCTGTGGCTTTTCTCTGTGCGTGCATGTGTGTGTGTGCGAGCTTATGAGGAGAGGTGGTGCTGGGCAGTGCTATGGGACTGGTAGTTTGGAAGTCTTTGAAATACTTCGCTTTGGGTCAGTTTGGAAGTCTTTGAAATACTTGGCTTTGGGTATTGACCTTTTCGCTTACCCTCCCTCTCCATCAGCTTCCCTAGAATCCAGACACATTCCAACCACCTGCCACTGCCGTCCTGCCCAACTTTCCCATTCGAAGACCAGTCCTGATTTTTGCAGATTTTGTAGTCTAGATACTCCAAGTATGTTTCAGATTTGTATTTGGGAAGTAGGCAAAAAGGAATTAAAAAGAAAAAAAAGACATTTCAACGAAGTCCCCCCCCCCCCCCCCCCTCCCCTCCCGAACATGCTCCCCATTTTCCTTGCCTTTGCCTTCAGTCCCCCTTTTCCTCCCTTCATGCTGCATACCCCTTCGCCCTCTCTCTTTTCCCTTGTCCCCTGTTTTTGTGCACTCGTTAGTTCACTTTCCTTGATACCACTTAATCCAAACAGCGTTAAAAAGGTAGCAGGAAAACAGAAGGAATGTGATAGGGCCAGAGGCCGCATCCATTCACAGAGACTTCCAAGACATAACAGTTTCTTTCCCATGGATCACCCCTCTTTCGTCACGCTCGATCCGTGTCAGAGGTACACATCTGGCAAACCTTAGAGTGGACACATGTTGTACTTGATTCTGTGTTGCTCCCTCCCAAAAACCCAGGGCTATCTGAAATCCTTGGGTAAAGCTCGCACGGCTCAGGTGAAACGAGACGCCCGAATGGGCGAAGCGGAGGCTCGACGAGATGCTGGAATCAAGGTAGCCTGTCTGTGGATGAACCAAGGTTGAAGTGGTTGGAGCACTGTGCAGTCTGCACTGTTGTTGTCGTCAGTCAGTGCTGATCATTGGCTGTGGTGTTGTCACGTCTGTAACCATTGGTTGGACTGTATGTGTCGCATCTGTAACCATTGGTTGGACTCTTGTGTACCGCATGTGTAACCATTGGTTAGACCTAATTTTGTGTCATGCCTGCTCCAGTGGTCGCATCCTGTAACCCTTTGGTGGATATTGAGTGTAATGTCTGTAAATATCGGTTAAATTCCTTTCTTTTCTAATCCAGTTGCATCTTGCTGTTAAGCTGTGTAACAAATTGGTTGGGTTCCTTCTGTTATTGAACATTCAGTGAGGTGGTTTGTGTAAACTTGATGATCACTAGCTGTCGTAACCCTCTGTTAACGTTGGTCGATTTTTTTTCTTCTGAATCTCACTCGTAATCCTTAGTTGGATTGTGCTGTTTTCTGTCGTTCTGCATTGTGAAAAGATCCCAGTGTATGGTGCTGACTCAGTCTTGTGATGCACGCGCGCGCGCACACACACACACACAGACACACACACTCACTTTCACACACACACACACACACACACACACACACACACACACACACACACACACACACACACACACATGCGAGTGTATGCACACACACACACATATATGCACTAACAATTTTACACACATGGTTAAAGTCACACATGCACACACTTTTTTCAGTGGATTCGACTGCCTGTCCATGTAGTGTTTGGTTCAAAAAGTTCATTTCTGTGTTATTTTGATTTGGGACGTTGATATTGTGATATTACATTTCAGAAACGTGTTTGGTTTTGTTTGTTTTTTTTGTAGGGGAAAAATGCCACTTCAGAGCTGTCTATTAAGTGTTGGTCTTATTTCAGGTCTTGTTTCATAGACTTGGACTGAACTTAGAACCAAAACCTGGTAGAGTAAGAGATAAGAAAAAAAAATAGTGTAGATTATAACTGACAATCATATTGCTACTGAATATGAATTGTAAGGTCCAAAGTACAGAGAGAGATCAGATTGATACCACTGCCATGGAAAATCTGTTGAGCACATTTTTTCAGCCAAAAGTAGTGTTCCTGAAGTGTGGTAGATTTAGTATTTTTCTGTTTGCATGGCATGCCTGAGTTTTAACCCAGTTGCACAGCTCAGCCATTTTTTTTTTTTTTTAATGGCTGAGCCTGTTCATAGAATGTGTATTTTCAGTTCGATCAGATGTTTCTTGCACATTTGGTGTGACAGGAACTGCACATTCTTGTCTTGCATTCTGTCTCACTAAGTAACAAGATTTGTCTTTCCTTGATTCTGTGCTAACTTTTATTTCCAGTCCAGTGTACTAGTGTTTTAATTTCTTTCCCCTATTTTGGTTTAAATCCATTCGTTTTCTGACATCATGTACATTGATGCAGAAAGTTACATCTCCGCCAAGGTTATAGCTGAGCCACAGTGCGTGCATGCGTGTGTGCTCGCATGATTGTGCACGCACGAACTGAAGATGACGGTTAGCGTTGATAGATGTTAATCTCTTTTTTCAGGATTAGGGTGAAGGGGTTTTGTTAGTTTTGTTTCTTTCTTCATTTTCTATTAGAGAGAGGTTAATGTTGATGATATTAGACTCTACCTCTAAGAGGGCAAATCAGGTCAAACAATTTTGATCTCCTTTCCTGCCAGAGGGAGGGTTGGTTAGTATCAAGAGACTGTCTTCTCGAGAGGGGAGGACAGGGAAACGTGCTCAGGTATTACTGAGCTAATTAATGATCGTTCTTGAATGTTTAGACAGGGATCAGGACCACATCACTATAAATCGGTTTTCAGCTCTCCCTTTGAACCAAAGAGATGACAGGGTAGACCAGACTGGAAATGAGCTCTCTTGTCTGGAGAGGGCCGCTAGGTTAATATGAGCAATCACACCAACTCTGCTGGAAGGATGAGGGCGAGGCGGGGTGGGGTGGGGGTGGGAGTTGGGGATCAGATGTGAATGGAGGATAGGGAGAGGGTCTAGTTAGAACAGAGCAATTTTTTACTCTGACTACGAGAGTGAGACAGTTTAGAATGGGCTGGTCTTAGACTTTCCCTTGTAGAAGGTAGATGGGATGGAACAATACTAATTAGAAAGTAGAAGAAAAAAACTTCAGGTGTGAAATGCAGAAGCATAGTGGCCAGTATGATAATTTGAAAGTAGTTTTACTCAGACAGTGACTGCAAATATGGATCCATATTCAAAAATTTTTATGGGTTTCTCAAGATTGGTGGAAATGATAATCATCATTTTCTGTGGACTTAGCTCACAGCAGTGAAAGAATTCTCAACTTGTCGCAAGCAGAATCATCAGTTGCACCAGCGTTAACTTCAGTTCTAATGACAAATGGCATATCTCAGTAAAAAAAAGGGAGGGAAAAAAGGGAAACGGAAAAATTTGTGCACCTGGATGTGCAGAAGAGAGACATGTCATTGGAAACTGTTTTGTGGACAATGTTAATAAATTTTGTTTCACAACAGAGGCATAAACGGGTTAATTTTGTCAGAATGTGTGTTGCTGCAACCTTTGGCGGAGGTATGACATTAACAAAAGCCCTCCTTTTCATCACACGTGACTTCTTTTTGTTGATTTGTTCATGTGCTCGTTCACTTTAATGGAATGAATCTTTTTTGTTGTTGTTTCCTGTATACAAATGTGTTTTCATCCTTTCCTAGATTTTGATGACTTGGGTCATACTTCTTAGTCATTCTCTGAATACTGGCCTTTTTTTTTGACACTAGAAAGGTGACAAGTTGTAAGGTGATGATGAAAGTTTTCTTTTCTTTTCTTTTTTTTTGCATTTTACATAAGGAAAGGCAGAAAAGGTGAAAAAAAAATTCAGGTGTGAATTAGAGGGAAGGGAGAGAAGGGATGGTCGTAAGGGTTTTAAAATCTCTCTCCACTCACCATCACACTCCCACCCCCATTTCTGTCTGCCCCCCCCCCCCCCCCCCCCCGCTTTATTCAAGAAAAATAATTTCATAACATATTCTGGGGGGGGGGGGGATTTTTTTTTCTCTCTCTCTTTTTTTTGTCAGAAGAAACAGAAAGAAAAGGAGAAAATTTTAGAGCTTACTTGCAAAACGTGTCAGCAGCAGTTTTTCTTCTTGATATTGCAAACCATACATGGGTTTGCTTTCATCCTTACCGAGTCATCATCAACTTTTGGGCCGATGATCATCATTTGGTAAACAAGAAAAAAGTGATCTGACCGTGAAATTCTGCAGAATGGAGATTATGGTTGGATTCAGAGAGAAGATGAGATTGCAATGGACCTTGCATAACTGTGAATCTTGACTTGGCTCTGTAGCCTTTTAAAGTGTCTGCTTCACTTATAGTCGAGTCATGTTATTTATAGAACAGCACACTGTGGATCCCACATCATGCCCGGGGATTGTGGGAAAACTGTTCTCGAGTATACCCTTTCGTCTGTTTTTCTAAATACTGAGGCTCTAAGTAGATCTGTTTCTTGGAGCCATAAAGATGTGGTGTGCAGGCCACATACTGATCATACTATGGCATTCCTACCTTTTCACCCACAAAATATCAAGATTTTTAGATGTGGCATTTATGGAAGCAGCAGGTCTGTTTTCTCAAGCTGTAAACAAATTGATACTAAACTTTTGAAACTCATACAATTTTTTTTTCTTTGTTTTGAATAACAAAACAAATACTGCTGCATACTTAATTGAAACCAAATGTTCAAATTCACTCTAAATGTTGTACTTATGAATCTAGTCATGGGTATAGTTTTCTGTACATGCATTTTTTTTTTTCTTCTTATGGGTCATATTTGTAACTGACAATTGTTGTGACTCAGCTTTGTTTTGAAAGTCTGGAATCCTTCTGTAATATCACAGCCAATTTCCCACTTCTCCATTGCAAATTTCAACTACTTTTACAACAACTGCTGTCCTCTTACTGTAATGGTTAAGATTCAAACCTTCCCCTGCACACCATACGGGAACTATATATATAGGATCACCTTGTTGTGGGCAATGGGGGGAGTGCTAGGTAGGTGGAGTATGGGGGACGGGGGGTATAGGCGGAATGAATTGGAAAGGGAAAGGATGAGGAGATTGCACGCAGAGTACCAGGTGACTCTGTAGTTACCATCTTTTTTTTTTTTTTTTTTTCTGAGTGCTAGGATGAATGCATAGTAGGCTAACGCATTTTACTGAGGATTCCATAAAGAAAATAGTTCCGAGATGTACCACCTCATGTAGTTTTTTTTTTTTAATTATTTGTTTGAAATAGAACAGTATTTTTCATTTCATCTGACTGAATTGTGGCCGGTAGTATACTTTGCTTAATATCGATCATTCAGTCACAGGGTTTGCTTTTTTTCTTCTTTTATTCCTTAGCAATTTAGTTTTTGCTTACTTCTGATTGTCTTGATGTGGCCATTATGATCATCTTGGCTGTGAGCATCGTGACTTGTTTATATGGAATTTACTGCATTTGCAGCGACTGAGGGTATAGTGTTAGTTATTTTGTGTTGTCCATAGCGTTGGTGACTGAGATGGTCACAGTAGTGCCGGTGCACAATGTTGGTCGAGGTTGTACTAGTGAGTCACAGTCCTAGTGGTTGTTGGATAACTGTAACGCTTCTGTTTTTTATTTAAGATACACTTGCTTCATTTCCTTTAGTTATTTTTATTTTATTTTTTTCAGCTGAAGAAAATGATAATGGCAGTACATGTAGCTGAAATAGGACCAACAGAAGAAAGCATGTAGTAATAGTGACAGCACTTAGAAGTTGTGTGCGGTATTGCTATTACTAATGCTGCTACAACTACAGCTGCCCAAATGCTGCTCTATTCCAACATTTAGAAACAAACAGCTTCTGTAGATGTTATGCTAGAAATCTGTTGCGATGACTGCAGTACTGAGACCACAATTGTCGCCCTATACTGATTTATATTGGCAAGAAATTCTGTTGATGTTGTGGTAAATGGCTGTTAAACATTCTGACAAGCACAATAGCAAGAAAGCTACTTAGCATGATTATCATTCAGCTCTAAATCATTGTAGCTGAAGCTGATGTCGTGGCAGAATAGTACTTGTCAAGGGTTATAAAAACCGCATTAGCAAGGCTGCAGTGTAAGTTTAGACTTCACACAGTCTCAGAATTATGGTTTGCAGTCTGGACGAATTCATACTGACCTCTTTGCTCCCTCCCTTTCTCCCCGTCCATCGTCCTCTTGACGACCCCTCCATTGACAGGAAGCTCTGGCAGAAGAGAAGCGGATGCAGGCCCGGTTCCTGAACGACATTGAGATCGCCAAGGCTCAGAGGGACTTTGAGCTGAAGAAGGCAGCCTATGACATGGAGGTGCAGACCACCAAGGCCCAGGCTGACCTGGCTTACAATCTGCAGGTACTTGCACTTCCTGAGGGCACTTGGAAAGGAAAAGTGGGCAGGGGGAGGTAGGGAAAAGTAGAGGGAGGGTTGGAAGGGGAAAGAAAAAGTGAGGAAGGAGAAAGGAAACGGAGAGTAAAGGGGATCGAGGGAGAGAGATGGAAGATAGTGCATGTTGGTTGGCAAGATCAGAAGGCAGAGGAATAATGAAATACAGGGAAACAAAATGATGGAGGGAATGTAAAACGATATGCGTTGCAGGGTGCGCGCACACACACACACACACACACACACACACACACAATCTGACACACATGCAATACATGCTTGCTGTTGTCTCCTCCCCTCTCTCTCCTCTGCCTTCTGCATTCCCCACACGCACCCACTTAACCCCACTTGCTCATCATTCCTGACCCATATTTCCCCAGGCGGCCAAGACGAAGCAGCGGATCAAGGAAGAGTCGATGCAGGTGACGGTCATCGAGCGTGGACAGGCCATCCAGGTGCAAGAGCAGGAGATCATCCGTCGTGAACGCGAGCTGGACGCCCAGGTGCGCAAACCTGCCGAAGCCGAGAAATTCCGTCTGGAGAAACTGGCTGAAGCCAACAAGTGAGTGGATTGTGTTCATCCATCACTGGATGTGTCTTTTACACCATTTTTTTAAAAAGTAAACATTAATATTCCAAGTATCTTGGGTCCATTATGAGCAAGGACTGTAGCTCAACAAGGGAGATCAATACGCTCTCCCTGGTCATGTGTCCATGACAAAGCTCATCGTCGTCTGATAAGCTTGCCTGGTACAGGAATGTTTCTCACCCGTGACTCCCTGCCTCTAACCCATTCTGCAGGATGCAGTTTAGAGTGGCTACTCAGAGGCAAACCAAAGAAGTCCTGGATGGAGAGACACAAAGAACTGGCCTGATGGAATACTCTTGCCATGTCGCGCATGACTGAGGATTGAGAGCAGAGAAGATCTCTGCCTAGGTGTTTATCAGTGCTTCTCTTAGACTCATTATCATGGGACAGTAATAACAATGTAAAGAAATACTCTGTGGCAGCAGAAATGTCTGTGTATAGTTTGGTTGTTGTGGGCGATTGGATGGAACTGCTGCAGTTTTGTTAGTGGTTTGCTTTGTCACTTGTTTATTCTCTTTTGTGTTACATGCTGTCTGTTTTGTCTGTCTCAGTCTGCCAGTCAGCATCTCGTTTTATGTATCTCCCTCCTGTGTCCCATATTGTACTAGTAAATTTGTGTTTCTTTTATTGTCTTGTCTGTCGCTGTTTATCAGTTTCTGAGTTCTGTATGCATGTGTGTGTGTGTGTGTGTGTTTTCCTACCAGTCTGTGTGTGTCACATGGACGCACGCACACATGTGTATGTTTTTACAGTGTTAAAATGTGTGTGTGTTTTCCTATCTGTCTGTGTGTGTCACATGGACAGCACGCACACATGTGTATGTTTTTACAGTGTTAAAATGTGTGTGTGTTTTCCTATCTGTCTGTGTGTGTCACATGGACGCACGCACACATGTGTATGTTTTTACAGTGTTAAAATGTGTGTGTTTTCCTATCTGTCTGTGTGTGTCACATGGACGCACGCACACATGTGTATGTTTTTACAGTGTTAAAATGTGTGTGTGTTTTCCTATCTGTCTGTGTGTGTCACATGGACGCACGCACACATGTGTATGTTTTTACAGTGTTAAAATCGTAAAGGAAATGTGTACTGACCGGTGGTTGGCGATCATTGCAGGCAGAGGCTGGTGATGGAGGCGGAAGCCGACGCCGAAGCCATTCAGGTAAGAAAGCACCCCTGCAGTCTGTGGCTGTCTTTGTCCAGACAGATGGATTTCATTGACAGGTGGCGGGGTTGGAGGAATGGCAGAAGGTGGGGGAGGATTTTGGTTGGGGGGGGGGGGGGGGGGAGGAGCAGGCTAAGTGATTATCTTCAGGGATTGGGGAGGAGAGGGGTGAACACTGCAACTAAACGGACGAGTTAGCTGTTAAAACAACTGTTAAACGACAAGTCTGAAGACACTGGAGATGCAGTTCCAACATTGAAACTGTACATAGCTCTCACGCTGTTGATCTGTGTCATGGTATTCCTCTGGTTGTTATTAGTGTTCAGTTCTGGTTCAGTTTGGAAAGGTGGCTGAGCACTTAACGCTCTGAAAGCAAGGAAGGCTGGGTCTGTGGTTTAAGCCTCGCAAGACATGCAGATTATTTATCCCTGGTTAACTAGACGTAAAAGTGAGAGTCTTAGTGCTAAACTTTTGGATGAAATGATAAATCGAGATCATGAGTGATCAGTTCGTGTAAGAGAAAGCAGGTCAAAGAAATAGTCCCAAACAAAATGCTGTTGGAAAAGTCTATGTGATAGGTAAAGAAAACCATGTTGTGAAAGAAGAAGAGCTGTTGCCTTAGTCACACAGTGAGATGTGCAGTGACAGTGAAGTGAGCTGATTTAATGGTGCTGTTGATACCTTTCAGTTATCTGTATGTAAACTGATGACTTAATTAGGTCCTTCTTCCGCATGGCAGCAGAGGCCATCAACAAAAGCTCTCCAGGGGGGAACAGCTGTGGACTTTCTGCCTTTGTCTATTTAGTTTTCGTCATTAATTTTGCCTGAGTATCTCTCCTCCAGGTGTTTTAGGGTCATCCCTTCTTCCTTCTCCTGTACGGGTTAGAGGTCAGAGTTCAGCAGTATGTTAACTGATGGGAGTGGATAAACAGCGCTATGCTCTCGACTTGTTTAGTATCAAGTTACCAGGCACATTGGGACACTTTCATAGGGTCTTACCTTGGAATATCTGAATAAAGACTCCCTTGCTGGAACGTTTATCTGTTTGTCTGTGCTGGACATAACTCCCTATTGAGACTACCTCTCCTCAGTTTATTTAACCTGGTGTTTGAGGAGTCTTAAGTCCACCTTCTCCATCATGATGAGTGCAAAGTGCGACTTAAGTGCTGTTGAGTCTGACTCCAGAGGATTCTACAAGTGATGTTGTTCTTCACCTATTGGCTAAATTGCTGATAAATCTTTTTTTTTTCGATAATTTGTCATCTAACACAAGGCTTACGTTATTTTCGGTGGTATTGTTTTCTAACCCATGCAAATGGGACCATTTGCAGTAGTAACCAGGAAAGATAACTCACAGCACACAGTTTTGACTTATTGTTGTGGTGTGGTTTTGACAGGTGAAGGGAGAGGCCGAGGCTTACGCCATTGAGGCCAAGGCACGGGCTGAAGCCGAGCAGATGGCCAAGAAAGCCGACGCCTGGAAGGATTACCAGGATGCTGCCATGGTCGACATGGTCCTGGAGACCCTGCCCAAGGTAAGGCTTGCATCTCCCCCTTCAGTTTTTTTTTTTTTCTTTTTCTTTTTATCTTTCTGCTTTTTTTTTGTTGGTAACAAAAACGCTGCCCAAGGTAAGGCTTGCATTCCTATAGATCTTCCCTTTCAGCTGTTTTTCTTTCTTTCTTTTTTCATCTTTTTCTTTTCTTTCTTTTTTTGTTTTGTTTTGAACAATGTCTATCCCATCCTTGAAAGTTCTTGAGCTGTGAAACTTTCATCTCAAGCAGTTTAGAGGCTCCCTAAAACAAATAGATGTTTTCCTTGAGATAGTTGAAAAATTCCTTATATATTTTGTGTTATCTCTGCGTGTGTATGTATGTGTGTGTGTGTGTGTGTGTGTGCGTGTGTGTGCGTGTGTGTTACTGATATTAAGCAAGAACATGGTGAAAATGGTGAAAAAGATCCCAGAAAAGATGACGCCCCCTGTTCTAATAGACATAATATATCTGTAGCATAAAGGATCCTTTCCCTCCACTCCCTTCCTGGCCTTCCCAAGAGATGGAGAGGAGTGCACTATTTAAAATGGGCTGTGAAAGAAGAGTTTGGCATGATGACTGGTTACTAGTGCTGTTTTGGCTGTGGAACTAAAGCTGGCTAAAGGCTCATATGAAGAATGCGAAGCTGACCAGTTTTTCCGGATGTGAAGAAAAGTCTTGAAGATGAAAATGGTAAAGCAGATGCAGACCTGTGTACCCATACAATTTAGCCTTATTTTTTACACGTGTTAAGTAAAAATATGATGAAAGGGGGAAAATGTGCGAAAAAAGCTAAACAGAGAGTTCTTGAGCAGCAGTCGTGTTTGTGGAGTGTAACTGTTGTGTTGTCTTGGTGTGTCGGTGTGGGTGTTTTGATGAGAAAAAAAAAAAAAAAAGCGACAGGTCTTGCAAACACTTGCACGTGAAATCGTGTCTCTGGCCGTGTCGGGTTCCTTGACACTGTCGAATACGTAGAAACATCAGTGTGGACTTCAGATCCTGGGGGAAAAAAACATCGAGATAGCATGAATTTGTGCCAAAGGATGCCTATAAACCAGCATAAGATAATGTGTTGGGAGAATCTTGATTTAGTGTAGTTTGAGCAGTGTAATCACTCGACCTTTTCAAATATAATGGAAGATGAAATTTGCTGCCACCCCACCCCATTCCCCCTTTTACAAAAAATTGTAAGATTTTTTCACATTTTTATAGAAAATGCACTCATTTTTGTTGAAAAGTACACCAATGTAAGTTATAGAATAGGTCAAGTCAGCTAATGTCCATGAAAATCATCCCAGTGAAGGTGACTTCGATAAATCAAGGGTCAACAGTAAGTCATCGTGAGCACAAGGTGAGGCAGTCAAACAATACTCATGTCATACTGCGATATATGTACTAATTTTTTTTGGCAAGTAAAAGGATACACACATCTGCTGACAGGTGGCCGCAGAGATCGCCCAGCCGCTGACCAACACGAAGAAGATCACCATGGTGTCCAGCGGCAAGGGCGACGTGGGCGCCCAGAAGCTGACCGGCGAGGTGATGAACATCATGGAGAAACTGCCCCGCGTGGTGGAGAACCTCACCGGCATCAACATCTCCAAGGTCTGTTGAGCCGAGTGTGTGCGGGATGCGTGCATGTGTGGAAAGGAGGAAGGCGGAGGGGGATGGTGTATGTGGGAATGCCGATGTGTGAGAGAGAGAATGTTTAGATGTATGTCTAGGTTTGCGAGGGCAGGGGGCGAGGGTTTAGGTCAATGTCTGTCCTGATGTGGATTTTTAGGTTGGCTGCGTTATGGACATTATTTGGGGGAAAATGTATGTGTCAGGGAAAAGGAGGGGGTGGGGGGGGGGGGGGGGGGTTGAGAGATGGGAGATATGAGCACAGGTTTATAAAGGTATTTGCGTGTAAGTGGCCGTGCGTGCATGCATGGGTGGAAGTTGGACGGTGTATATGGGGAGGGGAGACTGTGTGTGAGAAAGAATACACTGTATAGTGTGTCTGTCACCATGTGTGTGTGTGTGTGTAGAGAGAGAGAGAGAGAGAGAAAGTGAATAGCCAAAGGTGCATTGCATGGTTTGTTATGAGAATAAAAGACAGTGTTGTAGCTTTGTGTATGCCTGGTTGTATATACATGTGTGTCTAGGCAGATAAACAAGAGTTTTGTTTTGGGGGCGAGGGTAGGTGAGAATGACAGTTTTGAAGATGACCCTCTGTTAGGATATCAAGGGGTGGGGGAGGCGGGAAATGGTGGGGGGAGCTCTTCCATTGAGTAGTATCCCATTCTCTGGAAATATTACCATTTAAAAAGAAATGCATTTCCTCTTTTCAAACTCTTTCCGGGTTTAAAATAGCACTTTCTGTTGATGGCGTCATGGTAACACAGTGTTACAATGAACTGTGTAGCTGCCTTCTTTTTCTTTCATTTTTGATTTTTCGGTTTTTATTTTCGCTTTTTCATTTTGTGGCATGTTGGTCCTTTCTCTGATGTTTTTTTTTTTCCTCACAAAATCAGATTTAAGAAACTTCCTGATGCTTTCTAAGTTTCTCTTGACCGACAGCTAAGTAGTACCATTGATCACTCATTAGTCCTACTTGTTGTGCAGCTGTGCTGTTTACTAATACAGGGTTTGTTTATTATCAGTTTACCTCATATATTTTTGATAGATTTTTGTACTTTTTTAAGATGAAGAGGAATGATTGGCACCTTTACAGCTGCTTTGCATACCCATAACAGGTGTGCTCTACCATGATGTTGACAAATTCAGGATTGTAGTTGAAGTTATGTGTTGGGTATGTAGCGTACAGCAAGGGTCTTGGATTTACAGTGGTATAGAAAGAATGTATTGGAGATGTATGGAACGTTTAGAGTCTTGGATTATGATTTGTTGAAAATTTTATTGTTGAAGGTGTTTTCTTCTCTGACATGCCTTCTGCGGTCGGTTTGGCAGTACATTACATGAATTGGAAAGAAAAAAAAGGAAGAGTTATGCAATAAATGTATGGAGTTCCCATACAAGAAGCAATTTGAATTTCAACAAGAGGCGGCTTGGTTGTCAAAGATGGAAGTTCCAGGGGCAGCGAGAACCTTTGATATTATGTGTCAGCATGTATGAACATGTTCAGGCGATAAATTTCTTGTTACATGTCTATGAACTGTGGTGACCTCTTCAGGCTGTGGTGAAGCGTAGGGACTAAACATCAAAGAGAAGGTGACGCTGACTTCAGGTACTGTGTGTTCAACAAGTAGGCCGCCAGGGACAGCTCTGTCCTCAGCGTGCTCTCTCCCCACTGTCCACCGCTTAATTTTTCCGTCCCATGCGAGACACTTAGTGAAAGGGCGAACAAACAGACTTACACATTTCTAATCCAGCATTTTTTGTTGTTGTAGTTCGAGCAGAGGCATGTATCAAACTTCTGTACTATAGTTAACTAGGGAAAATTAAATACCCAGAGAGTGATGACGTTATTTTTGCACAATTTTGTGTGTGTTGTCATTGTTCTAATATTGCCTGACCACTTGCGTACAAGCTTTCATGCCGTATCTACGTTATGTACAGGAAAATAAACCAAGTCGAGTTTGGTATTAAAAGAATTGTCGGGAATTCGCCAATTCAGTCATCTCAAGAGCACAGATATATCACTTTTTTCGTGACAACCACTAATGATCAGACCAACAGCCCCATTTGTAATAGCCACTCAACAATGCTGAACACATTGCTGCCAGACCGGCTATGTACAGATAGCATTCAGTTTGCTGAGTACAGCATGGTTAGTTGGCTGGAAGGGAGCGGCCTGCAGAAAACACCCCTTTCCCTGACCTGCATTCACGGATTGGCCTCTGCAGCTGCGGGCGAGCTGTAAACTCCACTGCCTCTCAAAACTAAGTAACTTGCTCTGAACAAACGTGATATTGAACAGTAATATCTCTCTGCTTCTCTCTACGACTTTGGTGATGAGGTTCCTAATCATACAGTGATAGAGAAACCTTGAGGGAAAAGGAAGGGGAGGGTGGAAAGAAGGTGGGGGGGGGGGGGGGGGAAGGGGTGGATGAGAGAAATCTTGAGGGAAAGGGGGGGGTGGGGGGGGGGTTAGAAGGAAGAGGCGAAAGGGGTGGGTGAGGAGATGGAAGCAGGGAGGTTGTGAAAGGGAGGGAAAGAGGCTGTACATAGAAGAGAATGGGGATAACTGGTAATGGCTGATTTTTTTTTTTTTTTTTTTTAAAGCAGAAAAATCTTGGGGGTTATGAAACAGAAAAATTAAGTGATGTACAGCTCTTGAGAAAGAATAGGGAAACGTAGAAATGACCAAAGGAGGAAAAACCATTAAAAGTAATTTTGCATCTGACAAATACCTTGATGTTATTAGTGTGGTTGGAAATGTCATTGTGTTCCATGGGCTTTTGGGCAGACCTATTTTTTTTTTTGTCTGTGATATTTGTTGGCACCAATCACTACCAACCTGTGTGCCTGAACACTTGAGTTGGACTTTCTGCACCATTATGGGAACAAGACATTTAATTACACCACACTGTCCACATAGTCCAACAAGAAATCTTAGGTAGACAAGTTTGCTGTGTTGAAAAGGACACCTGTCGAAAAGGGTTAAAGGTCAGATGCAGATCAAACTATAAAGCAGAATTCATTTTACCGTTGTTGAAAACCATCCCTGGAAACTTTCTGTCGCCTGCTGGAAAGGGGTAAAAAGTTTGGAAATTAACAGGATTCAGACCTTTTAGAAACTGTTAATAACACTGTTAACAGTGTTATTAATGACATCTCTGTCCAAGTAAACCCCCCCTCCGTTTTCAGTTACATGTCAGTAGTACTTCCAGTGCCCCCAATTAAGGGTAGACTATGCAGTTCGTCTGTTTTTTTTTGTTTTTTTTTAAATCAGAGGTTTATTATGAAAAGGAAACCGTCTGAAAAAGAAAGGCATGTAACATATTTACCATCTTCTGAAAATAATATTATTAGCAGGAATATGATTTTATAGAAAACCTGATTTTTCTTTTTTTTTTTTTTTTTTTGGTCCTTCTTGTTTTTGTATTATTGTCAATGTTATTGCGAGGACCTTATTCTTGTGAAAGAGGGTTGTATTCTTGGTAGACGGTGAGTGTATGTGCATGGTGTAAAATTCTAATGTGTAGGCAAAGTACATGCCTGTGGACTTTACAAATATATCAGTGCTGGATGTGTGTTGTGTGTGTGTCCCATTCTTGGATTTCACTTTAATCCCATATACACTTAACTTACATAAACTGCTCTTAGTTCTTTTGTCAGATCCACACAATAAAGGTATCATTACACTTCCTTGACACTTTGTCAACTCAAACACTTGTTGCGGCTCATAAAGGAAAACACATTGAAATTGAACTGCTTTTCTTTGTTGAGAATCGTGAGACATGTGCTCTCACACATGCGATTTTAGAACACAAAGGTGTGCAGACACAAGCGCATTGTTTGCTCTCTCTCTCTCTCTCTCTCTCTCTCTCCACATGCATGCACGCTTTTATCTCTGATTTAGCCATGGCCTAGTGTACCCTGTTTTACATATTGCTCTGCCTTGTGGAGCACCTTCTTGACAGTTGTAAACTGTGTCTGCCCATGCGGGACCTAAGGACTGTCTATACATCCAGTAAAGGGATTCAGCAACTCTCTGTAACCCCAGTCTTCAATCCATTTTTGTCTGAAGACTTTACCCCATCACTGCCTTACCTCAAGTTTGACTCTGGGTGAAAATGGTAGTCTGAGTGCCTTAATGATCAACTATCTCGTTCAACAGCGTAATAAGGAACACAAATTTTTAATGCATTTTTAGGTCTAAAGTAACGCATGATTATGTCCCTTTACTTCTTTACAGTGCATGTTCACTTCAGTGTATTGGATGCGTTTTCTTCAGATAAAATTGGATTGAAAGTGAAGTTTAGTTTTTTTGTTGTTTTTTTTTTACTTCAAGATGGCCGTGAGGGAAAGTGCAACAGACAATGACATACCAACCCTATTTACTGGCAGTGAGATAGATTATTGTTTGTTGTTAATATCCATGTATTGCAATGCCCAGGCAATGTCTGTACGTTGTACAACGTTTTACGCATATACTGCGTCAGCTCTTCGTTTGCAAATGTCACATCTTTTTACATTTCTTATTAATGTTGCCTATCACAAAACATTTTCTTTGGCCGGACTATTTCCTTATGTCTAACATGTAGTTTAGACCCAGAACAACAGTTTTGTCTCGTTTCATAAACAGTATTCGTATCAATTACTGACTTATTATGATCACAAAAAGTCAGTCATTATTCCTCAGCATATAGCATGCACATGCCCTTGGCAGTGAAAGGGCTAATCCAGATGTGTTCCCTGTCTTTTGACTCGTTCAGTTCCAGGCCTTTTTAAAATCTTATTTTCATTTCTTAAAACGTGTTTATAATGACACCGCCAAACAATGTGGACAAACGAATCACAAGACAAAACACAGTGCGTTATGACCTTTCAGGTCTTCTTCAGGCAGGATAAACAACTCTCAGGACAATGAAAATGAAGAACGAGTAGTCCTTATCTTTGTCAGATTCGGCGCAAGATGGGTGTGTGTGTGTGTGTGTGTGTGTGTGTGTGTGTGCGCTGAGAGAGAGAGAGGAAGAGATTGGACATTGTCAGCTCCCACAACCATATCTCCTGCTTGTTTGTTTCAGTCGATGCATCAGCGCAAGTAGCGGTCCCCTACACAACACATCAGAGATGCTGCTTGATCCATACTCATTTCCTGCAACATTCCCTAACAAAACCTTCGCATGCTGTGACTTTGACCCCCCCCCCCCCCCCCCCTCCACCACCATTCCAGTCCCCCTACCTCTCCGATTTTGTCACTTCCCCACGACCATGACCTCTGCTCATCTTGACCAGACGCTGATGCGAGTGGGGGGGAGACAACGTTTTGGATCACCATCATTTATGTACAGTGTGCCTCTGGATTGTTCAGCGGTGTATGCGTCATCCTTAGTGGCTGTTACAGACTGCTGTTGTTGTTGTTGTTGTTGTAAAGTTGGTTAATGGCATGCTGTGTGTGCATGTACGTTTCTTTCTGTATGGGCTTTGTCATAATTATTATCAGTGTAACTTCTGTTTGAATCACTTTTCACGTTTTCCCAAGTCTGGTTTTCGCTGTCTTTTTCACCCTCTTTCTGACGGAAAGGAAAGCGATAGGTGAGTGTGCAAGAGTGCCTCCCCTCCCCCCCCCCCTTTTTTTTTTTTTTTGCACTTACTGTCTTTGTTAAGAAGTGCATAGCAAAGAAAGCTTTACTTGTTAATCACTAATTTTTTTTTTTTTTAAATGATCAAAGATCAGCGTTACCAGTGTTTAAAGTAAACATGATGAGTTAGGTTTTGTTTTGCTGTTTTAAATGCTGTTGCTACAAGTCGTTACAAATTAATCATGTTGACTTTTAACTGAATTTTGTTGTTGTTGTTGTTCTATGCATTCAGTTAGTTTTTGAGAGAGTTTCATTTCTAATATACATCGTATGTTTTTTTTAAACATGCATTTGATAATGAAGGGTTGTATTTATCACTGGAATTGTTTTTTATTATTTTTTTTCAGATTTTTTTTTCTTTTCAGATATTTATTGTCTTTTTTGCTGTCAGTGCTTGCCGTTTTACTATTTTTGTGATTTGAAGAAATTGAAGCATACAACTCTTTTTATACATGTAAATATGATTGGGGCAGTTTCACTTACAATCCTGTCCGTTATCGTGAAAGAAAAAAGAGCGTTATTTGTTTTTTTAATTTATATGTTTGGTTTGGTTGATGAAGAGGAGGGGATGTATGGTGATGACAACATCAAAACCAAATCATGTTTCTTTAAAACCCTGCAGTTTTACAAAGGCCTTTTTCTGGCTGTGTCAGAGAAATAAAAGGACAAATTCTGATGTGAAAAAAGAAAAGGTAGGAAAAAGATGCAGAAGTGTTTATTACTCTATGTGTGCGTGTTTTTTTTGTTTTGTTTTTTTATGAAAACAAACAAAACCAAATAAGAAAACTTTTGGATAATAGAATTCTCTAATTTCCTTAACCGCCGATATCCCCTTTCTTGGGAAAGAGATGCAAGAAAAAGGAGACGCTTTTGATTAGAATAGAGTTTTTATTGGTTTACAGTTGTTTTATCACTTGATATTGTACATAGACTTTTATTCATTCTTACAGACTTGTGTCTTCATCTGTGAATTTGTTTGGTGGTTTACTCTTGCTTCAGGGGTAGAGGGCGATAGGGGGAAGCAGGTGGGTGTGGGTGGGTATGGGTTATTCGTGCGTTTGTTTGTATTTTTGTCATTTATGAGACTTCATGCTTAAATGAAACAGCAACATTGGCTGTGTATAGGTCATTGGGTGGATGGATGTTTGTTTGTTTTTCCTCGCAGTCTGGTCTGATGCATTGTGCAGTATTGTTAAATGACTCTTTCACTGTTTTCTGTTGAGATGCTTCAAATCTTCTGTGGCACTAGTGTTGTTGAGTACATGACAGTTAAACAAGACATAAAATATACAACTTGCTCAATCTGCTGGAATGTGGTGCATTTACATTGACCAGTCCATTTTTTTTTGTTTCTTGTATTTGCATTGTGATTCAGCAATAGTCTCTGAAAACTACATCCTGGTTCTGTCCAGTGTCAAATGAACTAATATTTGGGGATGGAATGTGAACATTTTTTTTATGCCTTTAATTAGTTAAGTAGAATAGCTGTTTTATAACATGGAAGTGAACAATGATTTGTTTCCCTGCTGAATTCTCACATGTCTGCAAGCATTTTGTGAGAAGGGAGGACTCGGTGTCGTTTGAATCAAGATCAGTATTTGCTTTTTTGTGTGCATGTATTTCCGATTGATACCAAACCAAAATTTGCAATATATTTTCAAGTTGTTCAGAATGTCTGAGCACAGGCCGTTGACCAGTTCCAGTCTGTGTCAGTGCTCATGAATGCAGACCAAAGAAAGGGCAGACTTTCAGTTTGCACTGAACACCTGAACATCTTTTTGTTTCTTATATGTCACTGGGATGACACACCAGTCCATCCGTATTTTTGTGGTTTCTTCAGAGCATCAGTTTGGAAGAAAAAAAGACAAAAATAGAACAAAGAAAAATAAAACAAATTTTGGAAAATTCATGATTCTTAAGAAACAAACAGAAGTGGTGTGTTGTGTATTCACTGTTTATCATTCTTTCTTTTTGTTCAAGGCAGTTCTTAACTATTGATGAGACACCTCCTCGCAACATATCCGAGGTGTGATGAACATAAACATGATTTGGCATTATGGTTCGAAATGGTCATGTACTTGCTGTTGAATTAAATAATCCTTAAATACAAATTCGCATCTGATAGGCGGCTCTCACCTCTCAACAAAGTAGATGTAGAGACCGGAGTGGTTACCAGAATTCAAAAGTCTGATATTAGACCAGAAATACTCACAACAGTCAAGTTTAGGTGCATCGATTTATGAAGAAAATCATTGGCAGATAGCTTGATGTCATTACGATAATCAGTTTGTTTAAAATAAATCAGAAATTTGACGTGAAAGCACTGGGATGGAATTGGGGGGAACAGGGAAAGGTACATATTGAAACGCTTTGTTTATGCTAATCAGGCCTCTCTAAATGTTCTCCAGGACAAGGACCCTTTATTCTCCTTGATGCAGAGCTGGCATGCGCTACGCTTGTAGCACAGTGTGCTTCTATTTCATTGACAGTGCTTAGCTGCAACACTTCATGATGACATGCTACACAAAAAAATAAAAAGAGAGAGAAAAAAAATCCACTTCTTGCAGGAGTTCAAACATTACTGAGTAATGTAAATTTTAAAACTGTCGACTTATTTTGTCAAAAAGTAGTTAAGTTCAGTAAGAAGAGGAAGAAAAGACAGAAGAAAAATCTGTAAAGACAATCGCGATTTCGCTGCCATGTCAATCGGTTTCATTGTCAGCAATGTTCATATTACATAGTTTATGTCAAAACCAAGATCTGGCAAGATTTCCATTTTCTTAGTCCACCATTATGTCATATGACTAAGCGAAGCATGAAAAAAAAATGTCAGGTTTTCATGTATCAGGTTACTATGAATCCCTGCTCTGTCATTGCAGATGTGGGCTTTGGGATGATGGTCCATTCACAAATGTTCAATGAGCAAGCCACAAACAATGTCATAGTGGTCAGACTCCGTGAATGGAAATCACAGTCCACCACATTTTGACAGACAGCATCTTGGTATCTTATCGCTGTATATCTACCTGAATGAAGATTACAGTCCATTGTATACAGTGAAGTAGTGTTTTACCTCCATGGGTGAAAATCGCATTCCATCACATGCAGTGTTGCTGTGTTCAATCTCCATGGATGAAGACCACATTCCCCTAGGTTACTTTTGCTGCTAGCAAAAGGTGAAATGAGAAATTGAAAGTAAATGGAGATTGAAAACGCTCCACAAGAATTGCAAAGCTTGGGTACGTGAAGTTCTTTTGAGAGTCGTTTTTCTAATGACAAAAAGTTTTTTTTTGAAAGCATTTAATTTATCTAACGACTATAGATTACTGTTCAGATTGATTTAAGAGTCCAGAATCTGCAGGATGGATGACAGACGATACAAACAAAACGGCCTATGTAACACAGTGCAAGCGCGTCATTCATTCATTGTTCTTCTTTTTGCTGTCAAAGAATTTTTTTCCCAAGGACATGTGGACCATATTTGACATAACTGCAATCCTGTTTCCAAATTTTTTTTTTTTTTTTTTTGTCATGCACATACGCTTTATACATTATGCATAATTCTATGTTTATTTATTGGTCAAGTCCAAGATATTCGGATAGTTAATGAAAATAGCAGCATGCCATCAGTAATGTGTGTTATTATTTTGAATGAATCAGCAGGAAATGTTAATCATAATTATTATGTAGTGATGATTTCTGCTCATGTATTTTGAGAGAAAAGATCATTCCTATTTTTGTAATCATTTCTATATATTATGATCTGTGTTTTCCAGCATCTTGATAAACAGAGGCTCTCTTCTTGAATTTATTACGGAAGCAGCATGAAATCATTTTTGTTTGTTTGTTTTTGTTTTGTCATGTTCTGTGATGTATTGTATTTGACTGATTGATTTACCTTGATGTATATATGTATGTTTTCCTCTTTCCATTTTCTACTTAAAAACATTCATTAAATTCTTTTTATAGCATACATGTTTGAAGATTGCTTTTATATGCCTGTGCACATGGCTATGTGTGAATGTGTGTGTGTGTGTGTGTGTTTATGTGAGAGAGATCTAATGATGGGGGTATAGAAACTGGAACTCTATAGATAATTGATTTGAATGATAATGGATATAAATGATACATAGGTGAAAACGATACTTGCATGCATTTACATGCATGTGTGTGTATGTGTGCATACACATGATGTGGTGAGCATAAAGACGAGAAACGGATGGCAGGGAACATTAAAAGCATCTACACCTTATAATTCATATATTCTTGGTTTGTTTACCAAGCGTCGGTACAAGTTCAAGTATGAAATGGAACAGTTGCATCACTGAATGGTCAAGGACTATTGCAAGAATAAATTGTCTGCAATATGTTGTCGGCAATATATTGACAGTTTGCAAGAAATGCTTTAAAATAAATTTCAAGAAGTTAGTGATAAAATGTCTTTTCCCTTGTGGGACAGTTTGTCTGCAGGATTAACCATTTTGCTGGCAGATAAAAATAAGAAATATGTCCAGAAACGTCCCGGACAGTATAACATCCGACAATGAAAATAAATGCAACTTACTCGTAACTGAGTAAATAAGTTGAGAGTTGCTTCCCTTTTCAGCTGCTTTTGCCTACATCTTCAGTGTCAGTTAATTGTATCCAACATCCTGAAGGCAGAGGAAGGGATAAGAGTTAACAGTTTGTGCAAGATAAGTGATAACTGTAAAGTCGTCGTCAGAGCTGCCAAGTCAAACTTCAGGCCATACATACCAATAAACTGCTTATAGATCAACAGTGGCAGTACACATATTTACACAGAGGAGACTGATAGGTATAAGTTAATCATACTAGCTTTTTTTTTTTACAGATGCACATTTAAGTAATCCAAAATCTCACCAGCCATAAGTAAAATGAATCCTGTCCTTAATTAACTGTCTAAACCCCTAGGAGGAATAGAAATCCTAAAAGAAGCATCTGCATGCAAATATCTTTATCTTTTGCCAGTCACCACTTTTCCCCTCCCCCTCCCCTATAACATAGACTCTCATCATAGAATATTTTATTTTCTCAAACATATGTACATGCGCATGTACACCTGACACATGCGCATGCAGTCAGTCATGCATGCATGTATTTATACATCTTCATCCTTTCTGGCACACGTGTACATCTACACATATTTGTGTATTAACTCAAAAGCATCAACACACGCTTCAACTCTTCTCTCCTCTCCATGTAGACAGATTCTTGAATAACACAAACACACACACATGCATATAAATCTACAATTCTTACCCCAACTCCTCTTACCGAAAGGAAAAAAAACGGAACTAGTTTGTGGCTAGGCATAAATCAAACACAAAACAAAAACTAAATAAAATACACTTCTTTGTGGCTAGGCATAAACTGAACACAACAACAAAACTAGACAAAAATTGTAGATAAAACAGACTTCTTTGTGGCTAGGCATAAACTGATCACAACAACAAAACTGGACAAAAATTGTAAATAAAACGGACTTGTTTGTGGCTAGGCATAAATTGAACACAACAATCAAACTAAACAAAAATTGTACATAAGACAAAATTATGAATTGATAAGATGTTAATCTCACCAGTCACTAGATTCTAAACCAACTGACCTGTCCTCTTTTTGCAGTTTTGTATAAATCTATCCCCACTCCCCTATCCCTTACACACATGCCCATTCCGATCTTTCCTCCGCCCTACCCGGCTTACACCACCCCCATTCCCCTTTTTGTATACTAATAACACAAGGTAAACACACCCATTTATACCTCAGTAGGTATGCAGATGCACATGCACAAGAAAACACATACATGTGTACATGTGCCTCCCATTTTTCCTCCTTCCTGTTGGTTTAAAAAAAAAAAAAAAAAAAGAGTGAGCGAAGGGGGAAAATCTAAAATGTGCAGGTTTCAAGTTGGGTTGACAGCAAAGACAGAATTATTGAGCTGCCAAACAAAGGAACAACAAAGCGTTTCAACCTATTGGGCTTTCTTCAGGCTGGACAAACAACATTCAAAACAATGTAAGCAAACGACGAACAAACAGTCGTTTATCTCTTTGACCTGGGTGTAAATGCATTATGTTTGTTTTGTGAATTTGTTTGTTCCATTTTTGCTTGTATGTTAAAAAATGAGCAGATTTCTGAACAATCAACCAACCAAACAAAAAAGATAAAATAACACTTTCAACTGCGGTAAAATAATAATTTAAAAAAAAAAAAAGGTTTTTGACCGCTGATCTTCTGTGAACAATACAAACTGTCTTTGAGGATGCTCAGAATATTTGAAAATAGAGAGGCAGAGAGAGAGAGAGAGAGAGAGAGAAAGGAACAAAAATCGTCAACGTTTCGGTCATAGACCGTTTTCAGGACTTGTGACATAAAACGAAAGACAAATAAATGCGTATAGGCAATGACGTCATTGCCTATACGGATTTAGTTGTTTTTCGATTTATGTCACAAGACAAGAACCGGTGCTTTCAACATGGCACTGGCAAGTCCTGGAGACAGCCTATGACCGAAACGTTGAAGATTTTTTTTTCTATTTTCAAATCTGATGAGCATCCTCGAAGATAGTTTGTATACTTTCAACTGCATTGTTTCTGTCTTGTCTTCAATGCCTTCTTGATAAAGTACACAATCTGGATCTCCCATCAATAGGCACATCCATATTTGTTTTTGCCCCGTCTTTCAACTGGCCGCCAACAGGGGAGCTAACAAGATCAAAATTCTCCTCAGGCAGCGATGTATCATTTGTAGTGCCCTCCCCTTGCATGCGCCTCTGCTGGCAAGATAGGGTGAACAACACAGAAGTCCTGTCTTGCGCTGGCCTCCATACTCTGCTGAGACAGCACCGGCTGCGTTGGCTGGGTCATGTTCGTCCCATTGAGGATGGCCGCATCCCAAAAGGCGTCCTCTATGGAGAGCTTGCTGCAGGGCAGAGAAGCATTGACCGCCCACAGCTGAGATACAAAGACGTTTGCAAAAGAGACATGAAGGCGCTTGAGACCAACACCGAGTCCTGGGAGGGCCTTGCAGCAGACCGCAACAGCTGGAGAAGCACTCTCAAGAAACAGCTGCAGATTGGCGAAAACAAACTGACAGCTGCTGCAGCAGAAAAGCGAGCCCGCAGAAAGGGGATGACAGCCAACAAACCAGTGTCAACATACAGATGTGACCATTGTGACAGAGACTGCCACTCTCGTATCGGTCTCTACAGCCACAGGCGACGCTGCTCGGGGCGAGCAGACAGCCTGGACCGATATAAATCTTAGGTCGGATATACTCTATCCATGGTCAGCTATGACCGACGGAGACCTACTACTAGGGTAAAGGCTTGGAAATTGTCCCCCCTAAGCATAAAGCCGACTCTTGGTCTTGTTTTTAACTATATTTTTCTAAAATAGGTTTCAAATGAAAGGGGATATGATAGCCTATGGCCATACATAATTGTACTGTATGAAAAGAGATATGTTGGGAGCCATGGTAAAAAATCAAAACACATGAAGTGGTCCATTACACTAATTTAGAAAACTTTTGAGACTTAAGTTTTTGCTTCGTTTTTCTTGATCAATAAACATCATTTTCACGCATACATTCATCAAATGTGAAATAAAATTTTTGCAAAACTCTTCACATCTGGCCGCATTACTGATCACCTCTGGATCTCACTTGAGACCCTATGGCGCCCTAGGGCCCCAAGCCAGACCCAGAGGGTCACATATAACACGGCCAGATGTGAAGGGTTTTGAGAATATGCCTCCAACAGTAGTATACTTTTATACTTGTTTGCCTGCTTTTTATTTGTCTATTTTGGGCAATCCCCCTCACCCCCTTTTTAGTGACTCTTCCAGATTTGGGTTTACGGGCGTTTATAGCCGCGCCAGTGACCTAGACAACACAACACATGTGGTTTACGGGCGTTTATAGCCGCGCCAGTGACCCAGACAAACGAAACACGAAATGGGAAGAGTCACTAGAGGGCAGGGAAGAGGGCAAATTTAGACTTTTCAATGCATGACAACCAAGTATTTAAAACTACTGCAGGCATATCCCCAATGTTGTTAACTTCAAGATTTATATATATACTGTACACAAACAAACGCTTACAATTACATGGTGTCTACTTGCCTAGAGTAAAGTTGTTTTTATTTGCCTAGAGTAAAGTTGTTTTTAAAGTTGTTAAAACAACACCAAAAGCTAAATAACAAAGTGCATCTTACCTTACTTTTTAGTCACTATTTTTTAATAAATATTTGTTTTAAATGCTTTTAGATTTAAATATAAAAATGCTGCTTTTAATACATAAAATTGGGAAAAGATTATTTTGAGGTGGGGAATTTAGCCGCCTAAATTTATACAATGACGTCTAACGCCTGTACTAAACGACGCCGGTGGGGAATTTAGCCGGCTAAATTTATACAATGCTGCGTGGCGGCCTGACGCCCTTATTTGTAACTTGACACGAACCAGCAAACAGTGCGACGCTTCGACTCGGCAATTATGCAGTTGAGTAAGCCGGGGCCAGACATGTCTGGCCTAGAGTACTACATAAAGGCAGAAGTGAAGAGGAGTTGTCTCCCCGGAAAAGAATGTAACAATTAATTGTGAAAAAAAATCGTCATTAAGTCGTTCTAGGTTCTTATTCAAGTCGGCATCACGTTCTTATTCAAGTTCTTATTTAAGTTCTTAACAAGTTTTTATTCAAGTTCTTAACAAGTCAACATCAAGTTTTTAACAAGTCATCATCAAGTTCTTAACAAGTTCTTATTCAAGTACTTATTCAAGTACTTATTCAAGTTCTTAACAAGTCGTCATCAAGTCGTCATTAAGTTCTTATCAAGTCGTCATTAAGTTTTTATCAAGTCGTCATCAAGTTCTTATCAAGTTCTTATTTAAGTTTTTATCAAGTCGTCATCAAGTCGTTATCAAGTTCTTATTCAAGTCACTTATAATTATTTATTAAGTTCTTGAAATATTATTCCATCTGAAATGGATCAAAATGATCTTTTGTTGTTGGCGGTTCTGGCATGCTTTTTTGTTTGGCTTCTGTATTTAGTGGTTGAGATTTTTTTGACTGCTTTGGTTTTTGCTGGCGTTGTTTATATATTTTATAACCGTAATAACCACCCCAGCAGCAATGACGCCAAAAATGGCAACTGTTTTAAATTCAATATTCCATGACGACTTTGGTGTTGTAGGTCTTGAATCAACTTGTGTATTTACAGCTGGCATTGAAACAACTGTTGGCGTTGGCGGTGTTATGTTTTCATTATGAGTTACATTCTGTGATTGCAACATTAATTTTTTTTGTTTGTTCCACTCTGCTAATTTTTTTCCTGCTGCAACACGCCCAGGATGAGGAGGCTTTTTACTGGTCACTTTCTCCACCTGATTCAATGTTTTCTGATTCTGCTGATTTTCTGGCTCGGTCATTTTGAAGGGAAACAAAATCTATATGATTAAAAGTAATTAATCCCATGATTAATGGCGATAACAATGTTCCAAATCTGTAATATAGATCACATCCTAGAGACTCTAATGACTTTGTTAAAACTGGATCCTGCATTAAATCATACATAAAATCTTGTTCAGAATCAATGGGAGCAAATCTACTAACTAGTTTAGTGTACAAACTAAGAACCGTTTGCCCAACACTTTTTACCATTCTTGACCCCAGTTGCGCTTCATACCTGTTGTGATACTTTACAATGTCTTGTGGCGACATCTGTTGTATCTGTTCTATGCTGAATTCATTTCCAAGGTACTGTTTTGTTTTTCCACATGCTGCTAAAGAATACAGCCTTTCCTTTTTAGGCATAATAGCTTGGTCATCAACTTGATCATTTGTAAGTTCAGGAAGTAAATCATCGCAGTTCATGTTTTATTAATGAATAAATATTATTTTATTTTTTAAAAATGAGCACCGAAAAAACTATTACTAACCTTGTATACCATTCTGCTGTTATTGGAGGCCTAAGTGTAGGATACACAATGCTTGGTAAAAGCCTGTTAAAAATAAAACCAGCAGATCTTGGCAAACTAGACTTTGAAGACTCAGCAAAGCTGATTGCTGTTATTACAGCTTCATTTGCTACGAAAGATTTTCTAGTTAAGCAAGGAATAATTCCAGACAGTATCAATATGTAAAATTAAAAAAATACATTTATAAAAATGGCTTCACTCGTAATGATGATTGGTGGCGCTGTGGTTAATGCGCTTGCTTTTAGCGGAAGTAATTACGCATTTAGTAAACTACGGGATGACGGCGAGAGAAAAAGACATAACAAAGCTATGGAGCAACTAGCCGCAGCACAAGCTGCGTATGAAAAGCAGAGAATTGAGCAGTTAGATTTTATTAACGATGAACTGAAAAAACAGGGACATGCAGCTTACACATTTAAAGATGTTGATCAAGCAATAAAAGAATATTATCTTGTAACAGGCAAGCCAATCGAGACATTGCCTCCACCAAAATTCAGCGATTTTTATCAACCATCAGAAAAACAAAAGATGCAAGAAATATTGTTTATTGCCTTTGGCATGACTGTTGTGTATTTTGTTGCGCATAATATTGGCTGAATAAAAATGAACAAGATCTATTATTCGCCAAAAGGATATTGGAAGGGAATAACAGCAATTAAAAAGCTAAGCCAAGCAGCTGGAGTCAGTGAACAAACAGCAAAGGAATGGTTATCTAAACAAGCGATTTGGCAAATTTATCTACCAGCGCCTAAACAATACAGAGACCACACTTTGTGAATATAACTCCAAACGACACCCATCAAATGGATCTTCTATATTTACCCCATGATACGATTAGACGAAAAAGATTTAAGTACGCACTTACAGTCATTGACATAGCTTCAAGATACAAAGATGCGGAACCATTAACACAAAAGAGTGCTTCTGCTGTTGCTGTCGCTATACAACTGATATATCAACGAGGACCCTTAACTTATCCTCGCATGATTCAAGTCGATGATGGGAAAGAATTTAAAGGACAAGTGAATCAATTATTGTTAAAACATAGAGTTACCATTAAAAGAGGCATTCCGGGTGTTCACAGATCACAGGGTTTGGTTGAAAACTTTAACAAACAGTTATCTGAAAGACTTTTCTCCTACCAGTATCACAGAGAGCTGATTGACAATTCTCGCAACACAGAATGGGTTAGAAGGCTGCCCTCAGTTTTGCGCGCAATGAATAATGAAGAATTTAAAGGGCTAAAACCAGTACAAGCAATCAGAAAACAAACAATAAATGTTGTTGAAGGAGAGTCTTCATCAAGCAAACTATTGCCATTTGGTTTAAAAGTGAGATACCTTTATTCGCCGGGAGAAGCGGAAGGGGACACTCGCATCAGGGCAACAGATCCAGTTTGGAGTGTTGATCCATATGAGATAAAAAAAAATTGTGAAAATGAATCCGCCCGTGTATTATTTACGAGAAACTGACGCAACAAAACGACCAGCCCCCCGAAGATCTTTTGTGAAGGAAGAACTGCAGATAATCCCTCCAGACACAGTTCCAGTCGCTTAATTATTTTTTAATTTAAATTAAAATGGCGGCAAGAATGGAAAAGGAAGAATCCTTACGTAAAATGGCACTGGAAGCAAGAATGGTGAAGGAAGAGTCCTTAGAAATAATGCGAGAAATATTTGATTATAATCTTGCTATTAGACTAATATTTAAGAAGATTGATCATGCCATGCTAGACAAAACCTCAAATTTTGATTGGGAGCAAGAATATATTAAAAAGATAAAAAAAATTCGAGCGCATTTAGCAGTAATGGATAATAATTTGGTTGAATTGGTTGGTGATATAGTTAAGCTTAACGAACTGTTTTAATCTACGCAAATACATTTGGGTTTAAAATGGAAGCTCAAAGGGAAATGGCAGAAAAGGCAAAGGAAAAGTCTTTAAAATTAATGCAAGATTTATTTGAGTATCAGTATATCATTAAAGAAGTATTTGAGAAGATTGACAATCTCTGGCAATCGCCAGACAATCGCTTTAAACCCCAAAGCTTTTATTTTGATTTATGGAAACATGAATATTGTGAAATGACAAAAAAAATTAAAGCACATCTAGCATTAATAAATAATATTAATTTTGCTAAATTAGATGATGATATAATTGAACGTGCGATTGCTGAAACATATAAGCCCATATGATTATACTATTCTCCAATGACCAATTGCATATGAAAACTCTGGATTAACAAATACTCTTTTTGTGTTAGTGCGGTCAAGAGACCGTTTTGTTACAACTGTTGTGTTAATCTCATGCAGATTAGATCGCAGCTTGTAATTGTCATGATGAAAAGTCTTATTGCCAAACAATGCTTCTTTGTAGTTGTCATGGGTTATGCTTGACTGCACAACACTACGAGATATTCCCTTTGCTTTTTTAACAACTTTTTTTTGGCTTGAAAGACTGTACATTTTCGACCTCAAACCAACAAACTCCTTGATCACCTCTCCAGATAATTCATCCTTCATCTTACCTAAAACCTTCTTATTAATATCTGAATGCAAAGGCGAATCTTTAGGGTAATCAGATGTGTCGTACCATCCAGCATGCTCTTTTGCTACTTCTAATTCCATGTCTTTGTAAAAATCTTCAGTAGGGATGTCGATTACAAAGGAATCTGTATCTGTGTACAGAACTCTGGACTCTGGATACAAGGGTTTAAAGTAGTCATAAAGAAATTCTAACATCAAAAGCTTCGACAGCTCTAAAACAGTAAACCCAATAAAAACGGGCTTGTCCAATTTGACTTTCTTTTTTTTCATCATTATGCCAAAAAGCTGATCATGAAATCTTCTGAAGTCCTGATAATTAGGTTTTGAAGTCAACTTAATTGCAACGTTTTCTCTGGTGACCAATCTAACATCTTTACGCTTGTGCGGATTTTCCATAGTCTTTCCAAAACAGCTGTTGTTCATCAACTTGAAAAAGTCTTTTTCTGAAGCATCTGCGGATTTAGTTCTGAGATCAGTGTTCTTCATGATGTATGGTTTCATGAACTGTTCTTGATCAAAAGCAATTATACGATGAACAGCTGTCAACTTTAAACCATGTCTTAAATAAAATTGAAGAAGTCTGTAATGACAGACATAATTTTTTTTGTCACGAAGATTAGGCACAAGTTTAGGCGGTTCTGTCATTGCCATCTTTAGACTTTCTGCCGCTAATGGATAGTCATTATGGTAATCATGAAGTTCATGAGGATATTCTAAATCAACTTCTAGAATGAGACCTCTTTTACGATCAGCTTCTAGAGTAGGTAGCCATTTTAAAAACTTTTGAATGTCTTTTACAGTGTACATTTTAAAGTTGCGTAATGGAAGTGATTGCGCCATTGCCCATCCATACAGATTGTTTGCATCTAAATACATAAGATAGTTAGACCTTTTACTTGGATCATAGTCGTCCAAGTATTTGTTGTTTGCTTTACAGTAATGGTGCGATGCCATACTGATTCCCCACGCAATCCGTTTTCAATCATCTGAAGCATTGGCAGGTCAGACAATAAATCAATTTGTACTCCAGTAAATTTTAAGAAAGCGTCCCAGCTCATCCCGGGCGCAGAAATGTAATGCGCGGGATCCAAGCTGTAATGTTTCATGCAGGTCTTTCTGTAATTTTCAAAGACGTCTGCCAACAAACAGGTATCCGCCATTAAATAGGAATCATGATAGTCTCCCATCGTTTTACACTCTAACTTCTGCCACGCATCTTGAGCATAAGAATAATCAGAATCACTGATGTCCTTTCCTCTAAGACTACTAAAGAACGCGCCTTTAGGTGGAAGGGCTGGGTTATCAAACCTTTCCCAACTGTTCATGTACTCATAAGGGTAAACGCCCTTTCTAACAAGAGTTGGGTCAAAATATTCTTCTGTTATTGGGCAGGACTTTAAGGATCCTGCCAGTGACTCTAAACTCCCCATCAGGTGTTGCATAGAGTCATAAAAAGATAAATTATTTAAAGTGAAACACATGTACTTTTCTGATGACTGCGCAATGCATGACACCCTAAAGGCGCTAGTTACTGCTTGCATTATAAGGTGAGAGTCGTAACCTCGCAAGTTGTGAAAGAATATAGGAAGTCTCCAAGTCCTAGGATCAAACTTTAGTTGAAGATTGCAATTGTTATGCGCTGCTCCTCTAAACTTTCCGCTAATGTGATCATGGTCTCTTACTGTTGGATTTAAACTTTTAGGTGTTAGCTCTAAACCACAAATCCAACAGTGAGTGGCTGAGTCATAGCGATCTTGATCTTCGGGGGTCATCTTAAGATCGGATAAGAATAGATTATTAGAACAGGCATTACGAACTTCTTGCATGCGTTTTAAGAAATGTTTTGCTGCATGTGGTCCTCTGTATAATTCTGGCTTTGAATGTTCACCATCTGACCTGACAACAATAAAGGCAAATGAACAAATCTGGTGGTTATTCATTATAACTGTTTTTGGTAAATGTTTTGGAGCTGGTCCTTCATAAGGAACAATAAGCGACTCGAAGTCTGCGTAAACAACATATGGAGACCTCTGGAGTTTTTTGTAATTCTTAAAACTAACCTTACTGCCTTCTCTTGGCATAATTAGTTCTATATTGCAGCCAACTGGGCTGAGACAATGTTTTACATGTTCGCTCGCAGCTTGAACAGACGGAATTCTTGTTAAACATTTTCTACAAAATTCTTGTTTGCTATGTTGTTTTGTAGTATGCACTAGTAATCTACTCATTGTGCGTATTAGAGTGTAGTGCAACCCATTAAGGCTTTGCATTAGGAGTAAGTCTACATGAGTTTTGGTTGGTTCGCCTATTGTTGGACTGTTCTTTGACACTCTAATTGGCAGAAGGTTGGTTTCTTCAGACCATGTGTAGACATTAACAGTTATTGGTGGATTTTGTTTTTCAAACTGATCAATTTTGTCTACAGCCATAGGAAATTCAAGGCCGTTAAAGTTAAGATCATTGGCCCACTGTAAATAGTTAGATACTCTCTCTGCATTTTTGGCAACGTGATGCAGCCTAGCAAGAACGCACCACATAAAACATTTGTCGTCTGAATTTTTTATGTTCAAAACTGCTTTCTTTGCAACTAATGTTGGAGGCAGTGGAATGTAAGACTTGCCTACAATCGGCTCATACTTAGCCTGTCTTAATCTGATGTCTAGGACTTCACCCTCTGACCAACCAGAGCCTCTCATTTTAGCTGCTTCAGAGGCTTCATTAAACTGTGTAAGAAGTTGATCTGCCCAACCGGGTGTTAAGTCATTATAAGAAAGAATAGTCTGCTGTTTAGTTGAGACCCAGACTTCTAGATTTTCTTCGTTTATTGTTATATAGTCGATTAAAACAACTATCCTTACTTTAACTGGAGGGTTTATTGTTAGTTTACTTGGAACTTGAGAAATAGCATGTACAACGCTTGCCTGCACGTTTGTTGGATCAATAACTTCTAAAACGACCTCATTTAAAGCTTTTGACAAACGCTCTTCCTCTTCCATTGCATCTAACCAAGAGTCAAAACTGTCATATATCTTATCCATGTTGAGCTTCTTTTCTAACTCAAAATATTTATTTAAATTAAAAAAAATACTTAATCAGAATCAATATCAACGGTCTTTTTGTGCTTGGACTCATAAACTAAAGTATAAACGCCCTTTGGTGTTGTTAATGTGAGCTGTTTAGAACAGAGTTTAATGTTTCGTTTACTTTTTTTAAACATTCCTTTTTTATCTGGTCGGTGTCTGGCTGTTGAGAAAAAGTTGCCCTTGCCTTTTTTTGAAGATCAAACTTTTGTCTTTTGTAGTCCTCAAAATCAGCCTGTAGGCGACTAAATTCTTCATCCGTGATGTTCGAGTCGGCAAGTGCTTTATTTATTGTCAGTTTGAAGGAACTAAGTTTAGCTGTTATTAGTTGAACTATAGCTGTGTGCTTTTGGAGTTTAGCTTTTATTTTTTTGCTGACAGCACCTGCAGCTAATGAACACAGGCCAAGAGTTAAAGACAAACCACCTAGAGGTATAGCTGCCGGCGCACCTACGCCTGTTGCTAAGAGACCTACATTTGTTCCTGCTGATAGAGCACTAGCTGTCGATGCTCCAGTATTAACATATGTAACAGCATTAAAGACAGCAGAATACCTTCGTTTGGTTTTACTGTATTTTGAAAGGTCCTGCTCTAGTTGGGTTTGCATTTGTGTTATGTTTGTTAATCTGAAAGTTTTTATGTCTACAGCAACAGAGTTCTCTTCTTTGGGCACTTTTGGATAAACCTGAACAGACATGCTTTTTTTAAAAAATAAAAATAATTTAGTATTGGATATCTTTTAATCTGTTATCTTTAATATTCAGCTGCGCATCATATATTAAAAACAAATGTACATTAAGTGGTTTATCACTCTCTTTTTCTTTATCAATTTGAATGTTTATTACGTCTTTAACTGTTCTCCCACTCCCATGCAACTGATTATCCTCTGTTGACCTTAGGTCAATCCATAAACCGTATTTCGTTGTTAAATATTCATCAAGTCTAACACTGTGAAGGTGTAGATCTTTAGACACAAGGTCTACTGTTGGACTTCTAGACCTCCCGCCTCCAAACAATTTTCTTATTTCATCAAAATGATGATAAGGTTTAAGCCCGCTACCGTAGACTTGGTTAGGACTACCCTCAATTGAACATTGTACTTTAGTTATTTTAGGATTAATAAACTTTTCACTTTGTCTTTTGAATGGTTCTTCATCTTCACACAGCAATAAAATACCTTTAAGGGATCTTGCTGTGGCACTAAAACTAAAGTTCCATATTGTGTCTGCCCTTCTTTTAGGATATTTAGTATGATGAATCACTCTTTCGTAATATATTGCTAATCCTGACTGATATTGTTGCTCAATCAGCCTTGCTAAGTTAGGGTTGCTAACAATGTCAAACTCTAACGAGATGTCGAAAATGCTGTACTTGGAATCAGTGTCTGTAGATTTAATGACACGTTTGTATTCATTAAAAGTTAGTTCATATGACAATCTGTCTTTTAATGCTCCTTGAAAGTATGGCGCATGCGCTTTTAACAACTCAAAATCTAAGGGTATGGAAAAGCGATTTCCATAAGCAAAACTTACAGCTTCATACTTGTTGCCGGCTTTAGCGTCTTCGGCGTCTATTCTGTGTTTTAGTGCTTCGTTATTTTCGATTCCTTGAAACGCAAGATCGGCCCTTTCATTATCGGTTAGCCATAGATCAGAATAGATTAGAAATATGTCTGCATTGTGTAAAGAAAATATTTCTTGCCCTCAAGTTTTATAGAAATTTTCTTAACTATTGCCCGTCCCAGATTCTGGACTACTGTCCTGTTTGGGTCTGTTGCTGAATCAAGTTCTATTTTAAAAGTAAGCCGTGCAGATCCCGGCACAATCACTTCATCTGCTCCTAGGTCTGGAAATTTAACAGTAAGAATTTGATCTGAATCAATAGTAGATGGATTATTTGGAACAATAATATTCTGTTTATTTCCCTTCACGCCATGGGGATCTTTCAGTCTTCTATGCGGGTCAAGAATCGAACCATATGCTTGTGACATTTTTTTATAAAACAAAATAAAAAGTTAATTATTTAAAAACATGGCAGAAGAAGATTATGATGTTTTTGATCCTGGAGACGACATGAGTGAAATGACTCCTTTGACACATCCATTACAATCATTGCGGCGTGAATTAACAGAAAGTAAGGTCAAATCATTTTATCAAAGTTTAGGCCAAGAACCTCCCGAATTTATAGACCCTAATGATTTTGAAACAAAAGATGACCATTTGTTTTTTAAAAACGAGCAAGGACAACCTGTACAGCTTACATCTAAACCAGACCCATCAAAGTTTTTAGCAAAGACTACAATTAGACAAAGGCTCAGTGTGAGCGATCAAAATCGCCTTGGCATTGCTAAACCGCGAAGATTAGACAGTGAGGCAGTTGCTAAACTTCAAAACACACTACAGGAACTCCCAACAGATAACCAAATGCAAAACATGGAACTTAAAGATTTAAGCCCAACAGCAGACAAAATAATAGAAGCAGAAACCAGTTTTTCAGAAGAAACAGTATTAAAAACTATGCACGATCCGCCGCTACCTATGAGAGAAATAACGGCCCTTGATCATACTTTGAGAAGCATCAGAGGCGAATTAACAAACAATTTAGCAAAACTGGGTGAACTAGATGAGCATATAAAAAGAGAAAAAGAAAAACTAGTTGAGGCTGATGACCACAACTTAGGACCTAGTGTTAAAGAAAGAATAACACAAAGACTAAAAGATCTTGAACAAGAGAGATCAGCAAGACTAGAAGTGTTGTCTAATAACCGAGAACAATTACGAACTCAAGTGAGCAGAATAAGAGAAACTATCCAAAGAATTTTATATGAAGACACAACGTTAGCAGAACGAATAAGAACACTGTTTAGAGAGCAAGGTGTCACATTAGCAAGTGTTATAACAGCCTTAGGATTTGCAATAAGTACACTGGTGTTGGCTATTACAGGCGGTGGTGGTGGGGGAGCAGTGCCACCAGGCCCGCCAACTCCGTCGTCAGATAAATCATGGGTAAAAAAACAACTCGATCACCTTGCAAACTTACTAAAAAAATTAGCCAGTAAGGCAATAGATTCTTTGCCTGGTATAATAGGGGGGATTGTTAGCTGGCTTTTGTCTGCCGCAAGTAAAGTAGTTGGCTTTATGGCTGAGCACTTATGGGCATTAGTTGCCTTAATAGTTGGGTTAATTTTTAGTAAGATTAAGACCAAGTAATCCTAGGGCAGTTAATCCAATAACAAGTGCCGTCTTTTCATATTCATGGTCATCATGAACAAAGTCCGCGTCTTCAATGGCCTTTGGGCTTTGGGCCTTGGGGATTGGATGACTTAATCTTGGGGGGCCATCTTGTTTTTTTTATTGTTTGTAATATTACTGGCTCAGAATTTATGTCGTTTTGTCCAACCTTCTGTTCATTTCCTGCAACAAGGATTTCATTGTTGTAGTTTATTATTGTTCCTACCTGGAGCCTGAGGTCAGAAGGTAGCATGTATAAACCAGTGCCGACAGCAAAGTCTACTTTCGATCTTGCAAATTGTAAAACATTTTGGTACCTTTTAATACTTGAAGGCAAATCAATTGCAGAATTAATGGCGTCCTCTAAATTTGCTAAATACTGTTTTTGGGCATCAAAGCCAGTAGAAGGATCAATTATGTTTGATCTCGTTTGTGCTTGCGAACCTAGCAAACACCAAACATAAGTACGAATAGAGTCGTTTATTCGTTCTATTCCCGCTCTAGTTAGGCCCTTAGAAGTATCCAAAATAAATGTTGTCCATGCTGTTTTATGCTCTTGCTCTATGGACCCGAGGTGAACAGTTGTGCCTGAAGAGAAAGATGTGTAAGGAGGATTCCAATCATAGTTATACTTTCTGTGCACGCCCCAAAAATAAAGGGTGCCTAAACCATGATTAAGATCCAACTTTTGTCTAAAGTCTGTCTTTGGGTCAATATCAAATTCGTTACAGATCCTTTCAAAAGCCTTGTAATCTATTCTGTTGCTGAATGGATTAAACGTTTTGTCATTTGGTAATGGCGCTTGCAGTTCAGATAAAATACGTCTGAAGGTGTAATAAAAATGAAATCTATACACTGACCTCACCAAAGGAACAGGATGATTTAAATGATCAGCATACGACACTCCACACCCAGTTGATGCGCAAAACACAGCAAAGTTTAACTGGTTCTGATAAAACTGCATCGGATGACTGAACCACACTTTCAGGATGTGGTCTTTTTTAATAGGAGGGTTAAGATATCTGTTTAATGGAGTACTAACCTTTACTTGAAAGGCGTCAGACTGAGTCACAGAAATATCAAGGGTGTCAGTTGTTATATTTTTAAGATTGTAGTGCGGCCCAACAGAATATTTTGCATTAGTATATTTGAATGCACTCATTTTTAAATTTGTTTTAAAAATGTTTGTAACAATAACAACTCAAGACAGTCCTTCGTTTTTAGAATATGCTATTGATAATAACTGCGGAACCCAAAGGGTCGCACTCCATGAAATTTTTTACAAAGTCGTATGGTTTAATATAAGTGAATCCAAGATGAATAATACGATTCGAAAAGTTGTCAATAGAGAAACCTTAGTTAGCCAGTTAACCATACCTGATGGTTATTACGGGTTTTGCTCGCTAAAAGAAGCAATGAGTATCTTCGACATTACTCTCAAACTTAACAATGCAAATTTGAAAATAATGTTGACATTCAAACCTGAAGAAGAAGAAGAAGTAGAATACCTTTTTGATGGAGAGCTAGCTAAAATGTTAGGCTTTGCAACTAACAATCAAGTCAGTCATAGTTTTATAGTTACACCAGACAAAACTACTTATGAGGGAGAATATCCGCTCGATCTTGCATTACATTCATTACTCTATGTTCATTTGGACGAGCTGAGCACTGATGAAAACTTATATGATGGAAGGCCCTCAACTGTTTTAAGAGCTCTTCCATCAGGGAAAGCTGCATATTGCGATTATGAAATTATACAATTCCCTAATTTACAGTTTAAAAGATTAGCTTGTGGGAGGGTCGGATCGTTTAATATAAAAATCAAAGACCAAACAGGAAAAGTCGTGAAATGTGATAACCTGCACATTGTTTTAGAAATAAAATAATAAGGTGTACTAAAAATAATGTCTCGTGGGCCAGAAGAATCAGGAGTTACATTAGCGCCTGAGAGGTGTGTAACTTTAGAATTAAAAGACCTTGCAGACGTTGAGGACTTTGAACAGAACGGTGAGATAGGCACTTTGTATGGTTTTGAGTACACTAAAGATGGTTATTATAAGCGCAAAGAGGTTGACGACAACAAAAGGTTTCCTAAACTAGAACAACTACGCAATCTAGAAGCAAATAATACAGGTCAGTATGAATATAAAATAGTTCGAAAAACTGACAACAAATGGCACTTAGAACCATATTTAGAATGGGACATAAAATTTGAATTCTTAAGCCCATTTACATTTTTTGACCGTCAAAAAAGTTTCAGAAAAGCATTGAACTCTGGCCCTTTACATGTAAGTCTTATGCCAGAGGACAACAGTCGGAAAGAGATCGAAATAAAGCCGTTTGGGGACAAACAGTACATCCTCCACAGAAGAGAATCGGTTTTAAAGAAAGCTTCTACAAAATTACAGTTCATTCCACGCACAAAATTAGGAGACACGTTCACAATGATATTTAAAATTTCTGTCTTAAAAGATGAGGCGAGAAATGGAGCTCTGGGCGTCAGTGACAATCTTATGAAAGGAATTCTTATTAGCTGGCAAAACTTAGACGTTGACAAACTTAAAGTTACTGTCGTCGTTCTTTACAATGGCGAGGATATTAAGGTCATAACAACAAGCAACAAAATTGATATTAGTCTAAATAGAAACGATCTTACAGAACTAAACTGGATTAATCTTACACATTTAGACCTTATAGGTTTTTATTATACTGAACAAGTTTTGACAGAGAGTATGATAAAAACAATAACTGGATTAGATTAAATTCTGTTTTAAAACTA
Source organism: Conus canariensis (assembly GCA_033310375.1). Classification (NCBI taxonomy): domain Eukaryota; kingdom Metazoa; phylum Mollusca; class Gastropoda; order Neogastropoda; family Conidae; genus Conus; species Conus canariensis. The sequence goes on along the minus strand of CM065735.1, from coordinate 25,751,633 downwards.
TGGAGCAGACGACTTTGGTGTCAATGCCAATGTTAAACTTTATGACAAAAACCCCTCATTGTTCATTGATTTGTGGACAGACTGGTTGTGGAAAAACAATATTTGTCCTCGACCTATTACAAACAGTTTATCGTTATAATTTTGATCATATAGTAATTTTCTGCCCAACACTTAAATGGAACAAAGCATATAATGATAGAAGGTTTATATGGACGGATGATAATATATATTTGATTGATCCCAGCAATAAGCTGAGTGAGTGTTTAGAACACTTTTATAAATTGTTTGAGGGAACGCAGACACTATTTATTATAGATGACTGTTCAGCAGAAAGAGACATAGTTGAAAAGAGAAACACTTTGTCAAAACTAGCTTTCAGTGGAAGACATGCTGGGATAAGTGTGTGGATTCTATGTCAAAAATATAACTCAGTTTTAAAAGACTTTAGAGAACAGTTAAAGACTGTAGTTTTATTCCACATGAAAGACAGAGACGCATTTGATGAATGTATGCGTGAAAATGATGTTATTGAAGACGATCAAGAAAAACGAAGGATTAAGCAAAAACTAAAGTCTCAAAAGTTTTCTAAATTAGTGTTAAAAACAGATAATCCTACACATTATGTATGTTTGTAAAGTGTTTACTATTAGAGAACTATAAAATAGGCATTCTGGGTAAGCCGGCGGAGCAACAGCGAAACCGGCTGAAGCCGGTTGGAGCTGGCGGAGGTGGGTGAGCCAGAATGCCTATTTTATAGTTCTCTGGGTTTTCAAAATGTACCAGTTGTGCCTTGATATTGTACCATGTCAGTCCACACAAAAGCAAAGCGAAAATGGTAACGATGTTAGCCCACATTTAATATAAAACTCTCTGACATAAATTAAGCATACAACATGAACAAAAACAATTAATAGCAAACTTCTTGTTGCTTTAAAAATAATTTTAAAACAGCAAAATATATATCATGATTATTTATCAATTAATTTTGATAATTTTTGTCTCTAACATTGTGTCCAGAAGTGTTCAGATATGACATAGACCTAATTAATAACAAAAAAGGCTATTTGCTCAAATGCATCGACATGAAAAATGGAGAAAAAAAATGTTTTCGCGTTTGAAACTTAAAATGACCTTTTGTGACATCTTGTCACCTTGTGTCTCTATTCTTTTCATTATTTACAGAACTCGCAAAAGAACAGGTCGGCATGGACATCAGTGTTAGCACATGCTTCATGGACCCACTGCTGGCATGAACAACACTGGATCATATCTTCTTTCCTTGCTTCTGAGCAAATGAAACAGAACCAGTCTCTGTCTGATGAGGCTTCGGGCTTTTCACGAGATGCCTTTGTTTTCTTCTTTTGCATAGTTTGTTTTGCACTGATTTTCCTTGTGGATGCAGCTACTGCATCCTTGTATGGGCTAGCTGTAAGAATTTCTGCACGAGAGGTCTTCTTAGCCCTCAGTGAATTCTGAGAAGGAGCTACAGTTGGCAGAAGCACTGATGTGGGTATCGCCACTGCTACTGGTCGGAAGTCTGCACTGAGACCTGGGTCTGCAGCTGAATCTGCGTTCGGAATAATGGCTTGGTAATGTCCGGCGTGCTCGTTCACTCGGGTGAATGCAACAGAGACAGGCTGAGCGTGGAATTCCTCTCCATACTTTCGTATGTAACCCGACGACATGTTGTGCACGTGTATTGGTCGCTCTAAGACCTTGCTGGTGGCCATCACTTCGAATTCCCCTGGTAGTGAGGTCTGCTTTGCCATATGTTTCAGTCTCTCTGTCATTGTTTTGAAGCTCAGCTGTCGAGGCATGTCAGCACAGACACCGTCTCCTTCAATGTCGTCAAAGGTGTGTAGATTTTCCAGCATCAATTTAATTGTCTGTCCACGACGATTGTCTGCCAGGATTTCTTCTCGCGCATCCAGTGCTTCCTGGCTGGGATATCCATTAACATCTCGGTCAGCAGACTGCAGGTCTTCTTGAAGTGAAATGCAGACGCTTCGAAAGAAGCAACGTCCATCAGAGGCTGTTGGGATGATGATCGTGCCTTCCGTGGATACAGCAGACACATGTTCATCACCAGAACGTTTTCCTGGAAGAGTGGGTGGGCCTATGTGTCTCTCTGGAGCAGGAGCACATGGGCATGATGGCTGCTGTGGACATATCTGCGCTGGTTGGGAAGACTGACTGTTGTGGATGTTTGCTTGTGGGCAGGATGAAGGAAACTTCTCTGGGTGTTTTGGAAGCTTTGGGGGACGAGGGGGAGGACAGGGGGCCCTGGGTGGAAGGGGAGGTGGCTGACTGGGCGAGGTGTAATCTGGCCGTGGAGGCACTGGTGGTGTGGCACTACTCTCTTTCGCCTCTGTTGGCCTTGGAGGAACAGGCAGTGGTGGAGGGGACGCGTAGCCATCAGAGGGCAGAAAGTCATGCTCTTCAAAGACATCTCTCGAGCAGGGCCATATTCCACAGCGAGAAAATCCTCGAACAGCTGTTGGCATGGTGGCTGCCTTCATGTATGCTGTTGAAAACAGACTGCAGATGTTGAAGACACTGATCTTGGATCCTGGGTGTGATCTCATCCACTGTTCAGCAGCCTGGTTGAAGTAGCACTTGAGTGGCTTAAAAAAGGCAACATCAAGTGGTTGCATGCGGTGAGTTGTGTGAGGCGGTAGGGAGATCATGATGATGCCATGGAGTTTGGCAAGTTCAATTGCTTCGAGATTCTTGGTGTGTGCACTGGGTCCATCCAGTATCAAGACTACGGGTTTTTCTTGGCTTGGCCTGACATGGTTAATGAAATGTTTCAACCACTCGACAACGGTTGTCTGGTCCATCCACCCTGACTTGCTTGATGTCACCAAACTTCCAGGTGGGGCACCTTCCTTCAGGGCCTCATGCATCCGCTTCCTCTTGAACAACACGAGGGGTGGCACATAGTTTCCTGCCGCGCTGACACAGCACACGACTGTTGTGTTGACACCTCTCTCACCACTGGTTGTGGCACCGACTCTCCGTGCCCCTTTCTTGGTGATAACCTTTGGTGGTTTATGCACTGTGCTAAGTCCAGCCTCATCGACATTGTAGACCCGGGTGCTATCTATCTCATTCTCCTCAAGGACTTTCTCATAGAGTTCAAAGAAATGGTTGACAGCCTGCCTGTTGAATCCCTCTTTCCTAGCTTTGGATGTAGGTTCTGGTTGACGCAGACAGAGTTCAGGATGCCTTCGCAGGAAGCCAGTGTACCACATCTTTCCAGCTTTCTTTTTTTCCTTATTGAACACATGGGGAATGCTGTTTTGCTCTGCAATTTCAAAAGCCAGAGACATGAGGTCCATCCTAGTTATGCCAAACATTTATGCTGCTGCAGAAGAAGCACAGTCTCGACTAGTTTCTTCTCCACCTGGTCTGTGAGCGTGCATGTCCGTCCAAGACGCTTTGTAGAACCATTTGCGATTTTGTTTTTTTGCAGTAGATGGCGTTTGAACGTCGGCTTTGGTATGGAAAAGAGTTCGCATGTTGCGTTTAAGCCTTGATCCCCTCTCTTGAAAGAAGCCAGGGCTGCCTCCATTTGTTGTTCACTCCATTTCCCATAAGTACTGAAACATAAAAAAGCCATTGTAAATTCGCAGTTTCTACATACTTTGTAGTTATTATCGTAATCACATAGTAATTGAAAAAATAAGAATGGCATTTATTGAATAGCAGCTGAAAGACTAAAAGAGGATGCTGAAAATAATGGTCCTGGTATAAACGGTCTGATGATGCTTGATTCGAACCATAAACATGACAAATATGTTCCCTAATCAATCCCCTCTGCACCACAAAACTTTCATTGGTGGGTTTATGTGGTGACATTTTATCTGGCTAAATCAAGAACAAGTGAGCAATGTATAACATGATTATCTTAGAAAACGATATACTATATTATGTCAGTCAGCAAACTAACACACAATGAGAACAAGGAGGTGATAAAGGAAATTAATCCTGTGAAGAAAAATCTAAATCCAATTCAAAAACTACAATATGAATGCTAGCAAGACTAGAAAAAGACTAAAAATTACAGTTTGAAACAACACTTTCCTATAAAAATGCTACAAAACAACACCTTTGCATATGCAAAACAAAATATAAATTGTACCATGTCCCTATAAATTGTACCAGTGGTACAAATTGCAATACTCTAAGTGGTACGATTTCCAAGCAACAGGGTCACCAAAATCAAATCTCCAGATCTGAAATGTGTGTTGTGTGTAGACCATGATGACTTAGAGTTCATTTGTAGTTTAAACATGACTTTCCGGACAACAAAATTCAGCTCAAGGAAAACTACAAGTACTTTGTAGCAGTAACATTAACATTGCATACAAAATAGAAAAAAAAGCATGAAAAACAAAACGTACTCACCCTTTTTTGTTCCCTCCAGCTTCAGCCATCTTGTTTGGTGCATTGATACTGCAGTGACATCAGTTCTAATAATAGAAACCAATCAGGAGTTGTAACACAGCAGATTGGCTGAAATGATAAAAGTACAATTTGAATACTGGTACAAATTCCAAGCCTTTACCCTACTACTAAGCTTACCCCTTGCATGCGCAGGCTACAGTACATAATTTCCTTGGCATAACTGTTACAGTCATTTAAGCTACACACAAAAAGTTAAGGATCACTTTCACAAACATTCATAACTGTCAAAATAAGAAAGTCAATGCGTTGAAGTTTGGCCAACATTTAATTCCATTCTTTAGTGATAACGATACACAATTGCCTTCAATCTCGAGCAATCGTTTGGTGTGTACATTTGATTAAAGTGGGTACGTATCCAAATTTGATTTCCCAAAGTCATTGAAATCACAAGACAGGGCATACTGATGCTCCCAAAAGCTCAATAATGCGTGTAACCACCATGGCTGTTCTGGCACTCGACGTAGCGAGTCCTCATCGAGTTGACCAGGTTGGTGAAGATCCTCTGTGGAAGCGCCTGCCACTCAGCCTGCAGCATCTGGTAGAGGTGTTGGGCATCCCTGGGAGGGGGGTGGCTCCTCACTTTGCGATCCAGCTCATCCCAGAGGTTC
>CM065735.1:25729055-25736555 GCA_033310375.1 Conus canariensis | reverse complement strand
GTGTGTGTGTGTGTGTGTGTGTAGAGAGAAGAGAGAGAGAGAGAGAGAGAGAGAGAGAGAGAGAGAGAGAGAGAGAATTTTCATTTTGCAAAAGAAAGGTTAAACTAACAGTGCAACTCCTCACCCGTTTCTCATATATTAGGGAAATTACTGAGCGGTTTGCCTCTCAGGACATGTTGAAGCTTGATTTGTTGCACAGTTAGTTTCACACATAACGCACATTTCACAACAGATGGACATATATGGTAAACATACAGGACATCTAAAAAAAAAAATCTTGTAGAAATAATTTGCATTTGGAAGGTACTCCAAACTCTTCCATGGTACTACTCCAGTGTTAGAGGCGCTGCATTCTCAACGATCCTTAATGATTAATTTCAACCTCATCAATGTAGAGACAACATTCGACCAAAGAAAAGACAATCCCAGGTTATTAAAAATAGCAGCGTGGGTGATCTCTCCTTGTGGATGGATTTGGTGATCTGAAGAGACAGACAGGTGTGTAACATATTGATCAATGTCCTTGGGCATAGCAGCTCCGAAATGCTTTAACTTTTGGTGCTTTGTATAATCACAGCTACATGTACACGGTTTCTTTAGGGTGTTATCAGATTATGAACCTCGGGGTCTGCGGGGGTGATCACTGATAGTGTTGACAGCCTGGTAGTGAAATCTAAGGGTTGACAACTCGGGCGTAAGAGCCCATCAGATTCCAGTTCCAGCTGGAGACATTCTTTTTCTGAGTTCCTGACCATCTTAAATGACAAGTCCGGTACGTCGGGCCAGTCCACCACGGCCACCTGTCGACCCCTACAGGTTTCCCTGGAGCTTCACTACGCTGGGGCGTGGATGAGGGACAGGACTGAAGAATGCAGACTGGAGTCTGTGGATCAGCTCTACACTGCATTCCTCCCTGAAGGAGATCTGGATTCTGTGGAGATGGGAGAGGAGTTGGACATGTCCTGGTCCAAGCCGGAAGATGGTGAGTTGCTGGACTTGGTCCAGCTGGTAGATACCGTCCTTTTGAACCTTCAGGTGAGACGTGAAGATAGTGAATTGCTAGACCTGGTCCAGGTAGTGGATACCGTCCTTTTGAACCTTCGGGTCAGACGTGAAGATGGTGAATTGCTAGACCTGGTCCAAGTAGTGGATACCGTCCTTTTTAACCTTCAGGTGAGACGTGAAGATAGTGAATTGCTAGACCTGTTCCAGGTAGTGGATACCGTCCTTTTTAACCTTCAGGTGAGACGTGAAGATAGTGAATTGCTAGACCTGTTCCAGGTAGTGGATACCGTCCTTTTTAACCTTCAGGTCAAACGTGAAGATGGTGAATTGCTAGACCTGGTCCAGCTGGTAGATGTTGTACTTTAGGTGAGACGTGAAAGATGGTAAATTGCTAGACCTGGTCCAGGTGGTGGATAAAAATCATCTCTAAACTCCAAGTGAAACCTGAAGATGGGGGGTTGCTGGACTTGGTCCAGCTGATGAATACAGTCCTGTATACCCTCCAGGTGAAATCTGAACATGGTGATTGGCTGGATTGGTCCAGTTGGTGGACATTGTCTTCTTCAACTTCCGGCTGAAAGCATTCCTGCCATGGGGTTCTGAAGTGGCTTCTCAAGAGTGACTTCCCTTATCCGTAGTTCAGATGGAGTACTGGTTTTCTTTTTCTTTCTTTTTTTTTTGTGGTCAGCTTGCTGCCTGTCGTGGAGGTTATGTCTGCATGTTTGTGGTCCTGGACGCCGCAGTGGGAGGGGATTCACCGACGAACCATATCTTAGCGGACCGCATCTTACTGACTTGTATTGCGGATCTGCAGATCCTGCCTCATGTCCTGCAGAGTTCGCTCCCTATCTGGTGTCTAGAGGCCCTGGAGACAAGACGGACTGTTTGGGAGGAAAACTGCGAGGGCTGGAAGGCTGCCTGTCTGATCCAGTATTTGAGTGACACGTTAGTGTATAGAGATGTGGCCAATGGCAACCGACTTGCAGTCCAAAGTGTGGAGTTTCGTAACAAACCAAACTCTTATTTTTCTTTATCCAGTTACCGATAATTGCAGAATCAGCAGCTAGCATGATCAGCATACGCAGAAAGGCGTCCCATCACCTATCGAATGACAGTAACATTGCACACACGCAAAGTCTGCTGTGTCATTTTCTTTTGTTTTAGAGTTGTTAAGTTGTAAGCAAGAATATGAGCGATGATGCGTCATGGACAAGTATCTGAAAGTGACATCCGCATCAGTCTAAGCTTGTCAAAAAGAGTTCATAAGAGTCAAATGGACAATGACCACTGACCATTTTGCTGCTACGTGTGGTTATTTTTTCTCTCTGAAAATTCGATTTGGTGACAGTCAGTTTTCACTTTTGTCGATCTGAAGAACTCCAGCATAAATATCGTCTTGCCTCCTGCCTGAATTTTCTACCGCTCAACAGGTACAGATAAAAGTTAGTGGCGCACACGGAGAACCACAGAAAGAGCGTTACTGTTTCCGCAAAGAACCGCTTCGCCTCGGACTCTTCATCAATAGTGTCGAGGTCGACGGCGCTCGTCCGTACACATCGTAAACACAAGTGGGAAAGGACTGGAGCAAGAAGGCCGATGATGTTAAAATGAGGGTCCTGGTCATAGTGTTCACCTTGCCGCTTCCTGAGCTTGTCTGCTGGTTCACAGTAGCCGTCATTTGGCGAGAAAGTCGCACGGCGACGATCACATGCCACACCAGAATAGAGTTCCCGACAGCCAGAAACAGAAACGGAATCGCCGATGCTATTGCCAGGTCCAGCCACGTGAAAATATCGATGAAATAGACGAATTGATCTCTGGCTAGACAATACCCGTACTCAGGCTGGTATTCCCAGGAGTATAAAGAGTGAAGGTTGACCACTGAAGCAACGACCACTATGACGGCCACGACGATCTTTCCTCTCCTTACGGTGCACAACACCCCCACACGATGCGGCGCCACCACTGACGTCACTCGCTGATACGTCATAGCCACCAGGAACCAGGCTGACGTCAAAGAGAACAAGTACATGATGGTGTAAGGGACGGTGCACAGGAGGTCGTGACGGAAGTAGGACACGGGCCAGGCGAAGGCCATGTCCACCCAGTACCAGAGGACGGTGGGCAGGGCAGGCACTGGTCAGACACGGCCAGAGCCGTGAAGTACACAGACAGACAGGCCGTGGACTGGGAGAACCTCATCCCCCGCATCACCACCACGATCATCACGTTGCCGAAGGTCCCCAACACCAGGAGCACGGGTGGCACCGCATTCCACAGGATGTCGGTGATGTTGTTCAGAACAGCTGCAGAGCTGGAAGCGCCCAGGCTACTGTTATCGGCCGCAGAAGCTGCTGCCGGTTGTATCGTTGACATCTCTACAAAGCTGACGGTGATAGAAGGTTACAGAGAATTTCTTGTTGTTGTTGTTGTTGTTGTTGTTGTTGTTGTTTGTTGTTTTCTTTCACGCTGAATTACTACGTCTTCACATAGTTTAGGTAATTTCAGTTCTTCATATTATGAACACCTGCAGTAGATTACATATGGAATGACCAAATGTGATTTAAATACGCCTTTTTGCGATTATAGATTATAGTTAGAATACTGAAATGCGATTTGCATACGCCTTTTTTCCGGCTGTAGATTATGGCTAGAATAATGAAATGCAAATACACGCTTTTTTCCGATGTGTAGATTATGGCTGGAATGTAGGCATCCTTCAGTCTCGGAAGACTATGGAGTTGCACTCTAGGTGTCTATTCTGGTACAGCGGCGGGTGTGGCTGGCCAGTCCGACACGGGAATGACAGTCCCTGTGGCAGAGGGCACAGTTGAAGTCTGACGCTGGTCTGTCTGCCTGGGCTGCAGCCTTTCTTCTCATTCTCTTTTCCCCGTGCTGCTGAGCGAGTGTCTCTTCGAACTTGGAGAGACTTTTCTGCACAGTCTGTCTCCAGGCTGACCGTTCGAGGGCTGTTGCTTCCCAGTTGTTCTGGTCGATGTTCAAGGCTTTTAGGTCCCTCTTGCACACGTCTTTGAATCGCAGCTGTGGTCTGCCTGTGGGACGTTTTCCCTGCACAAGTTCTCCATAGAGGAGGTCTTTAGGGATCCGTCCGTCAGCCACGCGCACGACATGGCCGAGCCAGCGCATACGTCTCTGTTTCAGCAGCGTGTACATGCTGGTGCATCCAGCTCTTTCCAGGACTGTGTTGTATGGGACCTTGTCCTGCCAGGTGATGTTCAGAATGCGTCGGAGGCTACGCATATGAAAAGCATTGAGCTTTTGCTCTTGTCGGGCACGCAAAGTCCAAGACTCGCTGCCATACAGGAGGGTGCTCACGACGCAGGCTCTGTAGATCTGGATCTTTGTGTGCTCGGTCAGCTTGCTGTTGTTCCATGCTTTCTTTGTCAGTCTGGTCATGGTGGTAGCTGCCTTGCCGATGCACCTGTTGAGCTCTGCGTCAAGTGAGAGGGTGTCTGAGATAGTTGAGCCCAGATAAACAAAGTCATGGACGACGTCCAGTTCATGGTCATTGATGCTGATGACTGGGGGAGAGTCAACATCCTGTCCCATGACCTGTGTTTTCTTCAAGCTAATGGTAAGCCCGAAGTCTTGGCAGGCATTGCTGAAGCAAGTCATGAGCTGCTGTAGGTCCTCGGCTGAGTGGGTGGTTACTGCTGCGTCGTTGCAAAGAGGAAGTCACGCAGGCACTTCAGCTTGACTTTTGTCTTGGCTCTTAGTCTGGAGAGGTTGAAGAGCTTTCCGTCTGTCCTGGTTCGGAGGTAGATACCTTCAGCTGCAGGACCAAATGCGTGTTTCAGCATCACAGCAAAGAAGATTCCAAACAGGGTGGGAGCCAGGACGCAACCCTGTTTCACTCCGCTCCGTAGGGTTTGAAGGCAGCTGATGTTGAGCCGTCAAAGACGACAGTGCCTTTCATGTCTTCGTGGAAGGATCTGATGATGCCGAGAAGTTTGGGTGGACATCCAATCTTGGGGAGGATCTTGAAGAGGCCATCTCTGCTGACCAGATCGAAAGCCTTTGTGAGATCTATGAAGGCAATGAAGAGTGGCTGCCTTTGCTCCCTACATTTCTCCTGAAGCTGTTTAAGGGAGAAGATCATATCTATAGTGGATCTGTTGGCACGAAAACCGCACTGCGATTCAGGATAAACTTGCTCTGCAAGTACTTGGAGCCTCTTCAGTACTACTCGTGCAAAGACTTTCCCAACGATACTAAGGAGGGATATGCCACGATAATTATTGCAATCGCTTCTGTCACCTTTGTTTTTGTACAGTGTGACGACGTTAGAATCCCTCATGTCTTGTGGTACTTCGCCTTCACTCCAACAGAGGCAGAGGATTTCATACAACTCGGTGATAAGTGTCTCTTTACAGCACTTCAGTGCTTCGGCGGGAATACCATCTTTCCCTGGTGCCTTGCCAGAGGCAAGAGCGTCCAGGGTTTCGTTGAGTTCCTCTATGGTTGGTTCTCTGTCAAGCTCTTCCAGTTCTGGTAGGCGCTCTATGGCATTCAGGGCATCTTCTGTGACTACATTTTCCCTTGCATATAGCTCAGTGTAGTGTTCTACCCAGCGCTCCATCTGTTCTTCTCTGTCCTGAATCACCTCCCCTGTAGCTGATCTCAAAGGGCAGTTTTCTTTTGTGTTGGGCCCAATGCCTGCTTGATGCCGTCATACATCGCCTTAATGTTGCCTGTGTCAGCTGCGATCTGGATCTGGGAGCAGAGCTGAAGCCAATAATCGTTAGCGCATTGCCTGGCACACTGCTGGACTTTGCTGCGAGCAGCATGGAGAACCTGGAGGTTCTGCTCACTAGGGTCGGTTTTGTATGCTGTCAGGGCATTTCTCTTGGCCTCGATGACTGGTATCATTTCTTCTAAATGGGCTTCGAACCAGTCAGCTGACTTGCTGGTCTTTTTGCCAAAGGTGGACATGGCGGCGTTGTAGACAGCATCTCTGAAGTGTTCCCATCGGTCTTGGGCATTTGCAGTGGGTGGGCCAGGGAGAGAATCCTCCAACACGCGTGCGAACTCCTCCACTTTTCTTTGATTGCGTGTTTTGCTGGTGTCGATGCGAGGCCGGCCCTCCTTTCTCGTACTGTGCAGTCTCTTCGCGCGGAGCTTCACTTTGCTGCACACCAAAGAGTGGTCAGTGTCACAGTCGGCGCTCTGGTAGCTGCGAGTGATCTTGATGCTGGAAAGGTTGACACGTCTGGTGAGGATCAGATCGAGCTGATGCCAGTGTTTGGATCGAGGGTGTCTCCAGGAGACTCGATGCTGAGGCTTCGTGTTGAAGAAGGTGTTACTGACGCACAACCCATGATGACAGCAGAGCTCTAGCAGGCGCTGGCCATTCTCGTTCATTTTCCCAGTGCCGAACTGACCCAAGCAGGTGGGCCAGGAGTTGTGATCGACACCTACTCTGGCGTTGAAATCGCCTGCGATGAACAGTAATTCTCTGTCGGGAATTCTCCTTATAGCAGCACTGAGGTCGTCATAAAACTTGTCTTTTGCTTCTGCTGTGGATGCCAAAGTTGGTGCTTAGGCACTAATTAGACTGACTGGTCCCGATGATGTTTGGAGTCGGAGAGACAGGATTCGTTCTGTTCCTTCTGCTGGTGGGGTTATGGGCTCCAATAATCTGTTTCAAACTGCGAATCCCACGCCGTGTTCTCTGACCTCGTCTGATGGTTTGCCCTGCCAGAACAGGGTGAAGTCTCTCTCCCTCACAGATCCTGTTTCTGTGAGCCTGGTTTCTTGAAGGGCGACGATGTCCATCTGCAGTCTGCTCAATTCTCTGTCGATGACAGCCTGTCTTGCGAGCATCGTTTACTTCCTGCAGGTCGTCAGAAAAGCCTGGTGTCATTGCCCTTACGTTCCACGTACCCAATTTCAGGGCGGAAGTTTTCATTTTCTGTTGCCTGGTGCATAGTTATCGATCCGCTTGTCGGTTTTCACCCTAAACCCCACGCACCCAGTGAGGCTAACGGACCGCGGCGGGGCAGCACCTTACTGGCTGGGGACTGCCCAGCTTAAGGCGGGCGGTAGCTGCCCAGTGAGATGCGATGACCTCTCCCACCGTCGGAAGCAGCCCCTGGCGTCTGACTCTACGCCAATTGAGTATGCAGACTTATAACCGGTAGACTGCTACTTCCCGTGTTTTGTCGACGCTGCAAAGCGAAGCTGGAGTGACCTCTCCAGAGCGCAAAGCCTGGGTAAGTAAGTATGGAGGACAAGCTGTTACCCATGCAGCAGACCCCCCCTCTCCACGTCGCTGGAATGGTCCATTGGAAAGGCAAACGCCGATACACATGGTTCCAGTGCCGTCCCAGGAGTTGCCAGAACGTTGCTGTATACAGCCTCGGACTGCCTTGGGGACTCCGACTCCGGATTTTTCCTCAGGGTTGACTCCCGAAGCCTTTCCTGAGAGTGGGTATAGCCGCAAGGCAGCGGAGGTTTGAGATCAGAGTTTTCCTT
>CM065735.1:25709055-25724055 GCA_033310375.1 Conus canariensis | reverse complement strand
ATGCTAAGCGCTGGTATTACAAAGGAAGCCCCAACATCGGAAGAATCTAAAACAGAGCCATCTGTGAAAATGTGTAGATAGGAATCATTTCCTGTCTATCAGGTCTTTGGCATCGGATGATAGTAACAGAGGATTATCTTTTTTCTTAAGATCTCCATAAGCGTAGATGATTTCAGCCTTCTCTGACAACCACGAAGGGTTTGAACAACATGGAACAGCGGTTATACCATCAAGAGAAGGTTACAGTTCTGCAACAAAAGGAAAACATAATCACCTAGGGACATGTACACTGCTTTGTTACGGATCTCTCTTGAAATATACTACTTCCATCCATTACTGAATTTGGGATGGTTCTAGCTCTCACTGTAAAATTACAGGCACAACTTAGCCTATGTTCATTTAAGGGTAACACACCAGCTTCCTTGTACGTCAAATCAATTGAAGCCCATCGGGGAAGTCCTAATGCAGTTTTAAAGGCTAACGAGTCAATACCGGTTAGCTTGTGTGAATCTGTCTTTCCAGCTGTAAAAAAAACTTCTTGGCCATGCGACAGAACTGAACGAACTAGCCCTGAGGCGACATAGACGAGATTAGATCCCCAGTTAATCAGAGGTATAGCAGAAAGAATACGTAATAATTCATGTTTTTTCTTAGCCTTTTCTACAAGGTTATTGATATGTTTATTCCAAAAAAGTTTATAGTGAAAGATTACACCAAGAAACTTAACTTGTTTGCTTGGGTATATTAAATTATTATCAACCCTTATACAGACAGCTTCTCTTCCTTCAAACGCAATTATTTTCTTTGTAAAGACAACAAAAACCGTTTTGTAAGCAGATAAACCGAACCCATTTGATTTCATGTAATGAAAAATATCATCATTTATTTCCTGAAACTGTTCAATGATTTTCTTTCTTTTGGTTTGTTGTTTGGAAAAATTGCAGTTTACATTTCTCCACAGAGCAACATCATCTGCATACAGAGCTAATGTGGCACCTTTTGTATTAACCTGTTTGATATCGTAAAGCATTAGCTAAAAAAAGTGTTGGAGCGATTACACTTCCTTGGGGAACACCCATGTTAATAGTCCTAAAAGTTGATAAAGCTCCATGTACATTGACTTGGATAGTTCTGCCCGACAAGAAAGCTTTTAGAAATTGGAAAAAAAACGACCTCGTATTCCTACTTCATGTGCTTTGTACAACAATTTAGGAATGCCATACTGAATCGTAGGCTCTATGAACATCAAAAAAACGTTGCAAGGGTCGAATGACGCTTGGCAAGAGTTTTTTTTTTCACATTTGAGGATGAGTGGACAATGTGGTCTGTGATCCTCTACCTTTCCTAAAACTAGCTTGGAATAAAGGCAAGATTCCATTTTTTTCAAGGAAATGTTCTATTCTGTTTTTCATGATTCTTTCAAAAAGTTTTCCAATGTGAGGTGTTAAAGAAATAGGTCGGAAACTAGAGGGAAGAGTTTTAGATTTTCCTTGTTTAAGGATTGTGATGACAGTAGCTTTTTTTTTCCAATATGTAGGGAGCATTCCAGCATTCCAACATATCTGAAAGAACTCCAACAACTTTGATAACAGACTCTAAGGAAAATGCTTAATCATGTTATAGGAAATAGGATCTGAACCAGTGGCTATCTTACCTGTCTTTATACGCTTAAGTGCAAAACAGAGTTCATGCATTGTTAAATTTGTGTTTATATATAAAATGTTACTTTCTATGTTAAGCTGCTCAAAGTTTTGGTATTCATCCTTAAACTCCTTTCTACGAATTTGTTCAGACTGAGATAAACACCCAGTCTGACTCATTGAAGCGAACGTTTCAGCTAATAATTCAGCCTCTTCTTTGTTAGTTCTATAAATTTTATTGTTTACATGCAGAGCAGGCTGAGGGAGATGAAATGTACCCTTTATTTTTTTTTTTTAATTTCGTTCCATAATTTAGAAACATCATGTAGATTTTAGAACAAGTCATGATCAACTTACCATAATACTGTTTTTTGGCAAGAGCTACTGACTTGTTACTGTAGTTATTAGCAATTTTGTATTTACTGTGGAGATTCGTTTATTACTTGGGGTGGCTGTGAATGACGACTATTCATCCAGTTTTTAAATGCTTCAGTTTCCATTTTTACGGCTAACTCACATGAGGAGTTCCACCAAGGGTTTGAGGCTCTCTTTGGATGGTCTTTAAACTTAATCTTTGGAATGGCATAATCTGCTGCTCTCAGTATGAGATTTCGTAATTCTACATACTTGTTTTCAACACACACACACACACACACACACACACACACACACACACACACACACACACACACACACACACACACACGCACGCACGTGCACACACACACACACACACACACACACACACACACACACACACACACGCACGCACGCACGCACGCACGCACGCACACACACCCACACACATACACGCGCGCATGCGCACCCACGTACACACACACACAAACACACACGAGTTTTATTCTAATGATATGTTGTTGATCGCGCTCCCTCTGTCTTTCCCTTCCTCCCCCCCCCCCCCCTCCTTTGTCTCTCTCTCTCTCTCTCTCTCTCTCTCTCTCTCTCTCTCTCTCTCTCTCTCTCTCTCTCTGGCTCTCTCTGTGTGTCCGTATGCGCACGCGTCCGTCCGCCTGTGTGTCCCTCCCTCTCTCAGTCTGTCTGTCCCACACACACACACACAACACACACACACACACACACACACACACACACACACACACCACACACACCACACGAGGCCTGAGAAGGTATATAGGTGGCTTGGCTCATATAAAAACAATTATTAAACACAGTCTAGAATAACTTTGGAATCAAAAATCAGATTCTGTACGTTTACTTTTGTAGCGCTCTTCCTTCCTCTGTTATTGAAAAAGAAAATGGACGAAATAATACAGAACATTAAAAGAATTATTGCTTCGTGGTCGAAGAGAAATCTACGTCTTTTAGTTAGACTCCGCATCACGAAAAATATTTCTTGTCACAGTTTATGTTTGGTATGCAGTCTTGCATTGTGTTAAAAAGAATACGTGATAAAAATGGATACAATTTTCCGTACATTCTTGAAAAAAAAAAAATGAAAAAAAAGAGAAGAAAAACCCATAACTACCAGGGCCTTTCAAAACGATAAAATACTAGTTATGTGAATTTCTGTGGAAAATGGTGATCCACGGAAATTCACATATGTGATATCTTAATATCATTCATACTTTATTTATCTAATCATGGACGGTAAGTCTATCAAACTCCCCAAGCCAATATATCTGATCCAAAAATATCTATCCTCTAAACTCAGCCGGAATGTTTCTTCTTTCTTCTCTTCCAAAAGCCAACAAGCTTCCCGGAAATTGATTCAGACATAAGTTTTTAATGCGCATTCTCACGTGGTTAAATTAAAAGAAAAAAAAAAGCTATTTTTCGTCAAAAACTCTGAAATATTGCTAGCATTAAATAAAGCTATAAATCTTTATTCTTGGAAGATTTGATTGCTGGAAATATTTCTGTTTTAGACGATATGTTTATCAATGGAGTTTTCATGCCTTTTGATCGTATTTGTGAAAGAGTGAGGTGTTCTTCGTCACGGTTGGTTGAGTACAATGCCGTTTGCAGCGCTCTCAAATCGCATATAGCCGTATTCCTGTTACACAGTAGTGCTCCACCCCTACCCCCCCCCCCCCCCCCCCCCCGGCACCCCGTAGTCAGCATTCTTCTGCACTGGCATTGTGTCGAAAGTATTGAGCGATGTGACTGGTCTTTTGGTTCAGGACGATTGGGTCTCTTCCTGGATTAGTCTCGCTGCTTGATGACACCTTCACGCATCACACACACGAGATTTTTTTTTTAACTGAAAAAACTTCCTCAATATTTACCTGACTGATTTTTTTTTTTTTGTTGAAACCCAAACAGACAAGATTTTTTTGTCACTGAAAAATCGTCCGCAATATTTATCTGACCGACGTTTTGTTGAAAACCAAACAGACGAGATTTTGGCTTCTTCATTGGAAACTTGTCCACAATATTTATTTGACTGATAATTTGTTGAAAACCGAACACACAAAATTTTGGTTTCTTCTTTGAAAATTTGTCCACAACATTTATCTGACTGATATTTTGTTGAAAAACCAAACAAGATTTTGGCTTCTTCATTGAAAAATCATCGACAACATTTATCTGAGAGAGAGAGAGAGAGAGAGAGGGGGGGAGGGAGATAGAGAAGAGACGAAGACAGACAGATGGACAGACAGGCCGAGAGACAATAAACAAGTAAAAAAAGAAGACGTATGGACACACACACACACACACACACACACACACACACACACACACACACACACACACACTAACACACACACTAACACAGAGAGAGAGAGAGAGAGAAGAGAGAGAGAGAGACACAAACACACACACACACACACACACACACACACACACACACACACACACACACACACACACACACACACACACACACACTACTGTGTGAGTGAATGCAGGATGAGAAGCAGTCACAGTGTGTATAAAAAGGCGTTTTGATTTGTCTGTAATCGTCAGTCCTTGGTTTTATTGAAGAAGGTTTAATAAACCGAAAATTTCAACTGCCACTACCTAGGTGCTGGCTGCTTTTTTCATCCTACTACAGAGAGAGAGAGAGAGAGAGAGAGAGAGAGAGAGAGAGAGAGAGAGAGAGAGAGAGAGAGAGAGAGAGAGAGCCATGACACGCATCACCTACCCGACCAAAGACGAAGCAGTACAGTGCGACTCCCATGGCCCAGATATCCAGCGCCTTGCCGTAGAACTGAGGGTGGTTTTCTACACACACATCATCATCATTGTCACCATCGTCATCATCATCATCAGAGAGTGCAGCCCATGACATCATTCTGTTTTCCTGGAGTCTTCAAGCCTAACATATCCTGAGAAGAAACGCTTAAACATTGTGCCTCCATGATTAAAATTCACTCATAAAACTTTTTTTTTTGTTTTCAATTTTTAAGATAGCGTCTGGTCATTCCCCAAGAGCTGTGAAAAAAAAATTCGAAAGGAATCTGATTTGCATTATCAAAAAATTAAGATACCTCTATCAAGGAATATTTTTGTTTTATTTGGAATTGTGTATGTTGTGATGGTGTGGAGGGTTACCCCCCTGTTCCACTTATGCCGACAAACCTGCCGTTCTCCCCGACCTTGCCGATATTTACTGTCGGGACGGTCGGGCCCAAAAAATCAAACAATCCCGTCCTCCAGCCGCGTTCATGCCGTCCTTGCCGACCCTAGAGCCGACATGTCGGGGCTGAGACGGGAGGAACGTGGGCATTGTTTTGTTGCCGACCTTTAGGATCATTCCGTCTTAGTCTCCCGTTCTTCCAGACTTTCCCCCCGTCCTTCCAGACTGTTCTCACGTTCGTTCCGACATTCTAAAGTAGAGAATAAGTGTGGATACCGATCGCCCCGACTTTCACGCCGTCCGCTGCAGTTCTTGCCGTTTCTTGAGCCGTTCTTCCAGACCTGAAGCCATTCTTCCCGACTAGGTCGGCTAAGACGGGACCAAAACCTATAAAATTCCGTCCCGATTTGAGCCGACAGTCACATCTCTCCATGACCCCCACCATGGGGGATGTATATGATTTTGTAGCTGCAGTGCCTCTGTTGTTGGCTGTGAACGACCAGATGCAGATTCTGATTGAAGAAGGACAAGCCAGGCAGCAACAACAACACCAACAGCAACAACAACAGCAACAACAACAACAACAACTAAGGCGAAGAAGGAGAAGACCACGTTTCTGGGTGAGAAGCTGGCGACTGAAGATAGGAGACTACATTTTGGGCACTACCACCGGCTGATGGAAGAACTGAGGGCAGATGACACCAGCTCCTTCTTCAACTACCTCAGAATGTCACCAGAGATGTTTGAGGAGATGGTACAGCTGGTGGGCCCAAGGATCACCAGAGAAGACACCAGGTTCAGGAAGTCCCTGGAACCGGGTCTGAAGCTGGCAATCACTCTCAGGCATCTGGCATCTGGTGACAAGTACCCCAGTCTGCAGTACGATTTCAGGGTAGCTAGAAGCACCATCAACAAGTTCATTCCCGAGGTGTGTCAGGCCATTGTGCAGGTTTACAAGGATGAAGTAATTCAATGCCCTGCAGATGCTGATGACTGGAGAGAACTGGCCCAGATGTTCCAGACCAGGTGGAACATACCCCACGCAGTTGGTGCTTTGGATGGCAAACATGTGGCCATCAGAAAACCTCCAAATTCAGGATCTCTCTACTACAACTACAAGGGGTTCTTCTCAATCGTGCTGATGGCCCTGGTGGACGCTGACTACAAATTCATCTGGATTGACTGTGGAGGCCAGGGGCACATGTCTGATGCTCAAATTTTCAATGGCTCGGAGCTTAAAGAGTGCATAGAAGATGGTTCCATCAACTTTCCACCTCCTGAGCCTATGCCCAATGACAACCAGGACATGCCCTTCTACATCTTGGGTGATAATGCCTTCGCCTTAAGGACTTACATGATGAAGCCTTACAGTAGGAGAGGCCTAGCACAAGATCAACTCATCACTAACTACAGATTCTGCAGAGGAAGAAGAGTCGTGGAGAATGCCTTCGGCATCCTGGCCAACAGATGGCAAGTCCTCCTTACCACCATGCAGCAGGGACCAGAAGTGGCTGCTGGCATCGTTGAAGCTGCTGTATGTCTCCACAACATCATGAGACTGAGGTATCCAGCCCTTCAGAATGCAATCCTGGACCAAGAAGATGCTCACCATAACTTAATCCCAGGAGAATGGAGAGAACAAGCAAACATGCATGAGGTTGACCAGGTCCGTGCTCCCAACAGAGACACCCTGCAGGGCAAGAGACAGAGGGAGTACCTCAGATTGTACTTTAACAGTCCAGCAGGATCTGTGGCCTGGCAGGAGGGAATGGTGGAGGTCTAAAGACTGACTTTCGTAATAAAATGCATTATTAATGTTGACATGGCATTAAATATTTGTGATTGTGTTGAAAAATGTGCCATAATAAAACTTATATTGGGCATGTTCAAATATGTTAAAGTTAATAAAATGTGCACATTTTAAACACACAAAAATAAAGATACTGAGATCAGTTACTTATAAAATATAATGTGACACAAAGAAAAGCATATTCTTTTAATCCCACCGTTAGGGTAGCTGCATTCCTTCTTCGGGTATGATGCCTAGTCACGGTACTAGTGTGCATGTCATCCATCTCACCGGCACACAGCCTTCTCTTTTCGAAAGATGGATGGGTTTAAACGTGCGTGCACAATGGTTCATACATGCATTCACGCACGGGAGCTCGATTGAAAGTCGCATACGAACTAAGGAATTAGAGGGAGTGGAGTCCGCACAGATGTTAACTCCGAAGAAAATCTCTTCAAACCCAGAGGGCTCGTGAGGGTTCAAAACCTGGACGTTTTGGTCAAAATCCAAAGCGATCCCACAAGACCAATCAAAAGAAATGATGATAAGGGGCAGGGATGGGGAGAGACAGAGGGAAAAGAAAGAAGTCTCTTCAAAATGACAGTTCAAGTGTGTTTGTATTGTACTCTTCAAAGTCACCATAAAATTTGTGAATGTGTGTGATTGAATATGAACATGCATCGCTCTCTCTCTCTCTGTCTCTCTTTCTGTCTGTCTGTCTGCCTCTCTCTCTCTTTCTCTCCCCCGCTCTCTCTCACTCTCTTTCTCTCTGTGAGGGGAGAGAGAGAGAGAGAGAGAGAGAGAGAGAGAGAGAGACAAGACAAGACAAGACAAATGTTTTAATTGAACTAGGCCACATGCCCGTGTCAATGGGAACAGAGGGAGGGGGTAGAAACAAAATCAAACTGATCGCAAATGAAATAAGTAAGGAAAGAAATCAATGCATCGTCAAATACAGTATATGCATAAACACACAAAACTAAACAATAAATCTCGCGAACATAATCAACGATCGTTGACCTTGTTCGCTTTCTCTCTCTCTCAGAGAGAGAGAGAGAGAGAGAGAGAGAGAGAGAGAGAGAGAGAGAGAGGAGAGAGAGAGAGAGAGAGAGAGAGAGAGAGAGAGAGAGATTGTTCTTTCATCATTTTCCATTTTTTTGAATTGGCAACATTTTATTTTAACAATAATCAACAACTCTCCACATCTCCACACTGTCCATGTTGGGTGCTCTTGGAGTGTCCAGTGCGTGGGTGGTGGCTTTCATGGCACGGGCAATGACATCACTGGTAGCAGTACTTGCTGGAGTTGTGGTAGGTGGTGTGCCAGTAGAAGACATGTCCTGAAGCCTCATGAAGAAAGAGCTGTTAAAGTCACTCACTTCTCCACTGGGCTTCGGGGTGGAGTGATTCACCACTGGAGGTGTGCTGTTGCAACGCATAGTCTGTGATGGTTGAGGGCAGGCTGTCCCTTGGTAGAAGTCAGGGAACTGCCTGGTGACCCACTCACTCTCCTGTGACCCCCAGATGGAAGGTGCATGTGTGCTGCTGTGACCTTGTCCCTGGCTCCAGAGGTGTGGTGGTGGTTGCCACTGCCCTTGGAAGGCGCTTTGATGCTGTGTGGGCTCTGCTGAGGGGAACTGCTGTCGCTGTGGTGTGGCTGGGGCTGCTGGAGGAGGCATGCTTCTCTGACCAATGGATTGGTATTTCAGTACCATGGGGGTCATCTCCCGCACACACTGGTCATACACCTCACGTGGCATCTGAAGAAGTAGCTGTTTCAGCCAGTCTGCGTACGTGTCACGGTCTGGCTCGGAGGAGTACACTTGTCGCTGCCCAAGGGACCTCAAGAACTCCTTGGAGAGATCGACAAGCTGCTGCTGTTGAGTGAGGCTCTGGGATTGTGTGATGGTGACGGCTGCAGTAGACTGGGGTGTAGTGCACCGAGGAGTGTCACTGGAGTCACCAGGTTGGTAGTCCTGCCGGAACTCTGCATCAGTATGACTCTCCACAAGTGCAGCTGGTGCTTCATGTGCTGGTGCTGTCGCTGTGACCTGGGACTTCACCATCTTCTCCTTCAGACTCACTGCTGTCCGGCGATTCACGAGCTCACTGATGTGAGGAGTGAGAAAAGAGAGGCTTTCGAGGATCCACTCTTCCCTGGGGGTAAGCTCTTTTGCTGCCTGGCCTGATTTCTTCTTCTTGATCTTGCCAAGGCGTGTACGAACAGACTCATACCAGGTTCTTAGCACATCTGCGGGCTTGCCCATGTTCATGGCCTGACGCTCCCACAGGAGCTCTTTGCGTTGCGTATTTTTCCAGTCTTTTAGGCTTTTATTAAAAATGCATTCGTTTTCCCTCAGCCACTCTACCATCTCCGCCTCTTCCTCAGGAGGAAGGGTCACGCGTACACGGTCTTTCTTTAACTTCTTCTTGCTGCCTTGTTCAACTTCATCCTCCTCTGAGGATTGTGCCATGGTTTCGGGTTGTGGCTGTAGCTGGGCCTCTTCCTCTATCTGCTCGGAAGCTGGTTCACTGTGCACGGGAGAAGGAGGGTTAGCTCTCTTCTTTCCCTTTGTCTTGCGTGGTGGCATTCTGTTGATGAAAAAAAAAACAGTCTAGATGTGCACTGGTCCGTGTCAAACTTATTTCTGATAGACAGGGACGGCTTCACGCCTTTGATAAGAACGGTAAAGTTGGGGCGACTGTCGGCAATGTCTGGAGGGCTGTCGGGACTAACGGGAACGCGATCGGCTTGGTCTGGATGTAAACGGCAAGGTCGGGGCTACTAAATTTGAAGCCGTTCTTCCTGTTCCCTTCCCAGACCTTCCAGACAGCCTTCCCGTCCGTCCGGACCTTTCTCCCGACAATCCCGACAGTTTTGCTGTCCTCCCCGTTCCTCATCCCGATCTTCAAGTTGTCGGGAAGAACTTTGAACACGCTCAAAGTTCTTCCCGTTTTACCAGATCATACCACGTCCTTCCCGACCCTCACCAGGTTCTTCTCGACCCTCACCCCGTCTTTCCCGACATTCACGAAACTGATGCCGACTTTGCAAATCGGGAAGAACGGTATGCATGTCGGCATAAGTGGAACAGGGGGGTAAGGGGTGTGCAGGTGAAGACAGGCAGATGGTAATGTGTAGAAGCCAAGGGACAGCAGCCTGACTGGCTGACACGGAGGACGAGGTGTAGTTTCTCCCTTTAATTTCTTCTTCCACGCCAGTCGCTCACACCAGGAAACACTGATCACTCTCAGACTGCACCCCTAAATATATAGGGGCGAACCGGACCGCAAAGCCAGCAACACGGTGCCGAAGACAAAACGGGCCTTGTGAAGCCAGAACCGACAGAAATTTGTGCTTTCTGTCCCAGCTTCCGTGTTGTCTGGCTCGCCGTCCATTCAAACTATTCACACATATTCACTATCAATGAAAACCTCAGAACCCAAGGAATAAAATGAAAATAAGTCACATTTCACAATTTTGTTCCTGTACTAAATCATTGCTGAGTAATGTCCCAGAGTGAACCACTTTTAACGTGTTTGTGTCATATTTTCCTCTATTTCGATGAGAAATACCAAACAGCATGAAAATAATTTTGTAACGAATGAAAAGCTGGCGCTTCGCTTTTTTTATTTTTTTAATTTTTTTTATTTTATTTTTATACATATACATTTCATTATCCAAGACGGTGTCTAAGCGGAGAACTTTCTTTTTGAAAAGTGGTAGAAAGCACAGGTGACTTTTCTCTTCGCTGGGCCGTCGGCATGTGCTTTTCATACGATTTTCAACTGGAAAATACTTAGTTGAAATGGACTGTTAGATAATAAGTTCTATACATTTTCAGTTATATTCATAACAGAAATGGAGTCATTAGCAAGATTTCGATCAGGAAGTCCGAATATCAATAAACGACAATTTAGATCAAAACTCCAACAATGAACGAAGAAGGCGACTTGCTCAAGCAAACTGGCGCCATCAGTCATTTTGTATAGTCGCAAGTCTGTACGGAAAAGATCCTGGACATGCGATATACGAAATGAGAGCTTATGGATTTTACTTCTAATGTGCATTTCCAGATTCTTCAGTTTTTCTCATACTTTTTGTAAAATCAAGAATTATTCTAGTTTGTCAGACAGTTGAAAATGGCGCCAGGTTTCATTGTGCAGAATACCAGTTTAGAGAAAATATGGGCTTCTAAAGTAAATATGGGCTTCTCAGCCCAACACGGTTGTAACAGAATAGAATACATTAATTTTTGTGACTTCAGTCACATATATACAACTATGTAGGTTCTGAGGTATTCAAAAGTTTAAAAAATTTACACACACACACACACACACACACACACACACACACACACACACACACACACAAAGGAGATTCATCAATCAAGGGAGATAAAGGGGAAAATAACTCTCCAACAAAATATGTTTTCGTCCATGAAGGGTAACAAAGAAATTTATACACTGTTAGCGCCCGGCCACATTGTAATGGTTGTTGGCAGAATGATGTATGTCTTCATGTAATGTAATACAAATCTAAACGGTTTAGAAAAAAAAAAAACCCAACATTATCATACTTATCGTTTGCAAACTATCAATAATGTCGCCGAATAGACTGAATCATTTCCAAATGTTTCATGCTGCAGACTTCTCTCTCTCTCTCTCTCTCTCTCTCTCTCTCTCTCTCTCTCTCTCTCTCTCTCTCTCTCTCTCTCTCTCTCTCTAATAACCTCACTTGCCCACCCTTTCACCCATCTGTACTCCTCACCGTCTTTTTTTTTTTTTTTTGTATCCAACAAAGCTCAAGTTTCAACGCTAATGCATTCTACATACCTATCGCCAACATTGTTGAATACAATTACGTACCATTTGATGACAACACAGATGGAGTACTATTCATTGAGTTGATGGATCCGGGTTTTTTTTTTATATTTCCAGAAATAGAACAAACGGTTATAAAACTGGCTACAATGCAGAATTAAGCATATAATTGAGAGGTTTTCTGCTAAGGTTTGTAGTTGTTGAAGATGTTAAGATGTTTGATTTGTGAGATTAATGTGCCTTTATACTTGTTTGATTCACTGTAAATCATAATGTCTCCCCCACTCTTTTCAACATTTAGCGGAAACAATTATGACTGACGCACTGGAGGAACATCAAGGCTCAATAAGGATTGATGGTAGGACAGTAACAAACCTATGCTTTGCTGACGACATCGACGAGCTAGCAGCATTCGGTATGGAGATCAGCACCGAAAAGACAAACTTATGACCAACAACACCGACGGCATCAGCGCTAACATCGCTATCAAGGGAGAAAAGCACGAGACAGTTAAGAACTTCAAGTACCTTGTGGCAATTGTTTCAGGTGAGGGATCAAAACCTGAAGTGCTCTCCAGAGTTGCGCAAATAAGAGCAGTGCTAGCCAGACTAAGACCCATTTGGAATGACAGAAACATCGCAATCAGTTTGAAGATCATATTGATGCGCTCCCTGGTCATTGCCATATTTCTCTATGCCTGTGAGACGTGGACTCTGACAGCTGAGCATGAAAGAAGGGTTCAGGCATTAGAAATGAGATGCTTCTGCAAGATCCTTGGCATCTCATACAAAGATCACATTACCACATTAACAGACCAGAGTAACGAAGGCCGTTGGACCATACGAAGACGCATTGTCCACAGTGAACGGAAGGAAAAATGAGATGATCTGATCATGTTTCAAGATCAACTGGACATGCCAAAACCATTTTTCAAGGAACAATGCGACGAGGCAGAAAGAGAGGAAGACTGAGCAACTGATGGGAGGACAACATCAGTGAATAGACTGGCCTCACGCTCAGCAATTGCCTAACAAGTTTGAGAACTCGGAGGAGTGTCTCTGACCATTGGACATCTTTTGACCTCCCTTACATCCTTAAATGGATCCTCAAGCATAGGCTCAAAGATTTTACCATTCATTTTGTACTGTTTGTATAATGATTTTAGTTGTTTTTTTTTCACAACTTATTTCCTTACCACGCTTCCATTCCGTTTTACTTTTCTACTTGGCTACTTTGGGGTGCTGTTGGATTCTATTTTTGAATCCTTGGTGCTGAGAACACCGCAGAATTATAGATTGTGGTATACCTCCATTTGTCAGCCGTGTATCCCTATTGAGTGTGATCCAGTTGACGAAAGGCCTCGGAACAGGCAATATGAATGAATCTGTCTTCAAGATAGATTACAATGGTTCCCATATATTACAAGTGAAGGGTTTATTGTTTATGATATATTGTTCTAAGTTTTTTTTTTGTTTTCATTATTAGTCTCCCCCGAAGAATTGTTAGCCTGCACTTGTTTCAACCACTCTAATTTGCTCAGCATTATATATGCACATTGGCCTATGTTGTTTCTACATTCATTAATACATTTGTTTTTATCTGCACCTTTGCCTTATTTAAGCCACATTAAACGGTTCAATTTTCACAAAATGTAACTTCACATTTGTCACTATATCTAGATTTAACTTTACTTAGCATTTCTTTTTACCTATGTGAAAAGCAAACACTTTAAGTGACCAACAATTCAAAGAAAAGGAGAGTTTTGTTAGGTTGAAAATATCGATAAAATATCATAATATATTTGGGCAATGTTGGGAATACTGATAAAGATGTTAATTTCATATTTACGGACGTAACGATTTGGTTTCATTTTCAACCATAGAATGGTTGGAATTGTCTTATTTATTATTCTGCTAATGCTCATGGTTATTCCTTGCATAGAACATGCCAAGATGAAACGTTTATAGCATACACCCTCCCACACACCAAAAGCTCTCTGTGTGTGTGATTCCACTCTGCACTGTTTTTCTGTCTGTCTCTGACAGCGTCCCTTTGCTGATTAGGTCAGTGACTGGGCTATTGTCGTGTTGTCCTGTGCTGATGGGTTAGGGTTTTGTTGTTTGAGTTATAGAACATGACTTTTGAATGTCATCTTTCTGCCACTGTCTGTCTGCCTTTCTCTCTCTCTCTCAATCTCTCTCTCTCTCTCTCTCTCTCTCTCTCTCTCTCTCTCTCTCTCTCTCTCTCTCTCTCTCTCTCGCAGATTGGTTCAATCTGAGAGCTGTTGTCGTGCGCTTCCCATGTGAAGGGCCGGCGATATGTTTGTCACAGGCACGATTGTCGACGAGTTATGCGCATCTGCTGTGTGCATAGCCAGAGATTTTCTTTTTTTCATTTCTGCCTGTGAATTCTACTCAGCGGCGAACGTTGAGAGATTTTACTGGTAGAATTGCACAGATCGAGTACGGCTCTGGAGTCCGTCACATCTGCTCCGTCCGCTCTCTGTCCCTGCTTGTTGGTCGGGTAGTGCTCGTTTAATTCCCCCCAGAGGTGAGAATATTTTTTCTAATCATGTCGATTCGTTGGAAGTCAATCGTTGTTAACTGATAGTGCTTTCTTTAAACATTTTAGATCAGAATGTTCAGATTTAGTAAAATTGTGATTGCTTTTGAAAGTGCTCAGTTCAGTATGCTTGTTCATGTGTTTTTGTCGAGTTGTACAGTTTTGGCCGTGTCGATTCTGCTCTTCCTAATCTATCACTACTTTTGATGTTGAACAGTTAAGATAAGATAATGTTGCTTATAGCCCAGCCGACCGCAAGGGGCCACATCAGGGCCGTCACCACGTTAAAATCAACTCACAAGTCATTCATTCACACAATTCTTTAAAATACATCGAAAAACCATCCGAAAGTTTGTTAAAAATCTTTCCACTGTAAAAGCTCAGATCCGATGAAAAATGTTAATCTCTTTCAAGAACTCAAAGATGGCATCAGGTGGGACATCTCTGAACAAGGTTTTCATGGAATCTGCCGTAAAATGTTTGTGTCTCACATCGTGCAAGTCCCAACACTCTAAAAGAATATGTTTCATTGTGAGTGGCACATGACATGGAATGCACCACGGAGCTTCTTCACTCTTTAAAAGGTACGAATGGGTAAAATACGAATGGCCGGTGTGCAGCCG
>CM065735.1:25684055-25701555 GCA_033310375.1 Conus canariensis | reverse complement strand
CAACCACTGGGTCTCTTCTTATACATGGTATTCTCATGCACCCTTTTCTTTCTTACCATGTCCTCGTGGGTTTTGCTTCCTCACCATATTTTCACCCGCCCTTTTTTCGCCATTTCTTTCATCAGTCCTTTCCTTTGTCACCATTTTTTTTTCTCCCTCCTTTTGTTCTCGTGATTTTCCCTTCCGTGTTTCTCGCATGTCCTCCATGTTTCCTTTTTTTACGTGTACTCGCCCATCCTTCCTCCTTCACAATGTCCTGATCCGTCCTTTCCTGTCTCACAACGGGTCATTTCCTGTCTCATCATGTACTTATTAACCAGCACACGATGCCCTCAACCATCTTCCCTGTCATGATATCCTCGCCCATCTTTCTTTCTTTCTTTCTACTTAACATCCTCATCCGTCTGTTCTTTCTCACAAAAGTGTTGGTCTCTTACTCCGAAAAAACACGTCTTAATCCATCTGTCCTTTCTCATGCAGCCTTCATCCATTTGTCCTTTATCATAATGTCCTCGCCCATCTTTGCTTTCTAGTAGTGTCCTCATCCATCTTTCCTTTCTGACAATGCCATCATCCATCTTTCCTTTCTCATAACGTCCTCAGCTAGCTTTCCTTTCTTATAACGTCCTCGGCTATCTTTCCCTTCTCATAATGTCCTCGTCCATCTTTGCTTTCTCATAGTGTCCTCATCCATCTTTCATTGCTCATAAAGTCCACATCCATCTTTCCTTTCTGATAATGTTGTCATCCATCTTTTTCCTTTCTCACAATGTCATCATCCATCTTTCCTTTCTCACGATGTCCTCATCCATCTTTCCTTTCTGATAATGTCCTCAGCTATCTTTCCTTTCCCATAGTGTCCTCATCCATCTTGCCTTTGTGATAATGTTCTCATCCATCTTTCCTTTCTGATAATGTCCTCAGCTACCTTTCCTTTCTCATAGTGTCCTCATCCATCTTTCCTTTCTGATAATGTTCTCATCCATCTTTCCTTTCTGATAATGTTCTCATCCATCTTTCCTTTCTGATAATGTTCTCATCCATCTTTCCTTGCTGATAATGTTCTCATCCATCTTTCCTTTCTGATAATGTTCTCATCCATCTTTCCTTTCTGATAATGTCCTCAGCTATCTTTCCTTTCTCATAGTGTCCTCATCCATCTTTCCTTTCTGATAATGTTCTCATCCATCTTTCCTTTCTGATAATGTTCTCATCCATCTTTCCTTTCTGATAATGTTCTCATCCATCTTTCCTTTCTGATAATGTTCTCATCCATCTTTTTTTTTTCATAGTGTCCTCGTGAATCTGTTTCCTTTCTCACGATGTCCTCTTCCATCTTTCTTTTCTCAACATGTCCTCGTCTGTCTTTCTTTACTTAACGCGAACTCATAGACATTTTATCATGCACTCTTCCATCTGTCCTTTCTCACAATGTCCTTATCCGTTATTTTCCATGATATCTTCATCCATCTTTCCACGATAGCCTCATCGATTTTCTGGTAATAATAAATAATAATAAATCGAGCTTATATAGCGCTCTTCGATGAGAGAAGACTCATCTTCAGAGCGTTTCACAATACAGGAAAAATAAAAGTTTCCATAAACATTGCACAATATTGGAAAAAAAGGCATCAAAACAATAGGTCACAAAGCAAGTAATGTCTTCAACCATCTTTCCTTGTCCACGATGTCCTCATTATCGATCCTTGTTAAGATTCCGTCCATCTTCCGTTGTTTAAAATGTCTTCTCATCATGTCATCACTTATCTTTCCTTTCTCGTGATGTCCTCATCTGTTTTCTTTCCCACTATGACCTAATTCACCTTTCCTTTCTCATAACGTCCTCATCACCTTTTCTGTCTCTATGTGTCCTATTTTATCTTTCATACCTCATTCAGTCCTCATCCATCTTTCATTCCTCATAATTTCCTCATCCATCTTTCATTCCTCATAATGCCCTCAGCCAACTTTTCCTTCCCTCAATGTTTACGTCCATCTTTCCTTTCCTGTGATATACGCGTCCATGTTTTCATTCTCTAGACGTCCACACCAATCTTTCCTTTATCATAATGTCGAACGTAATCTGTACTTTCTAAAGATGTCCACACTCATGCTTCCGTCCTCATGATGTCAACACCCATGTGCGCTTTCTCATGAGGTCCTCGTTAATCTCTCCTTTCTCACAATCTCCACACCCATCTCTCCTTTCTCAGAATATCCACACTCATCGTTCCTTTCTCATGGTGTCCACACTCATCATTCCTTTCTCATGATGTCCACACTCATTCCTTTCTCATGATGTCCACACACATCATTCCTTTCTCATGATGTCCACACACATCATTCCTTTCTCATCACGTCCACACATTATTCC
This sequence comes from Conus canariensis, assembly GCA_033310375.1. Taxonomy (NCBI): domain Eukaryota; kingdom Metazoa; phylum Mollusca; class Gastropoda; order Neogastropoda; family Conidae; genus Conus; species Conus canariensis. The sequence continues at coordinate 25,699,181 of CM065735.1, read as the reverse complement.
TTTCTCATCACGTCCACACATTATTCCTTTCTCATCACATTATTCCTTTCTCATCACGTCCACACATTATTCCTTTCTCATCACGTCCACACATTATTCCTTTCTCATCACGTCCACACATTATTCCTTTCTCATCACGTCCACACATCATTCCTTTCTCATCACGTCCGGCACGTCCACACATCATTCCTTTCTCATGATGTCCACACTCATCATTCCTTTCTCATGATGTCCACACTCATCATTCCTTTCTCATGGTGTCCACACTCATCATTCCTTTCTCATAGTGTCCACACTCATCATTCTTTTTTCACGACGTCCACACGCATCATTCCTTTCTTATGATGTCCACAATCATCATTCCTTTCTTATGATGTCCACACTAATTCCTTTCTCAAGATGTCCACAAATCATCATTTTTCTCAATATGTCCACATCCTTCATTCCTTTCTCATGATGTCCACAACCAATTTTTCGCACTCATGTTTTACTCATTCATTTTTTTTGTTATTCTCATGATGTCATTGTCCACCATTTCTTTCTCATGATGGCCGCATACATCATTCCTTTCTCATGATGACTACACTCATCATTCTTTTCTCATTATATCAACACCCATCTTTCCTATCTTGCGATATCTATACCCTCCTTTCCTTTCTCACGACGTTCACACCCATCTTGTCTTTCTCATAATGTCCACATCCATCTTTTCTTTTTAACGAAATGCACGCTTATCTTTCCTCTATCATGATGTTCACACTCATCATTCCTTCCTTATGATGTCCACACCCATCTTTTCTATCTCACAATGTCTATGCCCTCCTTTCCTTTCTCAAGATGTTCACACCCCATCTTGTCTTTTTCCCGATGTCCACATCAATCTTTTTTCAGACGTCTCCACCCATCTTCCATTTCTCATGATGTCCTAATCTATCTTTCCTTTCTTATGTCCAGAATCAGTTTCCCTTTGTCAGTGTTCATCTTTACATTTTGTGATGTCCTCACCCTTCTTTTTTCTCAGGGTGTCCATATCCATCTTTTCTTTCTCACGATGTCCACTCTCATCTTCCCTTTCTCATGATGTCTATTTCCATCCATCCTTTCTCATGATGGTCCATGCCCACCTTTGCTTGTAATGATATCCACACCAATCCTTTGTATGTTACTTTCTCTTTAAGAGGCACATTGGGGTGTATTTTTCTCTTCTCTTTTCTTTCTCATGATGTCATCATTTATCTTTCCATACTCATGATGACCACACCCGTCATTCCTTTTGTTATGGTTTCATAATCCATTTTTCCTTGTTTTTGGCTTCCTTACCAATCTGTCATTTCTTCCCATGGCCTCTTCTATCTCTCCTCTTTCATGATGTCCTTATCCATCTTATTATTTTCAATCTTAATGTTGCTGTTTGTCATTGCCTTCCTCACGATGTTGTCATTTATCTTGCTTGCTGTCGGCGATGTCAGGGCTGTCCACTGTGTTCACTTGTTGGATAGGTGCACTGTCCAATTCAGGCCTGTCTACTTTTTTTTTTAAATAGATGTTGAGATAGGTACATTGGCCATATTAGGGCTGTCTACTTATTATAGTTGTTTGGCGAGGTACATTCAAATGTGATGTCCACAAGCACCATAATTTTTGTGAACGTTAAACAAATAACCATTTCAGATTGCATATGTGTGGGCGGGGGCAGGTGGGAGCATGGGAAAGCAGGAGAACAGCGCATTAAAATGGGCGATGAAAATAAGTTTTCGTGTCGGTCGGAACTTCAAACTGCGAATACGGTGCGTCACTGCTGGGTCAAGCAGACATGTTATTTTCGGTGTAGGATATCCGTTCATTTCTGGCACTATGTTATTTTTGGTGTAGGATATCCGTTCGTATCTGGCACCATGTTATTTCCGCTGTATGATATTTGTTTATATCGAGCACCGTGTTATTTTTGGTGTAGGATATCCGTTCGTATCTGTCACCATGTTATTTCCGCTGTATGATATTTGTTTATATCTCGCACCGTGTTATTTTTGGTGTAGGATGTCCTTTCATATCTGGCACCATGTTGCTTTCGTGGTAGGATATCCGTTCACATATAGCACAATGTTACTTACTCCGAAAGGTGTAGGCTATCCATGCACACCCGGCATCATGTTACGTTCTATGTAACGTATACACTAGCCATGTACACCTAGCACCATGTTTTTTTGTTTTTTTTAATCCTGTAGTGTGTACACTGGCAGCGCATCCATGATACGTTACCCGTAAGAGGTAGGATATCCGTGCGCACTTGGCATCATGTTACTTTCTCCGTAAGGTGCAGGATACCCATTCCACGCCTGGTGCCATTTACTTTCTCTGTAAGATATTGAACACCCGATTCACGCCTGACACTGTTACTTTCGCCGTAAAGTGTAGGATACCCGATTCACGCCTGACACTGTTACTTTCGCCGTAAAGTGTAGGATACCCGCGGCACGCCTGACACTGTATTACTTTCGCCGTAAAGTGTAGGATACCCGATGCACGCCTGACACTGTTACTTTCGCCGTAAAGTGTAGGATACCCGCGGCACGCTGACACTGTATTACTTTCGCCGTAAAGTGTAGGATACCCGATGCACGCCTGGCATTGTGTTACTTATTCTGTAGGGTGTAAAATATCTTTGCATACCTGGTACCAGCATCATGTCTTCTCTGATGTTGTAGACAACAAAATGTGACAGCATCTTTTTTCTCCGTCAGCTTAGAACCTTGAATACCTCGAGAAACAAATCCCAGATCAGCTGTCTGTAATGTTGATTCAGTCACTGGCATTTCGTTGTAGTCCAGCCGACCAGCAGGAGCCATTTTCAGGGCTGTCACCACGCAAAGGACAGAGATTTCTGTCAGCGCACACACACACACACACACACACACACACACACACACACACACACCACGCACGCACGCACGCACGCACCACACACACGCACAGATAGACACACAGACACACACACACACACACACACACACACACACACACACACACACACATTTACACACGCACACACACTCAGAGAGAGAGAGAGAGAGAGAGAGAGAGAGAGAGAGAAGGGGGGAGAGCAAAAAATGGCATATGTGCATATAGTCATGCACATCAATGCATGTTATACAAGCTGGACGATTGGCATCTCAGGACATATGAAATTAAGCCATGCTGAGTACGTCTTCCCATAAATAAACAACTTACAACATTGGCTTGACGATTGGTTTCTCTCTCCCTTTGCTTTTGGGTTTGGGTGGTTTGAAGAACATTTCGGTTATTTTTTTCCAGTCTGCTTTCCATGTTTTTTTGTTGTTTTTTTTTGTCTTTTTTTTCTTATTGGTGGACGTCATTAATTCAGTTATTGCTCATGAGTTCATCAGGATCATAAGTCGTGACAGTCATTGCACACGGAAATAAAGAAACATTTTTCTGTGATAACTCTTAATAGTGATCGTTGTAATCGGATAGATAGCTTGTGAGCGCTGACACACACACACCACACACACACACACACACACACACACACACACACACACAACCCCACACACACACAACGCACGCACACACGCACGCACACACGCACGCCAAGACAGAAACGGACGGGCACACACACACGCACACACACACACACACACACACACACACACACACACACACACACACACACACACACACACACACACAGAGGCTAGCTGACAGACTGACCGACCGACCGACAGACTGAATGACTGACTGACTCAGCCAGCCAGCTAGCCAGACAAGGACGGGGGGCGGGGGGGGGGGGAAGAGAGAGAGAGAGAGAGTGTATGAGAGAGAGAGAGAGTGTGTGTGTGTGTGTGTGTGTGTGTGTGGAGAGAGAGAGAGAGAGAGAGAGAGAGAGAGAGAGAGAGAGAGAGAAAGAGAGAGATTCTATTTCAGTTCCGTCATGGCCTTTTCCTCACTTATTCTCACGATCCGTCATCACACCCGACTTCCTGCCCTTTGAGACAAGTTCCAACAATTCACCTCCCCTTGGCGGACGTCCGCCCGAACCCTCAGCACCGGGATCAACCCCAGTGCCATCAAACGGTGGTTCCAAGCACCTTCCCTCTCCTGAATGCCCCCCCCTCCCCCTGCCCCCCTCTTTCGACTTTAGACTGGGGTCAACAGAGGGTGCTATCTCCTTGGTTCTAGACAAAAGTGATCCTCCGCCGAGCAGAGAATGTTCCTAGGTCACAGGTGCAAAAAAAAAAAAAAAAAAAAAAAAGGAAACAATTCCTCTACAGCTACTAACAAGGCCAATAACGTAGTCAGATAGTATTAAATGTAAAGACTCGTGAATACCCTGCAACATGGACTAAGAAACTTAATGTTATCGTCAAATAAAAGTTGATGGGTGGGGGTGAGGACTTGGGGGGGGGGGGGGGAGGGGAGGGAACTCTACCTTAACGGGGCCAATGGCGCAGTCAGATGGTATTAAATACACCTCATGACTCGTGAATGCTCAGTTACGTGGACTAACAAAACAAAGAAGTTAAAGTAGTTATCGAAACAAAGGGGGTGGGGAGAATAAGGAGGGGGGGGGGGGGGAGATCCCCACAGCTAACACGGCCAATGGCGCAGTCAGATGGTATTAAACACGCCTAATGACTCGTGAATGCCCTGTTGCGTGGACTAAATAAAGAAGGCCAATGTGATCATCGAATGAAGGGATAAAAACTCCACAGCTAGCAGCCTATGGCGCAGTCAGATGGTATTAAATACGCCTGATGACTCGTGAATGCTCTGTTGATGGATTAAAAAAAAAGTTGATCTTATCATCGAATTAAAAAATTGATTATCGAAACAAAGGGGGGGGGGGGGGGGGGGGGGGCGGGGGGAGGATCCCCACAGCTAACACGGCCAATGGCGCAGTCAGATGGTATTAAATACGCCTGATGACTCGTGAATGCCCTGTTGCGTGGACTAAAAAAAAAATGCTAATGTGATCATCGAGTGAAGGGATAAGAACTCCATAGCTAGCAGGGCCAATGGCGCAGTCAGATGGTATTAAACACGCCTAATGACTCGTGAATGCCCTGTTTCGTGGACTTATAAAAGTTAATGTTCTCATTTAATTCAGGGGTTAAAAAACAGCTAAGGGGGCTTATGGCGCAGTCAGATGGCATTAAATACGCCTAATGACTCGTGAATGCCCTGTTTCGTGGACTTATAAAAAGTTAATATTCTCATTTAAATCAGGGGCTAAAAAGAAAAACAGCTAAGGGGGCCAATGGCGCAGTCAGATGGTATTAAATACGCCTAATGACTCGTGAATGCCCTGTTATGTAGACTTTAAAAAGAGGTTGATTTTTCATCGAATTAAGGTAAAAAAAAAAATAAATAAAAAAAAACTTCCACAACTAGATTGTATTTGACTCGTGAGCCCTGTGAAGTGGACAAAACTAATGTTACATATCGTAACATAATAAAAACAACAACAAAACAAGAATAGCATATAACTACTGGAAGCACACGAGTTGGTCAGATGACCATCGCCAGCACAGGTCGGGTCACAGACTTCTAGAACCTTGGAGAGCTGGCACCCTGTGTTGGTTCCCGAGACGAGGGGGGTGCCAAAAAGCCTGGAGAGGGCGGGTCGGCGGAACCGCCGTTTGATGGCGGGCGGGGTTTGGCGGGGGGGTTGGTCTTTGGTGCTGGGGTTCGGGGGTCGTCTGTCGAGTGGGGGTTGTTTTGTTGGAATCTGTCTCAAAAGGAGGATGAGGTGTTGAAGGTGGATTGGAGAATAACTGGGAGAAAGTCTGGTGGTTCTGAGGTAGAATCTGTGAGTGCATGTACGTAGGTATACACACAGACGCATGCGCAACACACACACACACACCACACACACCACACACACACACACACACGCAGACGCAGACGCACACAAACACACACAAACACACGCGCACACACACACACACACACACACACACACACACGCATATGTGTGTGTGTGTGTGTGCTGTGTAACACACACACACACACACACACACACACACACACACACACACACACACACATTATATACATACATATATATATATAATATATAATATATAATATATATATGGACACGCATGCATGCTCGCACACACACATGCACGCTCGGACACACGCTCACACACACGCACGCACACGCGCGCACGCACGCACGCACGCACGCACGCACCAAACACACACACACACACACACACACACACACACACACACACTCGCACGCACGCACGCACGACACACACGCACACAAGTCACACACACACACACACACACACACACACACACACACACACACACACACACACACACACACACACACACACACACACACACACACACACACACACACACACACACATACGTATATGCAAACACATACACACATTGTACACACACGCTCTCTGTCTCTCTCTTAACTCGCACACGCACGCACACACACCAAACATACACGCGCCGCGCGCGTGCGCGCACACACACCAACACACACACACACACCAACACAACACACACACACACACATTCCCACTCACACTCACACACACACACTCACCCATACGTACACACATACACACACACACACACACACACACACACACACACACACACACACCACCACACACTCCACACACACACACACACACATCGCACGCACGCACGCGCACACACACACAACACACACACACATACGTATATGCAAACACATACACACATGTGTACACACACACTCTCTGTCTCTCTCTTAACTCGCACACGCACGCACACACACCAACATACACGCGTGGCGCGCACGCACACACACACACACACACACACACACACACACACACACACACACACACATTCCCACTCACACTCACACACACACACTCACCCATACGTACACACACACACACACACACACACACACACACACACACACACACACACACACACCTCACACACACACATGCACGCACGCATGCACTCACACACTCACGCTCACATACACGCACACACATACACACATAGAAGCACACGCACGCACACAAATGCAGACGCACAGATACACATGCGCGCGCGCGCGCCACACACATGCACGCACTCATGCACTCACATACGCACGCTCACACACACACACACACACACACACACACACACACACACACACACACACACACACACACACACGTAGGGGCACAAATACACGCATGTGCACGTACAGACAGACACCCATGCGCGCACGCGCACACACTCACACACACACACACACACACACACACACAACAAACACACACACACACGCACACACACACACACGCGCGCGCGCGCGCACACGCTCGCACGCACACACATACACACACACACACACATTATCACGCGCACACACACACGCGCGCGCGCGCACGCACACACACACACACACCACACACACACACACACACACACACACACACACACACACACACACACATAATCACGCAAGGACACATGCACGTACAGAAACGTGCATACACATACAAACACATACCCACATTTCTCTCTCTCTCTCTCTCTCTCTCTCTCTCTCTCTCACACACACACACACACACACACACACACACACACACACACACACACACACACACACACACACGCACGCACGCACACAGAACACACACTGTTGCATACACTCATATACAGGGTAGATAGGAGAGAGTGTGAGACGTGATAGGGAGACGGACATACCTCACTTGCACTGCAAGAGTCATATGGACTAACTTTCCCCCTCCTCTTCCCTGGCCCTTCCCGTTCGCTACACACACACACACACCACACACACACACACACACACACACACACACACACACACACACACACTCACCCAAAAACACAGCACGCTCACACACACACCACACACACCCCGTGAGCGCGACATGAACACACATGTACCAGCACGCATCGTGCATACACACACACACACACGCACGCACGCACACGCCGTCGCCGTGCGCGCACATACACACACACGCATCCCCTATCACCCCCCGCACACACACACACACACAACACACACACACACACACACACACACCACTCCTAACGAATGCACGCGCGTACGCATGCTCTCTCTCTCTCTCTCTCTCTCTCTCCTCTCGCTCCTTCTCGACACTCACATCACACAAACACCCACACACACACCACACACACACCGCATACTCTCTCTAACAAAAATGCAGGACCTGCATTTGCGACGGTGAATCAGGCGAAACATTTCTTTTCTCCGCTAACGTGCTTCCCCTCCCTCGCTCCATTTCATTTATTCTGAATATTACTCATAAATTCAGCTATAAAGCGACTCCCTCTTCACCTCCCCTCCCGAATTATCAAACGTCCCCCCCCCCCCCGGCCCCCCTTTACCCAGCTTCAGATGTTCAAGTTTGAACACCTTGAACGCTTTGTGCACGACCGGCCAAAACACTTGTTTTCCTTTTTTTCAGCTGTCCAACCTGTTGTTTTAACTGATGTTACTGGTGTTAACCTCTGATTATCTAAGAGCCCGCTTAATCCTATCCGAACGTCTGTTCACTCCCCCTCCCCCCCCCCCCCCTTCCTGTCAGTGCCTTCATGGCTCCTCATTCATTGCTGCACCCCCGCATCCTTTCTTTCTCTGAGTGAAACGGAAGTTCACAACGTCCTAGAGGAAACGACGTTAGAGATTCCAGGTAACTCATTCTTGCACTAGCTTCTATTCTCTGAGTATCTTGAAACAACTTTCCAATGCTGCCAACATGTGAACACAGTTTTTCTGTAAGGATTTTCTAAATGATATTTCTTCTGAAATCTGCTTGACCGTCCCTTTAGTGTGTATACTTATTTTTCACCTCGGCCATGTTGGTCATCCTGTGAAACCATCTGCAGCCCACCTCTCACCTAGAACTCACCTTGGACGGTGGAAACTCCATGCTGAAAGAAAGTTGGTGGGTGGGGTGCGGATAGGGCTCTTTTAGCTGTGTTTCAGTCTGTAGTCTTCTTGCGATATTGTGCTCGTACTTTCCCTTTTTTTTTTTTTTGTTTCGTTCTTTTTTCAAAAACCTTTTTTTTTTTTTTTTTTGGTCTCCGTTTCTTCACTCTCTTTTTTTTCTGCCTCTGTGGCCTGTTCTTTAATCTGTGTTTTGAACACTGCATACCTTTTTAATTCGCCCCACAGCAGTGCGGGGGAGGTGGGGATCTTTCAGAGTAAATGTGCCCCTGTCTTCCAGGAATCCGGTGCTTGTAATTTCTTCTTTTGTGTCACTCTCTTTGACTTTGCTTTCTCTTTAAATTTGGATTTTTTTTTTGTTACCTCTATACTGTTGCCAACTGCATTTCTGTATGTATGGTCAGTTCATCTTCCTGTGGTCTGGAAAGCATTGTCTTTTTTTTTTTTTTTTTGTTATTAAAACTTTTTAAGATGCCAGTTCTTTCTTGTAATCTGGTGACTGGATAGAGTTTAACCGCTGGAACAGGCACGTGCGGTCCATTCTTCGATGTTGTTCATTAATCAGGCATTTTGATCTATCTCTGTTGCATTGGAATCATCTGAAAAGGATTTTTTTTAAATCGGTTTTAAAAGAAAAATCTGAGCGAAATAATCAGAGTGGTTGGTGCACTTAACATGGCTTAGTTTTATCCGACTGAGAGGCTGCAGCATGGAAATATTATAAAGTGTACCTGTAAACGTATGTAAATCTGAGTTTTCCCTTGACGGGAGTGACTTCTTAGTTTTGTTGTTTGTTTGTGTTTTACTTGTTTGCTTGCGTTTTGCTTGCTTTTTTTTTTTTTTTTTTTTTTGGGGGGGGGGGGGGGGTACGTGTTGACAGCCCTGGAAATGCTCTCTGTGGTCTGCTTGAGCTGTACTGAAACAGAGATGTCCATTTCTGATATTGCCATCTCAGTTTTGTTTCTGATAATGCTTTCGGTATTGAGTAATCTATTTCTCCTCAAAACTCGATCATTCTTCACTTGGTGATTGTGGAGCCGGTATGCCAAGACCTTTACATTTTTCACCACAAATTTGGACGAGCACACTCTGACAAGACCTTTACTTCGTTCGTCTCCAGCCATCCAAAGTCCTGGTCTGATGTCTGGAGCTGTTGCTTAACGTTTGTAAAAGACGCTTTCCTTTGAAACTGAAATTTTTCACATGCGCGAACGCCGTGCGCGCGCGCGCGCGCGCACACACACACACACACACACACACACACACACACACACACACACACACACACACACACACACAGTGTCCTGACCGGTTTCTCCGTTCTACGTACTATGTTCATTTCTTGCGTGACATTTTTGCTTAACAGTTTAACTTCGGTTTAGCTCCCTGTACTATTGGTCAACGAACAGGCTAAGTGCCCCTGATTCACCGTGTCCTGTCTGGAGGTAGTCAACACCGTTCGCTTTTCTGCACCTGGTTGAGTTAGCCTTTGTTTCTGAGTTCCCCGTGCTTTGTGCTGTTCGCTCTTTCTGAGTGCAACCCAGGTGCAGCTCAAAGTCATTTTGTTGCCGTTCTGTGAAACACTTTGCTTGTGATACCGCTCTTAGAATTCAACAGTTTATCATTACGGCGATTTCTTTTGTGATACTGCCGGCAGTATCCGACAATATTTCGTCGCTGAGATGTCTTGCGCATCCGTCAAACTAGTATTAAAGCTGATGATTCAGTGTTATACCCTGTGCAGAGAAGTGACACCCGAACCAGGTTCGGCGTGAGGTCATATTCACGTTGAGCGTCGACACTCACCAAGGTGGTAGAGCAGACGGGATAACCCGACACAAGAAGGTCGGTTTGGAGGGAGTGGATGATGGAGAGGGAGAGAGGGATGGTAGAGGGTTTATGTAACGCTACACCGATACCATCAGGACATCAATACATGACCCCCTAGGCGTATGTGAACTCGTCTTACAACAGCCTGGATGCTTTATCCTGACCTTACTAGTCAATGGGGTGGGTTTGATGGGAAAGGGTGGGGCTGGGGTTCCTGAAGCAACTATGCTGAATTACGTTGATTAAAGAAACCTTGACTTTATTTAAAATTTTGGTCCATGCGTGTTTCGATTCTCAGTCTGCCGACTCGATCTTAACTGGTGCAGTTTTATAAATGCTGACAGCCCTGACATGGTTTGCGTCTGATCCACTTTAAACATACAGTTCAGATTGATGCTGTTTATAACTCTTGATAAGTAGGCCTATCCCCCTTTTCCCCAGTTTCCACTTACCCAGGATTTTCTGATGTTTATCACACTTGTTTTACTTCCTTTCCCTTGGTTCTCACTTGCATTCTTTCACACCGGGATAATGTACCTTTCAGTCAAGTTTTCTCTCCATTCCCCATTTTTTAAGTTCACTGCTTGATGTTCTCCAGAGACCACTTTATGGTATAAACATGTTGTGGACATGCTTAAAGCATTGGACACACCACCACCAGTGTCCATCTCCGTCCAGTGGCAATTTCTCGCTTTTCCACTGCAGTTGTATTCTTTTAGTATTTCATGGATTTGAACCTGAGGCCCTTCAGTCCTCCCCCTCCCCCTTTCTTTAATTCTTTAGCCCATCCATCACCTCCCATACCCACTGTTGGACATTATTCATTTTTCCATATTTCCCATTCTCTTATGTCATATTAAGTCTGTTCTAACCACACCTCCAACCTCTGAAGTCTGCAGTCTCCCCCCATTTCTCTCTCCTCTGCTTGAAACAATTCTTTTTATACGGTGCTGACCGATTATTCTGCATTGCTACGAACTTATGCTGCCGTCATTTCTATCGCTACCCCTTTACTTCTCTTTCGGCAATATTGAACAGTAGGAGGGACGTACCATATTCAACTCCATCCAGTTCTCCCTTCCATATCCCGCCCGTCATTTATAATTATGTTCTTCTCTTATCCATCATTTATTCTCTAACACTCCTTATCTCCCCTAGAGCGTGGTTCATCAGTTTCACATTGTCTTCTCCTCACATCCATTGATCTTCGTTTTCCTTCTCTTCACTCGTCCATCATTCGTCCTTCCGACGTTCCCCAGTTACCGTTCCGTCTCTCTGTTATCATCATCATGTTCTCTTCTTCTTCTCCTGCTCTTCATGTACGATTGTCATGTTCTGCTCTCGTCTTACGCTCAGCATTTTTATGTTATCTTCGTCATATCGTCTCCATCATTCATTATTGACGCGTTCCTGTCTTCACACTCCGTGTCATTCTGTGCTGATTGTGCCCACTATTACTCTGTCGCTGTCCTGTTGTCTTTGTGGCAACATTCATCATTTTCAAGTCCCCCCCCCCCCCCTCTTACATTCATTATTCTTATTATTCTTACATTTCCCCCATTCCAACATTAATCATTCTCCCATTTTACCTCAGTCATTTTCATGATTTCCCCTGTCCTACATTCATTATTCTCACGTTTTCCGCCATTCCAGAATGTTTCATTTTCACGTTTCCTCCATCCAACATTCATCATTCTTACGTTTGCCTCGGTCCATCATTCATTATTTTCACCCTTTCCCCCATCCGACATTCGTCGTTTCACCTTTCCCCCAGTCAAACATTCATAATTCTCACGTTTTCTCTGGTCAAAAATTCATCATACTCACGTTTTCCCTGTCCACATCGTTCTCACGTTTCCCTCCTATCCAAAATGCTTTATTCTCACGTTTTCCCCGTCCGATAGTCATCATTCACAACTTTTCCCCCCAAGACAACATCCATCATTTTCACGTTTCCCTTCGTCCAACATTTATCAATTTCGCGTCATCCTCTCAGCACGTTCGTCATTCACCACTCCAACTTTCTCTTCTCTAATTTCGTCTGTCATTCGTCCTTCCCACCACCTTCTCTTCTGATCGCGTCCAGCATTCGTTTTTCTCTCATTCCGTTCTCATTCCATTCATCGTTGGATTACTCTGACGATGTCCGGTTTCCATGTACTCCATGATTCCCACGTCCTTCCCTCTTACCTCCCTTCTCTCGTCCAGTGTCCCGTTCATCATTCTCACCTTCTCCTTGTCTTGTTTGCAAACACTGATGATTGTCTTGTGTCCTTTGCTTTATTCTGACCGTCACTGCGCCATTCCCACGCTGTGCAGTGGTCATTGATCCATTGGTCTCACACTCCTCTCTTCAACGCTGTCCAGTGGTCATTCATCCCTTGGTCTCACACTCCTCTCTTCAACGCTGTCCAGTGGTCATTCATCCATTGGTCTCACACTCCTCTCTTCAACGCTGTCCAGTGGTCATTCATCCCTTGGTCTCACACTCCTCTCTTCAACGCTGTCCAGTGGTCATTCATCCCTTGGTCTCACACTCTTCTTGTCCTCCTTATCCCGTCCTTCGTCGTTTTCTCGTTATATACACATCCACAATTCTGTCCGTCACCTTTCATACATTGTTTCTCGTTCTCACGTTCTTCTTTTTATCTCTCGTTCATAGAAGATATCACTTTCTCTTTTCATCCCACCCTTCGTTCACGATTCTGACGCTTTGATCATCTCGATCATTATCTGTATCATGTTCTCCCTTTCGTCCGTTTGTGTATTATTTTCTCGTTCGCCTGTTTTCTTCCAATCGGGGCCGTGTGCGCCATCCTCAATTTCTTGCCGTCTCATCCGAAATGCCCTTCATCACTCACACGTTAGTCTCCCGTTACTTTTTCATCATTTTTCACGTTCTTTTCCCATCTCTCTTTTATCATGCTCACGTTCTCTTTTTTTCACCCGTCTTTCACCATTCTCTAGTTGTCCTTCCGTCCGTTGTTCACCCCTTTTTCCTTTTCCTCTTGTCCCTCATTCATCATTGTCAAGCTCTTTTCTCAGCCCGTTCATGCTTACCGTATTCTGGTCCAGTCGATCACTCACCTTATTCTCGTTCTTGTCATTCAGTCATAACCTTCATGTTATTCATATTCCTTCCTTCTTTCCTTCCTTCATCATATTTACGTTCTGCTGTTCTTGTCCTTCGTAAATCATCCCTTCCGTTAACGTATTCTCATTCTTCTAATCCCGTCTGTCATTCGCTACTTCTAGTCCTATCCATCACTGAAATTTCTCACGTTCATTCCACGTGATTTTTCTCGTCATTCGTTCATCATTTTCACCATTTCTTCTTTTCACCTCGTGTGAAAAGTGTATCGTTCTCTCGTTTCATTTTCCCCCCAGTTTGTCCATCACTGGATCGTTCTCACCGCTGTTCTGTTTTCATGTAATCTTATCATTCTCATGTCCTCTCGCCTTTCCCCTCTCCTGAGCCCTCCTCATGCTACTGTGCTGCCCACGACACAATCTTCACATCCTCCTCTACGCCTGTCCTTCATGGATAGAATGTCATCTCATCCCACCTGTCATGTATCATTGTATATGTTTCATAGTTCACGTTTACTCCCTTCATACTTCCTTCACTATTCTTACGTCCCGTTTTTATACGTTCTTCTTTTGTTCTTATTGTCTCGTCCGAACAATTTTTCATCATTCTCTCGTTCTTCTCCCATCGCGCCTTCATCTTCCTCTCTTTTTTTCTGTCATTTATTCATCGTTTTCTCTTTTTTTGTCATTCTCACATTGTCTTCAGGTCCCGTTCATCATTCATCATTCTCACGCTCCAGTTCCGTCACTCATATATTGTGTTCACATTCTCCTCCAGTCAGTCAGTCAGTCATTTTCACGTTCCTGTGACATCCGTCAATTATCACTTTCCGTTCTTCTCAGTCAGCCATTCATCGTTTTCAAGTTCTTCCACAGTCAGTCATCGTTCATCTCCCAGTCATTCATCGTTTTCAAGTTCTCCTCAGTCATTCATCGTTTTCAAGTTCTCCTCAGTCATTCATCGTTTTCAAGTTCTCCTCAGTCATTCATCGTTTTCAAGTTCTTCTCAGTCAGTCAGTCATCGTTTTCAAGTTCTTCTCAGTCAGCCATTCATCGTTTTCAAGTTCTTCACATCGTCAGTCATCGTTTTCAAGTTCTCCTCAGTCATTCATCGTTTCAAGTTCTCCTCAGTCATTCATCGTTTTCAAGTTCTCCTCAGTCATTCATTGTTTTCAAGTTTCTCCTCAGTCAGTTCATTCGTTTTCAAGTTCTTCTCAGTCAGTCAT
>CM065735.1:25674055-25679055 GCA_033310375.1 Conus canariensis | reverse complement strand
AAGCATGCATGCATACATACATACATACCTATATACATACATCCCTACCTACCTACCTACCTATAATACATAACATACATACATATATATGTGTTTCTGTGTGTATGCAAATACGTAAACAACAACAACAACAATACACACGCACGCACGCACGCACGCGCGCGCGCGCGTGCACACACACACACGCACACACACACACACACACACACACACACACACACACACACTGTATACACTGTGTGTGTGTGCGCGCGCGCGCACGTGTGTGTGTGTGTGTGTGTGTGTGTGTGTGTGTGTGTGTGTGTGTGTGTGTGTGTGTGCGTGTTGGTGTTGGTGTGTGTGTATGTATGTGTGTGTGTGGTATGTAGCCTACATGTGTGTGTGTGTGTGTGTGTGTGGTGTGTGTGGTGTGTGTGTGTGTGTGTGTTTGGTGTGTGTGTGTGTGTGTGTGTGTGTGTGTGTGTGTGTGTGTTGGTGTGTGTGTATGTATGTGTGTGTGTGTGGTTGTAGTTGTGTGTGTGTGTGTGTGTGTGTGTGTGTTGGTGTGTGTGTATGTATGTGTGTGTGTGTGGTATGTCTCATGTGTGTGGGTGTGGGTGTGTGTGTTGTTGTGTGTGTGTGTGTGGTAGTGTGGTGTGCTATGTTGTGTGTGTGTGTGGTGTTGTGTGTGTGTTGTGGTGTGTTGTGTGTGTGTGTACATGTGTAGTGGAAGTGTGGGTAGACAGGAGAAAGATGGGAGCAAGGGAGAGAGAGGAAGGAGCAGGAAAGAGAGAGAGAGAGAGGAGAGAGAGAGAGAGAGAGAGAGAGAGAGGGAAAAAAAGGTGGTGGTGACAGGACTACGAATAACAGCAAAATGTTATACAACAACAACTACTACTGCTACTACTACACTACTTCTACTACTACTACCACCACTACTACTTCTACTACTACTACTACTACTATACTACTTCCTACTACTACTACTACTACTACTACTACTACTACTACTACTACTACTACTACTGCTTAAATCGAATTCCGCCTTTTCCACAGGGAAACGGATTTGGGCTCGTCGCTCTCATCCCTATTCCGGTCTAGCGTGCGGAAATGACGTCACAATTCGAGAGTTTGTCGAGCTCCTCGTCGACCAATCAGAGCTCGGCGGAAGCCAGAGTCTGAATGGTCACTGGCGACCGGTCCAGTATGTGTGCGACCCATGCCGCTTCAAGCCGTTTTTCATTGGTCAGTTTTGTTTGTTTCAGCAGGGAGTTGAGTTAAATGAGGAGGAGAGAGAGAGAGAGAGAGAGAGAGAGAGAGAGAGAGAGAGAGAGAGAGAGAGAGAGAGAGATGGACAGACAGGCAAACAGGCACAGAGAGAGAGGAGAGAGAGAAAGACAGACAGACAGACAGACAGACAGACAAAGAGGGAGAAAGGGGCGAGGGGAGAGTGAGAAAAGGAGATAAAGGAGGGGTGGAGGAAGAGGGAGGAGGGGGGCGCTGACATGAAGGACTGGATGACAAGCCAACAAACTACAACTAAACGACGACAAGACGGAACTCATGTTCGTGACAAAACAGCCTAACCATCCTTCTCTGCCTTCAACTGTCACTATCAATGACTGTGCTGTCTCTGTCTCCACCTCTGTCCGCAGTCTAGGGGTCATACTTGACCAATCCCTCTCCTTTGAGAAACAGGTTTCAAATATTTGCAAGATTGCCTATTTAGAACTAAGAAGAATCAGCTCTGTACGTCACCTTCTCTCTACAGATGCTACAAAAACTCTCATTTGTGCATTTGTCTTATCTAGAATAGATTACTGCAACTCACTTTTGGCCGGCCTTCCAAAATACCTGATAGAAAGATTACAGCGAATCCAAAATCATGCAGCCCGAGTCGTCTGTAGAGCAAGAAAACATGCTCACATTTCCCTCTCCTCCACTCTCTTCACTGGCTATCTGTCTCAAACCGTATCTCGTACAAAATCTCAACTCTCACTTTCTCTGCTCTCTTTGAAAATGGACCTTCTTATCTCTCAGATCTCCTTAAAATCTACACCCCCTCTCGACAACTACGCTCCTGTGCTGACGACCGCCTTCTGCGAATGACTCGCTTCAGGACTACTACTGGCGAAAGATCTTCTCTTTTCAAGCTCCAGCGACGTGGAACAGACTGCCAGACTGTCTCAGACATTCAGATTCTATCTCTTCTTTCAAGTCTAAACTTAAAACCCATCTATTTTCTCATAATTACTCAATGCTGTGGGGAGAGGGGGGGGGGGGGGGGTACAACCTAACTCATAGCCGTCTGGGCCTTTTCAAATGTAGCGTATGTGTATGTTCTCTATTATATGTATTTGTTGTATGATTGAACGTTATAGGATTAAGTTTTTGTAGTGATATTTGAAGAATAAGTGAATGTCACATTGGTAGGATTAGGATTTGTTAGTTATTGTAGTAATAGTATTTGTAGTTGGGTGTAAGGTGTATTATTGTATATGAGAAGGGTGAATGTAGTATGACTTTGTAAAGCGCTTAGAGAAATTCGTTTGATTAAGCGCTATATAAGAAATCATTATTATTATTATTATTAAGACTTGGAAAAGAAATTGTTTTTGATTTGTTTTGAATCCGAAATCTACTAATCTTCAACATGCCAAAATTGTTCACCTAAAGGAGGAGGGGAAGAGGAGGGGGAAGAAGGAGGAGGAAGAAGATGAGAGGAGGAGGAGAAGAAGGAGGAGGAGGAGGGAAGGAGGAGGAGGAGGAGAAGAAGAAGGAGGAGGAGAAGAAGGAGAGAGGAGGAGGAGAAGAAAAGAAGGAGGAGGAGGAGAGGAGGAGGAGAAGAAAGAGAGGAGGATGAGGAGGAGGAGGAGGAGGAGGAAGAAGAAGAAGAAGAAGAAGAAGAAGAAGAAGAAGAAGAAGAAGAAGAAGAAGAAGAAGAAACAAGCAAACAAACAGACGACGACGACGACGACGACGAGTCAAAGGCACTTACTATGGACAGCCGTTAAGTGGCAGAACTTACATCTTCCGTGTCTGCCCACTGTCCCCTCTCTTCCCTTTCTGCAGGTCAACAGGAGATCTTCCTGGCAGACAGTCAGTCGAACCATCCTGGAGCACCTTGAGCTGCAGCACCTGTTGGATGGTGACGACACTGACACTCACCGCCGTGACGAAATGGCCCTTCTCACCGATTCCTGTTTCTCCCGCCACCTCAACCGGCCTCAAGAGGTAACTGTATATCCCACACATACATGCACGCGCGCACGCGCGCAGCGCGCGCCACGCACGCACGCACGCACGCACGCACGCACCACGCACGCACGCACGCACAGCACGCACACACACACACACACGCGACGCGCCGCGCGCGCGCGCGCGCATATAGACGACATTAAAGACTATCCTAGGTGTTCCCCAAATGAAAAGTGATTCGATTATAAAGCATACAGCTCACTCGTACGTCTCTTGAACACCGTCCTCCCTCTCCCTTCTTCCCCTCCCCCCCCTCCCCCCCCCCCCCCCCCCCACCCCCCACCCCACCCGAGCTTCTACTCCGTCCCTCTCCACGCCCTTCCGTTCGTCCGTCTTTGGAGTTAACAGGTGGACAACAACACAGATTTTTTTTTTTTTTTTTTTAAATAGTAAAACTGACTTTCAGACCTTCTTCTTCTTCTTCTGTCATCATTATCGTAACTTCTGTTACCAGATTCTGTCGGCAACTTTGTGCTTAGTGACTCACAATTTTAGAAGTAAAAAAGATTCTGAGTGTGTGTGACTGGCTAGATTCACCTCGGTGAGTAAACGTACGGACTTTTTCACTCCTTTTTTTTTTTTTTTTTTTTTTTTTTTTGCGTAATTGTGGCCAATGGTAGAGGGACAAAAAGAAATAAACTAAGCATTTGTTTTTGACCTTAGAATCTCAGAACTTCCGGCACACTCGATGATACTTTCAATTTTGATACATTCCATTTGTATACATGATCATGTTTTGTTTTGGGTCTCTCTAAATTCACATTGCTTTTATTTCGCGCACATACTCTTCCTCAGGGTCCATTTTTACAGCCGAAGTGCCGTCGTCATGCTGAATTACAGATCAAGATTAACTGGAAACAATGTTCTGTATGCAGCGCCGTGTCGTACCCTACAGGCTGCACACCAAAAATTAATGCGCCAAAGCCTTGCATAAAGAGTCGAATATTTATAGACTGGCGCATTTACATTGTTTTGGGAATTTTTTTTTATTGTGTCTGAAAAATGATTCTCCTCATTTTCTTTTATATAGCCATCAAGGTACAAGCCAGGTGCTTCCCAGCAGACAGATTAAACGCACGCACGCACGCTCGCACGCAAGCACCTACACGTGTGAGTTGTGTATGGTATTGTGACATTCCTGAAAGCTTATTATTCATTTTGTAAACAGAGTATGTAGACAACTCTGACCTGACTTTCCCAAACATCTAAACTTAACTTGTTTACCCTAATGTGACTCGTTTTGTTCTTTGGTATAAAGGCTTTTGCCGTTTAATATCTTGAGACCAGATTTGTTTGCTCAATATAAAACCGTCTAAACTATTCCTTGCTTTGTTCTAGAGATGATCATTACATGAACATTCTGTGTCAGTTTGGATATGAAATACGCATAAGAACTTAACAGAGCAGACGCACATATCCCATTAACATTTTTTAAAAAAATGGCAGGTTAGCAAGATCATTGGCATAGTTGCATAAAACCTTTTTTTTTTCACAGACTATTCGCAAATCTGGCAGTATCTACTTGCTAGATTTATTGAGCTGTGCTCGGTTAATTAGTTTTGAATTTGCGTTTTATTCTTAGGCAAGCATTTACCTACATGCACTGTTCATCAATAATAGTATTTTAGTTATGTGTTTTGGATGATTACACAACAAAGTAGTAAGTAGTCTTGGAACATTAAAAGAAAAACTTTATTGAAAAATGCCCATTTAATTACGTCCAGTCACATTAATTACAATGTCTGGCTGGCTGGCTGGCTGTC
>CM065735.1:25631555-25664055 GCA_033310375.1 Conus canariensis | reverse complement strand
GTAAAAAAGCTTTTCAAAACAAGCAGCAATACTATTAATCATAGTGATTATTATGATGATGATTGGGATGAGCTGACCTCTGGAGGTAGTGAGCTACCTTAAAGCAGCACCCCAAGACAGGAAGATGAAATCTTCAGCACAGCCGAAGATCAACGCGCATGCAGAAAGGGAAACAGCCAGTCCAACAGGCCAGACGCTCCATTCAGGCGCCGACCTTTGCGATAGAGACTGCCACTCCTGTGTCAGTTGGCACAGCCTGACATGACACTTCTGAACCAGGCAGCAAAGCTGGACAACTATGATGCATCATCCTGACTTTTCTAAAACCAAGCGGCCAAGCAGCCAAGCAGGACAACTATGATGCATTGCCCTGACACTTCTGAAACCAAGCGGCTAAGCAGGACAGTTATGATGCATCATCCTGACACTTCTGAACCAAGCAGCAAAGCAGGACACTTCTGAAACCAAGCGGCCAAGCAGGACAACTATGATGCATCGCCCTGACACTTCTGAAACCAAGCGGCCAAGCAGGACAACTATGATGCATCGCCCTGACTTTTCTGAAACCAAGGCAAGCAGCCAAGCAGGACAACTATGATACATTGCCCTGACACTTCTGAAACCAAGCGGCCAAGCAGGACAGTTATGATGCATCATCCTGACACTTCTGAACCAAGCAGCAAAGCAGGACAACTCTGATGCATCGCCCTGACACTTCTGAAACCAAGCGGCCAAGCAGGACAACTATGATGCATCGCCCTGACTTTTCTGAAACCAAGCAGCAAAGCAGGACAACTATGATGCATCGCCCTGACACTTCTGAAACCAAGCGGCCAAGCAGGACAACTATGATGCATCGCCCTGACACTTATGAAACCAAGCGCCAAGCAGGACAACTATGATGCATCGCCCTGACACTTCTGAAACTAAGCGGCCAAGCAGGACAACTATGATGCATCACCCTGACTTTTCTGAAACCAAGCAGCCAAGCAGGACAACTATGATGCATTGCCCTGACACTTCTGAAACCAAGCGGCCAAGCAGGACAGTTATGATGCATCATCCTGACACTTCTGAACCAAGCAGCAAAGCAGGACAACTCTGATGCATCGCCCTGATACTTCTGAAACCAAGCGGCCAAGCAGGACAACTATGATGCATCGCCCTGACTTTTCTGAAACCAAGCAGCAAAGCAGAACAATCATGATGCATCATCCTAACACTGCTGTGAAACCAAGCAACCAGTTGGGAAAATTTGGATACTTTATCCTGAGGCGTCCGAGATCAAGCGAGAGATAATTGTGGTGTATCATCCTCGGTCAGCCTTGAACAAAAGAAGCTTTCATTTACTATGATGACGATGATGAACGTGATGATTTCACCATCTGGCTAGCAACAACAACCACATCACTGCCACTGAAAGTGATATCATGGTGATGAGATTTTATGAGAATTATGGTGATGTTATGATTATAATGGAATATACACAGTCACAGTTCATCATTATCTCTGATCAACTTTCTCTATGATCACAGGCTGGAGATTCTTACTTTCAAACACAATCAGTGTTTCATGATTGCCAGTGATCAAGGAAGGGACTGGTTTGTGTTTTGTGTCGTGCAGGTGATGGGGGGGAAAAATGACGGCAGGTTTCCATACTTCGTCGGTCGGTGACGGGACAGTGGTGGCCCTTCAGATGGTCTGGTGTGGATGCAGCAAGCGGTGCCAATGAAAAAGAAAGAAGAGCTGGTGACGGTGCTGGTGTAAGGGGGGTGAGGGGGGACGAGGGCACGGGACCATGGCGTTCCGGGGATCAGCGACGACTTTGATCTGGATGATCATGGGATTCTGCGTGATTCTTTTGCCTGTGAGTCATTGGTGTGGATGTGCGAGGGGTGGTGGTTGCCTGTGAGTCATTGGTGTGGATGTGCGAGGGGTGGTGGTTATGACGGTGAGGGGTTCATGATTTAAGGGTTGTGATGGGGTGGGGGGATGACTGTTTGTGTGGGAGAATGAAAACTTAAGTCCCTGTCAGAATGTTTCAGGAAATAAGGGCAATGAGCTTTATTTGTGAAAGAAAAGAGGAGATTCTCTAAACCTTTTTTTTTCACTTGGTCTCTCTTTGGCCTTTTGTCTGTCTTCATGTTCATGCGTCTTTGTGTCTGTGTGTTCGTTTATGTTTTCTGTCTTTTTTTTAAATTATTTTTTTGTTTCTTTCTTTTTATCTTGGTGTGTGTGTGTGTGTGTGTGTGTGTGTGTGTGTGTGTGTGTGCGCGCGCTTGCATGTGTGTGTGTGCGCGCATATGCATGTGTGTGTTTGTGTATGTGGGAGAGAACAACAAGTTCTTGCACAGTCACAGTTGCATGTGTATATATGTCTTAGTTTCAGCTCTTTCCACCCAGCATCAGACCTCTGGTTGGGCACATACAAATGCATGTGGCAGCCTGCGCTCAACCAAGTCTGGGCAGTAATTTTGGTTCAAATTTAACACATTCTAACTTTATTCCATGCAGAAATGATAAGTACAGGGAGATGATTTTGGTGTTATTTCCCTCCTGTATCGTGTGCTGGTATGAGTTAGCAAATTCAAACTGATTTGGTGACGTTCGTTCCATTTTTTTCTTCCCACACCTTGAACCAGCAAGGTATTGTTGAAGCGAGGCAAAGTTTTAGATGAATTCATAGAGGACAATCTTAACAAGTTGCTCTGAAAGTATAGATTCAATAACGATATGAATTCATAGTTAAAGAAAATGTATTTGTCTGTGACACAGTCAAGTCTAGTTTACATTCGAATACAAATATGATAATGCAGTCTGTTAGAATAAGAAGCACTTATAGACATAACGGATGATCTCTTTGGCTTCTATTTGTCAAGGAACCATGCATCACTGAATAATTCAAACACTGTGAAAGTATGATTATGTTATTAAGAAATTATGCTTCGGAAGCTGTATGCTCGTTTTATGTAGTGATCCAGAGTTACGACTGTTGGAGTAAAGCATCTTACAACTGAACAGCCAAAACATGCCAGGCTTGGAAGTTGTACATCCAGTGGCTTAGTCAGGGTGGAAAGGGTTAAAGGTATGAGATTACTAAGTGTTAAGAGCTTTAAACAAGATGTCTTCATGTTTTTTACACTGTTGTCAGCCGATTTCCACGTCGACGACGACGGAATCCTCCACGACAACCTTGACCTGTTCAAACACGCGGTCAGCACAGGTGGACATGGCACGGACTCTGGCATCGGAGGGGACAAGCAGTCCAGCACATCGACGCTGCAACATCTCCATGCCAGCTTCGATGAAGATCTGGCTCCTCTCGGCGACGAGAGCATCAACATCAGCGACTTTGAAGCCTCCAGAGACGAGCTGGACAGTTTTGACGATGGCGTGGCAGGAGGAAGAAGGTCCAGGTTGTCCCGTGGTGCCAAAGAGCTGGAAACTCCAGGGAGCACCTTGGAACGTCCTGTGGGGTACAGGTCAAGCGTGCCAGGAGTTCTGGCAGAGGCAAGGGGATTCCCAACGGTGGAGAGGACCCCGACCTGTTCACAGAGGATTACTATCAGCAGCTCCGAGAGCTCGGAGTCTTGGTGGATGGAGCTGACTTCTCCAGAGATGAGTCTCAGACCGAGTTTGAGGCTTTAGAGACTCATCTTTCACGAGAGCATGTTGAGTTCGATTACAACAACCGTGACCTGATTGGAGAGTACCTCCAGAGCGAGTATGACCGGGAGCGTGCCGAAGAAGAAGGGGAAGAGACGGACGAAAAAGGTGGGAGGAGCCAGTCCCACGCTGGTCCCAGCTCGAGAGCCAACTCGGCGCCTACGATCAGCGAGCAGTCTTTTCCAGAAATATCTCCAGAGGATGCTGAAATGATGTACCCCGAGTCTCAGGGAAGCGGAGAAGACAATGAGACAAATTTGGTCCATCGCCATCCCTCATCCAGAGCCAGAGCTCGAGAGCTTCCAGTGGTTTACTCTGAACAGGAAACTGACCGATCAGATAGCCAGGCCAGTCGTTCTCAAACTCCTCGCAGTGCAGACAGACACTGGCACTCCCGATTCAGGAGGAGCCCATCTCCGGCCGGGAGCGAGGGTCAAGGTTATTCGAGATCAAGGTCAGAGGCGAACACCCCTCGTAAGATGCGTCCGGACTCTGTCGCCAGTCATGTGTCGTTTGCGTCGGATGTGGTGAGTCATCCTGAGGAATCCAACCAGGCCAAGGCACTGTCCAAGGCTCACTCTCAAGAGAGCTTCTTTGAGCAGGAGAAACAACCCAACAGGAGCGTGGAGAAGGTGCCGAAACGCATGCTGCCCACGCCCAGCGCCCCTGACAGCACCCAAACCTTCCGCGTCAAGAGCAAGAGCAAAAGCGTCAGCAGCATCTCCAGCAAATCGGCGCCGGTGAAACCAACCCACAGGTCCTTGTCCGATGTGAGTCACACAGACCAGAGTGGAAATGCCACGGAAGGCATGTCGACCTCTGCAGGGGACACAACTCACGACAGATCTGAAGGGGAGCTAAGCACACAGCTGAAACATGAGTCGTCCAAGCGAAAACAGGCAACGGAGCTGGTGCAGCAGTTGCAGAAAGACTACGATTCTCTCCTGTCCAAATATGCCCTGGCTGAGTTGACGATCGACCAGATGAGACTGGGTGCCCATGTCACGCTGCACGCGGAATCGCCGACGCCTGCGTCGATGCAGGCGAGTGCAGCGCCCCTGGTGCAGGAGGCCACAAACCGCAAATGATGCAGTTACCCAAGCCTTCCGCGCAGCGTGCTGTCATGGGGCAGTTTGGTGGTAAGTCAAGTGAGTTGATGTATTTGTACGTGACTGCAGCTCAATGATCACTAGATCGTGGTGAAAGTGTTATGTAGGTTCAAACTGGTGTCTTTGTGCTAACAAGTTTCAACACAGAAGAGCCGACTTTACTAACAAAGGATTCAGTTGAGTGGAATCATTTTCATACAGCTTTAAGTATTTACGTTTGTGATTTCATGTATGTTTATTCATGCTGTCCATGTTGGTTGTGGCCCATCCTGCGATTGAGCCCGTGTCCCAAGTCTCCCTCAAGTCACAGAGGAATAGTCAATTAAAAGAAAAAAATCAACAACTGTGTGTAGATTTAAAACAAACCTCAGACACCAATGAAAAAAAAAAAATGAAGATCAAACTTAATCTGGCCTGATGGCAATGGAGTTGATTGTTTTCTTGGTAAATGAGATGAGAACTGGCATCAGTGTCAGAATACATATCCAACATGTTCTCAACGGCAAGCAGAGGTGTTGGATTATTGTTTCCGACATGACCCCATTGAGTTAACCTGTCCCTTTTTTGAGTTCCAATTTAAGGTGATACGGTTTGGTGCTTGGCTAGGTCTGTGGTAGAGCCACAAGGTTTGCAATCAGGCATCATGAGTTCAAATCCTGTTCTGCATAATGCTTAGCATTTTCACTGCCCACCTAACTTCTTTTTGTTCTGGTGGTGTGTGTGTGTGTAATGGTACTAAAAAAAAAGTCCCTATCACATAAAAGAATTGTACATTTTTTTTTTTTTCTTATGCCAAGGGAGATGACTGTCCTCGCTCATGTGCAGGGTTGTTTTTCCTGTCTTAATTGTTAGGGCAGGGATGGTGTGGATCAGGAGGAGGTTAGGGTAGGGTGCAGTGGTTTAATGTCCTTTGTTCGCTTTGATAGAAAAAAAAAGAAAAAAAGCACAATTCTTTAATAAGATATGTGGCGGATTTTTCACCCCTTCCCTTTCTTGTATTTCATATTTGGATAACTGCTTGCCCAATCTGATTTTTCCACTAATACATCATTGTGGATGTGTAGAGTGTGTGTAGAGACATGCACACACACACACACACACACACACACACACACACACACACACACACACATACACACATACATATACACACAAACACACACGCATGCACGCACGCACGCATGCACACACACACACACACACACACACACACACACACACACACACACACACACACACACACACATCACCACAAACCACGCACGCACGCACACATGCACGCACACACACACACACACGCAGAGGTATCCCCACACTCACACGCCAACACGCAATCTGCTTCTGGTCATCAGTGTTTTCTCCAGGATACATATTGATTATATATCGATCGTCTCCACACTCTGATACCCCCCCCCCACCTTCCCACCCACCCACCCATCCATGCAGGACCTCAGTTTCTTCCACTACTTGCATGACCTGGACTTATTGTATTGGCACCACCTTCTCCTGTTCTCCAGTTCCCTCCCCTCTCTGGCCTAACCCCCCCCCCCACCCCCTCCCCCGCCACCTCCCTTCCCATTCTTCCCCTCCCCATCCTTCCCTCCTCTTCCCCTTCCTTTCCTTCCTCCTCCACCACCTCCAATATTCCCTGGGGTCGTTAGTCATTTTTTTTTTTTTTTATCCATTTGCTTTTGAGTTTACAGGCTTTACACCTCTTAACCTATTGGTGCTCCCCCCCCCCCCCCCATCCCCCTCCACAACCTTTCCTCCTTTGTTCCACCACTCTCCCTCCCCTCCCCCACCACCCTCTCAACATACCCACCCCCAAAATTCTTCATCCCCATTTCCTTCTGTCTGAAATGAATTCTTCCTACGTTCAGTGGCTGGAACCTACAGAGGGGGAGTACAACTTGAGTTTGAAGAACGTGCAGCAGTTGACCAACAAGTGTTTCCCTCCCCTTTGGATAACTGGCCCGGGATCTTGCATAAGGCTTGGCAGAGAAAGTGGCATGTAAAGAGGGTTATGGGATTAGTGTCTGAACAGCTGTGTGTAGGACTACAGGTCTTACGCTATGACACGCTTTGCTCTTTGGAAAGAAGAGGGCTGGAGGGGGGTTCTCCCCCTTTTTCCTCTCTCTTGTCTCGTTAGCTCTGGTTTTCTTTTCTGTTCCTTGTGGTGTATGGGAGGGGGGGGGGGGGGGGGAGGGGGGGAGGGGGGAGGGATAGAGGTAGAGGGTGGAAGAGGTGTTTAGTGTCAGAAAATCAGTATCTTTTTTTTGTGATAAGTCTTAATGTGGTAGAATCTAAGCTAGCAGTTTCCTCCCTGTCCCTGTGTGTGTGTGTGTGTGTGTGTGTGTGTGTGCTGTGTGTGTGTGTGGTGCGTGTGCGTGTGTGATGTGCTGCGTGTGCGTGTGCGTGTGGTGTGGTGTGCGTGTTGTGTGTGTGTGTGTGTGTGTGTGTGTGTGTGTGTGTTTCCCAGTCATGGTGACCTCAGAGGGTCTGGTGAAGAAATGCCACCAACTCCAGTTTGACACTTTTCAGTCCTAAAAAAAAAACCCAGTACTCTGGAAATCTGGGGTATATTCAAGCCAAAAAAAAAAAAAAAAAAAAGCAAAGTTTGAGACTTTTGCAATTTTGGGTCAGTTTATATAGTTTCCACTTTCAAATCACCATATTCGGTAACTAAAATGAGACATGGTATAAAGTTATGTCCTCACAAGGTATGCCGTACAAGAATATGTGTGTGTGTGTGTGTGTGCTGTGTGTTGTGTGTCTGTGTGATGTGTCTGTGTTCTGTGGCAGGTGTGATGTGGAGTGTGCTATGTGCATGCATGTGCGCATGCATGTGTGTGTGTTTGTGTGTGTGTGTGTGTGTGTGTGTGTGTGTGTGTGTGTGTGCGCGCGCGCGCCCATGATAGTTGTCTGTCATAATCTCTGTTCTCTGTGACTGTGCATGGCTTGATCTTCTCTCCTCCATCTTGTGACTCTGCCCTTTGACCCACATAAATCATTTGTTGTCTGTCCTCCACCATCTTCCCACTGTCACCCATGCACAGACGCCTTGTATGTAACATGCTTGCATTGCACAATAATGCAGACACCCCTCCTCCATCCGCCTCCAAGCCTCATCAGATCCTCCCTTCCCCGCCCACCCACTTTTCCCTCTTCCTACCCCCCCCCCCCCCCACCGCTTCTCACCTTCCTGCTTGCCTCCCTACCCCTGTTTCTCTATCCTTCCCCCCTATCCCCCACCTCCCTGCCCCACTCACTGTTGATGAGGAGGGGTACTTAGGTTTTATCCCTCGAGCAGGATACAAATTGTCACAGAAAGTCTGATTTTTCTCTGTCAGTCTTCTTGCCTGTCTGCCAGGGTGTACCAGTCCGTCTGTCAGTCTGCATGTCCGTCTGTCTGTCTGCATGTCCGTCTGTCTTCTCCGTTGGTCTTGATTTTGCCGTTTTGGCCAACAAGGATCCTCAAGCGATACATGTATACACACGGTAGCCCGGGCTTAGTTCTGTCAACACGTCAAGTGGATTATCAGGATTATCATTGTAGTGATATTTGTGTAGAGATTTACTGTCACACACCCAGGGTCAATCAGAAGCAGGGGCCATGCTTTTGTACAAGTTTTGTTGGGGCCTATGATGAACCGAGCTACAAATGCCAGCAGTTAGTTTCTAGTGCTGAGACTGTGCTGATGAGGAGTGTTGGATTTCACTGGGCTTGTAAAAATCATTGTACATGTATTTAAACTTTATCCAAAGAAACTGTTGGGCTTCATATTTTCTCTGAGGTTGTTGAGGTGCTGTCTCTGGTCATGCCTCAAGACAGAGAGAGAGAGAGAGAGGGGGGGGGGGGGGGGGGGAAGGAGAGATTAATTGAAGCAGAAGAAGCCCAAAAGATAAGTCATGTGCAGAAAGTATGGTTGTTTTGTTGAGTCAAATATGATGGACCCATGCATCAGAATGAAAAAAAAAGAGACAAATTCTTCATCAGTTCTTGCATGTCATCTACGTAGATGACACTTTGCTTTCTAGAATATCTGTGGTCTCCCCCAGACAACTTCTTGCAGATGAGGTCAGAAATTGTCAGATTCTGTGGGTTGAACAGGTCCTTGCCGAAGTTCTGTTAGTGCAGGTGCGAGTCATCACGTGTTGCATTCAGCGGATTTTTTGTTAGGTTTTGTCAAGAGACTGATCCCATTACATTTTGGGTTATTGTTGCAACAACAGTTTTTCAATTTTTTTTTTTTTTTTTTTTACACACCGGCACATTTTTGTAAATCATGGGAATGAGGCGGCATGTAAAATCTCCCCTGACGACGATCATAGAAGCCAGCCCGTGGGTCGAGCTGCAGGAAAGTCTGAGTTTTGAGTTCCTGGACAACCAGAGTGATAGAAGTTTGTACAGTGAGAGGGCGGGGCAAGGGGACGCTCGTCTGGAACATACGGCCGCTCACAAGAAGACTGGGGCGTGTCTGGTCTGCAGCTGTATTGAAGATGCGCCGGAATGCGACAGAGTGGGTGATAGTAGGGCTTGTATGCACATGGTGCATGAAGAGAATGGCGATGGGATGTGCCAGATTGAAGGTAGACTGGCTGTGTGTGTTTGGTTATAGTTGTTTATTTGTGTCTCTCTCTTTTTTTTCTGTTTCTAGTCCTATCAGTCGTTCTGGTGATGTCATTGTGCATGTAATCATGGTTTGCAGTTAATTTGTTCAGTGGCAAAGTATTCTGCAGCGTGTGTGTGTGGTTGTGTGTGTGTGTGTGTGTGTGTGTGTGTGTGTGTGTGTGTGTGTGTGTGTGATGCGGTGTTGGTGTGGTGGGTGTTGGTGTGTGTGTGTGTGTGTGTGTGTGTGTGTGTGTGTGTGTGTGTGTGTTGGTGTTGTGTGTGTGCGTGTGTGGTGTGTGCGTGTGTGGTGTGTGTGTGTGTGTGTGCGCGCGCGTGCATGTGCATGCACATATAAGCATTTCCCTGTCTCCTAAAGTTTCATGTCTTTCTTCTGTTCTCACACATTTATAAGGGAAAAAAAAAAAAAAAATCAACAACAAATGATACAAACAAAATATGTATCTCACATGTCTTACCGATTCTTGGATGTATAAGGAAAGAAAGTATGCAGTACAGTACTATCATGGAGTCTCAGGCCACGGTGGAGTTCCCTTGATGTGATCTCTCATTGTCCCCATCAATCCATGTAAAAAGAAAAGGTCGAACGTAATAGTCCTTTGTGCCCTGCTCTCAAAGAGATATCAAGAGTTGATTGCCTGTCAACATCCGTGAGTGTGGTAAGTTTGTGTCACATTGTCAATATAGTATAGTATATAATAGTGTAATGTTAACAAAAAATCATAGGGAGCGTTGCTGGATGGACATGGTGGAGCACCATGGAGGGCAAATGCACACTCAAGTGCCTCTGCAATTGAAGGAGTACTTTCCCGAAGATGGAGTATGGCTGCCTTAATGGCAGGATAAAAAAAAAACGGTCATACACACAAAACTCCACTCCCTTTGTTGGGTAGATGGATTAATACTTGTTTGTCCATATAGGGAGTGTCCGCAGGAGTATCAGCCTGCGTACGCAGAAGAAGAAGAAGAAGGAGTAGTACTCTTGTCAGCTCAGGAGCTTAGTAGGGGGTGGGGTCTTGCAAATGTTGGATCAGAATGGTCACCACCAAAGTGACTCAGCCGCTGGGCAGGATCTTCGCTGGAGGGTTGCTTCATGATGACCTGATATTGACTGTTTTCCTGTGAACTGGTGTTCAGAGTGCAACAGGATGGATTTATGGGTGTGGCTGTGTCTGGGGGCGGCCACTGTGAGCAGCATGGGAGAAATGCTGCTGAAGATCGAGTGCAGGAGACGACATGTAACAACAACACAACAGTAATAAAAGAGAAGATGAAGAAGAAGGAGAAAAGAAGAAGAAAAAGAAGAAGAAGAGAAAAAAAGGAGGAGGAGGAGGAGAAGAAGAAGATGAAGAAGAAGACAAAGAGAAAGAAAAAGATGAATACGAAGAGAAGAAGAAAAAGAAGAAGACGAAGAAGAAGACAGAGAAGATGAAGAAGAAGGAGAAGACAAAGAAGAAGGAGAAGAGAAGAAGAAGAAAATGAAGTAGCAGAAGAAGAAGAAGAAGAAGTACAGAAACAGAAGAAGCAGAAGAAGCAGAAGCAGAAGAAGTAAGAAGAAGAAGAAGAAGAAGAGAAGAAGGGCACAAGGGAGAGCACAGACCTTTGCAGAGGCAAAATGGATCTTGAATCTGCCCATTGATTCAGACTGGTACCACAGGTCTGCTTCAAAATTGAACTGGTATGTCTTTGGTCCACATTCAATCTCTCCATCAAGTTTCACTAAGACTGCTTTCCTAGCTGTTGCATAATTGTATCTACAAGATGAGCAGACGGCTGTGTGTGTGAACAATCTCCTTTTAGAGCAGACAACAAATTAATGCAACGCAATCTTTGAAATGACATGAATGACAAATTTTTATGCCTTACTTTTAATTTTCAATTTCTTTTTTTTTTCTCCATTAACAGATGGGCCATCGCTTAGCACAAGCCATGTCCAGACCTCGTCCTCCACCTCAACCTCGCATGCTGAGAATTCTGTGCCTGGTAACCATAGCAATGGGGACATTGGCAGACCAAGTGCAGAGGATCGGGTGACGGTAAAGACGCCCAGGACGGCGGAGTCGGTCAAGCTGAACTTACAGACTCAGGCTGCTCACTGAATGATAGGGTAAGAGAAGGGCGGTGTGTGTGTGTGTGTGTGTGTGTGTGTGTTGTGTGTGTGTGTGTGTGTTACGATTGTGTGTGTGTGTCAGTGTGTTGTGTGTGTGTGTTGATTTGTTGTGTGTCGATTGTGTGTGTGTTGGTGTGTGTGTAGTTGTGTGGTGTGTGTGTTGTGTGTTACAGATGTGTGTTTTGTGTGTGTGTTACGATGTGTGTGTGTGTGTGTGTGTGTTGTGTGTGTGTGTGTGTGTGAAGCATGCAAACATATGTGCCTATGTAAGCGCTCTATGCATGTGTGTGTGTGTGTGTGTGATCACATACTTTATAAGCATGCCCAATAACAGGCCTGCATCTTGCCATGACTCCTGTTCAGATCATGTATCCTCTACGGCACAGTGAGAAGAGAATGTCCCAGCATCTTGGATGGCGATGTCATATCGCCTCTACATTGTTGTGTGTAATTGAGAACAAAAAGATACTTGGATCTCTTGGTTGTTGCTGTGTCTGTCATGGTACCTGAGTGACCTATTTTCAATGACAATAATACTACTACTAGACTGATCAGGAGAAAAAAAAGCATTCACATTATCTTGTTTTCACTTTTTTTTGATATGCAGTGGGAGGTGGTTTGAGAGGAAGGGAGGGAGGAGGGGAGGTGTTGGGGGGCAGAAACAAAAACAAAAAAACCCAGAAGAGACTGCAATCAAAATACTTTTCTGCTAGAAATTTTCTTTTCATGTTTTCTCTGTTCACTGAAGTCATTGACGCACACCCTCCTCCCAGTCACGTAGATGAATTTGCCGTATTTGTGACTTCTATGACAATCTGTTCTGATTCTGATTTTATGCATTTTTTTTTTCTGGCAAGAAACTTATAACTAGAAATGTTTGATCTCTCTCCCCATCCCCACAACCCCCTGTCCTTTGCAGCTGGACCAGTTCCTGACGCTGATGGACAACGGTCAGCTGACGTTGGAGGAGCAGGAGAAGGCCTTTGACAACATCCGCACTGACCACGAGAAGCTGCGCCGCTCCTACCTGCAGGCGAAAGAGGACTACAACGTTCTCCGACGCTCAGGTTTGTGCTGCTGATTAACCTCTTTTTTCTGCGCTGTTGACGAACGGTGTTTGTCATAGAAACGCCGTCTGCAATGCTTAGTTGGTGAACCTGTTCGTCATGATTCAACACTCATTCTGTTTCGTCCAGCATGGGCCTTAGCAAAATATGATAGCACGAAAGGGTTAAGAACTGACAGTACTCAGCATTTTTTCTGTAGTTTGTTTGTTTTGTTTTTGTCTCCTTATACGCTGCTTTGTGTGCACTTGAGATTTTCAGTTCCCTGATATTCCAGTTCTTAGGAAGATAAAAAATTGAAGCCACACAACGCCCATGAATATGCTGCAATATTTCGGTTTATTATAAAACCTTTTTTCAGGCACCAGCGCTGGCCAATGACAAAAAACAAACGCATAGATTCTGTGGTTGTGATACTGAAAAGAGTTCACTGGAGAAAGAGTTCACTGTAAAAAGTTCACTGAGGGATGGGGGATGGAGGGGAAATTGTAGGGAGGGGTGGAGAAAAGGGAGGGGGTTTTAATTATTGCCTTATAATCCCTATTTGCCTGAAAATTATGGAGTTCAAAATATAGCCACAAGCTGTCACGATGCAGTTGGTTTTATCTGGAGTGTATATGATTATGATGTGAATGTTGTTGTGATAGAATCAGATTTTAGGAATGGGTGGAGTAGAAAGTCATCCAGTAGAGCTAAAACAGCGTTGTACACTTGACCAGAAGTAAGTGTATCAGAAGATGTGTTTTATTTGTGTCATCCGAATTTGTGAGTTTTGAGCAGTTAGGTGTGAAGATGCTTCTGAATTAAAAGCCCGGTGTCCTCATGAAAACCATGGCCTTTGAATTTGGACTTCAAGGGAGGGAATGATAAGAGAAAGGCTAAGAATGACAACTCATTTGTGAATATCGCAAAGATATACTTTTGTTCTTTCATTGAAGATGAAATTATGTTGAGGTCATAAACCAAGATCCCATGTTGAAGATTCATGATCCAGCGCAAGAGATTAGTTAAATAAGATTCTGTTTGTATCTGTTTTACTTGCCAAATTTACTCTAATGCATTACTGACATCTTTTTTTTTTTGTTTGTGGTATGGTTTAGTAGTTTGCTGAGTTATGCATATTATTTCTTACAGTTTACATAAACTTTTATGGTTCTTATGAAACAGAATGGGGAAGCGTGTGTGTGTGTGTGTGTGTGTGTGTGTGTGTGTGTGCGCACGCATGTGTGTGTGTTTATCCATGTATTTGTTTTTGAAATGAGGATGTTATGAGATTTGAATATTTCGAACAAACTGTTTATTATACTACACCAACATTGGAAGAATGGGGATTAACATCCTATTAGCCTGTACTTACCGTTTTTCTTAAGCCCCACATGTTCATGAAGCTGAAGCTTCTTCACTTTTTTGCTTCTGCTCTGTAGGAGAACAGACATCCAATGTTTGGCTAACAACAGCTCTTCTTCCAGACCGCACTGATCAGCAAGCAGGCAAAGTTTAGATCAAGGCCATGACAACATGCGTCTCCCAGACTTGACTCATGTGGTGCCTGTGTGAATGCAGAATGAAAGCGCTTACGCCCAGAAAGGCATGGCGTTCTCAAACCAAAGTTAGAAAGGAAATTGACCTGTCAGCTTTAGATCATTAAAAGATGCTGTTCACAGTCGGTCCTTTTGGGAATCATCAGTGCATGTGCAGTTGTTTTGGGAGAGAGGGGTCATAACCAAGGAATGAAGATTGACACACTATCAGTTCAAGTTCTTGACTACTTATGAGATAACTAGTAAAGAGACTGCTGACACAGCAGCTGATTTGTGACACAACTCAGAACAGCAAGTGTGGTTGGAATTCTTCTGTAAACCAACTATTTTCACAGTCAAAACTATATACTTAGGTTTGTTTCCCATGTATGTCTCTTCAGAATGTTAAATTTGCATTGTCGCTGTTTTGGAATTTGAAAATGTCATGACAGCGTGAAGTTTAGATGACACAGAGCTTGGTCTGGATAGCAAAAATGGTGGTGTTCTGACGATAAAAATGTTTTTTTGTCTTTGTGCATTGTCCCTGCTTTGGAATTTGAAATTGTCATGATAGCGTGAATTGTAGGCGATACAGAGCTTGGTCTTGAAAACAAAAATAATAGGGAGTGTCCCGATGATGAAGATGATTTTAGTCTTCAAGAAACTATTGAGGAATGGTAACACCATGCTTATTCATACATTTATGTCAAATTTATTTGCTCTAGAACCAGGAAACATATCTGTGTACATTATCATTCCACTCTTCAGTGCGGCTGCAAAAAGCTGCCATAGTAATCTACTACTGATTTATGTCAAAGTATGATCCAATACATCCATAATGCATTCACAAAGTTTTGTGAAGCTCTGGACATAGGTAAATGAGTTACAACGCTTTTGTGGTATGCACTGTTTTTTTTGTTTTTTCTTGCTTTCCTCATGATGGCACTAGTCACAGGATTGAGTTTGTTTTAGCAACCGAATCAGAAATGGATTAAGGACAGGATCACTTACAAAAGCTGTACTTAAAGCATGGAGAATAATGCAGATTGTTCCTGGAGATTAGGAGCCAAGACCTTCAATATCAACCGTACCTGTACTCTTCAGGAGCAACGCCGGGCACTGACTTCGACCAGCAGAAGGAGCTGGAGGGACAGCTGTTCCGACTGGGCATGAAGTTTGACGAGATGCACGAGAGGTGGACTCCAACCTCAAGCAGCATCCTCGCAGCGCCGACAGCCGTTCCAGACCTCGCGCCTTGCTGATGATGAGGATGACGAGGTGGACGGGGAGGATCAGGTGAGAGAACAGGGATGGGAGGTGAGGGGGGGGGGCAGGAGGAGAGGTAAAAAGTGTGGAGGCTGGTGGACAAGTGAATGGATAAGGTGTGTTGGTCAATAGGGATGTGGGTGTGTAGGTGGATGGATGGATAGATAGCTGGGTAGGTTGTTGGATGGGTAGGGGGATGTGGCAGTGGATGAACAGATGGATGAACACACTGTCAGGCTCCTGGATTCATGGAAGATAATCATGGTTACGATGTTCCCACTCGGGGGCCGGAAGTAGTTCAGTGTAGAGCACTGGACTCATAATCTTAAGGCTGTGGGTTCGAATATCCGCTGGGCCGTTTCGGTACAGGGGGTTTTTTCCCTCGGAGTTAACATTGGTTCTGACTCCATTTCCCATACAGTCCTTCGAATGAGACCATAAACCGAGGTGTGTGAACGCACGCATAACATCTTTCACACACGTAAAATCCCATCACCAACTTTCGGAAGAGAAGGCCAGTTTGGCCGTTGGATGGATGACACGTTGCACATAGCATGCACCTTCTTCAAAGTTGGAGTATGGCTGCCTTAATGGTGGGATTAAAAAAACACCTTCCTTCAAAGTTGGAGTATGGCTGCCTTAATGGTGGGATTAAAAAAACGGTCATACACACAAACCTCCACTCCCTATACAAGGGGTGTCCGCAGGAGTATCAGCCTGCGTACGCAGAAGAAGAAGAATGTTCCTACTCTGTGAAAGTAGCAGTCTCCAAAATGGTTTTGCAGGAAGGTGAGGAGGTTGTGAGTAGGGGTGGCAGGAAGGCATCTCTGGTTAGGTTGGAATGAATGATGATGTGTTGAATAACACATATGGTAGGAAGTGAGACGACCACAGATTTGTGGGGTCTTTGTCTCACACAGGATGGAGCTTTTCGGTTCTGTCTACAGTCAAACTGTATACTTTGAATGGTGGTCCAGGCAGTTAATTTTCACACACACACACACACAAAAAAAAGCTTTGTAGAAAAGTATGCCGTGACAGGTGAATGACAAAAACAAAAAGTTCCCTGAGATTTAAGTCATGGACCAGGGAGTTCTTCTGGGTGTGTGTGTGTGAGTGTGTGTGTGTGTGTGTGGTGTGTGTGTGTGTGTAATGTGTACGTGTGTATGTGTGTGTGTGTGTACGTGTGTACGTGGTGTGTGTGTGTGTGTGTGTGTGTGTGTGTGTGTGTGTGTGTGTGTGCTTGCACATGTTCCTGTGTTTCCCATCCCTGCTCCCTACGTTATCCCCTTTTTCGTCTCTTTCTCATTTTTTCTCTCTGTCTCCTCTCTCTTTGTCTGTCTCTCTGTCCGTCTCTCTCATTCCCCATCTCTCCCTCCCTTTCTCTCTCTTTCACTTCCTCCATCCCTCTCTCCCTCTCTCATTCTCTCTCTCCCCACTCCCTTATGTCCCTCTCTTATCAGTCTGTCTTGTCTGTCTGCCTGTCCATCAGTTAATCTGTCAGTCTGTCTGTCTTTCTGTCTGTTCCCCTCCTTTCTTCCTCCTCTCCTCCCTCCCTCTGTCTGTTTCTCCCTCTTCACCCCTCGCTTCTCTTACCTACCCCCCCCCCCAACCCTGTCTTTGTCTTTCCCTCCTTCCCTCCCTCCCTCTCTCTCCTGTACACCCCCTCCCTTCCCCATGGCTTCCTAGATCAACCTACGGTCATCAAAGTCTCTGTTACATGTGTCCTCAGAGTTCAGAGCAAGGCCCACCACATCACGGGGCAAGCAGGCACCAATGAAGAAGCGGAGTACGAGAAACGGGCCGGACAGCTGCATGAGGAGTACAGGGCCTGATGGACCGCTACCGCCGCCTGAAGCAGATGTCCCCCACCCCGGAACTGGACAAGGAAACGGATAATCTGTTCGGTAGGTGAGGGAGAGGGTTGGGAATGAGGGTGGGGTTTGGGGGGAGGGGGGGGGGGGGGGCTGGTGCCTTGAGT
The DNA here is from genome assembly GCA_033310375.1 of Conus canariensis. Classification (NCBI taxonomy): domain Eukaryota; kingdom Metazoa; phylum Mollusca; class Gastropoda; order Neogastropoda; family Conidae; genus Conus; species Conus canariensis. The sequence goes on along the minus strand of CM065735.1, from coordinate 25,646,709 downwards.
TTTAGTAGTGGGTAAGACCTGATGGGGTGTGGGGAGGGGGTTGGGGGAGGTTAGAGTGTCTTTTCTGAATGATGATGATTTGGTAAGTTTGTATGTGAAAACCAAGCATGTTAGAAAAATAATACTGTGATGTTTGTGTTCTGTTTTAGGACAGTAAATGCAGAGATCTGTACCCAAGAAGACATTTATTAAAAAAAAACCCAAAATTATAGAGAGACCTCCAACAGATGACTCGAGCAAAATCAAACATTTGATCTGTTTCAGCTTTTTTTTTTTTTTTTTTCCTTTTTTTTTTCTTTCCAAGTCATTCTTTGCCAGTTTGGATGTTAAATTCAGAGGCTTTTATAATCACTAAAATTCGTGATAGAACCTTCTTTCCATCCAAGGTAGCTTAGGCAGATATTTATTAAAAAAAGATAAATTGACCTCGATATTTCACATGTAACAGCACTGAAAAAATACACAAACTGAAGTATTTATTCAAAGGTGTCCTGTCATTCAATTTATTGAAAAAGGAAGCTATCACTGAACTGTGATTGAAAGTGAAACTTTGGTTGTTTTTTCTGCAAGTGGGAGTTGTGGTGTTGAGACCCCAAATAAATAGAGTGAACAAACAGCGATTCAAAAGTAAAACCACCGTTTGATCCAATCAGCCAAGTACTTGCAAGATGAAACATTTGATACATGCTCTTACCCAGTCCATGCTGTCACATTACCCAAGAGAAGATAATCCCAGCTCATTCCTTCACATATGCTGAATAAGACACTTCCAAACAAAGTGCAGACGTTTCTTTCTTATTTTGTTTTCTGTTTGTCATGTTGATTTGTTTACCTATAGAAGTCCTCTGGGTTGAAAGGCTTTGCATCTGTATGGTCATTTGGTTGTTTGGTAGTCTAGTAACACTAATGTTATTGTCTTACTTTTAATACTGTCTGCAGTCAATCAGCTTTTAATCTTATGTATTTTTTTTCTCTTCAAGTTATGTTGGAAATTGCATTACTTGGCCAGTTTGACAAAGGATAACATGTTCAAATGCAACTGCAGTAGTTTACTTGGAAAATGAAATGGAATACAGTCAACGATGAATGGCTATGTTTACACAAGCAAATGTTTGTTCTAATTTGAAATGGAAATTCTTGTCTTTTCTTTTGTTAGTTGTAGATGACATTGCTTAAGTTTGTGCATATGTATTTGTGTGTGAGCATGCATGTTTTGTGTGGTGTGTGTGGTGTGTGTGTGTGTGTGTGTGTGTGTGTGCGTGTGTGTGTGTGTGTGTGTGTGTGTGTGTGTGTGTGTGTGTGGTGTGTTGTGTGTGAGTGAATGACAGAGAGAGAGAGGAAGAGAGAAGAGACAGACAGACAGATGGACAGACAGAATAATAATATTTCTTTATTTATAATGGTAAAAATGCTTGGCTTACATCAGGTTTTATTCAAGTTTGCAGTTGCTACTATTCTGTTCTATAACAGACTGTTACATGGAGACAGAGAGAGAGGAGAGAGAGCGAGCGGGACGAGAGAGTGAATAAGAAAGTGAGTGCCAAATTAGAGAATGTGTGTGTGTGTGCATGTGTCGTCCTCAAATATTTTACATAGAAACATGTGCAATGCAAAGCGTGTAAGTGATTTTGCACAAGCAGTTGCATTGTGTCAGAGATTAATAAAAAAGAAAGCAACATAATTTTTGAGTGTTTAAAAAGAAATGTTCCTGCTTACCAGAAACTGAACGATATTTGCATGGAGATGCCAGACATGTTCCGTCTGCCTCCAGAGCTCAAGAAAGGTCAGTCATGCGTGTTGTTTGTGTGTGTGTGTGTGGTGTGTGTGTGTGTGTGTGTGTGTGTGGTGTGTGTGTGCGCGTGCGCCGTGTGCGCATGCATGCATGTATTCATATGTGTTTGTGTGTCTTGGTTGTCTGGATCTGTGTGTTGACGTGTGTCTGTTGGTATCCGTTTTCATTCCTTTATTCACTCACTCAGCCATTCACTTACTTCTTTCTTACTTGTTTATCTCTGTTTGCAGTGGTATTCAACTGCTTGATACTTTATTTATTTACTCTGCCATTTATTGATTGTTTCAGTTAAACATAGGGATATTCATTGTTTTGTATTGGCGTACTCATACATTTCAGACGATGAAACGGGATACATATTTTTCAAATTCTGATTGAGGCAGTGTGCATTGTTAAGCAAGCAATTTCCATGGCAAAGGGGTCTTGAGAGCCAAGTCTGAATATGTCATTTTGTCACATTAATGGGCAATGTCATTGTCAGCTTCAGCTCAACAAAGGTATCAGCCGACTAGTACACACATCAGTACAGAGCAGACGTACAAAAGGCACGCAATATATGCCGAATGGAATTTGAAATGAATATTGGCTCTAGTATGAGGGGAAAAAACCCCAAACAAACCCTGGACACTAGCATGTACTTTTATCATCATAATCAGCAGAAACATTCATCCGGTCACTGTGCGTGAGCATTCTGTATGGTATGTGTGATGTGACATTGCAGCGAGGCATTTGGAGAAGGAAGGAACTAGCCATTGAAAAGTTGATTTTAAGCTGGAAATAAGCAAAACAACAGCAGAAATGGAGAAAGAAAAAGATCAGCTCTGACCTTGCACTTGAAAGCAGAAGTCTAAAATGGCTGCTCGGAGTTGAGGTGTAGGTGAAAGTGCATGGTTATTTTGCACTTGTTTTGTGCCAGGCAGTTTGGCTCTTGAGGGCACATTCAATTTGGTTGCTCTGTGGTATAATAGACTTTTTAAAAGATAAACTTGCGCATGTTTTATAACTTCAGTTCATTTTTTTTTCACGTTTACATTGCAATATTTTATTGCTGTCTTCAAAAAACAATTTGGATTTTTTTCATAAACCCGCATAAGTTTATTGCTTTTACATACATTCGTGTCATTGATTATGTCCTTTTGAAGATGTGATTCTTTCTTGACCGCTTTTCTGTTTTCTTTCAATCTTTTCTTTATGTATGTATCTTTTTGTTTATTTACAATGGTGTTCTTAAGCGATTGTGGATACACAACTTAATTCCCCTGTGTGTTGAGTCATAGTTATGCCCACCAACAAACAATTCTTGAAAATTTTAAGGTTTTGAGAAATGGAGGGGGTCTTATTTGGAAAGTAAAACTAGTATCGGCAAAGGGTAGAGTGGATGAATTCTGATAATTTCATTTGGGGGAAATTTGGTATGGGATGTTACAATGTATGGTGCATGGGGGTATTAAAAAAAAAAAACAGTACATAATTAGAAACATTAATTTTCCAAGTGGGTTGTATCAAAGTTTATTAGGTGGTTTTTGAAATGTTCCAGGAAAACCAAATCTTCAAAGGGAGGGAATGGGATTTGGGGTGAATTTAAAGTACTCCAAAAATGAAAATCTGAAAAAGAAGAAAGTCTTGACTGGGTGAATATGTATAATATTCATTTTAAAATGTTCTAGTGAAAGCAAATCTTTAAAGAGAGGGAATTTTAATGGGGAAGATTCATAATTATATTGGGTGGTTTAAAAATGTTCTGGGGAAAAATTGTGAAGAGAATCTTGATGAAAAAGGTTCAGACTGGACAAAAGAAAATGTATTTCAGAAAATGAAAATGAAAATTTTTAAAGGAAGAAAGTCTTAACTGGAGTCTTTGAATTGGATAAACTTTGGATGTTTCCCAGAAAACAGATCTTTTAAGTCTATTTTGGAGCTTTTAGTTTTACTGAATACGTCTGATACTGTTGCTTGAATTCAATTGAAGGTTTAAAGAGTGGAAAAAGACTGAGAGACTGAAAATATACGACCGGCTTAGCAACATGTGAGTTTTTGCCACATTACACATGTGTGCTTTTAGGTTGTATGTGTGTGCTTTACATAGTGTGTGTGTGTATGTGTATGTGTGTGTGTGTGTGTGTGTGTGTGTGTGTGTGTGTGTGTGTGTGTGTGTAATTGTATATCTGTGTTTTTGTGTATGTGCACATGCAGATGTGTGTGTGTGTGTGCATGTGTAAGTTCAGGCACGCACATGTTTGTGTGTGCACATGTGTGTGTGTGTGTGTGTGTGGTGTGGTGGTGTGTGTGTGTTGGCGCGCACAGGTTGAGTGTGTGCGCATGCATACACGCTTGGGTGCATATTCAGATACATTAGCAGTTTATACTGATTGTGTGTGTGTGTGTGTGTGTGTGTGTGTGTGTGTGTGTGTGTGTGTGTGTGTGCAAACACACACACACATATATCTATTAATATCTTTTTAGCTAAATATCCAGTTCTCTTATATCTCAATATCTTTTAGCTATCTATCCAATATCTCTATATGTCTATTAATATCTTTTTGGCTATCTATCCAGTATCTCTGTATATCTATTAACATCTATATTTCTACCTATCTTGGCTGTGACTTCCTGTGTGCATTAGTACTGGTTGGACTTTGTGCAGTGCTATGCGCAGTGGTACCGCTGTTAACGGTTTTCACTGCATTCTCATTGATTTGGCAACTGGCTTGGTTTGCTGGAAGCAAATCATTGGTGCGCTTTTTCATACTTGAAGAATTACTGGTTTCTTTTTTTTGTGCTTGTTTACAAAAAGTTATCTTTTTTGTTTGTTTTAAAATCTCAGTCAGCTTCCTTGCATTTCCTCTATTTGTCAGTTCAGCCATGCCCCCCCCATCCCCAACCCCCCACCCCCATCCCTACCCCTAGTCTGCCCTGCCTCCACCCACCCCCATCCCAACCCCTAGTCTGCCCCCACCCCCCAACCCCCACCCCCATCCTTACCCCTAGTCTGCCCCTGCCTCCACCCATCTCCCATTCTCTTCCCTCTGTACTTTTTCTGTGTACCTCTACTTGCCTGTCTTCTTTTTATTCGATCTTTTTTTTTTGTCCATTGTGCTTTCATCTCCATTCTTTCTATTGAACTCTAGGGTATTTCTCTCTCTCTCTCTACCTGTCTGTCTGTCTGTCTTCTTTCTCTCTCTCTCTCCTCTCTCTCTCTCTCTCTCTCTCTCTCTTTCTCTCTCTCTCGTCCATCTGTGTTTTTCTCCCTGTCTCTCTCTTTTTTTTTTCTGTCTGCCTGCCTGCCTGTCGGTCTCTTATTCCTCACGGTGTTTCAGTCTGGCTCCAATTTCTGTCACTTTTCCTTTTTTTTTATTCTGTGTGTTTTTTTGTTCTTTTCTGTGCCTTCTTCCTCCCTCCCCCTGTCCCTCCCCAGCACCCCTCTCCACTCTCAGTTTTTCTCTGTATTCCCCCTTCCTCCTCCTGTTCCTGTCTCTCTCCCCATATGTCCCTTCTAAGCCTGCCATCCCCACCCTCCCCTTCCGTTCCCACCTCTCCACCTTTCTCCATCCATCCCACTGTCATTACTCACCCCACTATCTTCACTTTCCTTCCAGACACACCCCCCCCCCCCCCCCCACCTCCTCTTTCCCACCTATCTCATGCAAAAGCATTGAACCCGACTGTCCAGGTGGGACCGTCTACATCGTCGCGATCAGCGACGGTCGCCTCTACCACAAGGGGGCGGGGCAGAGCAATGGGCCGTGGGAGGAGCCCCTTCCTCCGTTCCTTCTGGCCAGAAGGTACGCAGCTGGTTCCAGGTTATGTCGATGAAGTGCGCAATAGCGACTGCATCTACTTTCACTGGACCAGCAAACGTTTTTTGAAAAAAAATTTTTAACAAAAGTATTTTCAGAAGTATTCTGAGTGGAGTGTCTAGACTGTAACATGTGAAGGACAGAGGTGAGTGAAAATGATCAGAGGCAGTAGGAGAATGTGACCTCTGTTGCCTTTTAATATTATCTTAGGTAAGGTAATGTTGCTTATAGCCCAGCCGACTGCGAATGGCCATATCAGGGCTGTCACCGCGCTGAAGTTGAACTCACAAGTCATATCATTCACACAACCCTTTAAAATACATCTTCTAAAAACACACCCGAACTGAACTTTCCCTGATTTCTGTTGTCTTTTGATACTGTCTAATACCATCAATGATGAACGGTTGTTAAAACAACCACAGAACTGAACTTGACTGTACTGAACTTTCACTGTGTATTCTTTGATGTTAGGTGTCTTTTTGAAACGACCAGTGCCGAATGAACCACAGTCTGTGGCGCTGATTTCAGGTCATCATATCATGTCTTCCTGCAGGCAGTGAGTCACTGGGGTGCTGTGACAAACATAAAAATAATGTTGCTATTGTTCAAGTGTTAATCATGTCATTTTGGTGGTGAGCGCTTGGTGGTGCCTAGCTTTTGCACCCTTTTGAAATTAAGTTTCCAAATCATTTTAGCGGACAGGGAGGGAGGAGGGGGGAGGGGGAGGGAGCAAGCCCTCCAGACCCACATGAAATTTCAGTGATTTTCACTTCTCCACAGTGGGAGCCTTTGAAAAGAAAAACCGATGCAAATGCAAACCGTTCATCTGCTGTCTAGGGACGGGGACTGCCGATGGTGGGAGACCACTCTATCAGCCCCTACATGTCGGGTAGACAAGGGGGAAGAGAAGGGCAAGGCAATGACAGTTTTCGTCGCACGCCCAACAGCCTCAATGCTAGCCGCTCCAGTCTGGTGTCGCCGACTGATCGCAATTCCTCCACTGCTGGTATGGATTCCTCTGCTGTTGAATGTCTGTACCTTTTTTTTTTTTTTTTTGTCTTCCAGTCTGCTTGTCTCTCTTTTTCTCCATTCATCAGTCTCTCCCGGCCTACATCCATTCTCTCTGTATATTTTGATTAAAAGTGTGTGTGCGTGTGTGTGTGCGCGTGTGTGCACATGCGTTTGCACACGCACTATGGTTTGTGTGTGTGTGTGTGTGTGCGTGAGTGAGTTAGAGTGTGTGTGTGTACGTGTGTGTGTGTGTGTGTGTGTGTGTGTGTGTGTGTGTGTGTGTTAGTGTGTGTAAGTGTGTGTGTGTGTGAATGTTACTTTACATATTTTTGTTATGCGTTTCTGCTTTACTCTTCATCTTTTTTTTGCTTTTTAAAAGAAAATCAATCTTGTCACATATATCATTGTACTAATACTAATGATAATGAAGATAAAGACTTTTTTCAGAGACCTTTTTTTTTTCATTTTGCTTCTCATTTTTCTTCATTTCGGAACTCAGTGGTCCCAACATTGTTCTCTTCCCATCAGCCATGCGTTCAAGTGCCACTCCATCGCCACAAGATCAAGATGGCCCACTGTCGCCAAGCAGCCTGGAGGGTGCTGCTGCCCCGCGGGACAGAGACAGCTATGACCCTCGAATTGCTCGCCCACGTCAACACCGACACGATTTCCATGACCCCAAACTTAGCAAGGTCAGGTTCTGATTGTGCACCCGAGGGAGAGAATTGTAAAAGGGGAAGGGAGAGACAGTTAAATGGGGACTGGAGAATGATGTCAAGAGAGCTAGTGGGAGAGAGAGATGGAAAGGAAGGGAGGGTTGAGGGAGAGAGAAGGAGGGGGGGGGGGGATGGAGGCGGGGAAGAGAAATTTCCAACCCTGCTGTCGGCTTACAAGAGGAAATTAAGACCACACACACACACACACACACACACACACACACACACACACACACACACACACACACACACTCTCTCTCTTGCACACTCACATACACACACACACACACATGTACATCCGCACATACTCATACTCACACACACACACACACATACACACAAGCACATGCACATGCACTCAAACACAAAAAGTGAAAACCTTGGAAAGTAGACCTGACCAAGTTATCCCGCCAGGCAGCAATAAAATAATGATTACAATAATGATAACGATGGTGATGAGGGTGACGACAATCTGACGTCGTGCAGATGCCAGACAGGGGAAGCTACTCCAGCCTGCCTGACAGTGGCATCTCGGATCAGGATCTGCCTCGTGATCGTCGGCCGCGGGACGAGGCCTTGGCGCAGTTGCCGGGGCCGGGCAAACTGAAGCAGCTGACGCACCAAAGGGGAGACAATGACATGGACAGCGGCTTCATCGGCTCCGTGGTCAGCACAGATGGCGCTCCGTCTCCAGTTCGACACCGGCTGCCAGAGCCACCACTGAGACTCCGAGACAGGTTGGTGTTTCCTGCCCCTGACTGGCTCCTACCCAGAGTTGAGTTTGCAGTGTTTTAAAATGGGAAGACTGGGACCACACTGTTGTGTTTCGTCCACTTAACTCTCAACAGTTTTTGAGATTTTTGCATTTTAGCTGTTGTTTTCGTAACATTCCACGCATTATTTCTAAAATGATAATATTTTTGTGATGAATGTGTCTGTTTCGGGTTTTTTAGGCAATATATTGCTTCAGATAACATAACAAAAATATTGCTTTAAATACCATAATTCCGGGAAGAAAACTGTCAGTCACTGGTGATCGAAATTCAAGGGAAAGAACTGAATCTGATCGAATTTTGTGACCAACACTGCAGGTGTCTGTATCTCTCGGACCTGCGTCAGTATCTCTGGGGCCTGATTGATGCCGGCATATCTTTTGAAAGTAAGCGTAGAGTACAGCCCTGTCATGCAGTCTCAGACTAAAATGGAAATGCATTGCATCATATTCATCATCCTCAGTGTCATCAATCAGCATAAAAAAGTCTCAAATTCTGTGACCCTTCATGCCCTGCTCTCAAGGAGAGCTCACTCATGCCAGTTCTGCCACCGGGCAATTATTGTCATCAGTAGAGGGCTTAATAGGTTGTGTCCTGTGCATGTTGGATCAGAACAGATGCCAGTGAACACTTCTGAAGTGATTCGGAAGCAATGCAGTGTTTCCTCCAGCAGGTTGCCTCATGACGATTGACTGCTCCCTGTGGAGTGCTGGTGCCGTGGCTGCGGCGGGTCTGGCTGGGCTTTGGCTGTGGACGTGGTGTGGGAATGAGTGGCATGGGTGCACTGCCACTGAGGTGGTGCAGAAGATGGGACAGCAACACCCCCCCCCCCCCCCCTCACTTCCCAAGAAATGTCGGTGTAGATTGTTTGACTGCTCCCATGCTCTTGCTTTAAAAAAACAACAACAAAGCACCAAATAATGGAAGAGTGGGCCCTTCATTTCCATCATTGTCATCATCATCATCATCTTTCCTCAGCTGAAAGGTTGAAAGTTCATCTTTGATTAATTTTTTTTTTTTTTTTGTGGATACATGACCATTTTTAATCTCAGTATTAAAGCAGACACTTTCTGTATTCAAGGATGATAATCGAACATGACACCAGTATGCCTTTTTCTAAAACCCATCCCTCTGGGCATGTGATGACCTACCCTGCATGCAGTTGAATAGGATTTTACATTGTGTGCGAGGTACGACTTTTTAAATGCTTAGTTCCCTTAATTGGGATATGCTAGGAAGCTTTCAGGCTTTCTTATTATGTGGTTTCTGATTTCAGTCTAGATTTTTCTTTTGTTTCAAAGTGATGTAACGTATAAAACTTGTTGGCATGTATCAGGTTGGAATGATGATATGATGTGGTGTGGTGTGATGCGGTGTGGTGTGTGGGTATGTGATATGTTTAGACTGAGTGTGGTATAGAGCGTTGGCGTTGTGGTGTGGAATACAGTGTAATGAGTAATTGCCTTTTATTAGATTGAGCAGTGTGGTGTGGTGTTTGATGTTTTGCAGTCGTTTCTGGTAGATAAGATGATGTAGTGTAGTATGGTGGGATGATGTTTTGAAGAAATATATGTTGGATTGGGGTTATATTTTATTTGTTTTTATTTTTTGCAGTATGCAATATTGGGTTGTCGTTTTTTGTGTTTTGTAGTATAACACAAGTCATCACAAAGAGTCTGTACGGGAAATATTTTTTTGTTTTTCCATTAATCTTAAATCAACACTTTTCCTCTTGTTTCACCTCCCAAGAAATGAGAACCGTTCTCGCCCCGGCAGCTCCGATTCCACCTCCACCATTGGCAGCCAGAGACAAGGTGGCGGCAGAACCAGCGCTGGGCAGCGTCCACGGCCTGAAAGGCCACCGACAGTTCCAGCGCTAGTGGGCATCAACCGCAGCATCGACCGCAGCTACGACGGCGAACTGGACGAGTCCACGCTCAGCGATACTCAAGTTTCAGGTTTGCGAGGGACCGGTTCTAAACTTCAGTCGAGCCAGGAAGTTGGCAGTGCCAGGAGCAAGAGGGCACCACCGAGTACAAAGGAGGAGAGGTCCATGCAGTCACAGTCAGGGTCGTTGAGGACACAGTCGCTGAGGTCGCAGTCGCAGGGTCATTCCATGCGAGGGGATGAAACTTTGGAGGATGTTAGTGATGTCGGTGAGTGAAGCTTTGTGTGGATGTGGTATATGTTAGTTCAAGTCCGTGTATTGTATAAGCTTGCTTTATCATTATTCACCCAGAACAGTAGGTTGTAGCAATGCCTTGATGGCAGTCAGGATTCCTCTCAACCCTCTGTCCTCAGTCATACACAAAAGGAGAAAGGTAGTGTAACCAGTCCAGTTCTTCATCATGGCTCCCACTTTTCCTCTAATTCACAGATTTTAGTCTACTGTTAAATGAGAACATACACACAAAAAAGTATTTCAGCAAAGAGGTGTGTGTGTGTGAGAAGTAATCAGAGAGTGGAAGCCATGGAGAGCTGGTCACATGTTTGTTAGTCTAGCAGACAATGCTAATGTTACAAGACCCTTGCATACTCTTCTTTGAGGGTGGGAGCAGATGTCATTTGATTAGCTCAGTTGAAGACAAAACAGTTTATGCTCTGATGCCATTACTCCGTTTCCTGATGTAGGGGTTCATAGAAAAACTCGGTCACATTTCCTGTTGGTACAGAAATGTCAGAGGCCACAGCTCCACAACGAATGGAGCATGAAGAACGGAGACCACGCTCCTCCCAGTCGATGCATGCCTCTCCTCGCACGCCATACCGACCTCCGACCCCTCACCAACCCTCCACACCTCAGCGGCCACCCACTCCGTATCATTCTGAGAGCAGAGAAGAGGAAGAGGATAGAGATCGTCGGCAAGAGGCGATGATGCAAGAAGCGTCAAGGATGAGAGCTCAGAGGCCTTCTGAGGATCAGGTGGGTGATGCAGGTAGCTTTGTTTAAAAGGTACAGGTCATCTTCTGTCACACAAGTGATCAGTAGCTGTTAGGATAGCTGAGAGGATTTTTCTTCAGTGCTAGCTAATGTCCTGCTGGGTCAGGTACAATGGGAACTACTGACAATAACAAGAATCAAATGAATGCTTTCATCTGTCAGATTGAATAGAAAAAAGAGGCAGCCTGTTATGTCAATGAAAGCGTGGATTGTAAAGTGCTTGGAGCTTGGCCTCTGAGGATAGGCTGAATGTGAATACTCTTAGTAATAATAAAATGACAGAAGGTGGGTTTGTCATGCGACTGCCAGCTATATGGTAAGTTTTGTTTTTCTCATTTATCAGCTTCTGTTCTCTTGTGTGTGTGTGTGTGTGTGTGTGTGTGTGTGTGTGTGTGTGTGTGTATTGGCCATTTTTGCACAGTTATTTATTTGTATTTCATTCATTGTCAAAACAGTGCAGTTTTGGTTATGTTGAAGTTCGTTCCAACACTGCTTTTACTGAATGGTTATGGCAAACTAGAATTTTAACTGCAGTAAAGCTTAATCAGCCTGCAATCATAAGGTCAAATTTTAAGCCAGTCTGCCTACAAAGAAAATGTCAGCAATGGCTTTTATCCCACTTCCTGTTTTCTGACCCATTTTTCTAGTCGGCCTCAGGCCGGGCACGCTGCCGGCTTGAGGCAACAGTGTTCTGAATGGGTTAAGGTTCTTTAGATGACAGTGTCCACAGGCTTCACTCTAACAGCAGACTAGAGACAACAATGTTCTGAATGGGTTAAGGTTTTTTTGGATGACAGTTTCCACAGGTTTCACTCTAACAGCAGACTTGAGACAACAGTGGTCTAAATGGGTTAAGGTTTTTTAGATGACAGTTTCCACAGCCTTCACTATAACAGCAGTCTTGAGACAACAGTGTTCTGAATGGGTTAAGGTTTTTTAGATGACAGTTTCCACAGGCTTCACAAAAACAGCAGTCTTGAGACAACAGTGTTCTGAATGGGTTAAGGTTTTTTTTTAGATGACTGTGTTCTGAATGGGTTAAGGTTTTTTAGATGACAGTTTCCACAAACTTCACTATAAAAAGACAACAGTGTTCTGAATGGGTTAAGGTTTATTAGATGACAGCTTCCACAGGCTTCACTATAACAGCAGTCTTGAGACAACAGTGTTCTGAATGAGTTAAGGCTTTTTAGATGACAGTTTCCACAGGCTTCACTGTAACAGCAGTCTTGAGACAACAGTGTTCTGAATGGGTTAAGGGTTTTTAGATGACAGTTTCCACAAACTTCACTATAACAGCAGTCTTGAGACAACAGTGTTCTGAATGGGTTAAGGTTTTTTAGATGACAGTTTCCACAGGCTTCACTGTAGCAGCAGTCTTGAGACAACAGTGTTCTGAATGGGTTAAGGTTTTTTAGATGACAGTGTCCACAGGCTTCACTATAACAAGATAATGGTGTTCTGAATGGTTTAAGGTTTTTTAGATGACAGTTTCCACAGGCTTCACTATAACAGCAATCTTGAGACAACAGTGTTCTGAATGGGTTAAGGTTTTTTTAGATGACAGTGTCCAAAGGCTTCACTATAACAGCAGTCTTGAGACAACAGTGTTCTGAATGGGTTAAGGGTTTTTAGATGACAGTTTCCACAGGCTTCACTGTAACAGCAGACTTGAGACAACAGTGGTCTAAATGGGTTAAGGTTTTTTAGATAGCAGTTTCCACAGGCTTCACTGTAACAGCAGTCTTGAGACAACAGTGTTCTGAATGGGTTAAGGTTTTTTTTTAGATGACTGTGTTCTGAATGGGTTAAGGGTTTTTAGATGACAGTTTCCACAGGCTTCACTATAACAAGACAACAGTGTTCTGAATGGGTTAAGGTTTATTAGATGACAGCTTCCACAGGCTTCACTATAACAGCAGTCTTGAGACAACAGTGTTCTGAATGGGTTAAGGTTTATTAGATGACAGTTTCCACAGGCTTCACTATAACAGCAGTCTTGAGACAACAGTGTTCTGAATGGGTTAAGGTTTTTTAGATGACAGTTTCCACAGGCTTCACTGTAACAGCAGTCTTGAGACAACAGTGTTCTGAATGGGTTAAGGGTTTTTAGATGACAGTTTCCACAAGCTTCACTATAACAGCAGTCTTGAGACAACAGTGTTCTGAATGGTTGAGGTTTTTTAGATGACAGTTTCCACAGGCTTCACAAAAACAGCAGTCTTGAGACAACAGTGTTCTGAATGGGTTAAGGTTTTTTAGATGACAGTGTCCAAAGGCTTCACTATAACAGCAGTCTTGAGACAACAGTGTTCTGAATGGGTTAAGGTTTTTTAGATCACAGTTTCCACAGGCTTCACTGTAACAGCAGTCTTGAGGCAACAGTGTTCTGAATGGGTTAAGGTTTATTAGATGACAGTTTCCACAGGCTTCACTGTAGCAGCAGTCTTGAGACAACAGTGTTCTGAATGGGTTAAGGTTTTTCAGATGACAGTGTCCACAGGCTTCACTATAACAGCAGTCTTGAGGCAACAGTGTTCTGAATGGGTTAAGGTTTTTCAGATGACAGTGTCCACAGGCTCCACTATAACAGCAGTCTTGAGACAATAGTGTTCTGAATGGGTTAAGGTTTTTTAGATGACAGTGTCCAAAGGCTTCACTCTAACAGCAGTCTTGTTTTCTCCAGATCCTTCAGAACAGAAGTCAGCAGAGAAGGTCAAGGTCACCGGCAGCCCCAGTCCCTCAGCCTCAGTATGATCAGAGACCTCAGAGCCGGGGGCACCAACGACGGACCTGTACCACACACGACCCAGGCGGGAACAGGGTCGTGATCGGAGCCGGGATGGAGAGAATGTGATGTCGGTTCAGTCAGCCAGGTAAATCACCTGAATTTTACTTTATGTTCTCCAAGGTTTTCTCTTTCTTTTTTTTCTTTTCGTTTTTTCTTTTCTTTCTTTCTTTCTTTCTTTTCTTCTTCTTCTTCTTCTTTTTCTTCTTTTTTGTTTTCTTTTTTTCTTCTTTTTCTTCTACTTCTTCTTTTTCTTCTTCTCTTCTACTTCTTCTTCTTCTTCTTTTCCTTCTTCTACTTCTTCTCCTTCTTCTTCTTCTTCTTTCTTAAAATAAAATCTGATTTCAGATTCAAACAATGTTTACTGTCTGCAGCAATGATATACACATATTGGGTCATTTTTCACCCATTTCACCAATCTGTATATAGTGACCCAGCCCGGTTTGAATACAGGAGATTACAAAGGTAAAGTGAACAGGCATTGACCAATCACGGTTGTCCTTTTCAGCTTCAGGAGGAGTGAGCTCCCTCAAAAGGGCGTGATGCTGACATACCCTGATGAGCTGTCCAGTTTTTTTTTCTAGCCCTTGCATTGAGTGTAGCCATGTACAGGGTGGCCAGAAGGAGAGCATGGCAGCAGTGTTACATCAAGGGCACTGAAGATGAGACCGGGAAAACACGCACACACACACACACACACACACACACACACACACACACACACACACACACACACACACGAACGTACACACACGTACACACACACACACACACACACACACACACACATGTACACATACACACACACACACACACACACACACACACGAACGTACACACACGTACACACACACACACACACACACACACACACACACACACACACACACGTGTACACATACACACACACACACACACACACACACACACACACAGTATGGTTAGTAAGAAAATAACAATAACAAGACAACACCTTTAAGCCAAATTTGACGGGACACATAGTAGTGTGTATTGGGCACTTAAGTCAGGGCAGCTCCGGAATCGCTAACATCTAGGAGGCGGTGATGATGGGTATGTGTGTGAGGGGAAAGGGGATGACTTCCTGATGGACTTACAGATTGGTAGCTCCAATAGCTCCTCGTGGAATGCTGGTTCTAGGATTTGTGACAAAATGAGTGCGGGTGTGGCTGTCTGAGGGAAAACCAGAACTTGGGGCAGAGTGCGACTGATAGGGCAAAGACAATGGAACATGAAAAAGAACACACACACACACACACACACACACACACACACACACACACATACACACACATACACACACAAAACAACAACAACA
>CM065735.1:25621555-25626555 GCA_033310375.1 Conus canariensis | reverse complement strand
AAATTTGGTAGTCTGCTTTTTTTTTTTTTTTTTTTTTTTTTTTATAGATCTTAAAAAAAAGCATACAAATATTTCATACACATAGATGTCACAGTGATGTCATCATTTTGTATGGCTAGAACTGAATGTCCATTTCATTCAAGTCTTTTTTTGTTGTTGTTGTTTACCTCAAATTGTGATATGAGAGAAATCAGAATCAGTTTTCATTAGCAGGGGGCAAAAAGTCATATAGTTTGAGATCCTTTAAGAAAAAGAAAGTAGCTGTATTGAAATCATACTGGAAATGCAAACCTGGTGAGCTTTCTCTTCATCTTTAATAAAATTGAGGACAAACACTATAGAAAGCACTTTTAGAATGATATGAACACAGTCTGAAAGATTCTTGATCAGGGTGAAAACCTGTAGCTTCCCCACGCTTCAAATATATATATATATATATATATATATATATATATATATATATATAAATTTGGTTTTCTTTGGGGGATGGGGGATGGGGTGGGGTAGGGTTGGTGGGAGGAGGCTCTAAGTTTTTGTTTGTAAAATCCAGCATGAAAACATGTGTAGATGAAATTGCAGATTAAGCTGATGGTTAAATCATCTTGAAATGCCATTGAGTGGTTTGGTCACCATTTTTTAGATAGCCCCCAAAAAGAAAAGAATGTTTGTTCAAAGGTCAGCTGCACATTTATAATTTTATTTTCAATAAGCAGAATAGAAATTACACTTGATGTTCGTTAAGTGTCAGCCTGAAAGTCATCATTTTTATTTTTCTATTTATTTTTTGTTTGTTTTTGTTTTCTGAGGAATCATTTAATATCTCACAAACGTCACATCAGCTGTCAGACTTGTTTAATTAAAGTTCCCTCCCCCCCCCCCCCCCCCCCCCCACCTTTCCCTCCAACGCTTCCTCCCTATTCAGGGCTTTGGTGGTAACATTTTGTCTGGCTTCTCACATCAGTATATGCTTGACCTTCATTTATGACGCGGTTGTGAATGTTGTTGTTTTTATGCAGAGCTATGTCGGTGTAATCATATGTGCTTGCAGGTTTTGTTGTCCTGGTTCCATCTGACCGTCTCACACAAAAGGGGTCTATTGTCTCCCTTTGATTCTTTCCATTATTTTTTTTTTTTTTAAGTTCCTTGCAGTATCGCTTTCAACACTGCATGCAGTTTTCAGGTCAGACAATGTTCCAAAGCGACAGTGTTTCAACGATCTGTGCCCAAGTGGTGCGGCGGTTAGTGTTGCAGTGGTGTGGTTGCTGGAAGGGGGGAAGGATGTGGGTTCCGTTCTGGACACAGGCGTTTATTTCTCAGATCTTTATGCCCTGGCCAGCTCCTATTCAGAGTTTTACATGCTGTGAGCTCAGATGGGAAGATTGGAATGACATGGTTGCATTTTACCCATTAATGTGTATGTGTCCAATTTCCGGAGCAGCACTGCAGGTGTCTGTATCTCCCAGGTGTGGTTGAAGTTAGGGTACACCGTGAAAGGGAGCATGAAGCACTGCCCTGTCATGTTGACTCCAGACCAGAATTTTGCTTCACAGCATCATCAGCGTTGTTGTCACCATTGATCGTTACTACTTTTAAAAAGAAAAGGTTCAGATTTTTTGTTTCTTCATGCCCTGCTGTGTTGGTGACCTCAGTTTCACTTTCCTTCCCACATCCATTTCTGTGATGAGTGTCCGTCAAGGGTGGTGTGTCAGCGGGTTCGTGGGGCTGTCGTTTGGAAGGATATTATATATTATTGTATTGGGTATTTATATAGCGCCTATCCTCGGTCACAGACCAAGCTCTAAGCGCTTTACAATAAACACACTACCTCACTCACTCAGTGGTTGTGGGGCCTTACAGACCAGAAGCTCTGATGCCGGAATTCATACCCTCTCCAAGGGCACAGAGTGGGGATGCCTGCTAATGCTGGCTCCATGACTAAGCTGATTTTTTTGTCATCTGTAGAGGGCTTGGAAGGTGGCATTCTTTGAGTGGTGGATCAGAACAGGCAGCTGTGAACACAACTATAGTAACTCTGCTACAGTGCAGTGCTTCCTCTAGTGGGTTGCCGTACGGTGACCTGATAGTGATTGTTCCAGGAGGAGTACTGGAGCTTTCATGGGATGAACTAGGGTTGTACTTGTGTATGGGTTGCAGGAAGGAGGGGTATGGGAACAATATTACAGAAGAGGGCTTGAAAAATGAGCCCCTGCAAAAAAAAAAAAAAAGAAAAAAAAGAAAGAAAGAAAAAGAAATTATCATCAAAAGTGATTTATGATTCATTTTGTGATGGATGGTCACATAAACAACAGTGACCGTTGATGTTACATATTTGACAGAATACACTTTTATTCATGAATTTACCCAGCACGTGCATAAACAATAAACAAGCAGGGTAACTCTTGCTCCCACAAGAAAATATAACTTATGTTTTCTTGTGGGAGCAAGAGTTACCCCACTTGTTTACTGTTAATTATTTACTGTTCCCTGCCTCATTTCATATTTATTTCAGCACATGTATGTTTCTTTGGTTCTTGCAGCGTGGCTTTGCCATGTTTTCTTTGGTGATATTATGCTCTTGTTAAAACGCTCAGTGTTGTCACTTTCCTGTTTGCTGGTATCTGTCATTCTGTGATACATTATCAAGGATTGCACACAGAGTCTGTGGCATGCCACCAGCATATGGTGTATATCTGCCTGCGCCTGTCAGTACTGATGAAACGACATTCAGTACTATTACTAAAATACTCAGAAATCTGGAATCACGGATGTAGAAAAATGAATTCATGTGTATGTGATGTATTTCTGCTTTACTGACGAAACAGTATTTAGTACTAAAACAGTTCAAATACATAAAATCACAGTTGTAGACGATTTTATGTATAGTTAATCATTATTCTTTCATCTGGTACTAATGGGATAGCATTTAGTTCTAAAATCGAAAGAAATGTACAATTAATGGTCAGTGTTTAATATATAATATATATATATATATATATATATAACAAATGCACAGTCTGCCGTCAGTTCTTTTTTTATGCTATTTTTTTCCACTAAAAAAAGTTTATTTGCACGTTTATCTTGTTTACTGCTGTAACTTCTACTGCTGCTACCATTACTACAAGTATTACAGTATATACCAAGCTGCTGCTGCTTCTACAATTACTACTACTGACATTTATTTGAATAATCGTTATGGTTTTATTCTGTTTAAAGTCATCTCCAAGTTGATTAGTTATTTCCATTTGTCTCTGCTATTTCCGTAGGATAAAGGGATGGCCAGAACATTGCACCTATCTAATAAAAGACTTTTATTATATTTTTGCTTGCTAAAACCCTTTGGTTCTACGCGGTTTGTATAAAGCAAGTACATCATCGTACAAGTTTTTATATTTTTGTGTTCAGTGATCTTGGTATTGATCTTGGTATGGGAGGTAATTTTGATTGGATATTATTTGGAAAGGTACTCCAGTTATCTCTCTTTAGTATGCATGCCTGTGTGTGTGTGTGTGTGTGCGTGTGTGTGTGTGTGTGTGTGTGTGTGTGTGTGTGTGTGACGGAGAGACAGAGACAGAGAGACGGAGAGAGAGAGTGTTCATGCAGGTAATGTGTGTGAGAGAGAGAGAGAGAGAGAGAGAGAGAGAGTTTATGCAGGTGATATGTGTGTGTGTGTGTGGGGGGGGGGGGGGGGGAATGTAGGGGGAGTAGGGCAGGTGTGTGTGGCATGGATGTACATGCATGCATAAAACGTAATTGGGTACAGAGTCATTTCCATTTTCATTTATTTAAAAAATATCATATTAATGTGTGAGCTGTTAATAGAAGTGACTCTAGGATGTCTTTGTCATCCTTTTCTATTTCCTTTTCTACCTGCTAAGCATTCAGGATCGAAGTTTTACTCATAAAAAAACATGTTTTTTTCTTATTTAACCAAATGACCTGGATCTGTTCTCATATTTATTCATGATATACAGACACCAGAAATCGTGATTCTTGGCATACCTGCTACCTCATTAAGTGCATTCCGTTTCAGAGCATCAACTTCTTTAGTAAAGGGAGTTGTTCTGAGCAAACAGTGGCTTTTTTCAGACATGAGCCGAAAGGTCGCGGCAGACAAAGGTCAAGGTCAGCCTCAAGGACACGCCACTACACACCGGAGCGCAGTGCTTCCCACAGTCGGTACTTGGTGCGGGAGTTTGGGGACAGCATTAGCGACGATTCTGATCTGGATCCTTCGAGAGGTCGTCGACGGTGAGTTCTCAGGATGTGCTGAAAGAACATGTGAAGAAAGAAGTGGGTAGGAGAGGGATGGTGGGGGGGGGGGGGGTGGGAGTGGAGGGGGGGAGGTGCTTTCTTTTGCTGTGTATGCCAAGACATACACTCGAATGATTCTGAACAATTGCACATTCGATTATGGCATGTACACACATGCTCACACACAAAAACACACATTAATTTTATACACACACAAACACAGGCTTGCATGATGCATGTTTTTTTTTTTTTCTGCTTCTCAGACTAGAAACTATTGTTTACTGTACAGTTATAACAACATGGCATCATGGGAAGATCTTTATTTGTCAACAGGACACGCAGTTTATCCAGGACACGGTCGCATTCAGAGACCAGATCTTCCTCAGGACGTTCGTCATCACAACGAAGAGGGAGGCGCTACCGAAGGAATACAGAAGTGGTAAATAAAAATCTTTTTGATGGAAACACATGAGCTCAGTTGTTTGTTGATTTTGTCAGCTGTTTGAAAACGATGCATTATGTTGCTCTGCCTTTTTTTTGTTGATAGTTTCAAAGCGAGGTGACTGAAAGTGGAAATTGACGCAAATTTTAAAAAGAAAAGTTATCAGTTCTGCAAGACAATACAAACAGATTACAGGACAAAACACGATACATTTCAACCTCTTGGGTCTTCTTCAGGAAAACAAAACAAACAACAGTTAGGACAATGAAAACAAAGAAGGAGCAGCCACTTATCTTCTCATATGCCG
>CM065735.1:25606555-25609055 GCA_033310375.1 Conus canariensis | reverse complement strand
GTTGATTTTTCTTTCCATCAAGGATCAAAGTAAATTTGAGTAGAAAACACTTCAGTGTTCTATGAATGTGTTCACACACACACACGCACGCACGCACGCACGCACGCACACACACACACACACACACACACACACACACACACACACATATTAAAGGAATAGGACCTCAACACAGTATTCTCTTTCAAAGGGAAGTTATCATGCACAGTTTGGACTGCTGCTCCCCTGTTCAAAACCTAGCTAGATAACTTCCCTTGGTAGCCTTTTTTTCTTTTCCTTTTTTCTTTTGAAGGACAGTATTTATGACGTGCCGGAAATGCGTAAGAACCATGAGAACTCAACAAAATACAAAGTATACCAGCCGGAAGAACTTCGCAGCAGTAATAAAAAGAACATGATAGAAACTTTTATACACACGATAGCGAAGTTAAGTACAGAAAGAAAAAAAAATAACGATCCCAACAGAGACGTAGAATAATGACTTTGGAAATCTTGTACAAGAAGTAATTTTCGAGCCAAGCAAGAGGTTGTATACGACCTGTTTACACCATAATTTACTGATAGAGATTTTACATCACTGGCGCACAAGCAAGGCCTAGTCCTATGGGTGAGGACCAGTATACCAAGAAGACCACCTCCACAAAGGAACGAAAACGACTAAAAGGCTCCTTGTAAAAGATGTGAATCATTCCTGCTCTCTTATCATAACAACGAGAAAATCAACAATAATAGCAACAACAATAAATCATGTTCTTTACAAACTTGCCAGCCAACGACAGCATCCAACAGACGAACAGAAATAAGAATTATTATTACTATCGACAGGATCAAACAAACAAAAAAAAAACAGTCAAAACAATATGACACAAAATATAGGATATGATGTCACGCCAAAGAAGATGTCAGCAGCGTGAGAATGACGTCATGGTGGTCAAGGAGGTGCGGCGACTGGCGGTGAGGGAGGGGGGAGGGTAACGGCTCTCATACAAGGGGTTGGAGAAAGCGATTTCTGGGTCCGGGTCACTGTGGCTGCACAGAATGAAAAGAGGACGATGATTGGTTGATTTTCTTTGTTTTATGTTCAAAGCTTTCAGCCCATGCATTTCTTCGTCGTATTTCAGTTCTGCTTTCAGACTCAACATCTCGCCTATGCAGAGTTTTAACCAACCCTTTGGGGCCCCCACCCCCCACCCTTCTCTCTGTCTCACCCTCACTCTCTCTCACAACACATGCGTTCTCTCTCTCTCTCTCTCTCTCTCTCTCTCTCTCTCAATGTACACTCAAACCCACAGAGAGAGAGAGAGAGAGAGAGAGAGAGAGAGAGAGAGAGGTATGAAAGTAACGACCACAAAGATTCTTCAATTCATGAAGATAATTTGTTAACTTACTTTTTAGCCCAGAATAAACTTGCCTCAGTACTTCATCACAGTAATGTCAAAATCTGTCATAAACAAGTGCACGTTTTCCTAAAAAAAAAAAAAAAAAAAAAATGAGAGAGAGAGAGGGAGGGGGGGGGGAGAGAAAGAGTGATAGTAGTAGTAGTAATGGTAGTAGTAGTGATAGTAATGTACGCACTGACAGACACACACAGGAATACAAATATAGTAGACAGATACGACAGATAGAAAGACGAGACACTCTCATCATGACACTAGCTCCGTCACGTCACCATCTCTTATCCCCAAGCCCAACCTCCCTGCCCCCTCCCTTTCGGTCAACGCTGCCCGTTTTTCCCCCATCCTCATTCCCAGCAGACAGACAGGCAGACAGGCAGACAGTCACACAGACAGACAGACAGAGGCAGGCAGACAGACAGTCACACAGACAGACAGGCAGAGAGACGGACGTCTCACAATTTGTAAGAAGCAGTTTCCACGTTCTGGCTACATACGCTTGCCATTCTGAAAGAAAGAAAACACAGATCATTGAAGATAGAGTCCGTCACAGAGCTAGTCATGATCGAGGTATATCACGCGTCGTCTGTT
Source organism: Conus canariensis (assembly GCA_033310375.1). Classification (NCBI taxonomy): domain Eukaryota; kingdom Metazoa; phylum Mollusca; class Gastropoda; order Neogastropoda; family Conidae; genus Conus; species Conus canariensis. Next base: position 25,607,070 of record CM065735.1, on the reverse strand, counting down.
ATCCAGCACACATACCATAACCAACCAGTACGAGGGCTATCATAGAGGTGGTCATGAACAAAGTATATCACACTTTGTCTATTCTCCAACGCATGTACCATAACCATCCAATACAAGGACTATCATAGAGTTAGCATAATCAATGTACAATGTCAATTATGTAACTATATACCCACACAGATAACAAATAACGAGAACAAGGACTTGAATACAGCCACCCTATACAATGGACATCACAATACGTCAGTTATCTAACACACAATACAAACAACGAAAAGACGACTACAATACAGCCACCGTGACAATGTACATCACAATATGTCATTTATCTAACACACATCATAATTAACGAATAGGACAACTGTCATATAGTTGCCAAGAACGATGTAATCATAATGATTATTTCAATCATTTTACACATATCACAAACAAGGAAAGCAAAGACTATTATATTACTACCGTGAACAACGTACATCACAATGTGTCATTTATCTAACACACATAATAAACAACGA
>CM065735.1:25599055-25601555 GCA_033310375.1 Conus canariensis | reverse complement strand
TTTCCCTATGCTTCCAATCGGACATTTTCCCTTAGAAATGAGATAACAGCTCTGAGATAGTCGTTGCATCGGTTATTTTTTTCTCTCTCAAAGGGACCAATTAACGTTACTATGTCCAAAAACAGGCCTATGCTGCTGCAACTGAAACTGCGACATAAATCATATAACTTTTATTATATAAAAAAGGGGCATCCATATCACTGTATAGCATCTGAATTTCTCTACGAGAACTTTAGCATTCTAATTTTTTTTTTTTGATTTAGAAAGAGAGGGTGTTAGTTACCGCCAATGACATTGACAAACAAAGCACACGACAAGACACGATGCATTTCAACCTCTTGGGTCTTCTTCAGGCGAAAAAATAAATCACATTTAACATTTAAGACAGTACAAACAAACAAAGAACGAAAAATGACTCATCTGTTGTCCATGTGGTGGGGAGAATAGCCGCTAGGCGGAAATGACAAGGGGGATTATGGGAGAGGAAAAGGAGGGGGGGGGGGTGGAGGTTGTTGCGTGGGGGGGAGGGGGGGGTTGTGTGATACGATAGGGTTGTGTGTCTAGTTTAGTGGGGTGGTGTGATATCTTTGTGACGGTTGTGGTAATGGTGGATTGATAATAATGGTAAAGGGGGGGGGGGGGGGGGGGGGGGGGGGGGGGGGGAGGGGAAACTGGAAAAAAAAATTATATAGAGAAGGGGTAAATAAGTACATGAACAGAAGAAACTGTTTAAAAAAAAAAGAAGAAAGTTTAGGTGAATAAAATAAATGATTTCGCTGGGTGGTGAAAGAGGTGGTGGTAGTTATGCGTGGGTAGTTGTGGAAGGTGTGTGGGTAATGTTAATAAGGGAGGGAAGGGGATGGAAGATAAATGGGTGATAAGGTATGATTGGGAGGGGGGGGAGGAAAAAAAAGGAGGGTAATGTGTTTGTGTGTGTGTGGGGGGGGGGGGGGGGGGGGGGAGGGAAGGGGGGCAAGAGAAGGAGAGCTCATATCTCTTCATCCACTATGGGGTGGGGGTGGGGGTGGGAGGTTGGGAGGTTCATATAAATAGTGGTGTTTAAAAAAGTAACATCATCCCACAGCATTGTTTACTTTTTTTTAAACACCACTATTTATATGAACCTCCCAACCTCCCACCCCCACCCCCACCCCCCACCCCATAGTGGATGAAGAGATATGAGCTCTCCTTCTCTTGCCCCCCCCCCCCCCCCCCCCCCCCCACCACACACACAAACACATTACCCTCCTTTTTTTTTTTTCCCTCAACCCCCCCCCCCCCCCCCCCCCCCCCCCCCGCCCTCCAATCATACCTTATCACCCATTTATCTTCCATCCCCTTCCCTCCCTCATTAACATTACCCACACACCTTTCACAACTACCCACGCATAACTACCACCACCTCTTTCATCACCCAGCGAAATCATTTATTTTATTCACCTAAACTTTCTTCTTCTTCTTTTTTTTTTTTTTAAACAGTTTCTTCTGTTCATGTACTTATTTACCCCTTCTATATATAATTTTTTTTTTTTTCCAGTCCCCCCCTTTACCATTATTATCAATCCACCATTACCACAACCATCACAAAGATATCACACCACCCCACTAAACTAGACACACAACACTATCGTATCACACAACCCCCCCCCCCCCCACGCAACAACCTCCACCCCCCCTCCTTTTCCTCTCCCATAATCCTCCTTGTCATTTCCGCCTAGCGGCTATTCTCCCCACCACATGGACAACAGATGAGTCATTTTTCGTTCTTTGTTTGTTTGTACTGTCTTAAATGTTAAATGTGATTTATTTTTTCGCCTGAAGAAGACCCAAGAGGTTGAAATGCATCGTGTCTTGTCGTGTGCTTTGTTTGTCAATGTCATTGGCGGTAACTAACACCCTCTCTTTCTAAATTTTGCTTCGTTCGCCGCCGTCAGTCACTCCATTTTGACACTTTTTTTTATGTGTTCCTTAATTCATTCATCCTGTCCGTGCATACCGGTATTCTGGTTAAATTCTTTTTCAGGGAGGAAAAGAAAAAAAAAAACAAGCACACGAAACGGACCAGTTTGCACGTGCTAAATCAATCCACACAGAGGTAGACACAGAGTACAGCTGAGCAGCTGCAGAACAGCCCCTCCTTTCCAAACAAAAAACAACAAAGAAACACCAGTGCAAGTGGTCAGAACAATCTGCTCGAAAAAAACAAATCGATCTATGCCTAGAGGAAAGAAGTGCAAATGGATTGAAGACCCCTTCACACTATTCCAGAGTCTTGACACATGCAAGTCATTCCTGCACCCATTTTTTTAGAAACGTACCAAGTATTCAAGCTCCATGTGAGCGAGTGCTCGCTCGATCTGATGTTTCACCTGGTGAAAGACGGAGAACTTGAACATTTCCAAATGTTACAGTCGCCGAATCGACTCACAGCGATTATCCAATCGGTGACGAAGGTGGAGGTCGTGGAATTCTGTTAACGAATAGCATCGACTAGGTGAAA
>CM065735.1:25576555-25596555 GCA_033310375.1 Conus canariensis | reverse complement strand
GTAATACACAATACACAAGCGAGTCAAGGTCGGCGCGTTTTGCCTTTAGAAACAAGTTGTAATGTGTTCAACCAGCTCTGGAGAATGTTTGCAGTGTATACTGACTATTCTTTGTAAGACAGGGTGGGAAAAAGAGGAAGAGGAGTGTTGGGTGGACGGGGGAGGAGGGGGGGAGAGGTGGAAGTGTTGGAGGGAGGGGGTGGGGTGAGAAGGGGAGGTGAAGCAGGTGGTGGTGGGAAGTTGGAATGTGTGAATTGTATCAAGTTACCTCTGGGACATCTGGCTTCATGGCCGAAGTGATGAAGTAGGCTTCACCTGTTTATGACACTGATTCAGGTTTAACGTCCTATAAACCGCCTCGGGTGACACGGCAGGCGGGGACAAAACATCCCGGGGGAGTCTGGGAAAGGTGAAACATCTGTCTTTGATACCACACTGATACCCCCAGAACGACAGTACGTGAAGACGGACAGTGGCACGGCAGCTTTGAGGCTGGGATCCAGTGGGGTTTGAACACCCAACCAGTCAGTCAGTCAGTCATTCCCTTGACCGCTGGGGTCGTTGGGGGGACGTGATGAGGCAGCCGCCGTTTCTCTCCAGGCTCTTCTGTTGGTGGCTGTCTTGAGGAGATCTGGCATGGTCACTTTGGTCCAGTCCTTTATGTTGTCGGACCAGCTCTTTCTCTGCCGTCCTCGTCTGCGCCCTCCTTCAACGGTACCTTGAAGGATGGTTTTGGAGAGGGTGTTGTGACGAATGACGTGGCCAAACCATGCCATCTTCCGTCGTTTGACGGTTGCCAGAAGTGGTTCGTGGGGCCCAACTAGGTTAGTGACCAGGTTCCGCACATAATCATTGGTCTTGTGTTCTTTGTAGGAGATGCGGAGTAGTTTCCTCAGGCACCTGGTCTCAAACGCCTGGATTCTTCTTTCTGTTTCGGCCAGCAGTGTCCATGTCTCGCAACGATATAAGAGGATCGAGACCACTAGTGACTTGTAGAGCCGGAATTTTGTGTGGAAACTGATGCTGCTCTTCCACACTCTGTTCAGTCTGGCCATCGCTGCTGATGCGGAGTTGATCCTGATTCGGATTTCTGCTGTGCAGGTGCCATCTTTGGACAGGGTTGCTCCCAAGTATCTGAAGCTGGTCACTTCTTCCAGGGGCTCGCCATTCATGGTTATGTTGGAACTGCTGTTAGTCGTGCTGTTGACCATGATCTTTGACTTCTCTGTGCTGACCTCCATGCCGTAGGCACTTGCTCTTGTGACAAGTCTGTTTGTGAGATCCTGGAGCTCGATGTTGCTGCCCCCCATGAGGTCGATTTCGTCTGCGAAACGAAGGTTGCAGACCGGCCTGCCGCCAATGCTGATGGAGGTGTGGTGATCTTCTAGGGTCTCTTGCATGATTCTCTCCAGAAAGATGTTGAAAAGGACTGAAGATAGTAGGCACCATTGTCTGACTCCGACTATGGTCGGGAAGAACTGGCCCTGCTGGCTATTGAGAAGTACTGTGCTGCTGGAGTGTTCGTAGAGGGCCTGGATGACTTGAACGAGCCTCTCATCAATGTTGAAGTCTCTGAGAACCTGCCATAGGCCGTTGTGCCACACCCGGTCGAATGCCTTCTTAAAGTCAATGAAGTTGTGGAAGAGGTCCTTTTGGTGTTGTAGATGCTTTTCAATCAGGACTCGACAGTTGAAAATTTGTTCCACAGTGCTCCGCCCTCTTCTAAAACCTGCTTGTTCTTCTGATAGCAGTTCCTCAGCCTTGGATTTCAGTCGGTTGAGGATGATGCGAAGCATGATTTTGCTGGGGTGGCTGATCAGACTTATAGTCCTGTAATTTTGGCATTGTTTGAGGTTGCCTTTCTTGGGTAAGGGAATCACCAATGACTGGGTCCACTCTGTTGGCCACTTCTTTTCTGTCCAGATCTTCTGACAAAGCATTGTTAGTGCTTCTGTGGTCTTTTTCCCTCCGTATTTCACAAGCTCAGCTGGGACATTGTCCACTCCTGGGGATTTCCCTGGCTTCAGACTCTGTGTCGCGGCCTCAACCTCCTCCTTCAGTATTTGGAGACCGTTCTCGCTGTCTGCGGGTCGTTGGTTGTCCGCAAAATGGATGTGTCCGGGTTGAGCTGGTAATTGTAGAGGCCCTCACAGTATTCTGTCCACCTCATCAGGACTTCTTCATTCTCTGTCAGTAGCTTGCCATCCTTATCTTCGATGACTGCTGATCTTGTCTGGTTGGTCTTATTGAGGGTCTTGAGTGTGTTGTAGGCTTCTTTGCTGTTCCCTGCTTCCATGCCTTTCTCGATTGCTTCGCACTGCTCCTCTATCCAATTTTCCTTGGCTGTCTTCATCTTCTTCCTGACTTCTCTGTTCACCTGTTGGTACTGCATCCTGGCTTCGTTGCTGGAGCATTTCTTTCCTTTCAGTTCCCGCCTCTTGTCACATAGATCTAAGACCTCGTTTGTGACCCAAGGCTGGATCTTCTTCTGATTCTTTCCCACAACTTCTTCAGCTGTTGTAGTTAGCACCTATTTGATGTTATTAGCAAGGGTGTCTACATCATTGTCCACTAAGTTGAGGAGAGCAAACTTCCCGCCTACTCGAGCCTGGAACACCTCTGCAATTTCGGGGTCCTTCAACTTCTCTAGGTCAAAGCGAATGCGAGGGTTCTTTTGAACACCCAACCACTGACGGAGAATTCGGCGCTCCTTCACTGAGCCCACTGAGTAAGTTAGTTCCCACTTAAAGATATACGCAATACAAAAGGGAGCTAGACAATATTATGATACTCTTATTGCGAATGATGCAGACCCAAAATGATGTTTAAAGTGGAACGAAAAATTGAACACAGGAATCCCATGGAAAACAGTCTTCTTCAAAGTGCAAAAAATAAAGATATGAAATTAAAATGGCTTCAAATCCGAATTGTACATAGGATAATTGTAACATAGTTCTAAAAGAAATTGGAATCGTAAATAATGACCACTGTGACTTTTGTAAGGAAGAAGGAGATTGCACTGAGCATTTTCTTTGGAGATGTGAACCTGTGAGACATTTTTGGTTAGTCCTTGAGAACCTATTTAAGGAAAAATGTCCATTGTCATATAAAATAAAATTCACGGAAAAGTTCGTCATATTCGGTGCGGATTTTGACGTCAAAACAGATGCTGTTATAGACTTTATAGTTTTGTTTGCTAAACAATACATCTTTACGTGTAAAATGAATAGTACATGCCCACTTGTTTCTTTTTTTTCCATAAAAGAATTGAAATACAGATACAAAGTCGAAGAATACAATATGAAAATATGTGGCAATTACTCTAACTTTCATAAAGACTGGACCTTTTACACGTCTGTTTTTGACTCAAGTGTTTGAAATTTGAGTTTCGAGATTCGAAAATTCGAACTTGAATACAAACACCTTAATATGAAGAGGTACCAAACAAATAACATTGATATTGTACGCTTTGTATTATTGTACAGCGCAAAAAAAATTTAACTGGCATTATCTTTTTTTGTAATATGTTGTTGATTATGACTCCATGTGATTGAGTATGTGTGTGTGTGGGTGTGCGTGTGTGTATACATGTGTGTGTGTAGGTGTAAAGTGATATTATTATGTTTTTTGTTGTTATTGCTGTTGTTGCTTTTTTGTGTGATTGATTGACATCATTGTTAATTTTGTTTGATGGAAAATTAAAAAGAAATTTTGGAAAAATACAAAAAGTTAGTTCCCACTTCCACCAATGCTCACAAGAAATTCTTTTTATCACAGTTCTTTCTTGCTCCGCCCTTCACCTCGCACTCTGCCCCCCCCCCCCCCCTCCTCTCTTCCTGCTATTCAGCCTCTCCCCATGTCCATTCATCCCTTCCCATTCCACACACAAACATGCTATAGCTGACAGTTGAAAAAAAAAGTACTGCTCAAATACTGCTAAGCATACAACAAAACGACACGGTGAACTCGGGAACTCTGATGAAGGGGGTGGAAGGGGCGGGTGGGGGGTGGGGGGAGGGGTGGGGTGGGGGGGATTTACGGGCCAAATACATGTTGCGCAGCATGCTTCTATTCCAAACTGTACCCTACTGTGCCAGAAATGCGCAGAATGGCCCTTCCGTCTTTTAGTAGATTTATCATGTCTAAACGAATCCACCCTGAAATGAACCCTCAGGGTTGACTGGGCTTATAGAACAACATAATTGGAGCAACATTTGGAAAGAGAGGGGGTAACTAGCCAACCTCCTCTCTTTCCAAATTTTGCTTCATTTTCCGCCCTCAGTCACTCCGTTTTGAAATTTAACATAATTGGAATCTAAGTGAATTCGCACTTCTTTTATGAAGCTGCAAACAGACCCTAAATGACTTTAAATCACTCACTCTCTCTCTCTCTCTCTCTCTCTCTCTCTCTCTCTCTCTCTCTCTCTTCTCTCACACACACACACACACACACACACACACACACACACACACATATATATATATATATGTAAGTATGTATGTATGTCGTAGAACGGACGGAACTCAGTGGCGACGAAACATAAACGGGGCACTCAAGCGTTTTAGCAGGGAGTTCAAAGCTGCAGAAATGAGCGTTTTATAGCAGACTGGGAAAAAAAAAATCTCCTGTTCACCACCACCACCACCACAAACACACACAACCCACCTCATCACCGACACAAGATGCCTGTGAGGAAGTGCAGAGTGCAGACGGAAGAAGAAAGTCGGCGAGCACTGTGGGAATGCGACATGCTGCGTCAATCACGATGCGCAGTCAACACCACGTCAATCACGATGCGCAGTCAACACCACGTCAATCACGATGCGCAGTCAACACCACGTCAATCACGATGCGCAGTCAACACCACGTCCATCACGATCCGCACTCAATACCACGTCAATCACGATGCGCAGTCAATACCACGTCAATCACGATGCGCAGTCAACACCACGTCAATCACGATGCGCAGTCAACACCACGTCAATCACGATGCGCAGTCAACACCACGTCAATCACGATGCGCAGTCAACACCACGTCAATCACGATGCGCAGTCAATGCTTGTTTCAATTTTCTTCGTGAAAGGTCCTTTTTTTATGAACTTTGCAATTTTCTTTATGAAGAGTGCTGTTTTTCACAAAGAGGGTAGTTTTGTCACGAAACGCCCTGTTCTTAATGAAAAGGGAAGATTTCTTCACTTTTTTCCCCCTGTGAACAAAGGGCAATTTTTCATGAAGTAATTTCTGTCTTGAAAAAGAGTTGTCTTCTGAAAGTGACTTTTTTTTAATTTTTTTTTTTTTAATGAAAAGTCAGTTTTTGTACAGGAGGTACATTTTTACATAAAAATACATTTCTTCATTAAAAACTAAAGAGAAATTTAAAACATACAATTTTTTTTTTTGCCTGATGAAAGGTATATATATAATATATATATATATATATATATATATATATATGTGTGTGTGTGTGTGTGTGTGTGTGTGTGTGTGTGTGTGTGTGTGTGTGTGTTATTTTTTTTCCTTTTGCTAAAAAGTTGACTTTTTTGTGAAAGGATAAATTTCTCGGTAAAAATGGTCAACTTCTTGAAACAAGAAAATTTTCTTCATGAAAAGAACAACGTGTTTCCATTAAATCAATACTCTTCTTGACGACAAAGATTCTGCAGAACAAGAGTGTGTTCTCATAAATAGGATAAACGTTTTAATGAAAAAATAAATTTCTTCACGAAAAGAGTACGTTTTGTAATTTAAAAAAAGGCAGAAGTTTTCTTCACGAAATGAGTAATTTTGTCAATTTAAAGGGTAATTTCATCAACGGCAAAGAAAAAGACCTCACTGAAAAGAGTAGCTTCTCTCTCAGAATAATTGAATTGTTATCAAAAAAGGACAAAATTTAATATTTAAAAGGAAAGAGCATTTATCTTCATGGACAAAGAACATTTATTCCGTGGGAAGAACGATTCACTTTGTGAAAAATGTAATTTCATGATGACTGGATGGAAATGACATCGGTAGTTATCTTGTTTTTCACACTCACATCACCCCAAAAAGTTAGCAAGACGTGAAATTAGTGATCATTATCCCTGTTTTCGCTCATGTGCTATTGCTGTACAACATTACCATATCTATTCTGTTCACAAGAGACCTGTCTTTAAAGTGGTCCAAACTTCATCATAAATCATCGTGTGATTTGTTTTGACATCACTATCACGTTGATTAACACTGTCAAATCCATTTGAAACGATACTTTTGGCTTCAAATTATCATTGTACGCCACAAACACAATCACTTTAATGTCACACAAAAATCATACATAAATTATGATGCATATTTACTTTTCCCTCCTGACGAAAATTATCCTAGGACGAAAAATGACAATGCAGGTATTTTGAAGCTAAGGTTCTCCCATACGTAAAATTGGGTCTCCTCCACACAAAAAAGCCCACGTGGTCAGTGTTTGCTGACAAGCACACAAGCTGAATGGATGTCGATACTCCATGTTTGCTCCCGCCATCCTCCTTGCCCCTTCCTTTCTCTCCTTCACCCACGGCCAACGCACTCTCCTCTTCAGCTTGAGAGGCTGGGATAACGTTTCCCAGTGCTGATAAACAGCTTGGATGAATGCACGTCCAGGCCAACACGATTATTGGAAGAACCGGATCCACGACATGTTTGTTTCCAACCTTCTTTCCCTCCACCTCCCCTCCAATCTTTACCCCTCCTCCCCCTTCCCTTTTACCCTTCATGCTTGTCCTTTCGTAGCTTATAATTTTCTATTAATTTTTTTTTTCCATTGGAAAATGAGAACTCCGAGTGACTACAGCCAGCTGGAAAGGAGAACTCAAATCGAAGCGCGCGCGCATGCACGCATGCACACACACACACACACACACACACACACACACACACACACACACACACACACACACACACACACACACTGTTTGCGCGCATGCACACACATAAACAACACAGAAATACAGAGAGAGAGAGAGAGAGGAGGGGGGGGGCAGAGGGGGGGGGGTCGGAAGAATATATATATATATATATATATGTGTGTGTGTGTGTGTGTGTGTGTGTGTGTGTGTGTGTGTGTGTGTGTGTGTAGACACTTGACACTTTTGACACTTGACGCGCGTTAAACGCCGGGTTCGATTTTGCGTGGTGCTATTTGACTGTAACAATAGACTGTGTGATCGGTGCTGTGCCACTGAGCCCAATGTTCCAACAACACTCACAACTCACACATCTCTCCATCCACACTCTACCCTCTTCCCCCTCCTCTCTTACTGTCGTCCAGTTTCCTCCATATCCATTAACCCCTTTCCTTGCAAGACAAGTCGACAGAAAAATAAACATTAAATTCAAAGTTTACTAGGGATACGAAAGACACACACACACACCCAAACCCAGTAAACCCAAGAACTCCCACAAAGGGAGTAGTATATGGGCAAGTACATGTTGCATAGCATGCTTTGGTCCTACTGTGACAGACACGAGCACAATGGACCTTTTCTGTGTCTTGTGACAACTGTATATTGTCCAAATGTATTCAGGCATCTGTCAGTGGTCTGCAGACCGAAGTAAATTGTGAGACGTAGATTAACAGACAGAACTGATGACGACGAAATATTATATTAACGGAGTTAGCAGGCATTCTGGTCGCGAGTTAAAAACATCGTGAGTAAGCATCACGAGCATAAAATTATTGATAAAAAGGGTAAAGATCTCGATGGAAGAAAGTATATTTCTTCATGGAAAGAATATTTTCTTCTTTTGAAATAAATAGACTTGTTGAGGAAAAGTTCATTTTTTTCCAGTGAAATCTGTATTAAAATAGAAATTTTCTTTATGCCAAGCATAAAGTTCCACCGGAAGAAATGTAAACGTTTTGATGAAAAAGGTAGTTTTCTTCATGAATTGGGAACATATAACAAGCAGAATTACATATGCTATTGTTAACTATGTTGATTTTCACGCTAACATCACATATGAATGTGGCAAGACGTGAACTCAGTACTTATCAAAACTGTGCTTACTCGTGAGCTATCGAGCACAACATTAACGTAATCATTCTGTTCAACAGAGAGATACCTTTACGGTGTCCTAAAGTTCATTTTTATTCATTGTGTTATTTATTTTTGACACCATGATCCAATGGATAAATGATAATGAAGTTTGATTTTCATTGCACTCTCGAGAAAAATTATCTCAATATTACAAGAACATTATATGAAAATCATTATGTACAGTTACTGTTTCCTCCTACAGAAAATTAACCATGATGAAAATAGTAATTCTTGTATTTTGAAGCTAAGGTTCTCCCATATGGAGAATTGGGTCTCCTCAACACTAAAAACCCGTGTGTCCAGTGTTTACTGACAAGCACAAAAGTTGAAATGACATCGATCTTCTGTGTTTGTTCCCCCTCCCCCCTCCTCAATCTCCTTCACACTCCTCCCTCTTACCCTTCACCCACACCTAATTCACTCTCCTCTTCAAGCTGAGAGTCTGAACCAACATTTCCTAGAGGTGATAAACAGCTTGAATGAATGCACGCTCAGGCCAACACGATTATAGGGAAGACCGGATTCATGGCAAGTTTGTTTTCAGTCCTCCCCCCTTCCCCTTCCCAATCTCTGTTTTCCCCTCTTCATTCTCGTCATTTTGTTACTGAAGTATTTTCGTTTAATCTTTTTCTGATGGGAAATGAGAACTTAGATCGATTTTTGACAGTCGAAAATGACAACTCAAAGCGATATAAAGCAGAGAGAGAGAGAGAGAGAGAGAGAGAGAGGGAGAGAGAGAGAGAGAGAGAGAGAGAGAGAGAGAGAGAGAGAGAGAGAGAGAGAGAGATCTGGAACGAAAGAACCAAAGGGAAAATTTTGAAAATCCGTCTGTGTCTTGAATGTCAAATTCTATTACCTAACTGGGTGTCCTTATCCAAATATTAGAATTTAAGAAACTGTAAAACTGAAGTAGTTTCAACATAGAACTGGGTGGACGCCTAGCAGAACGCAGATCCTCGCCAAAGTATAGAGTGTCGTACATCACATGCAATGCACCACGGAGCTTCTTCATCTTTTTACAGATACGAGTGGGTGTAAAAGGAGTGATCCGGATGATCTTGGCACACAACTGTGTCTTCATTACAGCCTCGCTGTGGCACAGGGTAACAACTCTCTCAGTGTTTGTTGTCCCTTCTCCGAGTTCCATTTCTTTTGCCAGAGATCTTTACATCTACTTGCTAACGGACAGACAAACGAACACAGCAACGGACGTAAGTTACAATATTTTCTGGAAAGAGGAAGTAAACAAGTTTTTAACTCATCATGGGAGCAAGAGGTACTGTATTTGCTTGTTACTTATTGATTTCTAACTGATCTGATCAACTGTTGTTTTACTGTCCGTTGTCAGTGCTCACTACACACGGGAGGCAAGGTCTTCAACTGACATGGTGCATTTTGTCTTTAGAAGTAATTGTAATGTGTTCAAACAACTCTTGAGAACGTTCGAAAACTAGTCTATTCTTTGGTAGGCGGGGCGGGAGAAAAGAGGAAGGGGGGTGGGGTGGGGGGATGGGGGGGGGGGGGGCAGCGAGTGTGGAAGGAGAAGGGGGATAAAACGGGAGGTGGTAAGGAGGCGGGATGTGAGAACTGCATCGATTCACCTCAGGAGTATCTGGCTTCATGTGCGAAAATGATGGAGTAGGCTTCACCTGTTTATGACACTGATTCAGGTTTAACGTCCGATCAACCGCCTCGGGTGACACGACAGGCAGGGACAAAACATCCCAGGGGAGTCTGGGGAAGGGAAACATCTGTCTTTGATACCACATTGACACCCCCAGAACGACAGCACGTGAAGACGAACTAACGGTACGGCAATTTCGATGCTGGAATGCAGCGGGGTGTGAACACCCAACCACTGACTGAGAACGTGGCACTCTGCCGCTTAGCCCACCGGGTAAGCCCGCTTCCCCCAATGGCCAGGACTAGCTTTTAACACACACTCCTTCCTTCGCTCCTCTCTCCCCACTCTGCCCTCCTCCTCCCTTTCCATCTCTTCTCTTTCTGCTGTCCAGCTGCTCTCTAAGTTCATTTACCCCTTTCCTTCCCACAAGCAGACACGCCGGCAGAAAAAAATTCTACCCTCAAAGTTTGCTACGGATACATTAAAAAAAAAAAGCCAGTGAACCCAGGACCTCTCACAAATGGGGTAGTTTATGGGGCAGTGCCTGTTGCACAGCGTGTTTCGATTCGAAACTGCGTCCTACTGTGACAGACACGTGCACAACGGCCCTTTTCTCTGTATTTGACAGCTGTATATTATCCACATGTATTCAGGCGCATTTCTGGGAAGCTGCAACAACAGGCTTAGCAAGCTGTGAAGTGTAGATGTAGGGCACTGGCAGAACTGATGACGACAAAAACAATGTATCAACGGAGCGTGCAGGCATTTTGATAGCCAGCGCAAAGCAGCGCAGCTGAGTGCTTTATATTCAAGACTGAAGAAAAAAAATCCCACACAGAAACCCACTTCACAGCTAACACAAGATGTCCATAAGGAAGTGCAGAGGGAGACACAGGACGCGATGCATTGGGCATTGCGGGAGTGCAACACGCTGAATCAATACCACGTCGTCAATCTCTCTTGTTTTATGTCGCTTGAGTTCTCATTTTCAGCTGCCAACAATCGCTCGAGTTCTTGTTTTGCACCAGAAGATAAAAAGTTAAAGACAAACATATCGGCTACAGAATGATGCGAACAAAGGTGAAAGAGAGAGAGAGAGGGGGAGGCAGAGGGAGGAAGGGAGGGAGGAAAACCAACTTGCCATGGAGACTGTCATCCCAATAATCGTGGTGGCCTGAACGTGCATTCACTGAAGCTGTTTATCAGCATTGGGAAATGTTGTCCCAGACTCTCAACTTGAAGAGGAGAGTGGGTTAGGCGTGGGTGAAGGGGAAGGGAGAGGGGAAAGGAGGGAGAGGTGGGAACAAACACGGGAAATCGATGTCTTTTCAAACTGTGTGCTTGTCAGTGAACGCTGAACACACAGGTTTTTAGTATTGAGGAGACCCAATTCTGCATTATGGTAGAACCTTAGCTTCAAAATGCCTGCATTATCATTTTCATTACAGTTAACGTTCTTTAGAAAAAAAAATAGCGTGCACAATTTTCATATAATTTTCTTGTGATATAAAGATGATTTTCTTCGACGGGTGCAGTGAAAATATAATGTCAGCATTGTAATTCTGATTCGTTTTGACAGCTTTGATCCATGGTGCCAAAATAAATAACATAATGAATAATGATGAACTTCTGGCCACCATAAAGACATCGCTTCAATGAACAGGTCAGTTAGGTAGTGCTGTACATGATAGCTCATGAGCGAGAGTAGAGTTCACAGCTTGTCACGTTTATAATGTGATTTGAGTGTGACAAGCAACATGACTAACAACATTATCTAAAACTCAAGTTGTTATATGTAATTATCCTTTCAGTCATCAATATTATTTCTATTTATGAATAAATCGCTCTTTGCATAAGTTCATGATCCATGATGAATACCTTTTTCCCTTAGAGACGTTTACTGTTTTTCTGATAAAATGTTATGCTTTCCATGAAGCAAATGATTGATTTAGTGAAATATTACCCTTACAATAAGTAACATTGCTCTTTCTATTGACGAAATTACTCGTTTTACGAAGTAAATTTTCACCTTTTTCATCAAGAAATACACACTTTTCGTGAACAAAGTTTCTCGTTCCATGTAAAAAATATCTTATTTATGAGAAAATATTTTTCATGTAGAATTCATTCTTGAAAAAAAAAAAATCAGCCTTTTGTGAAAAGATGTATTCATTTTAGAAAAATGAATTCTTTTTATGAGGGAAAGTACTTTTTTCCATAAAGAACTTTACTTTTTTAACCGAGAAATTTACCATTTTTTTATCAAGAAAAGAATTTTTCATGCAGAAAATTTCTTGTTTCTCAAGGCGTTAAGTTTTCCACGAAGAGTCATTTTTTTCATAAAGAAGTTTATCTTTTCATACAAAAATGACTTCATTAAAGAAGCCTTTTCCCAGAAAACATACTTTGTGAAGAAATTAATTCAAACAAAATTCATTTTTGCGTATAAAATGACCGAGACGAAATCTGGCTTTTTCATAAAAAAAGGATTTTTCATGAAGAAAACTACAACTTTTTGTGGATTAAAAAATTTTCATGAAAAAATTGCCCATTTCATGAAAAAGAGCCTTTCGTGAAAAAAAAAAATTAAACAAGTGTCCACCCATAGTTGCCGACCTAACAATTGACGCTGTATCCTGTTACTGATGAGGTATTGACAAAGCGTGTTGCACTTCTACAGTGCCCGCCGTCTCTGTCTCCTCTCTCTTCACTCCGACACTTCCCCAGGGGCATTCTGCGTTTGCAGACAGGTGGGTTCCAATGCACTGTCATCAAGTGCTCCCTCGCCCTGCTTTGAACTCACTTCGAAAATGCCTTCACGCTCCGTTGATATATCATTCTGTCGTCATCATTCCGTCTGTAACCTCCATCTAACCCTCACAGTGTCGATTAGGATGTTACTGTAACTTCCAAGGAAGCTGTCTGAATATGTGCGGATAATACACACCTGTCAAAGACAGAGAGAAGGGGCCATTGTGCACGTGTCTTTCACAGTAGGATACTGTCTAGAACTGAAGGATGTACTTGCCCATGAACTGACCCCTTCATGTGAGTTCCTAGATTCTCAAGGGTGTTTGTTGTATCCTTAGCGAACTTCGGGGAGGATTTGTTTCTCTCTGGGCGTGTCTTTGTGTGGAAAGAGCAGGGGTAAATGGACATGGTGGAAAGGTGGATAGCAGTAAGAGGGGATGATGGGAGAGGGGGCAGAGTGGGGATCGAGGAATGTGCGAATTGTGAGCATTGGTGGAACCTCAGGTGCCCGGTGCGCCCCATGGATTATGACCAGTTTTACAAACAGTTGTTGCACGTTCCAACCCCACTGGATACTAACATCACCACTGTCACACTGCTGCTCATCTTCACGTGCTGTCATTCTGGCGGTGTCAGTGGAGTACCGAAGGCAGATGTTTCCTACTTTCCAGACTTCACTGGGATGCGTTATCCCCGCCTGTCATGTCGCCGGGGGCGCTGGATAGGACGTTCAACCGGAATAAGTGTCACAAACTTGTGAAACCTACTTAATCATTTTGGCCACGAAGCCAGATACTGCAAAAGTGAACTGAAACAATTCACACATACCGCATCCCCACTACCTCCCATTTCATAATCCCCTATCCCCCCCCCCCCCCCCCCCCCCTCGTTAACTAGTCTTCAAGCGTTTTGTTCTGTGCGCTAGGATAGTAGAAGATGAAGACCTTGACTCTCATGTGCAGTCAGCACTGACTGGCAGACAACATAACAACAGTTAATTCAAATCAGCTAGAACTCAATAAACAACCAACAAGAAGGGTAACTCTTGCTCCAATAATGAGTTAGAAATTCTTTATCATCTCTTCAAGGAAATGTTTTCACCCGCGTCCATTGCTTTGTTTGGTTATTTGTCTGTCTGTCAAAAAGATGATGGCGAGAGGAATGGGACTCACAGACGGCTAACGAACTCTTTCAAATCTGAAAGAACATTGATTATGTGCCATTGGTGGCCGTAAAGATGAAACAGTTTTGTGCCGATCGTACACAGGTCATTTCTTTTACACCCACTCGTTCTTTGAAAAAGTGAACAAGCTCCGAGGTGCATTCTATGTCATGTACCACTCACTGTAAAACGTTCTTATACAGTGTTGGGACTTGCATGACTTTACAACAGACTCCATGAAAACCTTGTACAGAGATGTGATCTTTGAGTTTCTGAAGGGAATCAACGTTTTTCATCTCTCTAAGAGTTTTCGAAAGATCGATTTTGAAGCAATTCCTACATGTTCTTTTTTTTAAATTGAAAATCTGCTTTTAATGAGTTTTGTGTTTTTTTTTTTTTTAATTGGAAGAGCGATTTGTCATAAAATAAACAATTTTATCATGGGACGGAAAAATACATATAACAAATAGATTTTCATAAGATATTGGTAGTTATGATGTTTTTCAAACACACATCACATCATAAACGTGGCAAGTCGTGAACTCAGTAATCATTACTTCTGCTCTCGCTCATGCGCTGTAGTGTACAACATTACCATAATTATCCTGTTCATCAGAGAGATGCCTTTATGGCGACACAAAGTTAATCATAATTCATTGTATCATTTATTTTGACAGCATTGTCCAGTGAATCACAACTGTCGAAACGAATCAAAATTACAATGTTCACGTCCGATTTTCACTATGTCCATCAGGAACAATTAGTGAGTATCATAAGAAAATCATATACAAATCATGGTGTAATTACCATTTCTTCCCAAAGAACTGTGGTGAAAAAGATAATGCAGGTATTTTGAAGGTAATATTCTCCCACCTGAAGAATTGGGTCTCTTCAATCCTAAACACCTGTGTGTTCAGTCTTTATAACAAGCACGTACAACTGGAATGAAGTCGATTTTCCGTGTTTGTTCCCCCTCGCCCTTCCCAGCCCTCCTTACACTTCTTTCCTCCCCTTCACCCACACCTAATCCGCTCTGCTCTTCAAATTGAAACTGTGGCACAACATTTCCCAGTGCTGATAAACAGCTGGAATGAATGCACGCTCAGGCCAACACGACGGTTGAGAAGACATGGATTCATGGCAAGTTTGTTTTCCTCCCTCTCTCTCTCTCTCTCTCTCTCTCTCTCTCTCTCTCTCTCTCTCTCTCTGTGTTCTTCCCTCTTCATTCTTGTCATTCTGCTACTGATGCGTTTTCCTTTAATGTTTTTCATCTGGTGGAAAATGAGAACTTGGAGCGATTTTCGACAGTCGAAAATGAGAATTCAGATTGATATAAAACAGAGAGAGAGAGAGAGAGAGAGAGAGTGTGTGTGTGTGTGTGTGTGTGTGTGTGTGTGTGTGTGTGTGTGTGTGTGTGTGTGTGTGTGAGAGAGAGAGAGAGAGAGAGAGAGAGAGAGAGAGAGAGAGAGAGAGAGAGAGAGATGAAACGACAGAACCAAAAAAGAAAATTTTGGAAATCCGTCTGTTCTCCCGCATGTCAAAGATGAAGTCTATTTTCTGCTTGAGCGTCCTTGTCCAAGTATCAGAATGCAAAAAAAAACAAAAAAAAACCTTGAAATAATTCACATGATTAGACCATAAGAGAGAGAGAGAGAGAGAGAGAGAGAGAGAGAGAGAGAGAGAGAGGAGAGGAGAGGAGAGAGAGAGAGAGAAGAGAGAGCAGGCAGGTAGACAGACAGACAGAAGACAGAGACGAGAGAGAGAGAGAGAACACAGAGGGGATTGAAGGAGAGAGAGAGGGAGAGACAGAGTGAGAGCGCGCAAGAGAGAGAGAGAGAGAGAGAGAGAGAGAGGAGAGAGATTGCTGCTTGAGCACAGTTACCCATGAGGAAGATTGCTAACCAGTTAGTTTCACTACAGAGTAGGCAACAACACAGCGCTTTCAGGTCTACCAACACGCGAACAATTGTATGGCATATTAACGCTGTCTGATATGCATATTGCAAGGGGATTTATGAATAGGATGGTTCTTGCTGTTTTGCAGTTATTGATACATAACTAAGACGACGCTCTGAAGAACGCAGAACCTCGCCGAAGTCGAACTAATCTTCAATTCGTCATAATGAATGTGAACAAAATCATTTACCAGGGGAAGTTGCCACGACCTGAAAGAATTAGTCCCCATGTAGTTAGTTCATTATGGATCCAATGCGGGAAACACAAGACGTCAACCTTTATATTATTAGAAAGTTTTAATGTTTCGTGAAAAGTTGTTGCTTCGTTATAGTTCTCTGTTCTTAGCGTATCAGCGATCATGTTCAGTGGACAATTTGTGATGATCTATCAGATAATTATCAGCACATCCTACTTCGTGACTTTATCCGGTCCCACACCTATATTTGAAGGGTTTGTTTTGGCGCCACGCTTCATCTTCCCACCGACTTTGGTTCTTCTTCTTCTTCTGCGTACGCAGGCTGATACTCCTGCGGACACTCCCTATACGGACAGAAAAGTATAATCCCATCTACCCAACAAAGGGAGTGGAGTTTTATGTGTATGACCATTTTTTTTATCCCGCCATTAAGGCAACCATACTCCATCGTCGGGGAAGGTGCATGCTATGTGTAACGTGTCATCCATACCAACGGCCAAACTGGCCTTCTCTTCCGAAAGTTGCTGATCGGATTTTACGTGTGTGCAAGATGTTGTGCGCGCGTTCACACACGGAACCTCTGTTTATAGTCTCATTCGAAGGATTGCATGGGAAATGGAGTCAGAACTAATGTTAACTCCGAGGGAAAAATCCCTCTGTACCGAAACGGCCTAGCGGAGATTCGAACCCGCAACCCTTGGATTACGAGTCCGGCGCTCTACCAACTGAGCTATTCCGGCCCCCCGATTTTGGTTCGAATCGGTCCCGCCATAAAATGTGTAATAATTGTACCGTATGACCCCCTGCCCCCGAATCCACACCAAATTTTATAGATTCATCACGGCGCCAGACACCGTTTTTTGACGAAGCTTGGTTGAAATGACGTCAGATTTAAGGTCATCTATTCAATTCATGTTGTTTACAGCCCAGCCGACAGCAAAGGGCCATTTCAGGGCTGTCACCACGTTGAAGTCAACTCTTGAAATAGATCAATAAAGAACAAAAGCAAAACACACTTACACAGAATTCATTAAAAACAAAATTTCTGATAGCGTGCTAAAATTGTTTCAAAATGTTTCCTCCGAAAAATCTCAGACCAGATGAAAAATCTTTATCTCTCTCATAAATCCGAAAAATCACGTTGGGTGGTACCTCTCTGGACAAGATTTTCATGGAATCCGCTGCAAAGTACTCATGTCTGACATCATGTACGTCACCACGCACTATGTTCTACAGTATGTGGGTCATCACATGGAATGCACTCTGGAGCTTTTTCACTTTTTTAAGATACGGGTGGGTGTAAAAGGAGAGATCTGCAGGCGATCGGTACAGAACGTTTTGTACTCCCAGTTCTTATAGAACAGGGAGTACTTTACAATGGGAACGAAAAAAATGCTGTCTGTGTGTCTGTCTGTCTGTCCGTCCATCCGTCCGTGGTCAAAATGTGTTCCACTCGCTCCAGACAAAACTACTGGGCCGATCTTTCTGAAAATTTGTAGGTATGTTCATTATGGGTCACGGATGATGCCCGATGTTTAATTTTACCGTTATATCCGTTACTAACGGCTATAACGGCCCATAACGGTTTTTCTTCTTTATGGAATATCTCAGAAAGTACTTGGCCGATCTTTCTGAACATTTGTAGATGTGTTCATTATGGGTCACGGATGATGCCCGATGTTTTAGTTTACCGTTATAGCCGTTACTAACGGCTATAATGGCCCATAGCGGTTTTTTTTTCTTTATGGAATATCTCAGAAAGTACTTGGCCGATCTTTCTAAACATGTGTAGGTATGTTCATTATGGGTCACAGATGATGACCGATGTTTACCAGAATAGCCGTTGCTAACGGCTATAACGGCCCAAAACGGTTTTTCCTCTTTATGGAATATCTTACACGTCTTCAAGATAAACTGGGAGTACTTTTATATGCTTTGCATCTTGTTCTTCCTTACAGCCGTAATGGTACATGATAAAAACTCTTTCAGGTTAGGATCTATTTGAGAGAGTTCGTTATCCATAAACGAGTTCCATTCCTCTATGCCAGAGATCCTGTATCATCTTGCTGGGAGACAGACAGACAAACAAACAAACAGAAAAAAACAAACAAAGCCATGGACGCAGGTGGAAACATTTTCCTGAACAAGGCGATAAACAATTTTCAACTCATTATGGGAGCAAGAAACTACCCTGCTTGTTAGCCATTTATTGATTTCTGATTCCAATCGGCTGTTTGTTTTTGCTGTCCGTTGTCGGTGCTCACTGCACATGGGAGGCAAGATCTTCAACTATCCTGGTGCATTTTGTCGTTGGAAACAAGCTGTCACGTGCTCATCTAGCTCCAGAGAACGTTTGAAGACTAGTCTGTTCTTTGGAAGACCAGGGCAAGGAAAAGAGGAAGGTGAGGGAGGGGGGCAGTGTTGAAAGGATGACGTGGAGGGAGGGAGGGGGGGGGATAAAACAGGAGGTAGCAGGGAGGCGGGATGTGAGAAATGTATCAGTTCACCTCTGGAGTATCTGGTTTCATGTGCCAAAATGATGAAGTAGGCTTCACCTGTTCATGACACTGATTCAGGTGTAACGTCCGATCAACCGCCTCGGGTGACACGACAGGTGGGGACAACACATCCCAGGGGAGCCTGGGAAAGGTGAAACATCTGTCTTTGATACCACACTGACACCCCCAGAACGACAGCACGTGAAGACGAACTAGTGGTACGGCAGTTTCGTTGATGGGATCCAGTGGGGTTTGAACACTCAACTATTGACAGGCGCTCTGCCTGAGCCCACCCGAGCAACCCCGCTTCCACCAATGCTCACGACTAGTTTCAACGCACACTCCTCCCTCCTCCCCACCCTGCCCCCTCCTCCCCTCTCCCCCTCATGTCTTACTGCTGTCCAGCATCCACCCTTCTTCTGTATCCGTCTATCCATTGGTTTGTCACTCACTGTCACAGTCGACAGAAAAATAAACTTCCCAAAAGTTTGCCAAGGATACCAGAATCCCCTTCCCCACCTCTCCTCCCGCCAACGAACCCAGGACCTCTCACAAAGTGTGTGTGTGTGTGTGGTGGGGGGGGGGGGTGTTAACAGGCAAGCACATGTTGCTCAGTATGGTTCGATTCAATGCAGTGTTCCGCTGTGATAGAAATGCAATGATCCTTCTCTCCTGTCTTCGACAGATTTACAACATCCAAATCTATTCATCTTTCTTTTTTATGAAGCTACGATAGTTTCTGTAGAAAAAAAAATTGAGCTCTCTCTCTCTCTCTCTCTCTCTCTCTCTCTCTCTCTCTCTCTCTCTCTGCTGTGTGTGTGTGTGTGTGTGTGTGTGTGTGTGTGTGTGTGTGTGTGTGTGTGTGTGTGTGTGTGTGTGGCGTGCGCAGGGTGACACAGAACTGATGACATCCAAAGATCAATTTTAAGGGCTATACAAAGGGCAAGACGAAACTGTTGACATCGAATATAATCATAAACGGAAAATGCGAGCGTTTGGTAGTGAGTTCAAAGCAGTGCGAATGAGCACTTTATTGCAGGTGAAGTACAAAAATCGACAAACCCCCCTCCCATCGCAACAATAGCAAGATATCCGCAAGGAAGTGCAGAGTGTTGACGAAGGAAGAGAGGCGGTTGGCGCTATATGGGAGAGCAACACCTGCGTCAATACCACGTCAATCACGATGCGCTGGGTCAACAATTAGGCTGGCAACTATAGGGGGGGGGGGGGGGGGGATACTTGTTTCAATTTTCCTCTTGAAAGGCTCTTTGATCCACGCAATGGGCACTTTTCTTTATGGAAAGTCTTTTTTCTTTTTCCTTTTTTTTCTTTTTTTTTGTGTTAACAATAATGGTAGTTTTGTTCAAGAAAAATCCATTTTTAAGGATGGGACAGTTTTTTTCCCTTTGTCGTAGTTTTTTTTTTTTTGTGTGGTCTATGCTAAAGGAGCTTTTTTTTTTCTTCAAGTCTTTGCTTCAGGAGCAAGTCTTCTTTGTGAAAAGTTCTTTGTTTTTAATGAAAAGTCATTTTTTTCTATCTAGGGGTACATTTCTTCTTGAAAAATACTTTTCTTCACGAGTAGTACATTTCTTCAAGAAACGAGGAATTTTCTGCATCAAAGATTCTTGATGAAGAAAGAGCATTGCTTGGTGAAACAGGTAATCGTTTTGTGGGTTGTAAAATGGTTAAGTTCTTTCGTGAAAAGGGTGAAGTCCTTGACGCAAAAGGTAGTTTTCTTTCTAGTG
>CM065735.1:25564055-25571555 GCA_033310375.1 Conus canariensis | reverse complement strand
ACATAAGAAATCCTATCACCAGCTTTCTGAAGAGAAGGCCTGTTTGACCGTTGGTATGGATGACACGTTGCACATAGTATGCACCCTGCGAGAAAAATCAGAAGAATGAAGAAAGAAAACTGAGTGAATGATATGGACTGATTGACTCGGGAAACGACAAAATGAAGCGCCGGCATGCAGCTCTTCAGTCGGCACTACCCAGGCAGACAGCCCGTTATGTAAACGAGCGTTTGAACTGTAAAGCTTGGTCTCAAGCCGAGAATAGATTCTATATAGGCTACACACTCTAAATAATAATAATAAATAATAATAATAATAAGAAATACAAATAAGAGTAACAACAACAACAACAAATAATAATAATAATTATAATGACGCTCTGCTAACAACAATAACAACAACAATAATAATAACAACAACGCTCCACTAACAACAACCAAAATAATAATAACGATAATAATGATAATGACGCCCTGCAAACAACAAGAACAGCAATAATGATGATAATAATAATAGTAATAACAATAATAATGATGACGCTCCGCTAACTCGAGACGTCCGGCTGGCCCAGCGGTAGCAACATCGCCCGAGTTCATATACCTAGACAGTGAGATCGAATCTTGCGTGTGACCAACGTACAAACTCGTACTCTCATAGCCAGTCGGAATCTGTTTATCGTTCCTGGTGAAGACAGCGAAGTGACTTCCCCCTCCTCTCCAAATTTCTAGAACGGTTACGAAACCTGAATTCCGCACGAGAAATTCAGTTGAAAAAGAAAGAAAGAAAAAAAAAAAAAAAACAGAAAAGAAAGGAAGAAAGACAAGACAAAGAAAAAGAACTCGATCAAATACTCACCCAAACCCTCTACTCATCCGCTCGACAACCCCCCCCCCCCCCCTCCCCTGGTTTAGCCTCTTCTCATCACCTCCTCTTCCTTACCACCCCCCAAACCCCCCTCCCTTCCGTCGTCACCCCTGAAGTATAGAATTATGGCGGAGGAGACAGCTGCAAAAAAAAAAAAAAAAAAAAAAAAAAAAGTTGGTGGCACGGCACCAAACACCGGTGTCTTCTGGCAAGCTCTGGTTTCTAGATCACTGGGTCATGAATTGAAAAAAAAAAAAAAAAAGAAGTATTAGATAAAAAAAAAATCTGTTCGTCTGGCCTTGATGAACACACACACACAAACAAACAGACAAAAGGGTTTTGAACAAATTATTTTGTCTTCGGTTGAAAACCTTGCTTACAAATGTCATCTGAATAAAATAAAACCAAAATCTTAAAAAAAAATGTCACGAATTAAAGAATAAGTGTAAAAGTAACACACACACACACAAAAATGCATAGACAGCATTCACGGAAAAAGATATCTGTATTCAGAACTGATAATGCACATGCTGATGCTCAAAAATGCTGATATTTTCCGAGCCTTTTTGCCCCACACAGTAATATCACATAAACACGTGGACAGCATTCGAGTGTTGATGACATGCACGCACCTTTTAGGTACCTAATCAAATTACTACACTCTTAATCTGTGTGAAGATTGCATGTATTAGTATATCTTCGTACCAAAACTGAAAAAAAAAATCGATATTTGTGATAATTATTTGCTTGCATGTTATCCCGTTTGGTATACCATTCCTACTTTTGCTTTTTTTCTTTCATTTTTTTTCTTTTGGTTATTTTCTTGAAATCTGCGAGTTTTAAAAGTTTAAATTGATTTTGAGGTGAAAAGCACCTGCTACTCAAGTTCACTAGCTACACGATGTCCCTGCATATATGGGCAAGTGCGCAGTCATAGGGTACACCACTTCCGTAGAGCTTTGAGGTCAAGGTCGAAATGGGCGACTGGGAGGCAGGGGCGGGGTGAGGAAAGGACAGGAGGGGGAGGAGGGTAGTAGAGAAACACTCAAAACATCCCCGCCCCTCCCCTCGTGTATTTGAAGACCCCCCCCCCCCCCCCCCCCTCGCCACCCCAAGACTTCAGCGGACATGAAACGCTGAACGAAAATAAAAGCACCGGTTTCAATCTCTTGTTACATCCCCTTGAGAGAGAAGAGAGATCGGCTCTAGTGATCAATTCGGTTTCTTTACGTCTAGAAGAAGACTCACGATCGCTTCCAGCTGAAAGACTGTTGAAACTCTCCCCAAGACAGTCATAACCTTCAACTCAAACACAAATCACTCTTTATGCAACTGAAATCTCGCAAAGAAGTTTCACAACCCCATTTAGCTACACGCCGTTGAAACTCTCCCCAAACGGTCGTGACATTCAACGCCAAGACAAATCCATCTCTAGCAACTAAAATCTGGCCTGCTTTTAGCTGTAAAAATCCAATTACGAAAAAAAAAATCTGATTGCAAAGTGAGACGACTGCAGGCGGAAATCTAAACAAATCTTAAATATTAATGTTAGCGAACCGCCAAAAGAAACATGGACAAACGAGTCACAAGACAAAACACGACGCGTTTCGACCTCTTAGGTCTTCTTCAGGCAAAGCACAAACAAATAACACACCGAAAATGAACGAATTTGGTACTCCGCTTCGATCTCTTCACTCTTCAGCGCTACTCTTAAGCTGAGTACCAAATTCGTTCATTTTCGTTGTGTTATTTGTTTGTGTTTTGCCTGAAGAAGACCTAAGAGGTCGAAATGCGTCGTGTTTTGTCTTGTGACTGGTTTGTCCACGTTTCTCTTGGCGGTTCGCTAACATTTATTTTAGATTTGTTACGAAAAAAAAACCCACACAAACAGACAAAACAAACAAACTTAAAAAAAAAAACAACAAATTTTCTGGATGCTTCGTGAGCTCTACCATGGTCGATTTTCTGTTCATGAATCAGAACAAATATACACGTCGTGTGGAACAGTTTCTCTGTAACAGAACTTTTAAAGCAAACCTTGAACAGGACTCTCTAAACAACATCTTTGTGCAGGTGCAGAAGGTGCATTCATTCCTCCACAGGCTGAAATCCAGATACAAAAACCGACGAGTTCACTGCTCGCAAAAAAAAAAAGAATGTTCGTGAAGATATTTTCTAAATGGTTCTATGTTATGCATTATAAATAAGTACTGATTTTCGTTTATTACAGTATTATCAGTACATGTGTATTTGTTTCTGACTCTTATAATCTTGCGACTCTACTCAGGCGAATGAAAATAGTACAGTCTCTGAAAGCTAGAATGTGTAATGCAAGGAACACCAAGTATTGAAGTACACTCAGCTTCTCTCTCTCTCTCTCTCTCTCTCTCTCTCTCTCTCTCTCTCTCTCTCTCTCTCTCCACTCAGCTCGTCTCATATGCTCTCTCTCTCTCTCTCTCTCTCTCTCTCCTCTCTCTCTCTCTCTCTCTCTCTCTCTCTCTCTCTATCGTGCCAGACTCTCTCTTACGACTTTTCTGCCGAAAGAATGATTTAATGAAATGATCGTGAGAGACTCTATTCATTTAGCGAGCGCATAACTACTTCGAATGACACACTCCCCTCTCTCTCTCTCTCTGTCTCTGTCTGTCTGTCTGTCTGTCTGTCTGTCTGTCTGTCTGTCTCTCTCTCTGTCTCTCTCTCTCTCTCTCTCTCTCTCTCTCTCTCTCTCTCTCTCTCGTTACTTTTCTACCGAAAGAACGTTTCTTTGTCTTTTTTTTTTTTAACAAATAATCACGACTGACTCTCTTTCTTCATTTTCGTGAGCTCATACGTTTCTGAATAAAAAAACTTTTTTTGTACGGAAAAAACTATAAGAAATGCAGTTTCTGCTCGAGCTCCCACGGTGAGCAAGAAGATTGCTTATAACTGCATATTATTTGAGCTTCGGTGAACGATTCCTTTAGCACTGACCAGTGGCGAGGCCCACCGAAAAAGGAAATGTCAAGCTCGTCCATTTACCCCGGGCAATCTCATACATACAGCAACAACCAAAGAAAGGAGGAAACACAAATCAATGTTTATTCCAGAGTGACCAATACTTACTGATCTTCAGCACTGTCACAAAGAATACACAGGCGACCTCGAAATGATCGATATGGAGAGAAAAAAAAAGGTAAAAAGTTAGAAATTTAACATTCACCTGAAAATTCCGAATTCGGATCACACCCGGGTGCTGAAATGTTGCCCCATTTTGCTCACGTTGCCAGACGAACATGTGACGTTCAGCCCCCCCCCCCCCCCCAACTCCCCACCCAAATCAATGGACCTCTCTCTCTAAACGATCAAAATCTCACCTCTTAGAAGTTGCAAAAATCAGATGTTCGAGAACTATGGCGTAGCATAAACCAGCTATACATGCATGGCGTGTTCTAGAGACCAGAGTTATAAATAACAAGCAGAAAACGACATCGTCACTGAAACTTTCTGGAAGTTTCTGGAACTACATTACTTACGTCCATTTTATACCATACGTCAACACGTAAATAAACATCGCATGATACAGCTTTCGTCCAGTTTCTAAAGCAACACATAATACACGTCAGTCACAACCCCAACAGTTCCTTTAAACGAGGAAATCTTGATCTGTACTTGTACAGAGGAAGGAGGGGCGGGGGGGGGGGGGGGGGGGGGGAGGAATGGAGGAAGGGAATGGCTTGGGAGGGATTTGGGGATCGGGGGATGCTGGGGAGGGAGGAGGGGGGAGGTTCATTGTTGAAGGGAGGTGGATGCACGATCAACGTAAAATCCAACACGTACGCTAGTGATTTTGGTGACGGTTGCAAACTCCGTGGTAGCCTGCAGTATTTTGGGCGGTTCAGCTGTGTTTGGTTTGCGGGGATCAGGAGGTGCCATAAGTTACGTCCTTTAATGATAATCC
This sequence comes from Conus canariensis, assembly GCA_033310375.1. Taxonomy (NCBI): domain Eukaryota; kingdom Metazoa; phylum Mollusca; class Gastropoda; order Neogastropoda; family Conidae; genus Conus; species Conus canariensis. The sequence goes on along the minus strand of CM065735.1, from coordinate 25,566,754 downwards.
TCAATGCTATCACAAAGACTGGAGGAAAAACGAACAAGCTGAACGACTGGACGAAAATCAGAAAGACAGACGGACCGTGGTTACATGTGCAGTTTAGCTCTCCTCTCGTCGGCATTACTAAATCTCGACTTTTGGTGATTGACTGAGGTAGGTTTGTTTGTTTGTTTGTTTTTGTGCATAGGGCGTCAACCAATGCGACCACAACAACAACAAGAAAAAAAAAAAAACAACTACAACCAAAGGAAAGCTAAAAAAAATAAAAAGCAACAAAAAGCCTAGATCTGAAGGCTAGAGGGTGGAAGTAGTAGAGTCATGATAAGCGACCACATGAGACAGACGCCCAACGTCGTGGCTACTGAAGAGATGACGGTGGTGGTGGTAGTGGTGAGGAGAATGACGCAGAGACAGTGGGCAACCCGTGTGAACGTGGGCGTCGTCATGAAGTGCTGACGGTGGTGGTGAGGGGAATGAACGTACAGGGTCGTGGCCGCCGTCGCTAATGTGCGGTGCGCGTGTGAATCGTCACCACACCTGCCTGTAGGAGGGAATGATAAGGGTTTGACGTCATAGTGCAGGGGTACGCATGCGTGGGTCTCCGTTACTGCTGTTGGGGTGAAAGGTTTTGAGTCATGTGGGTGTATTGGTGGTTGTGTGTGTGTGTGTGTGGTGGTGTGTGTGTGTGTGTGTGTGTGTGTGTGTGTGTGTGTGTGTGTGTGTGTGTGTGTGTGTGTGTTCGTGTTGGCTGTTCATTCTGAGATTATGTCTTCTCGTTTAACATTTAGACGAGAGAAGAGAGAGAGAGAGAGAGGAGAGAGAGAGAGAGAGAGAGAGAGAGAGAGAGAGAGAGTCAAGATATTGTATTCGTAACAGGCCTAAGCCCACCATGAAAGGGAATGTGAACATTTAACTGGATGAAGATATGTAGCAGATTCAAATTAAAACTAACGGTAATGTAAAGTGTAGTCATGTATATTTCAGTCAGTCCCAAAGAGAGAGAGAGAGAGAGAGAGAGAGAGAGAGAGAGAGAGAGAGAGAGAGAGAGAGAGAAAAGACAAACAGACAGACAGACAGACAGAGACTTTCCCCGTTCTTTCTATTTCAAGTCCAATTACCAAAAAGTTCTGACTATTGAAAGTGGTTCCATTGTGCAGATTACCTCCCTTCCCTTTTACAACATACGTCCATATCATCCCCTACCGTGCCCCTCACGCCTCTCCCCTATCTCTCTCTCTCTCTCTCCCCCCCCCTCCTTCCTTCACCTCGAGGCACCATCCTCCATCAACTCCCCCCCACCCCCTCCCCCGACAGCTGTAACATTTCCGCTCTTGGCAAGGGGCTTATGTACCCTACGCCCCTCCCAGTAGCCTATCTGAGATTCGACGGCAATGTTCCACGGACCCAGATGGTCTAGTGACGCCACCTCGTTGACCTTGCCGTTAGTCATCATTGTTGTTAACCGTGCCGATCTTCTAAGTCAACACTCACGACCTCTCAGATTCGCGAAGGAAAAAGAAAGACCAATCGCATCGCTCAATATGCCCCGATAACGGCTCATGTTCGCCCAAAGGGAAATAACCATACGAAAGTTGTTTTTTTTTGTTTTTTTTGTTTCCACCTGTGATTGAAACTGGGATTTATAGTTGCCTGATCGTTCCGTGCGCAAGCGCGAAAATTCAGTTTGACCTAGATTTTCACCCTCGATTCGAAACTTGATATTTGGTACAATTTAATATTTCACTGGGAGCAACCGTGATTGTATAAATGAGTGTATATGTGTCAAATTGCTTTAAATCCAATTCACAGCCTGTTCATAGCAGTTCAAAGCTCAGAAAGCCAGTCGAGCTCCAGCGAGTAGTAATTTTCCTGAGTACGTCTTCTCTCCCTTAACTATAAAGAAGAAAAACCAATGAAGACGATGAGGATCTCCAGATCATCGCCATACAATGATCGGCGAAAAGAAGGTCCCGGAGCATTCAGTCTACTCTTTTCAATTCAGACCAGTCCTAGGAACCGAGATCTGACAGGCGCCGTGCTGGAGCATTAGAGATGGGAACTCTGGAAACGAAACTGGAAGATTCTCCTCAGCTCGGGAATAGTGGGCTCAACCCAAAACAGATTTGCACCCTATCCCAAACCCTAACGTAGTTTAAACCCTCATTCTACGCGAGATTAACTGTATAAAACACCTTATTTCACACACACCACACACACACACCCCACACACACACACACACACCACACACACCCCGCACCACACACACAGACACACGCACGACACGCAAGCACGCATGAGGACGCCCGCACGCACAAGCCACATACACACACTCACACGCAGCACGCACGCATGCAGCACGCACGACGAGGACACACCGACGCACAAAAACACACACACAACACAACACACACACATGCATGCATGCACGTGCGTGCTCACACACATCCATTCATTGATATATTGTACCCTGCATGTGTGTGTGTGTGTGTGTGTGTGGTGTGTGTGTGTGTGTGGGTGGTGTGTGGTGTGTGGTGGTGCGTGCGTGCGTGCGTGCGTGCGTGCGCGCGCGCGCGCGCGCGGGTGTGTATGTGTGTGTGCCTGTGTGTGTGTGTAGAGGAATTTCTCCTTTCTTCATCCATCACACACACACACACAAAAAAAATACACCCACCATGCCGATAGAGACGTCAATCTCACCAATCAG
>CM065735.1:25531555-25559055 GCA_033310375.1 Conus canariensis | reverse complement strand
ATACGTGCAATTCTGACCTTAAACACACACACCACACACACACACACAGCCAGCGCCGCCGCCAGCGCACGCACACACGCACACACACACGAACCTCCACTATAGAAGACACTGAAGCCAGGGGCGTCCACTCTGTGCGTACTGACGAACTGCAACGTCACCTCGTTGCTGTGGCTGATGTATGACGTCATGGGTGACGTGGCGCAGAAGCGAACGGGCCCGTGTGACGCCATTTCCGAGATGATGAGGCGATCGTTAGAGAGGTCGCATGGGTTGCTGTTCCGTGGACCCAGGTCAAAGTGGGAGAAACTCGAAAGTGATCACCTGGAAGGTCAATGAACTTATAGTTTATATTACAATAGAAAATACAGCAATGATGTGTTTTTCTTAACAAGTAGTAATTAATGATGATATAGCCTATACTACAACATTTTTTGGACCATGGCACTACGTGTATATGTGGACTTTTTAAATTTTAAGGTAGGTGTGTGTGTGTGTGTGCGCGCGCGCGCGCGCGCGCGTGTGTGTGTGTGTGTGTGTGTGTGTGCGTGCGTGTGCGTGTGTGTGAATGCTCTTTCAAAAAAAAAAAAAAAATGTGGCATAGACTATGTGTTGGTATCACTCCTCGTTTATCCTTCAATTTCTTTCTTTTTTTCTTTTTTTTTACTTTCACATCATATTGAAAATTGAAATCATTGTCAGTAGTTGAGAAATCAGATTTTAATAAAAAAAAATATATCAATTTCTTTCGAGGGGAGGGGAAGGGATCGCTGAGTCTGTACTTTCCCGGCTGGCAAGCCGACAAAGCCTCTCGCAGGATCGTTTGGGACGCGGCTTCCACCACTTGCAATCCACAGTCAGGTGTCTAACTCCACACCAGTGAAGACTTTGCGCTGAACCTGTTATATTTTGGTAGTGTTCATGGCCAGATCTGAATTCTCGGGGAGAACGATAGCAGCGTTGGCAAACAGATAGTGTTGCGGGAAAACGAAGCCGAACAAAACAAGATGCAAAGCATATAAACATACTCCCAGTTTAGATCTATCTTGAAGCGTGTAAAAAAAAAAAAAAAAAAAAACAGGTCACAATCAAACTTGCGTCATAATAATAATAATAATAATAATTAAAAAAAAAAAAAAAAAACCGTCACAATCAAACATGCGTCATAATGTATTTCGTCACTGAGATGACAACTCGGCGAAGTACTTTCAGAGAATTCCATAAAGAAGAAAAACCGTTCTGGGCCGTTATAGCCTTTAGTAACGGCTATTCTGGTTTAAAAAAAAAAATAATAAAAAAAAAAAAAAAATCAAAAACCCATCGGGCATCATCCGTGACCCATAATGAACATACCTACAAATTTTCAGAAAGATCGGCTCCGAAGTTTTGTCTGGAGCGAGTGGAACACATTTTGACCACGGACAGACATACAGACAGCATTTCTTCGTTCCCATTGTAAAGTACTCCCTGTTCTGTAAGAACTGGGAGTACAAAAACAAAAATGGCGATGCCCAGAGGTCCACTCTCGGTGAACACAAAGCATCCTGACGACTATGTTCTCCAAACGGTCAGTTATCATAGCCAGATAGATTGCATTCTTGTGAAGAACCAGACTCGGTCTGGCATCAACAGAGATAAAACAAGGACATTCATGCCAAGGAGATGACTTCAGTAGTGACCACGACTTCGTGATTATGAACTTAAAAGTACTGATGGAGATCCAGAGACGGGGACCCCCCAACACACACACACACAGACACACAGACACACACAAACACACACACACACACACGCACACACACACACACACACACACACACACACACACACACACACACACACACACACACACAGCACGCACGCACGCACGACGCACGCACACACCACACACACACACACACACGAAAAAAAAAAAAAACGTTTTCAGTTCAAACTTGATAAAGCTAAAGCATCTCACATCGTTGAGCGATTTCAAGCGGCCACAAGAGGACAATTCGCTCTACTACCACAGCTGGAAGATCTCGAAGCCCTCACGAGCGATTTCAACCAAGTGTGGGCTGAACAGCAAGAGAAATCGTAGGAATGAGTTATAAAAATCAAAGCCATGAATCACAAGATTAACTTGGAGGTGTGTGACTAAACGAGGAGCTTAGCGCCGTTCATGAAGAATGAGGAGAGAGAGAAATACAGCGCCATAAACAACAGTATCAGTGAGGAAATGAAGAATGCAAAGGAAAGAAGGATAAAAGATAAAGAAGAAAAACAGTGAGGACATTGCAAAACGCCTGCATAATAACAACACCACAAGAAAGTTTTAAGATTGTGTAAGACTTGACCTAAGAGAATGTAAGTCAGTACCACAGGAAAAAGACAGCCACAGCTCACACATAAAGAATACATCACAAAAAATGTGACCGAAAATGTATCTAAACTGTACAACAAAGCGAAGGAGACCCTAGTGTGTCAAAAGTGCAGGATTCATCATCAAATAGGGAATGACTTTCCTAAACTTCGGTGAAGCAGTTGTAGCAACAGCGAAATCTCTGGAAAGTCAGAAGGCTGCAGGGATCTACAAGATCCCTGTAGGACTCTTGAAACATGGCAGAGAGGCTGACACTTATATCCTGGCTGCCATCTGCTAAACAATCTGGCACACTGGGATGTAGCCCACGCCATGGGCGCGATCACTAAACGTCACCTTTCACAAGGACATAAAATCCTTCAACAATGCCTGTGTCAAGGCAGTGAAACCTCTCACAAAAGACCTTAAGCACTTAGAGGCAAGGAATGTTTGTACGTAGTAGAGAAATAGGTAATAGACCCATTAGCAGTATGCCTTACCCACCGCACACGGTCGAATTGTGTCAAGGAGGACGAAGTGGTCAGGTGACAGATGGCACCTAAGGTAGTAAGATCGACCCTCCCGGGTTTGAACCTTCCCGAATAGCAAAAGGGGGAGGGATGTTACCACTAGGACCTCGGAGCATCGGGTGCGCGCTAAATACTCAGTCAGCTGAGGTAGCTTTGTAACAGTCCTTGAAGAGCAGGAGTCTTGGACTCGTTCAGATGGTATTGCCGTGGGGCACTGTGTTGGCACTATTGTCAGGCCAGTTGAATGCGCGTGGACATTGTTGTCGTAGCTTTTCTCCAGGATAATTACTGTGTAAGTGGCCCCCGAAGTCGGGGGGTATTGTCGATGTCCATCTGGTGCCAAGTGGTTGTTTGCTAATCAGTTAGGTAGGGATGTGTGTAAAGGCTGATGTGTGGAAGAATGTAGCGAAAGGGGAATTCAGGGTACTTGTGAACAAGGTAGTGGAGAAGCAGCATGGACAAAAGCATGGCCTGAAGGGAAATCCTTTGTGTCCATCCCTATATAAAACTGAGGGGAGAACAACGTGACAGGGAGAGGAGAATAACACCACGAGAGAGAGAGAAGGACAGAGGAGAGAGAGCACAGGAAAGTGAGCAGGACAGAGTAGGGTCGAGAGAAACGTGGTCTGGGAGACAGAAGAGACAGCAAGGTCTTAGGGTAAAAGACAAGCTGGAAGAAAAAAGACTGAGTTTGAAGCCCAGAGGTGGGTGAAGAGAGACAAACTGAGTTTGAACCCAGAGGTGGGTGAAGGAGACGAAGAAGAAGAGCTTCTACGTCGAGATCCCAGAGACGACCAACGAAGACCCAGTCCTGAAACCTGGAGCCAGTCAACCAAGGGCGTCACCATCAAGCAGTGCTGAAGAAAACTTGAAGAGACTTGTTCAAGAACTGTGGTGTGGTGTGAAAGCTGGTTGTGTGTGTGGAAACCTGGCCAGGTAAGAAGCCATTTTATTATAACCCGGGATTAGGAAGTACTGATCTTTTATGTTTTGATCATTCCATTTTGTGTAATTGGATTCTTCATGTTTGATTATAAGTACACAGAAATTGTATTTTTTGTGTTCAGTCGTGTTAGAAGAGAAGCGAATGCGTGACATCGGATTCCCAGAGAGAGGTGAATGTTTGGTGGGCGCATGAGTGTGCATATGCGTGTATGAGTGCAGAGATAACCTTGGTGTGTTGAGCCTGACTAATAATACATCAACTTAGTGCACTTAAGCAATACCATCACGATTTCCCCCGTCCTGGCCAGCCTGGGTGTACGTGTGTGCGTGTGTGGGAGCGGAAAGAAGATGCACGGACAATTCACGGAAAGAAAGTAATAGCTCAAGGACCAAGATTTAAGGCAATGTAGTTTCTGCTACTTGCAAAAGACATGGTTACTATTCATTTATTCCTGTTATTCCGTTGTCTATTATCGAGAGAGAGAGAGAGAGAGAGAGAGAGAGAGAGAGAAGAGAGAGAGACAGACAGAGAGACAGACAGACAGACAGACAGACAGACAATTCGACAAAGGGGTTAATGCAGTACCCTTCAATTCACAGCGCTATTTTACACAGAGTATCTAATGGAGGAACATAAAAGGCCTTGAGAGAGAGAGAGAGAGAGAGAGAGAGAGAGAGAGAGAGAGAGAGAGAGAGAACGAGAGAGTATATGTGAGTATGACTTGTGTGTGTGTGTGTGTGTGTGTGTGTGTGTGTGTGTGCACGCGCGCGCGCGGTGTGTGTGTGTGATAGAGAGAGAGAGAGAGAGAGAGAGAGAGAGAGAGAGAGAGAGGAGAGAGAGAGAAACAGACAGACAGAGAGACAGACAGGCTGTCAGAAAGACAGATAAACCAACAAAGCGGTTAAGGCAGTACCCCTCAACTCATAGTGCTATTTTACACAGTGTATTTAATGGAAGAACAAAAAAAAAAAAAAAAAAAAAAAAAAAAACAGAGAGAGAGAGAGAGGTCAACGCACTATCTCTAAAGCCATGGTGTTATTTACACAGAAAATAGCGAGGCGGAACAGAAACCTCCAGGGAAAAAACTCTTAAGACTTGTATGAATTATGGCATCACAGTTCACACCCCCCTAGTTGTAAAAAAAACCGCCGACCAGTCTCCCCCCTCCTGTCCCGATCATGTGAAAGGGGTTTAGAAATCAGTTGCGTGTTAAAGAACGAGACATCACGGCTTTTGATTGATCCCATTTCTATACGGATGGAGAATTACAACGCTGAGAGAGAGAGAGAGAGAGAGAGAGAGAGAGAGAGAGAGAGAGAGAGAGAGAAGAGAGAGAGAGAGAGAGAGAGAAACCGAAAGAAGAAAGCAGTAATAAATGGAAGGAAAAAAGGACACACACACACACACACACACACCACACACACACACACACCACACACACACACACACACACACACACACATATATATATAATATATATATAAAATATATATATATATATAATACAACATTTTATACTGTCTACATAATATTTTTAGTTTTTTCAGCAACTTATTTCTTTACCACAATTTTTTCTTCATTTTACTTTCCTCTCCTTCGCTGGCTGCTCGGGTTACTGTTGGATACTGTTTTCTGACCCTTGGTGGTGAGAATACCACAGAATTATAGACTGTGGTAGGTCTCCATTGCATGCCCCAAGGGAGCACAGACACAATCAGCCGTGCCCCCCTGATGAGTCCGAACCAGCGGACGAAAGGCCTCGGTCGGAGCAGGCGATATGAATGGCTCTGTCTTCGAAATGGATTACAATGGTCCCCATATGCTTCTAGCGAAAGGATTTCATATTCATAATGTATTTCCTTCGCTTTTCATTTTCGTTTTATTTCTTTTACACGCCGCCCCCCCCCCCCCCCCTTTTTGTTTGTTGTTGTTGTTGTTTTGTTTTGTTTTTATTTAAACGTATTTACCAAATCATTAATGTAATGACAGAAGACTTGATTCAATACTTATGCTCAGCGAATCTGAAACCCAGTAATCGCTTTTACGACATGCAGTAAAGTGGACCAAACTCTCTAAGATGTATGACGTTTGTTTTTTTTGTTTTTTTGTTGTTGTTTTTCTTCCAAGCCACAATGTAATTCAGGTTTTATGTCATCACACAAAGAACAGCAGTTTAGACGCCACGGTGTCAATATTACCACGACGGAGCATGCGTCGTCTGTTTCTCTCGAAGGGTGTAGGGATAGAGTTATCTCTCACACACACACACACACACACACACACACACACACACACACACACGCACCCGCGACGCACGCACGCACGCACGCACACGCACACACACACACACACACACACACACACACACACACACACACGCGTGCGCGCGCACGCGCACATACACATGTATATACGATATAATCACACACACACACACACACACACACACACACACACACACACAACAACACACACAAATATATATATATATATATATATATGCATACGTTTTATACATATTTACAAATCTGTATCTGTCTATCTGTTTGTCTGTCTACCTGTCTATCTACCTACCTATCTATTTATCTATCTATCTACCTACCTATCAACCTACCTGTCTATCTATTTATCTGTGTATCTATATCTACCTATCTACCTACATACTTACCGAGCTGTCGATCATTCAACATATCCATCTCTCTCTCTCTCTCTCTCTCTCTCTCTCTCTCTCTCTCTCTCTCTCTCTCTCTCTCTCCTCTCTCAATAAAATGTTCAATATATGTAATGTGTCAGCTTTAATTTCAACATACAGTGAAACGTTCCTCATCGCTTTCAGTCAGTGGGCTATCCCTTTAAGAAGCAATGTGCAGTTTTTCACATTGCATCAAACTTCCTGAAGAAGATTGTTGTTGTTGTTGTTGCTGCTCGTCTGACTTCAAATTCAGAAACCAATCACGTCTACCTCATACGTTCGAATAGTTCCCCCCCCCCCCCCCCCCCCCCCCCCCCCCCCCCCCACTAATTAAGAACAGCATTTGATCTCAGGATTCTACGCTTTAAGCATCAAGCTATCACATCGATCTCCGTTATTATTGTCATTGTCATCGTCATTTTTGTCTTCGACATGATTGTCATTGTCATCGTCATTGCATCATTTACATCATTATCATGTACCCACGCTGTCGTTGTCGAGAATCGTTGCCGTCTTCATTCTCCTCTCTCTCTCATCATCTTCACTGTCATTCGTTTTCATGATAACCGTTGTCGTCAACGCAGCCTTCATTGTCATCACCATCACCCATTCTTTAAATTAACATCAGTATGGTCGTTAACATCATCGCTGCTTTCATCATTACCTTCATCATCATCGATGACAACGTGGTCGCTGTTTTCATCTTTATCATCCTCCACATCATCGTCGTTGACGTGGTCTTCTTGTCGTTATCATCGTCTTTGTAACTGTCATCATCATTGCCCCTGTCTTCATCATCATCATCATCATCATTCTATTATCGTCGTGATCATCATTGCCTTTTTTCTCAATATAATCGCCACCACCATCGCCATCAACATCATCGTCGTCTTCATCATCATAATCACGATCTTGCTACTAACCTTTCAACTTTCAACTAACCTTTCACTACCTTTCAACTACCAAACACAATTCTCCTCATAAAGCAGACTCTTCAACTAACAAAACCATCTCCTACAACATTTACAGCCAACTAAACCTATGACATCCTAGCCTTTCAACTAACCAAAACACAATTCTCCTCATAAAGCAGACCTGAACTGAAGGCAAACGCAGTCTCCTTCCACATACTAGCACAAGCCGATGTAGCCTGCTCGGAAATGCCCTCAGCGATAGCTGATGAAATGTACGCCCTCGTAACGGAGGACGAGAGCCGGTGTCTTCAACGTGCAATGTGGCCGTGGCCATAACGGAGCCCACAAGCAGTGATGTATAACACCCTCACCCCGCCCTGTGTAAGTAGAGAACTAAACAGCATGCTGTCAATATTAACTCACGTGTGAAAAGTCTGTTGAAAGAAAAAAAAAGTTTGGAAAGAAAAAGCCTCGTCTTTCAATGTAAGTTGTGGTGTGTTCGAACAGGCCCGTTGTGTACCTTCTCTCTCCTCTCTCTCTCTCTCTCTCCTCTCTCCCTCTCTCTCCCCCCCTCTCCTCTCTCCTCTCTCTCTCTCTCTTCTCTCTCTTGCTCGTCGCTCCCTCTGGTCTCTGTCTGTCTGTCTCTCCTCCCTACCTCCCTCCCTCCCCCTCCCTTTCTCTCTCTCTTCGCAACCTCTTCTCTGTATATTGTGTGGTTGTTGAGCATGGACTTGGACGCCGTCGCCAGAGAGAGAGAGAGAGGGGGGGGAGAGAAGGGAGAGAGAGAGAGAAAGAAAGAAAAGAGAAAAAGAGAGAGAGAGGTAGAGAGAGAGAGAGAGAAAAGAAAAGAGAGAGAGAGAGAGAGAGAGAAGAGAGAGAGAGAGAGAGAGGCAGACAGACAGACACAGACAGGTAGGCCTGCAAACAAACACACACAGACACAAACAACACACGACACACGAACAGACGACAACCAGAGAGAGAGAAGACAGACAGACAGAAGACAGACAGACAGACAACAACGACAGACAGAGAAGATAGAGGGGAGGTAGTCACAAGAGCACTTTGACACAGAGGTTAATGTTGTACGTAAGTCATATTGCCAATTCCACAGACACCCAGGGGAAAAGGGAGAAGAACAGAGCAGAAAAAAAAACCTTCACACGTCAACCCCCCCCCCCCCCCTCCTCCCCCTCGTAGAACTCAAGACTGGTGATGTACGGCACTCCTTGACCTTCAGCTTGTAGACAGAAAGTAAACACCCTGTCTGGACCTACTAGAATGAATAAAAAAAAAGAAGGTGATGGGGAGGGAGTGGGGTTGGAGAGGAGGGTTTGTTTAACAACAAAAGTTGAAATAAGGGTCGACCTATGCCACTTTCTTTTTTGTAAAAGGCAAATTAGTCGTCGAGGTGGGAATGCGGCGGATAGTGCTGGGAGCATGGAGAGAGAGAGAGAGAGAGAGAGAGAGAGAGAGAGAGAGAGAGAGAGAGAGAGAGAGAGAGAAGAGAGAGAGAGAGAGACAAAAGACAGAAAAAGAAATAGAGAGACAAAAAGACAGGAAGAGGGAGAGAGAGACAGTCAATATGAAGAAAGGGAGGAAGGGGGGGGGGGGAGAAAAGAGAGAGAGAGAGAGAGAGAGAGAGAGAGAGAGAAAGAAAGAGAGAGAGAGACAGAGACAGAGACAGAGAGAGACAGACAAACAGATTTGACACAGAGAGAGAGAGAGAGAGAGAGAGAGAGAGAGAAAGAGAGAGAGAAAGGCAGAGAAAGAGGGAGAGACAGTCAATAAGAAGAGAGAGAGAGAGAGAGAGAGAGAGAGAGAGAGAGAGAAACAGACAAAAAAAAGAGAGACAAAAAGACAGGAAGAGGGAGAGAGACAGTCAATAAGAAGAAAGGGAGGAAAGGGGGGGGGGGGAAGAGAGAGAGAGAGAGAGAGAGAGAGAGAGAGAGAACATACATACAGACAGACCGACAGACAGACAGATAGAAAGAGAGAGAGAGAGAGAGAGAGAGAGAGAGAGTGAGAGAGAGAGAGAGAGAGAGACATACACACAGACAGACAGATAGAAAGAAGAAAGAAAGAGAGAGAGAGAGAGAGAGAGAGAGAGAGAGAGAGAGCAGAGACGAGACAGAGACAGAGAACGAGGGAGAGAGTCAATAAGAAGAGGGAGAGAGAGAGAGAGAGAGAGAGAGAGAGAGAGAGAGAGAGAGAGAGAGAGAGAGAGGCAGAGAGAATGCTTGTCATCAGTTCATTATGGTGAACGGCAAATCTGATTTCATAATCTATAGTTTTCATTAACAACCGACCACCATACAGCCATTTCAAATTTGTCACACGCATTCAGGAAAAAAAAAAAAAAAATCAAATCCTGAAAAAAAGTATCACATCTTGAAAAAAAAAAAAAAAAGTTACAACCTGAAAACGCCACAAACAACAACAAAAAAATATAATTATATGTTTAGTTTCAAAGTGACGTGACGGCAGGCAGAAACTGAAAAAAAAAAAAAGTTTAAAAAAGTATTTAAAGTAAATCCGCCAGTTCACAGGGAAAAACAAATCACAAGATGAAACTCGACGCGTTTCGACCCCTTAGGTCTTCTTCAGGCAAGACAAAGAACATTCAGGACCCATGGAAACGAAGAACGAGCAACGACTTGTCTTCTTAAATTTGGCGGCAGATGGGCGTGGAATGAAAACAAGGTCGTCGGGAAGGAGACCATGCGAGTTAGAATGGTAATGATGATGATAATAATGATGACAGCATTGATAATAATATTGATAATAATGATGATGAAAATATTGAAAAAAAAATGATAAAGAGAGGTTTGCTACCATTTTTAGTGATAACAGTAGTTATAGTATTAATAGTGGCTATACACACAGAAGGGGAGAAAGGAGAAGGTTACAGGACTGTCGAACAGTAGGACTGTAGTTGCGACTGTGTTAGTGGCGATGATGATGGTGATGACAATGGTGATAATGATAATGATGGTAATAACAACTATAATAATGCTATTAATAATGGTGATAGAAATATCTATAATAACAGTAGCAATGACCATAATAAGAAATATCTATAATAACAGTACAATGACCATAATAAAACTACTAACAGCAATAGCAACGGTAATAGTAATAATAGTAATAGTAATGACGATAAAAGTAATGGTAATGAAAATGAAATCAATAATAATAATGATAACAGGAGCAATACTACTATTACTATGGTATATCTATTATATGGTATCTATACTGACATCTTTTTAAGGCCAGCAAGCACAGCCCCTTGCTGAGAGCATCAGCCGTACCGCTGACATGATTTCTCGAATCCAGCAGGTCAACAACAATGGAAATTTATGAATGTTGAAAAAGTTTGGGGAAATAAAAAACATGGAGCAGACAGACGCTGCGCAATAACAGACAGCTTGTGTAGACTCTGAACACTAAGTACAATTTTCACTGCAGCGTCACCAGACTGCAAAAATAGAAAGCTGACGTACCAGAAATTGTGACCTGGAAAAAAAAATGTAGACAGTTTCCAGAATCTAGACAGGAGAAGAGAACATAAAAAGACTGACAAGTAAAGAAGAAAAAGAGGAAAGAGTTAAAGGAAAGAGAATCAGAAACGGATACAAACTGGCAACAAGTTATCGACCTTGATAGCTTGGCCCGCGTGTCATCGTTGATGTCGCACAGAAAATCCCTCTCGCCTCCGGTATCTGCGGGAACAAAATCCCCCCCTCTCGTCTTGTGTTGGTTCTTCATAATACAGGCTCTGATCCCTCCTGTCTTTCCTTTCTCTCTTCTCTCCTGCAAGTCCTCACTCCCGATTCTTCATCTCTGTCCCTTTCCTTTAATGCCCAAAGTTTTCCTTGAATCATACCGAGAGGTACTCCAGCACCGTCTTTACCACTACCTGCTACCATCATCACCCGCCACAATGTCAGCACAAAAGCAGCAGGAACAAAAACGATAAGAACAACGAGAACAATGTTCAACAATGAAAACAAGCGTAACATCAGTGATAATCTTAAAATCTAATCGTTGCTCTCATAGTTGTTATTGTCATTTTCATCGGTTTTGTTCTCATTGTTGAGAGAGAGAGAGAGAGAGAGAGAGAGAGAGAGAGAGAGAGAGAGAGAGAGAGAGAGAGAGAGAGAGAGAATGATGATGATGATGATGACGATGATGATGATGACGATGGTGACGACGACGACGAGATGATGAATGATGATGATGATGATGATAATGATCATGACGACGACAACAACGACGACGATGATGATAACGATGATAATGACGGCGATGACGATGATGATGATAATGATGATGATGAACATGATACGCAGGGAGAGATAAGGTGATTGGTGCTGACGCAGTCATACTTTGTTTCAGCCAAACCACCAGGCCAATCAGCCAGTCACCCAGCCAGTCGGCCAGCCAGTCAGCCATCCAGGTATTTCACCAGCCAACCAACCAACCAGCCCACTCAACAAACTAACCAGTTAGTCAATCAACCGAACTGCCACTAGTTTCAGCCAATTAACCAAACCAATCTGCCACATAGCTAATTAGGCAACCAGTCAGTTAACCAACCAATCACTGCCACTTAGCTGATTAAGCAACCAGTCAGTCAACCAACCAATCAGCCATCCAATCAATCAACCAATCAGCCATCCAATCAACAAACCAGTCAGCCATCCAATCAATCAACTGGTCAGCCATCCAATCAATAAAGTCATTAGCCAGTCAAGAATCAACAGAGCCAGCTAGAAAATCAAAAACCAATCAGCAGGTCAGCCAATATACCAACCAATCAGCCCCTTACATCATGAACCAACCAGTCCCGCCAGACAAACCAAATAACCAGCAAGTCAGTCTATGAGCAAAGAGAAACCTGCTCAGCAAATCAAACCCATTACCTTGCAGCTCACTCAGCTGATCGGTCAACCAGTCAGGAAGTCAACACATCAACCAGTCAGTCAGCCAATGAAGCAAGCAGCCAGTCAACAAATCAACCCCTAAAAAGCAACAACTGTCAAACCAGCTGACCAAGCAGTCAATCAGTTGAACAGCAAGTCAGCCAATACATCAACAAGTAGGTCAGCCAAGCAAGCCAGTCAGTCAAAGAAGCAGCCATCCAATCAGCCTGCCAGACAGTCCGTCAGTCAGCCAGCCAATCAGCCAACCGTACAGTTAGCCAATCAGACAACCAGTCAGTCAGCCAATCAACACGCCAGTCTGTCCAAAGACAATCAATTAGCCAACCAGCCAGTCAGCTAAATCAACTGGTCAGTTTATCAAACAACGAACCAGCCTGACAGTAAAGTAAACACACAGCCAACCAGTCTGCCATATGAAACAACCAACTAGCAAACCAGCCAGCCAGTTAACTGGCCAATCAAATAAGTCAACCAGCCAACCTGTCCACTGACCTACTTGCCAGCCAGCCAGCCAGCCACGTAACCAGTCAACGAACCAGCCAATGAGCCAACCGAACAGCCAGCCGATCAATCAACCAGTTCGCCTATGAATTAAACAACCAACCCAGGGCCTAGCCAACCAGGCAGCCAAGTGACCAGACACCTGATTATCCGAACAAACTGTTCAAAGAGCCGAAGAACGAAGCAGACAGATAAGTCTGACCTGGCGACGAAGCTGATCAGAATGTACATGCAATCGAGATCCTCCCTTTCCTTTAAGTTGACAGAAGAGGACGAAGTTTGGGAGGTAAGGCGGAAAGGTGAAAAACGGAACAGGGGAGGGGAAGGGGGAGCGGGAAGGCCGCGGTGGTGGCAAACTCACAAAATTACCAACTGAAACCAACAACAGAAAGAAATCTAAGCAAAGAGAGGTAATTAGTTTGGTTTCTACTGTCCACCAAACACCACACCACAGACAACCCGAATCAGCAGCGGCGACCACCCAAGAACACCAAGGGTAGACGGGGCAAAGAAATTTACATGTGAAATGAGTAGTGGTCTGCTGATTTAAAAAAACAAAAACAAAAACAGTCATCAATTGCCGCAGCAAAGAAAGAAACTGGTTCCTCTGTATTGACAGGCAGCCCCCGGGGTCAGAGAGCAAGCTGCAACGCAGACAATGCAAATGAGCCCCCCCCCCCCTCCCCACCCCCTCCCCGCTTTCGATTCCGGCCCTGTCGACAATGAAGTCCCGGAACCCTTAATCCCAAATCAGACTCTTCCTGCTGTCTCTTACTAGGTGTGTGTGTGTGTGTGTGTGTGTGTGTGTGTGTGTGTGTGTGTGTGTGTGTGTGTGTTGGTGTGTGTGTGTGATGCATCGTGTGTGTGTGTGTGTGTGTGTGTGTGTGTGTGTGTATATGTATGCGTTGTGTGTGTATGTGTACATGTGTGGTGTGTGTGTGTTGTGTAGCATGTGTGTGTGTGTGTGTGTGTGTGTGTGTGTGTGTGTGTGTGTGTGTGTTTTGTGTGTGTGTGGTGTGTGTGTGTGTGTGTGTGTGTGTGTGTGTGTGTGTGTGTGTGTGTGTGAGAGAGAGAGAGAGAGAGGAGAGAGAGAGAGAGAGAGAGAGAGAGAGAGAGAGTAAACAGGCCCCCATTTCCTAATGGCCTGCTTTGGAATGCGCGAAAGAACCACTGAACGCAAGGACTTCTCCCAGTCTCTGCTCATTTGCCCATGACAGAAAAGTATACAGAAGTAGTCAGGGTCACAGAGACATCTTTCTGGTCGGCAGATCACAGGCGGTAGGTCGCAGTTCGATTCCTGCCTAGTGAAAAGTGACCATTGTTCATTGTCCATCCAAATGCGTTCCTTTGATTTCCTTTGATGAATCAGACATCCATTCCCAAAATAAGCCCTATCAATTATCTTTATTATAGAGTTCACTTTGTTACAGTTGTTTCAATCTGAGATTTTTGTTTTGGTTGTTTGTTTTGTTTTTGTTTTTGTTTTCCCACATATTTAATGTCACCTCTCTCATCCCTCCACTCAACAATTCCTTCATTTTCTCACACATTCATCCCTCAACATAAATTTGGCACAATCTGAGATTGTTATGCAGAGCCAGTGAAATGGAATCTGCAAGACGCATGTACTGATGCAATTTCAGAAACTAAATATGTTTTTTAATTACTTCCCCCCTCCCCCCCCCCCCCCCCCCCCCCCCCCCCCCAATATGCCACTGTTCATAAAGCAAAACAAACGACAAAGAATACCAGCCACGCAAATGAACAAAGGAATTAAAACAACGAGGTTCATATGCTTAATCAGATTACCAATCTGAACGCAAACGAAGGAACTAACGAACCAATCCAACCACCCCAAACAAAATTAGAGACGATCCACGTTGCTTCATCCCTCAAAGCAACGATGCCTCAGCATACAAGACACTCAGTAAATGCTGGATAATTAGTTTTAGTACACAAAGCGCTTGGAACTCTCCAGGGCCAATTTCCAAGTTAAACGACCACCAACCTTACTGGAATAACCAGCTCGAATGCAAGAGTTTCTACAAGTGGATATAAACGACGATCTGCAATTGAAATCAACCACTAGTCTGCATGTAGATACCGAAATAATTTCTATTCAAATGCACCTAAGACAAAAAAATGTTTCTCCTGCTAGTCAGTCTGTCAAACAAGCAATTAACCAAGCAGCCAGCCAGCCAGTCAATCAACTGGCCAGTCTCTCAATCAACATGCCAGTCAGACAGTAAATTAGACACACAGCCAATAAGTCATCCAATCAAACAACCAACCAACCTGGCAGCCAGCAAATCAATTACTCAATCAAATACGTCAACCCGCCAACCAGTCAGTCCACTAACCCACTTACAAACCAGCCAGTCAGCCAAGTAGCCAGCCAACGAATCATTCAACCAGCCAATGAGCCAACCAAACAGCCAACCGATTAAACAACCAGTTCACCTATGAATTAAACAACCATTCCAGGGCCTAGCCAGCCAGGCATCCAACTGACCAAACATAGGATTATCCGAAACACAGCTGTTCAAAGAACCAAAGACGGAAGCAGACAGACAAGTCTGACCTCATGACGAAGCTTATCAATTAATGTGCATGCAAATCAGATTCTCCCTTTCCTTAAATCAACAGATGCGGAACTAACGTTAACTAATTTCAGGAGGCGAGGTGTGAAAAAGAAAAAGGGAACAGGGGAAGCAAAGGAGAGGAAGGAGGGGTGATGAACTCACAAAATTTACAACTGAAACCAACAACAGAAAGAAATCTAAACCAAAGAGAGGTAATTAGTTTGGTTTCTACCGTCCACCAAACACCACACCACAGATAACCCGAATCAGCAGCAGGGACCACCCAAGAACACAAAGGTTAGACGGGGCAAAGAAATCTACATGTGAATGAGTAGCAGTCTGATTTAAAAACAGTCATCAGTTGGCACAGCAAAGAAAGAAACTGGTTCCTCCATATAGACAGGCAACCCCCAAGGTCAAACAAAGAGCCGAGTTGCGATGCAGACAATGCAAATGAGCCTCTCTTTCGATTCTCGCCTGGTCGACAATCAAGTCCCATAATAACTGTCACCAAATGAGACTGTTTCCTCTCTCTCTCTCTGTATGTGTGGGTGTATGAGAGAGAGAGAGAGAGAGAGAGAGAGAGAGAGAGAGAGAGAGAGAGAGGGAAAACAGAGAGAGACAGAGAGAAAGAAAAAGAGAGATATATAAAAAAAATAAAAGAAAAATTATATTACCCACCACATGAAAGAATTTGGAATAGTATTTTTGCTTTATGATTCTATCAAACAGTTCACTTTGTTGGTTAGAAGTGAGATTATGATGCAGAACCAGTGAAATGATTATTTACAAGATGCATGCACTGATGCAGTTTCAGAAAATATAAAGGTCGTATCTTCTCTTACTCACCCTTGTGTGCCACCATTCATTTAGAAAAAAACAAATAAGGAATTCTACCAGCCATACAAATGAGATGAAACAATCTGCACACAAACCAAAAAAATAACGAACCAATCCCACCACCTCTAACCTGGGTAAAAACAAGTTACGTTTCATTTAGACCCTCAAAGCAACAACGTCTCTGAGTACAATACGTTCAGTCAACGAGACATCCAATAATTAGTTTCAGTACACTGGGCAATTGGAATTTGCTGCTGTAAATTCCAAGTTAATAACTGGCTTGACTGTTAGCTGACCCAAATTAAAGGTGTTTTGTTTTTTCAAAGGGACATAAATGACGATCTGCAATTACAATCAAATTACATAAAAATGTCTCCATTGAATTCACTCGAGATAGAATTTTCCTCCTGCAAGTCTGCCAGACAAGTAATTAACCAACCAGCCAGCCAGCCAGTCAGCTCATCAAATGGCCAGTCTCTCAAATAACACGCCAGTCTGACAGTCAAGTAAACGCACAGCCAATCAGCCTGCCTTATCAAAGAACCAAATAACAACCCAGCCAGCCCTTTAAATGGCCAATCAAATACATCAACCAGCCAACCAGTCCACTGATCCACTTACAAGCTAACCAGTCAGCCAAGTAACCAGCCAACGCATCATTCAACCAGCCAAGGAGCCAAGCCAACAGCCAGCCGATCAAACAACTAGTTCACCAATGAATTAAACAACTGATCCACGCGGTCTAACCAGCCAAGCATCCAACTGACCAAACATCTGATTATCCCTAAACACAGCTGTTCAAAGAGCCGGAGAATAAAGCAGACAGATAAGTCTAACCTCACAACGAAACTAATCAAATGTTCATGCAAACAGGATTCTCCAGTTCCCAAAGTTGACAGAAGCGGAACTAGCGTTAACTGATTTTAGGAGGGAAGAGGGAAAGGAGAAAAGGGAACAGGGGAGGGGAAGGGGGAGGGGGAGGGAGTGGCAGTAAACTTACAAAACTTACAACTGAAACCAACAAAAGAGAGAAATCTAAACCAAAGAGAGGTAATTAGTTTGGTTTCTACCGTCCACCAAACACCACACCACAGACAACCCGAATCAGCAGCGGCGACCACCCAAGAACACCAAGGGTAGACGGGGCAAAGAAATTTTACATGTGAAATGAGTAGTAGTCTGCTGATTTAAAAACAGACATCAAATGGCGCAGCAACGAAAGAAGGGGGTTTATTTCCGTATGGGCAGGCAGCCCCCCCCCCCCCCCCCCCCCCCCCCCAGGTCAAACGAAGAGCCGAGCTGCAACACAGACAATGCAAATGAGGTTCTCTTTCGATTCCCGCCCTGTCGACAATCGAAGAGAGAGAGAGAGAGAGGAGAGAGAGAGAGAGAGAGAGAGAGAGGAGAGGGAGAGAGAGAGATGGAGAGAGAGAGAGAGGGAAATTTAAACAAAATTAAAAGAAAATTATTATTCTGCTGAACAAAAGAATTTGGAATAGTATTTTTGTTTTATAATGCCATTAAAAGTCCACTTTGTTGGTTAGAACTGAGATTATATGCAAAACCAGTGAAATGGTTATGTACAAGATGCATGCACTGATGCAGTTTCAGAAAATATAAAGATCGTATCTTCTATTCTTCACCCTTGTGTGCCACCGTCCATTTAGCAAAACAAATAAGGAAGTATACCAGCCATGCAAATGAGCAAAGGATAAAACCAACGACGTGCACACGCCTAATCAGATGAAACAATCTGCACACAGGCGAAAAAAACTAACGAACTAATCTCACCACCCCTAACTAAATTAAAGACAATTTACGTTTCTTCAACCCCTCAAAACAACGACGTCTCTGAGAGCAAGACGCTCAGTCAACGAGATGTCTGATAATTAGTTTCAGTTCTCAGTGCACTCGGAACTCGCCGCGACCAGTTTCCAAGTTAAACGACCAACAAACTAACCGGGAATACTGGCTTGAATGTGAGCTGACCCACATAAAAGAGTTTTTACAAGCGCAAGGTAATGACGATCTGCAATTGAAATCAACCATAAATCTGCATGCAGACACTCAAACAAAGTTTCTATTAAATGCACCCAAGATAAAATTTTCCTCATCTGTAGACATTTTGCATTTGTTAGTGGTAGCTTTGCACCATATATACTCCCAACATGTGCCCTCTTACACACACGCACATGCGCCGCGCGCGCGCGCGCGCGCACACACACACACACACACACACACACACACACACACACACACACACACACACACACACTGCGCTGTTTTTTCACCCACTGAGATACTTGTGCCAACATTTGCCATTTCTCCGTGACCCTTGTCAAACAGTGCTTTTTGCTGTCCATATTTGACACTTCTGAACAAAAAAAAGATAAACGGATCTACTCCGCAATTCTGCATATACAGCTATTTTTTGTTCTGTTTGTCTGTTGTTTCGTTATATTTTTGATTACTCATCGTAGGTCCAACGTTCACCCCACTTTCATAATTGCGGTCAGAGAATACTGTTCAATGGCAGCCACATCCTGGTAAAGCAAAATTCTACGAGTTCTATAGAGTTCGCTCTGTAAGTCTCAGCTTGTACTCATTATTCGGTTCATCAGTGCTGCAACATTTGGTAAAGATTTCTTTAAACCATACAATAAACAAAACAAACAGTGTCCCTGTGGCTCACCTATCCTTCCGCAAACCGAGCATCTGAGGTGATCTACTGCTCTGATGTGGCCTCCTTTTGGTTTGGCTTTCGTGGTCGCCTTAGTTGCAAACAATCATTTTGTCTTGAGGCGAACGAGGCATCCCTGCCCCCCCCCCCCCCCCCCCTCCCCTACCTCCCTCTCCCAGCCACATCGACTGTAGTAAATTGAAGAATCGAGTTGTGAGGCAGACGCTGTAAACGAACTTTGTGGACATCTTATTGATTTCACCCCTTCAGCAATCAAGTCCTGTAACTCCTGGTCCAGTACCGAACAGGTCGAAACTGAAGAACTGCCTAATGACTGCCTTTGGTGAGCGGTAGTGGTAAGTAGTGATGTCTGGAAAGACGGGAGGCTCTGCAAGTGGGTTTGCAGATTCTTTCGGTCTCTGCCCTCTTTTTGGCTTGAAAGACGGAGAATTGCTTTTGTGCATATAGTGACCAAGGGATTTTTGTTGGTTGTGCTTACGAGACTGGGGTCTCCACTCTTCCATTCCAGTTGAAAAAAGACATTTATTTTCTTCTTCTTATCCTGTCGCTCTCGTTAAAATTGCTGTACCTCTTATTCATTGCTTGTACAGCGTGACACCAGGCAAAGTTAAACGGTTTAACAGGATATTTTCCTGGAAAGGACAAAGGTACAGAATTAGAATGATATTCCGACAGGCTTTACACAAATTAAGCGCTAAAGTAATTTTGTGAGTTACTTGTTGAACTTTGTCTTTTTATGATGGACCGCATGGCATTTAATCTTGATTGGTTATTTTGTTTCGTCTGAAATTGTATTTTTAGAATTCAATCGTGTTCTGCGGGTCGAAGAGACAATTATATCTAAAAGACGCCGGAAATTGTATCGACAAGCTAGTCTGAGTGGATTCCTGAAAAGATCAGGTAACGTGATTAATTGTTTTGTTTCTTTTGCTATTCTACCTTCTCCTTTTTTCCCCTCCTACCCCTGTCTGTTTTTGTTTATCGTTTTCATCGTTTAATGGTTCATCCAGTGTTTTAAAGAGTTGTGTGAGTGAGTTTTTTTTTCTTTTTAAATGACTTGTGAGTTAACTTCAACGCAGTGACAGCCCTGATATGGCCCATTGCGGTCGGCTGGGCTATAAGCAACATTACCATTACCATTAGTAAATCCCCCCCCAAATAAAAATTAGGCTCACACCGCAGTTCGTAGTGAAGTTGCTTAGGTTCGCAAGAAAGTAATACCATCAAAAAAAACAAACAAAACGAAAACAACCAATACCAGCTTACAATAAAGGTGACGAATGTGACATCCAAATGGCCGGAACACTGAACTCGTCGTCTGAGGATCTCAGGTTTGATCGTCGGCAGCAAAAGATTAGTGAAATGTACAGGAGACTCGCCCTCCCACCCGTCCCCTCCAACGAACTCCTGAGTCAAAGGGAGAGAGTTGAATTCTTTTCTCCCATGATAACAAACGCGCAGATCTGCTCTACGTCCTACCCTTCACTGGACAAAATCATCGATGGTGGCTGTCTGTCATTTCCAGCTCCATGGTTCAAATCTACAGAAAGCTAACTGACGACTTCCAACTGTAACTGCACACGTTGCAAACTGAATTACAGATGATCAAGTTGCAGATTTAAAACGAGTGACTCTTCGTTTGTATACATAGCTGTCCTGGTTACTGGAAATAAAACATGCATGTGTAAAAGGATTCACTACCTTTTGTTTGTGCTCGAAATCAAAGCCGGTTACAGAGGAGGAAAATATATTATGCAAAAGTAAAAGGGTTTAATTCACCCCTGTACGTTTTCATGGAGGATGCATTCTATGTGTCATGCCTGCCAACAGCCAAACTGGCCTTCCATTCTGAAAGTTAATCATGGGATGCTACGTGTGCGCAGAATGTTATGCATACATTCAGACATGCGAACCGCGGTATATAGTCTCATTCGAGAGACACTTCGGAAAATGGAGACAGAGCCAATGCTAACTCGGAGGGGAGGGGCGTGTGTGTGTGTGTGTGTGGGGGGGGGGGGGGGGGGGGGAAGGGGGGGGGGAATCTTCCAGTACAGTGAAGGCTCGATGAAGATTCGAAACAACCACAATCCCAGGATCACAATGTCCATGAGTCCGGTGATCTGTCCTCGGAGCTATTCCGGTCCCGTACTTGATGTTGTCCCTATCTTCGTGTCCAGCCAGTGGCATTCCTCTAATGCTGACGCATGTTGACTCCACTGCAGACACACGTTTGTCCTGTCCTTGTCTCAACGCCAGTAGGTCAGGGGTCACTCGCCAGAGCACACACTTCGTGGGTGCACCCTCCAGTTGGGTTCCCCGACTCGTGCGGCTTTTTTTTTTTGAAGAGAGAGAAATCAACGAAGCAATAATCAGAAAAAGGCTTAACAGAAAAGTGTAAAAAAAAAAAAAACCCTTGCAAATACACTTCCCAAACAAACACATATGGCACATAGAAGTTGGAAAACACCATTCGTCCTGAAATAGCGTGCGCCATGGCGTTTCCTTTGGTGCCAAACTGCCTCTCATTTTCGAAACGTTTGGCTGAAAGACACTCCTGGGATTTTGCATGATGAGCCAAGGAACAGCGCAGCTGGGGGACATATGACTGTGCTCCGCATAGAAATAAAATAAAAGAAGAAATCAGAGCTTCAGGCCTGCGGCAGTTTTTGTACTCCTGGTTCTTATAGAACAGGGAGTACTTTACATTGGGAACGAAGAAATGCTGTGTGTGTGTGTGTGTGTGTGTGTGTGTGTGTGTGTGTGTGTGTGTGTGTGTGTGTGTGTGTGTGTGTCTGTCCGTGGTCAAAATGTGTTCCACTCGCTCCAGACAAAACTTCTGAGCCGATCTTTCTGAAAATGTGTAGGTTTGTTCATTATGGGTCACAGATGATGCCCGATGTTTTATTATACCAGAATAGCCGTCACTAACGGCTATAACGGCCCCAAACGGTTTTTCTTCTTTATGGAATATCTCAGAAAGTACTTGGCCAGTGACGAAATACATTGTGACGCATGTTTGATTGTGACTTATTTTTTTTTATTATGACGCATGTTTGATTATGACGTTTTTTGTACACGCGTATTCAAGATAAACTGGGAGTACGTTTATATGCTTTGCATCTTGTTTTTCTTTACAGAAAGCAGAGAAAAACAACGGAAGCTAAAAACCCAGACAGTCAGACTCACTGACAGTGTATTTCGTGCAGCAGGTGGTCAAACGGTGATGCAGTGCAACTGTTCTAACGTAATTTCTCATGTGATACACCTTAAAACGAAATGGTAGACCTATTGTTCTAAACTGATTGCACCCCTTTGAAGTGCGTCACTTGAAAAACGTAGTGTGACGGACGTACGCCTCAAAAATGGGAAGTTCACTTGCACAGAACTCCCTTTTTGTACTCCCAAGTTCTTATAGAACGGGGAGTCTGTCAGTCCGTCTGTCTGTCCGTGGTCAAAATGTGTTCCACTCGCTCCAGAGAAAACTTCGAAGCTGATCTTTCTGAAAATTTGTAGGTATTTTCATTATGGGTCACGGATGATGCCCGATGTTTTATTTTACCAGAATAGCCGTTACTAACGGCTATAACGGCCCCAAACGGTTTTTCTTCTTTATGGAATATCTCTGAAAGTACTTCGCCCATTTCTTATCTCAGTGACGAAATATATCATGACGCATGTTTGATTGTGACGTTTTTGTTTTTTGTTTTAAATTATGACGCAGGTTTGATTGTGACTTGTTTTACACGCCTATTAGAGATAGATCTAAACTGGGAGTACGTTTATATGCTTTGCATCTTGTTTTTCCTCTTTTTTTTTTTTTCCTCATCTTTCTCCTTCTCCCTTTCTTGTCTTTTGATCCATTCTAAATCATCCCTCTCATTTCAACTTCGCTCTTCCCCTGGCGTCCTTTTCTCTTTCACGGTACTGGAACAGTCCATTTTGGGGGGGGGGGGGGTTCACTTTCTCATTAACGAAAATTGCTTTACAGTTACTCCTCTCTCTCTCTCTCTCTCTCTCTCTCTCTCTCTCTCTCTCTCTCTCTCTTGTGTGTTCAGTCATTTTCCGGTATAAGTAGACTCTCAAACCTTTAAATGATCGTCTTAGCTCTCCTTTCCCAGAAGCACCGAATTATTCCAGTCATTAAATGATTTTGGTCATCGTGTCTTTTGAGTTCAGATTGCATAGTTACATGTATCTCTGTCAGAGCGTGCATAGTGTGTGTGTGTGTGTGTGTGTGTTGTGTGTGTGTGTGTGTGTGTGTGTGTGTGTGAGCGTGTGTGTGTGTGTGTGAGCGTGTGTGTGTGTGAGCGTGTGTGTGTGTGTGTGTGTGTGTGTGTGTGTGTGTGTGTGTGTGTGTGTGTGTGTGTGTGTGTGTGAGCGTGTGTGTGTGTGTGTGAGCGTGTGTGTGTGTGTGTGTGTGTGTGTGTGTGTGTGGAGCGTGTGTGTGCGTGAGCGTGTGTGAGCGTGAGCGTGTGTGAGCGTGTGTGAGCGTGTGTGTGTTGTGTTGTGTTGTGTTGCGTTGCGGTGCGGTGCGGTGCGGTGCGGTGCGGTGCAGTGCAGTGCAGTGCAGTGCAGTGCAGTGCAGTGCGTGCGTGCGTGCGTGCGTGCGTGCGTGCGTGCGTGTGTGCGTGCGTGCGTGGTGTGTGTGTGTGTGTGTGTGTGTAGTTATTCTTTGGCTACACCCAACGGACCATCACTAGCCGCCTTTGCTGACTGCACGTAGCTCACCTATTTCTGACCGATTTTTTCTTCAACAGAACAATACACAACTCGCGCCTACAAATGGCTGATATATTGAAAGGAAATTGTTTTAAAATTGCGCAACACAATTGTTAAATAAACACAGCTTATGATTTTCATGAAGTCATTGCTCCAATGAAACAAAACTCAATTCTTTACCACACACGGCTTACGGATTTCTGAGCCGTCATCACCTCCACTGTACAAAACAATTCTAAATTACAAATATCCTTCTATTGTTTACAAGTTGTTACTTTCAATTACAAAACAAATTTGTCTTAGTTTGATTCAGCTTATCAATTTCAGTGACCGATTCAAAATGACAATCCATAAGTACTTAACCGATTTTTAACAATTGATCGCTTTCAGTACTAAAACACAATGGAAAAGCTAATGTAACTTATCCCTTACACTATAGTAAAGCTAATACAGCTGGTCCGTTTCTAGCAAGTAATTGTTTCAAAACAGCAAAAAAAAAAAAAAAAAAAAAAAAAAAAAAAAAAATCTGAACGACACATTATTTACTAATTCTTAACAATGCATTACTTCCAACATTACAAAACACATTTCTTAACTGCATAGAGCTTACCCATTTTAAGAAGTTATTGCTTAATTCACAAAACACATTTATTAAATACATACAGCGAACACCTTTCCAGCAAGGAATCACTTAAACATAACAAAAAACAATTCTCAGCTACACAAAGTTTACAAATTGAAATATTTTTTTTAAAAACAAAATGTAATTCTTAACGGACCTAAAGATATCCTATCAATTCAACACATAGCGTTGTTTCAACATCATAAAGCATATTTTATAATGCACACTACTTGCCAACTTCGATCCGGAAATTGATTCAGTAATGCTTCCCCAAAGATGGAGTATGGCTGCCTTAATGGCGGGATTAAAAAACAAAACAAAAAAAAACGGTCATACACACAAAACTCCACTCCCTTTGTTGGGTAGATGGGATTAATACTTGCCTGTCCATATAGGGAGTGTCCGCAGGAGTATCAGCCTGCGTACGCAGAAGAAGAAGAAGATTCAGTAATGCCAAACACAATTCGTAAGTACGTATAACTTCGATATGCCTTTCATTCTTTCGTTCTCATTGATTCTTCTTTTTTGATGTCTGTTTATGTTTGAATCTATTTCTGATCATACGTTGTGCTCGCACAGGTACAGACCTATGAAATACCCAGGCACAATGGGGCTCTACAGTTTTCAGCTTTCACGTGTTTAAGAAAAAACAACAACAACAACAACTGAAGCAGAACACAAACAACATTAGCTAAATTGTTTGCCTGTGAAGTCTGATGAATTCTCATCTGCAGTCAGCTTCACCCCATGGTGTTAGTAGCCAGCTCATGTCTGAATTGGACGGCTGGTGAGAAATGTATATCGTAACACTCGACAGAAGACCTTTTTCGTTCTTATAAAAGCCAGTCTTTTTGTGAATTAATGACCACTTGCCTACTGAAGGAAAAGGCTGTTAACAAACTTGCTATTGACAGAGAGAGAGAGAAGAGAGAGAGAGAGAGAGAGAGAGAGAGAGAGAGAGAGAGAGAGAGAGAGAGAGAGAGAGAGAGGAGACACAATTTATGTCCTTACAGCACACACCCCCCCCACACACACACACACGCACGCACGCGCGCGCGCGCGCGCACACACACACACACACACACACACACACACACACCCACACACACACCCACACAGAGTGCGTGATGCATTTCGTGTGTGTTACCAGCAGCAATTCCGAGGGCTGTGCACAAAATAGCTTGAAAGCAATGAGAGATCCTCCTTACAGGAGAATGTGCCCTCCCGGGGGAGAAGAGCAATTTCCTCCGATAACACCCCCACCCATCTCTCTCCTCTCTCTCTCTCTCTCTCTCTCCTCTCTCTCCTCTCTCTCTCTGCCACCCCCTGTACTTCCCCAAACCTATTCACACCACCCTGATTCTCTCTGCCTGGATTACAGAGAGAGAGAGAGAGAGAGAGAGAGAGAGAGAGAGAGAGAGAGAGAGAGAGAGAGAGAGAAGGGGGGCGGAATAGGTCGTTTCATTTGTCCATCTCATCCTACTGTGTGTGTGTGTGCTGTTATTAGCGTCTCCGGGCCCGTTGTCGCTTTGGGGGCCGCCACTGTCTTCTCACAGGACACCACGAGTTATGGGACTTGATCAGCCACAGGGACACAAGCGAGCCGGATGTGCTTTTCGCTTGAGTTTGGCGGCTGTCTATGGTCAGACTGAGCTAATGACGTGTCAATGAAACGATCAAGACCAGTGGTTAAAAAAAATCAGCAAAAAAACCTGCACAACGTGACTTAAGCAATATTGTAATCTGACAGAGAATACTGACTTGAAAATGATGTGTATCTGCATTTGTTTGTTTGTTTAATTTGTTTCACTGTTCGATTTTTTTCCCGCCACCTTATCATTTGCGTCTTCTTACCCCAATTGCTTACTACCCTGCTACTTGTTTCGGCTTCCCTTTAAACGCTCAGCGCCTGGTTTATTCTCCCAGCATGGGGGTTCCCAGACAGCTATCAGTAGTAGGTTACCGTGAAACAACTGGCCAAAGGAAACAACCCACTGCTAGTGAGTCACTTCAGTGGTTCTGGATGGAATGTCTTTTTTTTTAATGAATCATATTTCATTTCAGAACAAAAGCACAAATTACAAATAAGGACTAGAAAACGCATCAGACACTAATAACAACAAAACATAATCATCCCGATCGTCATCATAATGATCATAATAATTACCATCGTCGTTTATGAACATCATCAGCATGTTACTGCTGTGACTACCACCACTGCTACTACTAGTTATAGCAATAACAAAATGGTAACAATTCCAGTCCATCAGTGAACATTATATGCGTTTCTTTGTCTAATCCCAGGCAGCTAGAAGCGCAGCAATAACCGCACGTCCCTGCAGACTCAGGAGTTCCCCAAGGCTCGGTCCTAGGACCAAGCCTATTTCTGTATTACATCAACGACCTCCAGGCAGGGATCAGCTCCAAAGTCCGCCTGTTCGCAGATGACACGATGTGCAGCCACACAATAAAGAAAGCATCCGACCAACAGACACTACAACACGACCTTGACACTGTGACAAAGTGGGAAGAACAGCAGTCCATGAGCTTCCACCCAGAAAAGTACTCAACACTGAGTGCTACACGGAGACAGAACAAACTCCCAACCTGCGTACAAACTCCATGGACACACTCTAGAAGTCGTGACCTCAACCAAAAACCTAGGGGTCACGATCCAAGACGATCAAAAATGGGGGATCCCACTTTGAGACTATCACTGCAAAAGCCAGCCAAACCCTCGGCTTCCTTAGACGAAACCTCAAAATCGGAAACAAGAAAACAAAGGAAACTGCGTACAAATTCCCTTGTTCGACCGATTGTTGAGTACGCGTCATGTGTCTGGGACCCCCACACCGGCAACGAGATCCAGGAGATCGGAAAGATCCAGCGTAGAGCAGCCAGATGGGTCACACACAGCCACAGACCCACAACCAGTGTAGACGTAATCCTACGCTCTCTGAAGTGGCCTACGCCAGAGAAACGCGGACAAAAAGCCAGACTGGGAATGATGTACAAATCCCATCATAACCTCGTTGACATGAACTCCAAGTACCTGCCCAGGAAATCCCAGACCAGAAGAAGTTCGAGAAAAAACAACAGCTGCAGCTACGACATCCCGCAATGCAGGACAGACTACCGACAAATGTCCTTCCTCCCGAGAACCATC
>CM065735.1:25511555-25526555 GCA_033310375.1 Conus canariensis | reverse complement strand
GTCCCCTGACCCACCAGACAGCTAAAACAACCAGTTAGATAGTCAGTCAATCGATCAATGAGACATCAGCCAGTCAACCATCCAGTCAGTCAATCAACCGACCTTCCATTCAGTCGACCAAGCAAACAGCCAACAAACCAGTCAATCAGTCGACCCATCAATCTTTCAAACAGCCAACAAACCATCAATCAGTCGACCCATCAATCTTTCAAACAGCCAACAAACCAGTCAATCAGTCGACCCATCAATCTTTCAAACAGCCAACAAACCAGTCAATCAGTCGACCCATCGATCTTTCAAACAACCTGCCCAACAGCTAGCCAATTAGTTTAATGAAACATGCAACCAATCAGTTAGCCAATCCAACAACACGTCAACCAGCAATCGGTCAGCCAAGAAACAAAACGGCTGGTCAACCATTCATTCAGCAAGTCAATATCCCAGCCAAGCAGCCAGTTAAACAACCGACACCACCAGTGAATTAATCAGCTGATCAGTGATCCATCCAACCAGCCATTCAACTGACCAAACGTCTGATCATGCACGCGCACGCGCAGAGAGAGAGAGAGAGAGAGAGAGAGAGAGAGAGAAAGAGAGAGAGAGAGTCAAACACACACACACACACACACACACACACACACACACACACACACAACGCACGCACGCACAAGTACGCACGCACTCATACACCTGCACACCCACACATACACACAAAGCACACACACACACACACACACACACACACACACACACACACACACACGGACAGACAGACAGACAGACAGACAGACAGACAGACACTACGCACGCACACACACACACACACACACACACACACACACACACACGGACGGACGGACGGACGGACGGACAGACAGACAGACAGACAGACAGACAGACAACAGACAGACACTTACACACACACACACACACACACACACACACACACACACACACACACACACACACAACACACACTCTCGCAACGAAGCCGACTGCACAGTCAAGCAAACAAGATTTCCCTCTAATGTTGACAGAAGCGGAACGAACGTTAACCACTGTTAGGGGGCAGGGAGAGAGAGAGGTAGGGCAAGAGATAAAGGAACTGGAGGGGAAAGAGGGGAGCAGGGCGGGGCGAGAGGAGTGGTCAACTCACACAACTGACAAACAAAACCAACAACAACAACAAGAAATCTAATCAAGAGCGGTAATTTGTGTGGATCCCCGCCGTTCCACCCAACCCCCCCCCCCCCCCCCCCCCACACACACACACACCCACACACTGACAACCCGAACCAACAACAGCAAGCGACCATCGGAGTACTCCAACGGGGGGTAGACGGGGCCAACAAAAATTTACATGTGAAATGAACGGTAGTCTGCTGATTGAAAACAGTCATCGGTTTGCGCAGCAAAGAAGAGAACCGTAGTGGCTCCTCCGTCTACGGGGCAGCTTCTGAAAGTCCAACAGAGAATGGAGCTGGAACGCAGACGATGCAAATGAACCTCTCTCTCGATTCCCGCCCTGTGGACAATCAAGTCCCGTAACCCCTGTCCGAACCTCAGAGCTGTGTGTGTGTGTGTGTGTGTGTGTGTGTGTGTGTGTGTGGTGTGTGTGTGTTTTGTGTGTGAAGAGAGAGAGAGAGAGAGAGAGAGAGAGAGAGAGGGGAGAGAGAGCTAACAGGACGCTAGTCCCTAATGGCAGCGAGGGAAGGTGACAATGAAGGAAAGGAATCTTTCCCCATCTCTCCTCTCTGGCCCAAGAGAAAAACCACATCCTAATGCTCAGGGCCACAGACTTCCTTCTGCTCTGCTGGTCACAGATGTTAGGTTGCTGTTCGATTCCCGCTTAGCCGTGACCAACATCAAAGTTGCCATTTTCGCTGTCCATCCAAAACGATTCTCCCCTCCCCTCCCCGCAACCTCCCTAACATGCTACCGTCCATGAAACAAAGCGAACAATGCCAGGAAGTATGCCAGCCGTGCTAATGAACAAGAAATTAAAACAACAAAGTTCATATGCCTAACCAGATGAATCAGTCTGCAAGAAGACGAAGGAACTAACCAACCAATCCCACCACCACCAACTACACTGAAGACCGTTGACCTTAAAGCAGCGACGTCTTGGCGTACAATACGCTCAGTCAACGAGACGTCCGGTAATTAATTTCAGTACAAAGAGCACTTGGAATTCCCCCAAGGGGTGGGGGTTGGGGTTGGGATTTCCAATGTGAACGACCAACAAATTAACTGGGTACACCTGGCTTGACGGTGAGCCGACTGACACCACAGACTTTTCACAAGGGAGATAAGGATAATCTGCATTTAAGATCTGCCACTGATCTGCATGTAGACACACACACACACACACACACACACACACACACACACGTGTGTGTGTGTGTGTGTGTGTGTGTGTGTGTGTGTGTGTGTATAATATATATTTCCATAGTCGAACCTCTTATGCACCTGTTATGTTTGTTCCTTCTGTTTCGTTTTCTGCGTGTACATAGTCCCCAGTGCTGTTTTCAAGAACATATCTTGAAAAGAAAACAGTGTGAATGTTTGACTAACAAAAATGATGCCACACTGTAAACACGATTCATCTGTATTATTCTTCGATCAACAGTTTGCTTCCCTTTGGGGCAAGAGGAGGGGTATGCTGGCGTGTGAGATCACTAGGGATGGCGAGGAGGGGTGGTGTGTGTGTGTGGGGGGGGGGGGGGGGGGGAGGCGAAGCAATGAAAAACGTCGCCCAAACTTGATGAGGTGGGGGACTGGGGTGGTGGAGAATAACCAGTGCACGTACACATTTCATTCTATGTACAGTTAATGACGTGTGTAAAGAACACCAGCTTGCGATGTTCTTTTTTCTTTCTTGGTATTTCCTTTTTCTTTATTTAAAAAGACTTTTTTTTTTTCTTCTGGAAAGCGCTTTTAGAATGGAGCCAGAGAATGGGGATGATGGTGGGTCCAGAACTCTTATGACTCCCCCCCCCCCCTCCTTCTTCCCTAACCGTCCCTGCCCTCTCCCCCCCCCCCCCCCCTCCTTCTTCCCTAACCGCCTCCCCTGCCCTCTCCCCCTCCCCCCTCCCCCCCCCCCCCCTCCTTCTTCCCTAACCGTCCCTGCCCTCTCTCCCCTCCCCCCCCCCCCTTCCTTCTTCCCTAACCGTCCCTGCCCTCTCTCCCCTCCCCCCCCCCTCCTTCTTCCCTAACCGTCCCTGCCCTCTCTCCCCTCCCCCCCCCCTCCTTCTTCCCTAACCGTCCTGCCTCTCCCCCTCCCCCCCCCCCTCCTTCCCTAACGTCCTGCCCTCTCTCCCCTCCCCCCCCCCCTCCTTCTTCCCTAACCGTCCCTGCCCTCTCTCCCCTCCCCCCCTCCTCTCCCCCCTACCTCCCTGCCCTCTCCCCCTCCCCCCCCTCCCTCACCTCCCCTCCCTCTCTCCCCTTCCCCCCCCCCTCCTCTTCCCTAACCGTCCCTGCCCCTCTCCCCCTCCCCCCCCCCCCTCCTTCTTCCCTAACCGTCCCTGCCCTCCTCCCCCCTCCCCCCCCCCCCCTCCTCCCTAACGCCTCCCTCTTCACCCCCCCCCCCAGCCCCTCCCTCTCTAATACGCTACCGTCTAATAAACAAAGCGAACAACGCAAGGAGTAGCCACCATGCAAATGAGCAAGGGAAGAAAACAAACGGTCATATGCCTAATCCAGGTGAATCAATCTGCAAAGGACGAAGAACTAACGAACCAGCCCAAACCACTAAACAACTAGACCATTGAGCAAAAGCAGCGCGACATCATGGCGTACAATACGCTCAGTCAGCGAGACGTCCAGTAATCAGTTTCAGTACACAGAGCACTCGGTATTCTCGAAGGCCAATTTCCAATTTAAATGGCCAACGACCTAACGGGGGGGGGGGGGGGGGGGGGGGGGGGTGGGGGGGGGGGGGGGGGGGAAACTGGCTCAGACTGTGAGCTGACTCACATCAAAGAGAGTTAGTTAACAAGGGGAAATAATGACGATCTGCAATTGAAATCTGCCAGTAATCTGCATGCAGACACTGAACAAGCTGCTACTGAATGCAGTTGAGACAGAATTTCCTAATTTTGTAGGTATTGTTTATGAATTCATGAAGGTTTTGCATTATACACCCTCACTTCTAAGTGCTCTGTCTCTCTCCTCTCTTCTCTCTCTCTCTCTCACTCTCTCTCTCCTCTCTCTCTCTCTCTCTCATCACACACACACACACACACAACACACACACACACACACACACACACACACACACACACAGAGCATCTGAGTAAACAACAGCTTTGATGCGATCTTCGCGATCGGCTCAGCCTGAAACAACATGATTTGAGGCGAACTATACACAGCCACAACAATTACGTCAAACACAGAACTGAGTAATGAAACAGACCATATGAATGACCTTTGTGTACGTCTCGTCAATTTCACCCCTTCGACAATCAAGTCCTATAACTCCTACTTTAATACCAAACAGGTCGAAACTGAAGAACCGCCTGATGACTATTCTAACTGAGATTCGAGGGGGTGGGGAGGTGAAGGGGAATTGGGAGGAGGGGGGGGAGTGTGAGGGGAGTCGGGAGGCTATGCAAATAGATTGATAGCTTCTCTCCTTTGCTGCCCTCTTTTGGCCTGAAGGGACAGGACTGGTGTGTGCATGGTAAACTTCGGAATTTGGTGGTGGTGCCAACGAGACTGGACCTTCTACTCGTCTGCTCCAGCTTACAAATGGCATTAATTTTTCTCCTTCTTGCCTTGTGCTCTCGTTGTTGTTGTTGTTGTTGTTGTTGTTGTTATGTTACTGTTATTGTTGTTGATGTACTTCTCATTCGTTGCTTGGACGGCGTGGCAACAGACAAAGTTACAAACGTGAATACACACAGAAATTCGGGGGTTTTTTTTTTAGTACAATTCGACTTTTTTTTTTTAAGGAAATGGAGTCACGGTCAACGATAATTGTTAAGAAAAAAAAATCCTCCTGCATTGAAAGAGTCTGACAGAGATTCGAACCCATAACCCCAGTTTCACGAGATCCAGCGATCTACCAGCTAGACTATTCTAGCCCACACTTGCTGTTGTTTTTCCTCCTTCTTTCAAGTGTCCAGACAGTGGCATTGTCCTCACGCTCAAGTGTCCAGACAGTGGCATTGTCCTCACGGCTCAAGGTCCAGACAGTGGCATTGCTCATGCTGCAGTTTTGGTTCCTCCCAGACACAGGTTCGTCCTGTTCTGGTCTGTGTGCTAGTAGTCTGCTGGGATCACGCGCGAGAGCACATACTTTATGGAAGTACCCTGGTCTTGGATTCCTGACTCTTACGGCCATGTTTAAAACGAAAGGAATCGGTCAGGAAACGACCCGGAAGGCTTATCAGAAAGAAAAAAAAAGTGTGGAGAACTCAAAATCCACTTCTTTATCTGAAGATCGATTTACAGGGAATGTGGGAAACTCAATTCGTGCCTGCCGAGATAGCGTGCAGCACGATGTATCATACGATTCCCATCTGGCATTCTAAGGAACAGGGTTTAAAAACGATTTCGTGCTGCTCTCGTTTTGAAACGTTTGGCGAAAGACACATTTTGGGGGGATTTCGCACCATGAGGCAATGAACAGCACTGCTGGTGGACACATTGCTGAGCTTCGCTTGAAAATCCAACAGGAGATCAGAGCTGGCTGGGACCACCGCAGATTTCTTGACAAGGCAAAAGGTTCATCTCAGATCGATCATTCCGAAGCCACTTGGCGGGCTGGCGCCATCCAGAAAGCAGTGAGAAACAAAGGACGTTTGAAACCAGGTGGCTGGATCTCTGACAGTTCATTTCATGTAGAGTGTGGTCTTTTCTTCTTTTTTCTTTTTTTTCTTTTTCTTCTTTCTTTTATTTCTTTCTCTTTCTTTTTTTCTTTCTTTTTTTTTCTTTTTCTTTTCTTTTTTCTTTCTCTTTTCTTTTCTTTTTTTAGTGTCCACAATCATCATGTTGATTATTCTGACACTTTTGTGTGTATGACCATTTTTTTATCCCGCCATTAAGGCAGCCATACTCCAACTTCGGGGAAGGTGTATGCTATGTGTAACGTGACATCCATACCAACGGCCAAACTGGTCTTCTCTTCCGAAAGTTGGTGATGGGGATTTTACGTGTGTGTAAGATGTTGTGCGTGCGTTCATACACGGAACCTCGGTTTATAGTCTCATTCGAAGGACTGTGTGCGGAATGGAGTCAGACCCAATGTTAACTCCGAGGGAAAAAATCCCCCTGTACCGAAACGGCCCGGTGGAGTTGCGAACCCGCAACCCCAAGATTACGAGTCCGATGCTCTACCAACTGAGCTATTCCGGCCCTGGTCCATCGGTGGTGCAGGGTAACTGCTCTGACGTGGATCTTTTCTAATGGGACTTACCTTAAACGAAACGGTGACGATAAATGTATTGTTTCGAATTGATTACACCGCTGAACACGTCGTGTGTCATACGAATTAAGGTGAAAAAAAATCACTCTTATACAAACTCCTTTCCTGTTTTTCTCCTTCTGTTTCTTCTTCCCCTAGCTTTTTCCCTCTTTCTTTTCTTCCACTCCAAATCTTCCCTGTCGTTTCATTTTCTTTTCTTCCACTCCAAATCTTCCCTGTCGTTTCATTTTCTTTTCTTCCACTCCAAATCTTCCCTGTCGTTTCATTTTCTTTTCTTCCACTCTAAATCTTCCCTGTCGTTTCATTTTCTTTTCTTCCACTCTAAATCTTCCCTGTCGTTTCATTTTCTTTTCTTCCATTCCAAATCTTCCCTGTCGTTTCATTTTCATTTCTTCCACTCTAAATCTTCCCTGTCGTTTCATTTTCATTTCTTCCACTCTAAATCTTCCCTGTCGTTTCATTTTCATTTCTTCCACTCTAAATCTTCCCTGTCGTTTCATTTTCTATTCTTCCACTCCAAATCTTCCCTGTCGTTTCATTTTCATTGTTTTCCAGCGCCCTTTTCTGTTTCAAGAAACTGGAACTTACATTTTTTTTTATTCACTTTCACATTAACGAAGGTTGCTTTAAAAAAAATCTCTCTCTCTCTCCTCTCCTCTCTCTCTCTCTCTCCTCTCTCCTCTCTCTCTCTCTCTCTCTTTATTCACTTTCTTATTAACAAAGTTTGCTTTAAAAACTCTCTCTCTCTCTCTCTCTCTCTCTCTCTCTCTCTCCTCTCTCTCTCTCTCTCTCTCTCTCCTCCCCCCCCCCCCTTTCTCTGCAATCATTTTACGTTATAAATAGTCCTCTCAACTTTTTAACTACCTTGCTTATTCAGTTTATTTCCTCAGAATCAGGGAATCACCCTGGTCATCGGGTAGTTTCTGACAGCCTGTCTTTTAAATTGGATGGCGTGGTTACATTTATATCAATCAGAGCGTGCATGGCACAGCGCGCGCATGCGCGTGTGTGTATGTGGTGTGTGGTGTGGTGTGGTGTGGTGTGTGTGTGTGTGTGTGTGTGTGTGTGTGTGTTGTGTGTGTGTGTGTGTGTGTGTGTGTGTGTTTTATGTACGTGCACGGGCACCTGCGTGCAATTGAGATAAGTGAATATATACTCACAAGTAATTGCATTAGTACTTCACAGATCATACAGTAATTATTCTCTGTCTGCTTCCGACGTAACACTAATAAACAACTTATCTAATTACACGTAACTCACCTATTTCTAACCAGTTTTAGTTCAGCAAAGAACGACACACAGTTCCTACCTAGAAACGGCTGACCATATTTCAAACCATTGTTTCAACATAACGAAAAACAGCTGTTAAATACACACAGCTCACGATTTCTATGACGTTATTGTTTCAACACTACAAAACACACAGTTTCTAATCACACACAGCCTACGGATTTTTAAACCACCATTACTTCATCACTGCAAAACAATTCTAAACTAGACTCAAACATTTTATACTTTTTCTACCAAACTATTGCTTCAATATTACAAAAAAGAAAAATCTTGATTAGATGTCGATCATCAATTTCAGTTACTGCTTCTACATGACATAAGACGATCCTTCAGTACATGCCGCTTACCCATTTTTTAACGACTCATTGCTTTAACCATAGAAAACATAGCTGTGCAGTGCATACAGCTTACCTGCTTCTATCTATGACTACAGTTATATGTGCATGACAAACTGTTTGTTAATTCTAGTTTTTCTTCTACCAGTCTCATCCATCTCAGAGGGCGTTGTCAAGGCTGTCATTGCATGGAAAAATCCTTTCTTGGGCAAAAAAAAAAACCATGAGCAATGGCAACCCTGTTTCTACAAAAGTAAGCCGTGCTGAGGGCGTGTGCTATTCAGCTCAATTTGTTACAAGTCCAAAAATACATGAAAGCAGCCACCACCACCATCACCTTCCCCCTCATCACTAATAGCAAAAATTAACAACAAAACACACAGAGAAGAAAGAATCAACGATAAACATAATGGTGCAACAACAACAAAATAAATGAAAAAACCCATATTGGCACACAGCGCACAATAGAAAGAAAAACCTACCAAAAGAAGTAGAAACGGTCAAACAGACGGCTACAATCCTCGTGGGAAAGTTTTAAAGTCTTACGACCTAGAAACCAGATTACAATGAAACAAAGAAAGGCTGGCATATCCTACATTGTCATACAAAAAAAAAAAAACCCAAAAAAAACCGACAATACAGTTTTTAACGATGACACGTAAATGCGACACAACTGTAGGAAAAAAAAAAGAAAAAAAAAACAAACAAAAAAACATTGGACGTCAATGAAGAAGGTAAGAAATATACAAAAGACAAAAAGAGTGACAAGAAAAAGGAGGATGGTAGCACATCATTTCCATAAAAACTGGGAATGCAGTCTCTACTGATACAGACCCAGGCAACCCCCCCCCCCCCCCCCCCCCCCCCCCCTCTAAGAGGCGTGTATTGGATCAATAGCATGGTGATTTAATAACGGCGGTGTCTAGTTGCATTCTCTATCATGGAAACGAAGTTTACAGTTCTGCACTGACGTTGCTACATTCAAACAGCGTTGGAAGCATTGGTATTATAGCGAGAAAAAAACACAGGAAAGCTGTTAGATTTGGGGTTCAGTTTGGGATCAGTATAGCTGATGGCTGGCATGATTTCAAATAAGACGAATTTTTTTCTTTCTTTATTTTGTTTTTCTGTCTTAATTTCTCTCCTGTTATTGTCGTCCTTTTTTTTTTTTTTTTTGCCCCTGCATCGTTGTTATGACAAAATCATGATTCATTCTTTTGCTCTTTTCCATCCAAATTCGTATTTCTTACTGTCTGTCCTTACTTCTATTGTCCTTTTCAACGACCCCCCCCCCCCCCCCCCCCCCAATTTTCTGTCCATTTATTCATACGCGTGCATTTAATTCATCCTTTTTCCTGCCTACAGTCTGAATCACTATACTCCAAAGCTCGCACATATACACGTTTACATAAATGCCTCACAGAGCAGGAGTTCATATAAGCCAGTTCCTAAATAGTTCTAGGAAATCCAAATAAAAATATACGAACGAATAACTAAGACATATTTCTTCTGTGGAGTCTGACACACAATTCTCATCGGTGGTCGTTGTTTTCATTATCGTACCCATGCTAAAAGACACCAGGGATCATCCCAACAGCCGAAGCGCTTGAACACTACGGTACAAATGCATCAGCTGAGGATGAGAACATTACGTGTGTGACCGTTTTTGATTATCCCGTCACGTGGGCAGCCACACTCCGACTTCGGTGGATTTTAGAGACTGGCAATGTTATGCTAGGAGCTTGTCACAACTGAAGACAATCCCCACATAACTATGCAGAGCATAACAACATTTTGATGTAGCCTTGGTGCTCTAGCCTATGTCAACTGGCCTGACACAGCCTTAAGTCAAGGCGGTCATCAGCGGTCAGTTTCATCCCAGGACATCAGCAGCCAGCTCGCCAGCTCGTGTTAATTCTAAGATAAAAAGCTGAACAAATAAAAAGCTGGTGAGAAATAAATTAGACCTGACAGAAAACTATCTTCTTCACCATAAATGCCAGAGTTTGAAAGCGTCTGCTTTTTATGAATCAATGATTATTTCGATGTCCAGGGTAGGAGGGGGAGCGTTTACCAAATCAGACTTGTTATTGAGAGAGAGAGAGAGAGAGAGAGAGAGAGAGAGAGAGAGAGGAGAGAGAGGAGAGAGAGAGCCAGCTAGCCAAAGAGTCAGAAAAAAGCAGAGATAGAGACTGAGACAGTAGAGAGAGAGAGAGAGAGAGAGAGAGAGAGAGAGAGAGAGAGAGAGAGCGAGAGAGAGCAACAATGTAATTTGTGTCAATAGAGCAAACACGCAAACACACACACACACACACACACACACACACACACACACACACACACACACACACACAGAGTGCGTGACGCACTTTACGTGCGTTACTAGCAGCAATTTGAGGGCTGTGCACTAAATAGCTTCAAAGCAACGAGAGATTCTCCTCTTCCCCGGAAAAAATGCACTATCCCTAGGGAAAAGGGTGATTTCCTTCCGTACCTTCTCTCTCTCTCTCTCTCTCTCTCTCTCTCTCTCTCTCTCTCTCTCTCTCTCTCTCTCTCTCTCTCTCTGTATCGCTCCCATCCCATTTTCACCCCTGATCCTGTCCTCACCACCAAGATTCTCTCAGCTCGGATTAGAGACAGCGATGGGGGGGGGGGGGAGGGGGGGGGGAAGGGGGGGAGAGGGGGGGGAGGGGGGAGGGGGCAGGGGAGGGGGGAAGGGGGGGGGATTGCTAAGTTCATTTGCGCATCCCCTCTCTACAGTGAGTGCTGTTATCAGCGTACCCAGTCCTATTGTTGCTTCGTGGTGTGGGGGGGGGGGGGGGGGGGGCACACTGTCAGGACACCACGAGTTATGGGACGTGATTAGCCAAGGGAGAGAATCGAGCAAGGTGCGCAATTTACTGGAGATTGGAGGCTTTCTGTCGTCACGATTTAGGTAACGTGGCGTGACTGCAACCATAAAGATACTGGAGGGGGGGGGGGGGGGGGGGGGGGGGGTAGGGGGGATGCAGAAAATGATTGAAACTATTCTGTGCTTTGGCAAAAGGGACATACTGACTCGAGAAGAGAGTATGTTATGTATGTTGTTTATTTCGCTGCTCGAGTTTTTTTTTCTTTTTTTTTTTTTCGCCATCTCATTCTCGCTGTGTCATCTTACCGGTATTACCACCATGTTGCTTACTTCGGCTCCCCCATACGTGGTTACCATGAGACTAATTCTCTTAGTACCAGGGTTTCCAGACAGCCATCACTAGTAGGTTGCCATGAAACAGCCCGCTTGAACAGAGACCCCACTGCTAGTGAGTTGGTCTGGTGGTGCTCGACGGTGCTCGTTCTGACCAGTAATACGTGCAAGACACCACCTGCTAAGCCCCATTAGGACGGTACAAAATTGCTCATTGGATGAGCCAGCGTGGGTGAACATTCCCTCCCTCCTGAGTGAGACACACATCACACCCATTTCAAGACAGTACCCCTGCACGTTTGTCGACACATTGATTTTCTTCAAGAACTCAGCAGGAACATGGATGTGGAGCGAAAATCTGCCAGAAAGAATCATTACAAAGTCTGGACATGAAGGGTCATGGAGTTTGAGACATAGTCAAAAGATTTACGAAAGATGAGAATGATGAAAACAGTGCTGTAGAGTTCCACCATACTCGGAGACGACCTGACAGGGCTGTACTCGACTCTTCCTTCTCTGTAGTCTGCCTTGGCGTCAGCTTTGTACATATGGTGATTTTTTTTAACATGGACATATGAAATGACAGCTCTGCATTGCAACTTCCTTCTTTTTTTTAAAAAAAATCCCTGCTGCTAAGGATGTTTAGTGAAATATCTTCCAATGATTTCCATGCAAACTGATTGTAATAAAAACTTGTTTTCTGTAATCTTCAGCATCCTTTCCGCTACACAGTCAAGATAAATGAACCATACAAGTCTCTCGGACAAATCATGGCTTTCAGAGTCATGATGGGGGGCAGGTTACTTTTGAATGTTCGTGTCCTCTTAAAACAGTAATTGTTCTGCTGGAAACTTGTTTTAGACCAAAATTGTACTGCATTATGAGTAGAGCATGTGTAGGGGCAGAGAGAGAGAGAGAGAGAGAGAGAGAGAGAGAGAGAGAGAGAGAGAGAGAGAGAGAGAGAGAGCAAAATGACAACTAAGAGAAATATAAGCAGTAGAATTATTACTCTCTTTTCAAATAATTCTCATGCCTGTTCTGTTTTAAAGCCACACTATTTATAATCTTCTTTGTTGAGAACAACATATTGTGTGGAAAACAATAAACTGAGATTAAAGCAAAAAAATTACAACGTCATTTTTTTTTTAATTTCATTCCGCAGCCATTCGAAATTGATTGGAGCTACCGATCTGAAAGCTGAAAATGTCATTTTCCTTGCTTTTCTCCCTCTTTTCTTTCTGTCTGCCTGAATTCTCTCTGCCTTTCCTATAAATTTTGTATTCTGTATTTTAAAATTGTTTCCTTTTCCCTCGTTTTCTTGTCGTCTGTCTGAATGGGTATGTTTTATTTTTAGCCTCGCGCGCGTCCCCACTTCCCATCGATCAATCGATCGAATTCTGCCTACCTACCTACCCACCTACCTATCCAATTGTCTATCCATCTGTCTATACTATGCACAAAAAGAAACGCATATTTTTATTTCAGTCATTTCATGCGTCATTTAGCCTTCAAAACATTACAACCACAGAAGGAATAAGACATCAATCTACTGTTATGTCTATACATTATGTCTGACTATTCACACTGGACAGAGTTCCCTGCTATACGGGGCATGTTTCTGTCAAAATTTTCCTTAATATTTTCAGCGAAAAAAATATGCGTTTCTTTTTGT
The DNA here is from genome assembly GCA_033310375.1 of Conus canariensis. Classification (NCBI taxonomy): domain Eukaryota; kingdom Metazoa; phylum Mollusca; class Gastropoda; order Neogastropoda; family Conidae; genus Conus; species Conus canariensis. Next base: position 25,513,647 of record CM065735.1, on the reverse strand, counting down.
GCATAGTATATCATCCATCCATTATTTGCTGTGACAATGCACAACACAGTCACACACATGCAGGTGTAAACACATGCATGGAATCACACTTTACACAAATTAGCCTCCGACATTTTCATACAGACAGAAAACAAGCGAACAATAATTTCGTTGGCAATAGCATTCTATGGGTCTTGCAATGAAATCGTTAAAAGCGAAGGGAATCTCATATCTTCTCAGGACAGTGCACTTTCCCATGGGAGAAAAGAAGCCATGTTCCTTAACACTCCCTTTCGCCCCCCTCCCACCACCCTACCCTCCTCTCCATCAACATGTCAAGATCACTCCGCGATTCTTTCAAACTTGGTCTGCTGAGAAACCTTTAGAGGAAGACGACAAATACTAGCTGTTTATTCCTCTGCTTCGTTTTGAAGGCAAAACTAAAACAATGGAATCATTGACTGCTGGACAATTCCTGACATATCTGTGCAAAACTCAGTGGCCCTTGTCGTCTGAACGTGTCGTGATTGACACTATGATGCCATGCACAGTCCTACACAGGAGCACAGAGCCCATCAGCCTGCGATCATTTCTCAGAAAGAGAACGAAACCAACGGCTATTTACCTTCGGGAGAAAACTGAGTGATCCAAACTTTAACAGCGGGTATTGAGAGAGAGAGAGAGAGAGAGAGAGAGATTCCCGCCTTCCCACGCCTTAAGCGACCTTGCCCTCTTCTGTCCTCACCTGGAGTTAGGCCACAGAGGCCAGAAGGGATGGAAGCACCTGACTCATTCCATAGCCTCCACTGCTGCGGCAGAAGCTAACAAGTCTCTGGCAGCAGGTGTATAGCGCATTTCGTGGAGCCAATCGTGAGGATTCTTACAGAATCTGGCGAACCGCGTAGCTCGATAATATGTTAAAATATGAAAAAAAAAAAAAAATCAAATGAAAAATCATAGTAAAGCAACCTGTTCTTTGAAATCAGCTTCGAGTTCACAATCCGCTTCCTCTTCGACGCAAACGAATGTTATCTGATCTGTGGAGGATAGAAGTTAGCGAGGAAATCTTTCCTCGTTGACTTCTGCCATATCTCCCCCCCCCCCCCCCCCCCCCCCCCCCCCCCCCCTCCCACCCGATGTAACTTAAACAGAGACAGCCTTTGATTGCTCCACGAGTTTCGTCACTTTCACTCTGTTGGTCCTGATTTTGTAGCATGAACTGGTTAGAATGGAAATCTTTCCTAACTGTCTTCTGCCGTTATTCTCTCTCTCCCCCCCCCCCCCCTTCTCCCTCCCGCTCCCATGTACCTAAAATAGCGACAACCTCCGATTAATTCACAAAATACTCGTCATTTTCACTCTGCTGGTCCTGGCTTTATTTCATGGAAGATATTGGCTGGTTAGAAAGGAAATCTTTCCTAACTGTCTTCTGCCGTTATTCTCTCCCCCCCCCCTTCTCCCTCCCCGCTCCCATGTACCTAAAATAGCGACAACCTCCGATTAATTCACAAAATACTCGTCATTTTCACTCTGCTGGTCCTGGCTTTATTTCATGGAAGATATTGGCTGGTTAGAAAGGAAATCTTTCCTAACTGTCTTCTGCCGTTATTCTCCCCCCCCCCCCCCCTTCTCCCTCCCCGCTCCCATGTACCTAAACTAGCGACAACCTCCGATTAATTCACAAAATACTCGTCATTTTCACTCTGCTGGTCCTGGCTTTATTTCATGGAAGATATTGGCTGGTTAGAAAGGAAATCTCCTAATACTGCCGTTATCCCCCTTTCCAGGTACCTAAAATAGTGACAGCCTCTGATTGGTCCACAAAATATTCGTCACTTACACGCCATTGGTCCTGTTTTTGGTTCATGGAGGACACTAGCCGGCCTTGTGGTATGAGTTTAGGGACTCGATAAGCCACAGAGACAGAATCGAACCTGCTGTCAGACTTAGCTTAATTCAGTAGTTCAGTCAGATTAACTTGTGGCAACTTCATAACAAAACAAGCAAGCACCAGGGAGAGTACTGATACATTCCAAGGTCCATCGTATGTCTCTTCAAGGATCTCCAGAACTGTCAGCAACACACTGTCGTACTTTCCTGACTGTTCATTGTC
>CM065735.1:25471555-25501555 GCA_033310375.1 Conus canariensis | reverse complement strand
CTTTCTCATTAAGGAAAATTGCTTTTAAAAAGACTTACTGCCTCTATCTTCTCAATTTTTCTGTTTATCTACAATTATTCTACGGTATAAATGGATTCTCAGACCTTTAATTATCCTGCTTGCTGTCCTTCTTTCCTGAGAAGCAGAGAATGACTCTAGTCATTTAGTGGCTTTTGTCAGCCAGTCTTTTCAATTGAGATGGCTTGATTACATTCATCTCAGTCACAGCATGCATGATGTGCGTGCGTGCGTGGGTGCGTGCGTATAACATGTGTGCGTATGTGCTTGCGAGTGCACACGCTTGTGTGTGTGTGTGTGTGTGTGTGTGTGTGTGTGTGTGTGTGTGTGTGTGTGTGTGTGTGTGTGTGTGTAATTAGAGATAAGTACTTGTATACACAAGAATTTCAATTAGTACTTTGCAAATGATCCAGTAAGTATTGTCTGCTTCTGACGTAACACCAATAAACAATTCCTTAAATTACACGTAACTTAGCTATCTCTAACCAATTATCGCTTCAGTAAAGCAATAAACAATCCTTTCAAAAAGAAAAACGGCTGACATATTTGAAACAAGTTAGTGTTTCAACATGTCAAAATGTGCTGTCTGACAGACACAGCAAATGCCATTTCTATGACGTTCGTGCTCCAACCTAAGAAAACCCAGTTCTGTATCACACACACAGCTTCTGGATTTCAACGTCGTCTTTGCTTCCACACCGCAAAGAAAGTCTAAACGACACTCTTTTACTATTTCTACCGAACTATTGCATCGATATTACAACAACAAAACGAACCCTCCTGACTAGATACGCCTCATCAATTTCAGCAACAGCTCCTAAATGACATAGACAATCCTTAAGCATCTGCTGCTTACTTACTTCTAGTAAATCATGACTTCAATGCTACAGAAATGTAGAGTTAACACAGCTCATCGATTTCTGTATATGTGTATTTATTTGGTAAACTGTTGGTTTAGTTTTTGACTGCTCTGTCTTTCACCGCGGGTGTTGTCACGACTGTCGTTGCATAGAACGAAAGAAGTCCTGTCTTGAAAGAACCCCCCCCCTCCCCCCCCCCCCCACCAGCAAAACAACAGTGTATCTCCAAAACTATGTTGTGGCAAGGTATCCAGCCATTCTGCTCAATTTGTTACCAGCTACAGACAAACAAACAAACGAACGAACGAACAAAAACCAAGCAATCGTTGATAATGAAAATATTCGTGTTACAAAAATTCAAGCTGTATACTGTTATGACAAGATACTGGAAAAGAAAAAGTAAGGAAATCCAATACGGTCTTGAACGGTCAAGCATAAATGAGACACAAAGGGGGGGGGGGGGGGGGGGGGGGGGGGGGGGGGAGGGGGGGGAATCAGACGTCCATAAAGAAGGAAAGAAATATAACAAAAGCCAAAGAGAGTGACAAGAAGAGGAAATTAATAGTACAGAGTTTCCATAAAACGGGGATAATTTCTTCCCTGATACCGCTCCAAGCATCTCCCATGAGGCGAGTATTTGATAAACAGCGCAACGATTTTTTAAAAAACAAGGACCCGTCTGGCTGCATTCTTCATAATGTAACAAAGTTAAAATTTCTGCTCTGACGTTGTCACATACAAACCACATAGGAAGCATTGGCATTAGAAGCAAGAAAAAACACCAGGAAGCTGTAAGATTGGGGCTCAGTTTGCCGTAAACAGCTGATAAGTTTCAGAAGAAGTGCATATTTTCTTTTCATATTTTTTTTTTATAATAAAGTTGATCTCCTTTTATTATTTTCCTTCTTTATCTGTTAATCTCATTGTGGTCATTACAAATACAATTCATTCTTTTTTTTTCTTTTGCTTTCGAAGTTTGTATTTCTTACTCACATTCCTCACTTCTTTTGTCTTTGTCGAAGTCTTTGTCACCTTTTATTTTCACTTCCTATCCATTTGCTTGTTTTTGTGGTTTTGATTCTTCTTCCTTACTGTCTACAGTCTGGACCTGTATACGTATCAGTCATACTCCTAGGGTCGTGCACATACACACTTACATGGATGTCTCACATAAAAGGGGTGCAAATAGACAAGCCCCTTAATATTTCTAAGAAATGCAGATAAAATAATCGGACTGAGAAATCTTTCTTCTGCGGAGTCTGATGCATACTTCCCATCAGCAGCCAGCTTCATCCCAAAGTGTCAGCCGCCAGCTCGTTTTAAGTCTGCGATTGACAGCTGGTGGGGAATATGTGTTATCAGACTCGACAGAAGACCATTTTCTTCATGATAAGTGTCAGAGTCTGGAGGCATGTGAAATTTATCAATTTACAATCTCTTTTTTCTTAAGAGGGGAAAGGTATTTGTCAAATTCAAACCTGTTTTAGAGAGAGAGAGAGAGAGAGAGAGAGAGAGAGAGAGAGAGAGAGAGAGAGAGAGAGAGAGAGAGAAAGAGAGAGAGAGAGATAGAGGCGATATAATTTGTGTCCATAGAAAAAAATGCGCCTGCACACACACACACACACACAAACACACACACACACACACACACACACACACACACACACACACACACACACACACACACACATATTCTCTCTCTCTCACACACACAGACACACAGACACACAGACACACAGACACACACACACACACACACACACACACACACACACACACAGCGCATGATACATTTTATGTGCGTTACCAACAGCAAATTCCTGGGCTGTGCACAAAAAAAGCTTAAAAGCAATAAGAGATGCTCCTCCTCCCAGCAAAATGCACGATCCCTGGGGAAAAGAGCAATTTCCTCCAGTGCCCCCCCCCCCTCTCCCCCTCACTCTCTATCTGTCTGTCTGCCTGTTTCTCCCACTCCCTTATTCTTCCCTAAGCTTGTCCTCACTGCCCCAGTTCTCTCAGCTTGGACTTGAGAAAAAGCGGTGGGGGCGGAACTGGTGGTTCGTTCGTCCATCTCTATTTCCTGTGAGTGCTGTTATTAGCGTCTCCAATGCTGTTGTCGCTTTGGGGGGGCGACACTGTCAGGGTATGACGAGTTATGGGACGTGATCAGCCACAGGGAAAGAAACTAAGCCAAGCCAACCTGAGTTTTATTGGAGGCCGGAAGCTGCCTTTCGTCAGATTTAAGTAATGAAGTGTCAAAGCAATGATGAAGATATTGACACACACACACACACACACACACACACACACACACACACACACACACACACACACACACACTCTCTCTCTCTCTCTCTCTCTCTCTCTCTCTCTCTCTCTCTCTCTCTCAATATGATCGTAGTTATACTGTACTTTGACAGAGAGACAAAATGGCTCGAAAATGAAGATGATTTCATGTATCGTTCATTTCGCTGCTTGAGTTTTTTTTTAAAATTTTTTTTTGTTCTTTTTCTTTGGTGTGATCCTTTTTCGCTGTCTGACCACTTGTGTCTTCTTACTGGTATTACCACCATGCTGCATATGTGCCCCTGTCCTCTGTATGCGTACCATTAGACGTATTCTGGTAGTACCAGGGTTTCTAGAGAGCTATCAGTAGTAGGTTACCATGACACAGCCCACCAGAAGCAGACACCCCACTGCTATTGAGTAGTATTAGTATTGTTCGATGGTGCTCGTTCTGACCAAGTAAAACACACAAGACACACCATTGACTGAGCCCCATTAGGGCGTCACAATTTTGCTTATTGGTGGAGGCAATGCGTGTGAACGTCCCACACTGCAGAACGAGACCCATCACATCCATTTCACAATAGTCCCCCCCCCCCCCACACACACACACACACACACACACACACACACACACACACACACACACACACTCCCCACTCACACACACTCTCACACATTTGTCGACACTGTGGATTTCTTCAAGACCTCAGCAGGGACATAGACGTGGAACAGACAACCGACAAGAAATCACTTCCAAATCAGGACATGAAGGGCCATGGAATTCAAGGCATAGACAAAGAAGTGTGAAAGATAAGGATAATGAATGCAGTGCTGTAGAATTCCGTTTCAGTCTGAAACAACATGACAGGGCTACACTCAAAAACTATCTGTACTACGCCTAGACATCAGCCACGTAGACAAGGTGACTTTTTCGTGGATATGTCGATTGATAATGTCTCCTTCGCTACTCCATTCCCTTTTTTAAACCCCCTGCTGATGTTTAGTGAAATCTGTTCTTACGTTTATTGTGCGAATGGATTGGGATCAAAAGGTTTTATTTCCTCCAGTCTTGAGCATCTTCCTCCCTTGCACAGGCAAGATCAATGAAGCAAAAATAAATCTCTTGAACAATTTTTGAGTTTTGCAGCAATGGCGGGGCCAGGTTTCTTTTGAAGTTGAGAAGACTACGGTCGTTGCCTCCTGATATGCTTTAAATCGTTCGGCCAGAAACTTGTTTTAGACTGAGATCTTACTGCACAGTGAGGTTAGAGTAGCGAGAAGAAGCAGGACAAGAGAGAGAGAGAGAGAGAGAGAGAGAGAGAGAGAGAGAGAGAGAGAGAGAGAGAGAGAGAGAGAGAGAGAGAGAGCGAGAGAGAGAGAGAGAGAGGGAGAGAGAGAGAAAGACAAAATAACAAAGAAGAGAAGACGAAGCAGCAGTGAATTGATTTTTTTTTTTCACATTTTAACTATTTTTCATGCTTGTTCTGTTTCAAAAGGCGCAGTGTTTGGAATCATTTGTGCAGAAACAACACACTGTGAGTGGAACAATAAAGTGAAGTTGAGAGCCTGAAAGATAAAACGTTATTTTTTGAAATTCTGGGGCCATTTGTAATTAATTGGACCTACTGATTTCAAACCTTGAGAAATCATCTCCCTGGCTTCTTTCCTAATTGTCAATTTTTTCCCTATGTATGTATGTATGTGTATACCTATCTATCTATCTATCTATCTATCTATCTATCTATCTATCTATCATCTATCTATCTATCTATCTATCTTTGCCTGCCTGCCTGCCTGCCTGCCTGCCTGCCTGCCTGCCTGCCTGCCTGCCTGCCTGTCTATCTATCTATCGATCTGTTGTTATTTTTCATCCCTGTATTTATCTGTTTTCCTACGTACCTACCTACCTATCTCCCAACTTACCAGCCAAAGTACCTACCCAATTTTCAATCTGTCTGTCTGTGTATCCTTCTATATATCTATTTATGTATCTATCTGTCTGTCTGTCCATCTGTCTGTCTGTCTGTCTATACACCTATCTATCCATCTACTATAACAATGCATATCACAATAACATACATGGAGGTCAACACAGTCGCATGGAATCTTCTATCCATCTCTCTCTCTCTCTCTCTCTCTCTCTCTCTCTCTCTCACACACACACACACACACACACACACACACACACACACACACACACACACACACAACAACAACAAAGCAGGGCAAAATCACATACATACAGGTTTACACGCGCACATGGAATCGACACGTGACACAAATGTGTCTCCAAAATTTATAATCGGACAGCAGAGAGAGAGAGAGAGAGCGAATCAAGGACGCTGCACAAAAAACACTCAAAAGCGACGAGAAGCCCTTCCTTTCTAAAGGAAAATACGCCTTACCATTGGAGAATAGAAGCTATGTTCTATAACACTATATCTCTTCCTCGCAATCCCCCCCCCCCCCCCACCCCAACCTCTGTCTCACTCTCAACTTGTCGTAACCACACCGATCCTCCCCAAGTTGGGCCACAGAGTAAGTTTCAGAGGAAGACATCAAATACCAGTTTACTCCTGTACTTCATTTTGAATGTACAACTAAAATAATTAAAGGGGTTACTGTTGCACAATTCCTGACATGTTTGTGCAATAGTCGGTGGCCCGTGTCTTCTGAATGTGTTGTGACTAACATTATAATGTTATGTACATTTATATGTATGAGCACAGAGCATAATTATGAACCTGCAATTATTTCTCAGAAAAATAACGATTAAAAATGGCCTTTTCCCTTCAGCAGGAAAACCAGTAATCCGAAGTTAAAAGTGCGTATTTAAGAGAGAGAGAGAGAGAGAGAGAGAGGAGAAGAGAGAGAGAGAGAGAGGGGGAGGAAGGAGACAGAGAGAGACAGAGAGAAAATGAGAGACAAGAGAGAGAGAGGGGGAGAGAGAGAGAGGGAGGGAGGGAGGGAGGGAGGGAGACAGAGAGAGACAGAGAAAAGAGAGAGAGAGAAGAGAGAGAGAGAGAAGGAAGGAGACAGAGGGAGAGACAAGAGAAGAGGCAAAGAAAAGAGAGAGAGAGAGAGGAGGGGGGGAGAGAGAGAGAGGGAGAGAGAGAGGGAGGAGGGGAGACAGAGAGAGACAGAGAGACAAAGACAGAGACAGAGAGACAAGAGAGAGACAGAGAGAGAGAAAGAGAGAGAGACAGAGCGAGAGAAAGAGAGAGACAGAAGAACACAGAGAGAGACAGAGACAGTACTCAAACTCAAATAGTTTAATTGCAAAGGCCACCGACCTATCTGCAATGAGGTCAAGAACAAAAGTAGAACACATACGCTTTCAACGCAAAAACTGACAATTATGAAAGAAGATATTTGCATAACAAAACGTTTTTTTTTTTTTTTTTTTCTGAAATTACTCTGGCATTTGTGTGTTAACTGATAACACTTCCTCTCTTCGTTCTAGTGCTTTAAAAATGAACATAGCTACAGAGCAAGTTACAATTCTCTTTTCATTTTGCAGTAAAAGAAGCAATGCCACTCGATGAACGTTTCTAGTATGAGGCAAAATGTAATTATCTCTTAAATGTTTACAGGATGGACAAACAATCAAATAATGTATTTCGTCCAGGTCGGCAACGAAACATGGCGCAGCTGATTTTCTTGGGCTGCTCTTCAACTGAGAGAGAGAGAGAGAGAGAGAGAGAGAGAGAGAGAGAGAGAGAGAGAGAGAGAGAGAGAGAGAGAGAGAGAGAGAAATGAAATTATATTTAACCAGGATAATGAGATAAGCAATATACATGCTTTTTTCCACCCAGGCCTGGGGAGAGAGAGAGAGAGAGAGAGAGAGAGAGAGAGAGAGAGAGAGAGAGAGAGAGAGAGAGAGAGAGAGATTCCACCTCCTCACACTCCCACACTACTATCCTTAACACTATTTGGGCTGTGGAGGCCTGAAGGGGTGAAAACACCTGACTCGTTCCATTGCCTCCTCTGCAGCAGGAGCAGCACCTATCAAGTCTCTGGCAACAGGTGTAAAGCGCATTCCCAAAGCGCGGTGCCAATGGCGAGGATTGTTGCAGAATTCGGCGAACCATGAAATTCAATACATATATTAATATATGAAAAGGAAGGGAGGTAAAGATGGAAAAAAAAAAAGCACAGCGATCTCTGATTCAAACTCCGAGTTCACAGTCCCTTTTATGTTCAACTGTTAGGGTTAAAGGTCAGAAAGGAAAACTTTTCTATTTGCATACTGCCACTATTCCCTTCACACACACCTGGAATAGTCACACCCTAAGATCGGTTTCACAAAATTCTCGTAATTTTTACTCTGTTTGTCCTGTTTTGCTCATCTCGGAGGACATTAGCTGGTTTCGGGTTACGAGTTATTGGACTCAATGAACTATGTAGAGAGAATCGGAACAGCGGTCAAACTTCTCTCGAAACTAGGAGATCTGTCAGATGAACTTGTGTTAATACTTGTACCAAACTGGAAAGCACTCAGGAGTGCCCAGGTATTTGCCAACATTGTACAGTCTTCTTCATTTCAAATCCTACCTGAATCCATCGTATGTCTCTTTAAAAAAAAAAAAAAAATCTCTGAAACTGTCACAGACTAATATTTTTGTGCTTCACTGAAGTTTCTGTGTCCGAGCAACACATTGGTAGAAACTGCAGGTTTTTTTCATTCTGTTTTTTACATGCAGTGACTGAATATGTAACCGTTCCCGTCTTGTTAATTTTAGTCTGTTCATAGGACCCACGTCGCAATAATCTTACTAGTTTGTAGATATTAGCTTATTTACCTGGCCATGGTTTTCTTTTTCAGTCATAGCCTTAGATTATTTTCTGAGGGAAGACAAAAATTGAAAAAAAAGCCATATCTGACAGTGTAAAGGAAAATGAAAAAGTTCCCGGATCCGCTCTTAAAATCGGATTCCGCACCTACATTTCAAGGGGATGATCTTGGGACACACCCCATCTTTCAACCAAGTTTCGTTATGAGCCTGTTCAGTGGTTTGCGTGTGATCCTGCTGACAGACAGACAAACAGACCAACAGACGTACGTAAAGGCGTCAAGTCCGCGGCAGAGGTCACAAAACCAAATCAAAAGCAATGACAAGAACGCAGAGAACCGCGTACATGCATTCACAGAAAATGTCAACATGTGATTGCAATCATATCATGCCTTGCACAGCCACGATTTGTTACCTCCATACACACTGCTTTACTGCTCTATTCTTGTTTATTTGGCTCCAAGTTTTAAGGGGTAAGGATGGGAGGTGGTGGTGGGGGTGTGGGAGGGGGCATGGCATGTGAAGGGTGGGGTGGCAGGGCTGCTGGGGAAACGAGTTTTGACTTATGTAAACTGAAGGCGTATTGCTGGTTTTTTTATCTTTTCTTATGCCTCCTTTCGTTTTGACTGTTGGTTTTTGTATTGTTCTATATTTCCGTTTTGCTTTTCTACTGTTTCCTGACATTTTGACTCGGTTAATTCTTCTTTCTTGTCTCGAAGCAGAGGAATGGCGTAGGGGTGAATCTTAGATTAGAGGTGCGCGCGCGCGCGCGCGCGCGTGTGTGTGTGTGTGTGTGTGTGTGTGTGTGTGTGTGTGTGTGTGTGTGTGTGTGTGTGTGTGTGCGTGCGTGCGCGCGTGTGTAGTGCGCAGCTCTTGTTAGTGTGTGCATGTAAGAGAGAGAGAGAGAGAGAGAGAGAGAGAGAGAGAGAGAGAGAGAGGGGGGGGGGGATGCGCGCGTGTGTGTGTGTCTTTCTTTCATTTTTGTTTTGTTTTTGCTCCATTTCTTCTCATTAACTTGATTCATTCTTCTCTGTTTATTTTTGTTAAAGAATTTGCTTTTGCTTCGCACGGTGTTTTTTGTTGTTGTTTGTTTTGTTTTCCACGTGCTCTCAGTGACATCTTACCTTGCTGAAGTTCCTTATTCACTGTCACACCCAAACGAAGACATAGCACTGACAGAGCAATTATTAGTATCAGGTGGTCATAAGGAAACCCACCGGACGAGACCCAGCATTGCGAGCGTTAGGCGTTTTCTTTCTTTCTTTGTCGTAAGCACGTACACATGGAGAAAAAAGAAACATCATTCAAATTTTGCTGTCATTGTGAACATGGGTAAAACCGCGGATTTTGAAAAGAATTTATGCCTGTGGAGTAAAACAGATTCCTTTCTTTTATTCTTTGCTTTAGAGCAGTTTTCTTTCAGTTTTACAGACACATGTGCACGTTCATAGACGTCTACGCTGGTACCTTTCCTTACTCACGAATGCATGATGAAAGCATACTCAAAGAGGCCAGGTGACAGATATATCACTTGTCAGTTCAACGCGTGTACAATAAACACGCATGTTTTAAAAGAACAATATGAAAATGTTGCTGGATAGTAGTTCTTTCACCAGCGTTATCAACATACAGAACGATATCAACAAAAGGCTTAAAACAGTAAAAGAACATCGCAGCATTTTTAGTGGGTATCAGACCTTTAACAACACGGACTAAGCAATTATATCCTCCTCTCTCCTGACCCTAACAAACAAAATCTACGAAAAGAAACAATGACAGAATTTAAAAAAAAAAAAGAAAAAGACTACTGTCTCTCACAAATACTCAGATGTCACCATCAAATTGACTGCCATCACAAGAGAGGGATGGTGGTCAAGTGAAGCACAGAGAGAGAGAGAGAGAGAGAGAGAGAGAGAGAGAGAGAGAGAGAGAGAGAGAGAGAGAGAGAGAGAGAGAGAGAGAGAGAATTTGTATCTGTGCGCGCAAACTCCGTTTTTTGGGAGGCTACAAAAAACAACAACAACAACAACAACAACAACAAAACACAAACAAACAAACAAAAACAAAAAAACCCCACTGCATAATTACTTAGCATCTCCAAATTCTGTGGTTTGTCTACTGACAGGAAGAATAACAACAGTGACTGATCCTTTTTCGTGGTAAAACAATTTCTTCTCACAAAGCAGAGCAACGGAACGCGTATCTGACTTGCTTAGTCTATCCTGCCAAAAGGGCCACTAAGGTATTTGTCAGGGCCTTAGGTTCTGTTGTCACCTTAGACGTAGTCTGTCTTGTCTCCAGACTGGAGTTACGGGGACTGATTCTCTACAGGAAGAAATTCTAATGTAAGGTCCCTTTGCAGCGTTCGTTTTACCTCAGCTGTTGGGAAGTGTCTTCAAACTGTCTCGAAAAAAAATAGTGGGTGAAATTGAAAGTGTGATTTGTTTTTAAAGTGTAAACACCGTGAAGATTTTGGTCTACTTGGTGTCAGTTAATTGAATGTGACTGAACTGAGTTGATATCATGGCGCCAGGCGTTAAATACGGATAAGGGATGTCTTGTTTACAACACACACACACACACACACACACACACACACACACACACACACACACACACACGCACACACCACACACACACACACACACACAGGACACACACACACACGCACTCACACACACACACACACACACACACACACACACACACACACACACACACACACTTACACACACACACACACACACACTTACACTTACACACACACACACACACTTACACACACACACACACACACACACACACACACACACACACACACACACACACACACATTGTGCACACTCACACACACATCAGAGCCAACCTGAACTGCACAGAGGTCTGAGAACTACTTATCCTTAGGAGTCTCACAGTAAGCAGACGTAAATTTCACAATGTAATTGAGTTAATGTGTCCTTTGTGTATATTTGACAAAAAGGAGTTTTCATGATTGCAAAATGTAAATTTGTAGATTATTGGATATTTCCGGAACACGTCATCCAAGTCAACTGGTAGATTATTGGATATTTCGAGAACACAAGTCGTCCAAGTCAATTTGTAGATTATTGGATATTTCTGGAACACAAGTCGTCCAAGTCAATTTGTAGATTATTGGATATTTCTGGAACACAAGTCGTCCAAGTCAATTTTGTAGATTATTGGGTATTTCTGGAACACAAGTCGTCCAAGTCAATTTGTAGATTATTGGATATTTCTGAAACACAAGTTGTCCGAGTCAATTCAACAGACTTTTAGCTAGTTAGAGCCGGTTTTTGCTAGGTAAAAGATGCTGCACCATGATTTCAATCAATGCAGTTTTAGGAGAAGCACACACACACACACACACACACACACACACACACACACACACACACACACACACACACACACACACACACACACACACACACACACACACTCACTGGAACAATAACTTTAGCAACACCAATTCCGAGGGTCGTCCTTTGAAGGGAATAAAACGGAGCGACAGATCCATCTCCAAACGGAAGAAATGATCCACCAGACAGCAACAAAACTGTTGATGTGTTTGCGCTCTCCGACCTTTCGCCCCACTACTTTTGGCCACTTAAGTTTTCTCGTCATTTGGCCGAAGGGGCCAGAAGGGACAGCGTAAGGGCAGTACACAATAGCTGGTTTGCTTAGTCTCTCCTGTGTCAAGGGCAGTTATTAAGGTCTGGAGCCGCCTTGAGGCGAGTCTGTCCTGTCTCCGGACTGGAGTTACGGGGACTGATTGTCGACAGGGGAGAATCGGACGTGTAGTCCATTTGCTCTGTCTGCTCTATTCTTCGTCTGATCTTAACAGTTTGGGGTTGTTGTTCTTGTTGTTGTTGTTTTTGCTATGAACATCGAGGAAAGTTTGAATTGTAGAATTGTTCCTGATTTCAATTGTAAAATAGTCTTGATTTTGATGTATGTGGGTCAGACTAATCAATCTCATTAATGTTTGACAGGTTTGTAATTTGAATTGTAAATTCACCAGTGGAATGACCAACGACGCTGAGTTTGAAAAAAAAAAAGGTTATTTGTAGCAACATTCGAAGGTTTTTGTCTTGAATACAAATTCTTGGCCTTGCTGTTTTCTGATTTCATTTCTTGACCGGTTCTTTTAGAAATTCACCAGCAAGTCAGATAAGACAGTCAATAAACTATTCTATAGTTTGCTTGATTTTCATTCTCTCCCCCTTCCCTTTGCCTTCTTTCTTCCTGTGTACTCTGAAACTGTTTCTGCCTTTTCTGTTGCTCTTATTTTTCCATTTGTCTTAATTGTTCTCGTCTATCATCCCTTCGCTCTTCCCTGGGATGTTTTGTTTCTTCCTTCTAGAAATAAAGACAGATGATCACACCATTTATCATGACACCAACGTGAACGTACACAATCGCATGATTCACGTGCAGAAACCAATTTTTTTTTAAAAACCGTACTGTAAAATGATTTCTTATGATGCAGACAAAGAAAACCATTGAACAACCAGTAATTTCTCTTTATTTTAACAAAAGGAATCTTTCTCTCTCTCTCTCTCTCTCTCTCTCTCTCTCTCTCTCTCTCTCTTGTGTCTCCTTTTTCATCCTCATCCTTTTTGTTTCGTTTCCCATGTGCATCTTGATTATATGACAATAGCACAAGTTGTTTGTTAGCAGTAACAATCATAAAATGACTCGATGCTGCCTACATATAGTAACGGTCCAACTTCCTGACTGTCCCACTTCTCTCTCAATCAGAGCCAGAGCGGGAAGAAAGGGACATAACCCACAGCTTGTTTCCATAGCCTCCTCAGCTGCAAATGCAGAGATGAGGGATATAACAGTACTTCTGTTGACAGTCTTAGGGAGGGGGATGAAGGAGGTTGGTACATACTGTCTGATTGCAGGATGTGAGTTATGGGACTTGACTGTCCACAGGGAAGGTGTGGAAGATGAGGTCATTTATGTTGTCTGCTGATCTGCTCTTCAGTTGACTTCGGCTGATGAGGTGTGAGGAAGCATTTATCTTGCTCATTGTTGCGTAAACTGGAGAACATTCGAACCGTCGAATGGGGGCCGGAATAGCTCAGTTGGTAGAGCGCCGGACTCTGGTGACCCTGGGGTTGTGGTTTCGCATCTCCGCGGGGTTGTTTCGGTACAGGGGGATTTTTCTCTCGGAGTTAACATTGGTTCTGACTCCATTCCCCATACAGTCCTTCCAATGAGACTATAAAACCGAGGTTCTGTGTGTGAACGCACGCACATCATCTTGCATGCACGTAAAATCCCATCATTAGCTTTTGGAAGAGAAGGCCAGTTTGGCCGTTGGTATGGACGACACGTTACACATAGCATGCACCTTCCCCGAAGATGGAGTATGGCTGCCTTAATGGCGGGATTAAAAACGGTCATACACACAAAACTCCACTGCCTGTCTATACAGGGAGTGTCCGCAGAGAGTATCAGGCTGCGTACGCAGAAAGAAAGAAAGACAAAAGAAAGAACTGTCGAGTACTTGCTGAGTTCAAGGGTACATTCATCACGACTTGGGCATGCTGGGTATCAAATTTATTATCAATGCTCATGACATTTTTATTTTTTTTTTTTTTTTTACACATTTTTATTTCTTTAATTTTTGTTTGTGTCTCTCCCCACTCTGTTTTTAAAATCAACATTTCTACTTTCTGTTTCGTTTTCTTTCAATAAATTCCTAGAGTTACACTCGAAGGAACAGACACATAGATGAAAATCATAGTACATTTCATTACATTCAACAGCCTAGATTTGAATATTATCCTTAACCGCACACGTAGCCGTAGCCTAGATGAACAGGATCACCTATTCAGTTACCATGGTGAGACACGACATAAGAAGATAGCCTTGAGTCACTTCGAGTTTATAATGAATTAGTTATTAACGTACACTGAAAACTAATGCAATCAATCAAAAGTCGGGGGGGGGGGGGGGGGGGGATGACGTGTTCGTGTGGGCCGCTGGTCTATAGGAATATGTGAGTGCATTTCTTCAGAACCTCAAACGCGCATCTATCTGTTTGACATTGGATACTTTCGTTTAAATGGGAAAAAAGTTCGTGTACTTCCTAACGCTGCAACGTTTTGAGCTTCATGAAAGGACATTTACTTCTGTGTGTGTGTGTGTGTGTGTGTGTGTGTGTGTGTGTGTATGAGTGTGAGTGAGTGAGTGAGTGAGTGTGTGTGTGTGTGTGTGTGTGTGTGTGTGTGTGTGTGTGTGTGTGTTGTGTGTGTGTGTGATGTTTCCGGGCTGATATCTCAAATATCTTACGAAAATAGCCTCTCAAAACTAGGTATTTCCCAGTAAATCAAGAATCCGAGAAAAAGCGTCCGAAATTTTGGCCACGAGGAGTCGGAGGTTTAGTATTTTGATTGTAATAAACAGTCAAACGTGAGTTAAACTGCTTCAAAATATGGGCACATACATCCGTGAATATCAGTATGGAACACAACATCGAGATCGCTTTAGTTTACTAACTTCAGTTCCTGTCTTTTTGAAGCATCGTTAGATTATTCGCCTTTCAGACCACTGGAAGCGAATACAGCAGTAAGCACACTGGTGAAAAAATAACAAAATGCTTCTGAGAGTTTGCTGAGTGAAACAAAAACTGGGTGCACCGGCCTGGTATGTCATTTCCACATCTGTGAAAACTTGATTCAGCATTTTTTCATTACAAGCTGAAGTTTACTTCTATGCACACGATCTGTCTCTCTCCTTCGCCACCATCCCCCTTTAAACTCACACGCCCAACGAACTCACACAAACGAGTGTAGGCGCGTGTTTGTTTATACACACACACACACACACACACACACACATGCTCTCTCTCTCTCTCTCTCTCTCTCTCTCTCTCTCTCTCTCTGTCATGGACAATATGACTGGACAATCAGCGGGATGGATGAGAGAGAGAGAGAGAGAGAGAGAGAGAGAGAGAGAGAGAGAAGGGAGAGAGAGGAGAGAATGGAGGGATGTTTACGTATGAGTGGAATGACGCAAGGTGTAGCATGACGTCGTTCGGAAATCGAGTCATCGCATAAGTAACCCATTTGTCTTGGTGATGTTAGGCCGTCGCCGTGGTTCGTCCAATCGCGCGGCTGGACCCAGTTGCCTAGATGATATCTTGACAGTTAACCGCACAGAGTCGATCATTCCCGAGCCTATGGCTGCTTAATATACCTGTTGAGGTAAGAGATCGGTGCTAGCAGGTTTAATAGATGCTTTCATCCACAGTCGACGTGAAGAAGCTGTTCCCCAGGGCTGACTGGCAGGCGCTGTCCCGTTCTGCGCAACCCCCTGGATCACGTTCGGAGAGACCTCGGATCTTCATCAACCACGATCTTACAAAGGAGCGGTCCGAGATCGCGTGGTTGGCCCGCAGTTACAAGAGACAGAAGAAGATCTCCGACACATGGATCAACGACGGGGTTATTTTTGTGAAGCAAGGGGAGACCGTGTTTCGCATCGCAACAAAACGTGAAATCAGACATTTTGGTCTGGATTAATTCATCACGATTCATGATTCATGGATAGGGACTCGTAACTTTTCAACAAAACTTCGGACCACAATTATTTAGAGTAGCGAGGGAGAGTGGAAGAGAGAGAAAGGAAGGAGGGGAAGGAAAAAGTAGAAAGGAAGGAAACAGTGTGTGTGAGTGTGAGTGTGTGTGTGTGTGTGTGTGTGTGTGTGTGTGTGTTTTGATAGTAAAGGCGTAAACATGCAATATATACTTGTGCGTGCTGTGTACATTCTCTGGTTTTCAAGAAGTGTGGAGGAGAAGCGTCGAGGAAGGGGCATGCAATCAAAGATGGTATGTTCAATCTGCACGAGACTTGAAGCCTGAGTTTCATTTTAAAGAAAAAAAATCGGTGCATTGTGCTGAGCTGAACTTGTGAACTACATTGTTCGATTCGAGCTGTCATATGCGCTAGCCAGTATTGGGGTTGGAACAAATGAAGGGGAAGCATTGTGACAGATGTACATGTTTGTATGGTGTGTGGATGAGAAAAGGGTGATGGGGTGTTTGTGTTTGTTTGCGCGCTTGCTTTAGCGTGAGTGTGTTTCGCCAGTGTGGACTCTGTTGTGACGATTAGTGGACGTGTCATGTATCTGGAGGTGGTCATTTATGTATTAGAAGAGTGCTACCATCTGCAGCCAGATATTATGTGAAGAGATGTTGGTGTGTGATAGTGCTATGACAAGTATTTATAACTATGAATTGGTGTCATATTGAAATAGTGAATTTGTGAACTCAGTACCATACGTATGTATGTGTGTGCCATACATGTGTGTGTATGTATGTGTGTGCATGAGTGTGTACAGGTACATGTGTATATGTATGTGTGTATGTGTATGTGTGTATGTATGTATATGTATATGCGTGCATGTGTATGTGTGTATGCGCGCATGTATGTATGTGTATGCATATGCAGCTGTATACGTGTGTGTGTGTTGGTGTGTTTGTGTGTACGTTTGAGTGCGGTGTGTGTGTGTGTGTGTGTGTGTGTGTGTGTGTGATAAGATGAATCTCGACAACTTGTAAGTACGTCTTGATGTCCTCTGGATTTCATTCCTCGGGAGCGCACTAATGTGGCGCTCGCTGGTTTTGTTCCTCTTTTTCGTCGTCGACGACGCATCATATTTTGGCAATCCACGAAACCATAGGTGTTTGATGTAATTTTTTTCTCTCCATTTTCATTTATATTGTTTAATCGACATGTTTGAATTTTTTGCTTATATTTTGCATTTTAAGCGATTCGTTTCTTCACTCGAGAGACTTTGGGAGATTTTTTGTGTGTTACTTCTGTCTACCCAAGTCATGTTCTTGTTCTCTGTGCTGCAGAGTGCAGTGACTTAGTAAATGAGTATAGACCTGGGTACGTATCGTGCTAGGGTAGGCCGTTACTACATAAAATCTTTGTCTGCTACTAGAAGACTGTCTTTTTTGAACATGTCTAATGTTACACAGTTTGTAATATTGTCATGCCTGGATTCTCCTCACAATGTTATGCTCTCTTTGTTTTTTCATTGTCTTATCCACTTTCGTTGTAAAGACTTTGGCAGTTTAGTGAAAGAGTTTCTTGTCTCTGACAGTCACGTCAACTTTCGTGGTAACAGTAATACGATATTTAACAATACATATTTGTACATTCATCAACTGCTTCTGCTGTTGTCAGGTGATGTTGACTTAATCCGGGACCTGATACCATAACTGATCTTAAGTTAATTCATGTAAATGTCAACAGTTTAAGAAACAAAATGGATATCTTTGAAGCAGAATATAATACATTCGACATTATCACAGTATCAGAAACATGGCTATCAGATTCGGTCAAGAATGACTCGATACATATGACAAATTTTAATCCACCGGTCAGGTGTGACAGACCACATGACCCACATGGTGGAGTTGCTATTTATGTTAAAAATAACTTAGTTTGTAAACCTCGACCAGATCTCTATATTAATGACCTTGAAGCTGTATGGGTCGAGACAAAGCTTGGCCAAAGTAGTCTACTAGTTGGGTCATTTTATCGACCTCCAAGTTCCCCTGTAAGTTACTGGGATCAGATAGAAGAAAGCATTCGTAAGGTAAATAATACTTCATTAAAATTTATCATTCTTGGTGACTTCAATAGTGATTTCCTTACGACACCCTCACCGTACTTACTTGGAATCATTAATCGATACAGGCTCACTCAATTTATTAATGAACCCACAAGGATTACAGAGTCGAGTGCAACGTGTTTGGATCTGGTTCTCACACAATGCCCTAACATTGTAACATCCACTGACGTTTTGCCAGCTATTTGCAGTGATCATAGTGTTCCTTGCGCCATGATTAGACATACTGTGGTCAAGAACCAGCCATTCAAAAGGACCATACTTAATTATAGAAAGCTAAATGGAGATCGCTTTTGTGATCTGTTAGGCACTGTAAAGTGGGACGACGTTACTCACAACAGATCAGTAGATCAAAGTGCTGAAATGTTTTCAAAAATATTAATGGAAAAAGCGAAACTATGCATGCCGTCTAAAGTTATTACTGTACGTCCTGACGACGTCCCCTAGATGACTGATGAAATAAGACTATTAATAGAGGAGCGTAAAACAATACACAGTATAGCTAAACATACCAATGATCCAGAAGATTGGTGCAGGTTTCGTCGATTTCGGAATTATGTGACATCAAGAGAAAGACAAAGACAACTTGACTATGTTGCTGAATTAGACAATAAGGTTTCTAACTCTACAAATTTTGGAAAAAAAGAATGGTGGCACCTGGTAAAATCTTTTTTAAAACAGAAAGGGATTGACTCGAACGAAATACCTCCAATTGTTTGTAATGGCATTGTAAACTATAGCAATACGGACAAAGCGAACGCTTTTAATAAATATTTCATTGCTCAGTCCACTTTGGAAAATGATGATGATGAAGTACCAGATGTACCATTCATAGTTCCAGAAATTACAGACATTTCTTTGACAGCTACTAATGTTAAGGATGTCATCTTGAATCTGAAAAAAATAAAGCAGTAGGACCTGATTTGGTTCACAACAGGTTGTTGATTGCATCTCTTCCAGTTATACTGGATCCTTTGACTACCATTTTTAACAGAAGTATGGTTGAAGCAAAGTTTCCAAACGTCTGGAAAACAGCCCATGTAAGTCCACTACATAAAAAAGAATCGAAGGAACTTTGTAACAACTATCGTCCAGTCCTTTGCTCAGCTGTGTTGGAAAGGTTCTGGAAAGATGTATCCACAAGCAAGTTTTCGATTTTTTATTGTCAAATGATATCATTTCACCTTCCCAATCCGGATTTATCCCTGGTGATTCCACAGTCAATCAGTTATTATGTATCTATAACGATTTATGTTCCTCATTTGATAGTGGAATCACAACGCAAGCTGTGTACTTCGATATTTCTAAAGCTTTTGACCGTGTCTGGCATAGAGGTCTCATCCGTAAACTTGAAGGCAATGGCATACGAGGGACGTTGTTAGCATGGTTCACCGATTATCTCTCTGATCGCATGCAGGCAGTTGTAATCAAGGCTGACCAATCAGACTATGTCAGAATCCCTGCAGGAGTTCCCCAAGGCTCAGTTCTTGGACCTCTCTTATTTTTTATTTACATTAACGACATTACAGACGGTATAAGATCTAAAGTTAAACTTTTTGCGGATGATACCAGCATGTCCCTCTCACTTAATGATCCTACTATTCGCACAGAAATAATCAATTCTGATCTACAAAAGATACATCTTTGGGCGCAGCGCTGGAAAATAAAATTCAGTGAAGACAAAACAGAATTACTTAACTTTTTACGGGACAATCATCTAGTTTTACCCCTTATATTTGGACAAACGTATCTTCAAGGCAAAGACAAACATAAACATCTAGGACTTATACTTCAAAATAATTGCAAGTGGGATGAACATATTAATGGTATACGAAACAAAATAACTATGCTGCTTTCCTGTATGAACAGTTTTAAATATAGATTTAGTAGGAGAGCCTTAGAAATCATGTATAAATCTTTCGTATTACCTAATTTTGACTATGCAGAGGTTGTGTGGGACAACTGCTCCGAAATGCAATCCAATTCTCTTGAAAACTTACACTTAGAAGCTATAAGAACAATTATTGGAGCTGTTCGTGGAACAAGTCATCAAAAAATATATGAAGAATCTGGATTTTGCTCACTCAAGGAAAGGAGGAAAAGACAAAATTATATATTATTATAAAATGATAAATGGCTTGTGTCCGGATTATTTACTTGATCTTCTACCTGGTCTTGTTTCGGACAGGAATCCTTATCACAGGAGAAGACCGTTAGAGCGTACAACTCCAAAATGCAACACTGAGATATATCGGAAATCCTTCATTCCTTCAACTACATCTTTATGGAATAGTCTCCCCGATCATATTAAAACCAGTCCATCTTTAAGCGTAGTCAAGCATCATTTATCGGCTGATGATCCTGTCATACCACCGTACTTTTACCTTGGCGAGAGAAAAAACCAAATCATTCATTGCCGTCTTCGTCTTGGAATCAGTGATCTGAGATATGACATGTTCAACCGTCATCTAATTAACAACCCACTGTGTGAGTGTGGCAATGGGGAGGAAACAGCTCAGCACTATTTTCTGTTGTGTCCTCGTTTTAATGAAACCCGCGCAAATACTATTTCCGATCTCCCATCACACTACAGAAATGTTCGAACTCTGTTAAAAGGTGACCGTAATCTGCGATAGATACCAATATATTGATATTTGAAGCTGTTCATAAGTTTATCTCTGGAAGCAACCGGTTTTAGATATATTGCCTTTTGGAGGTTTCAGGTATGACAAAAGAAGATTGTACTAAAAATGTTACCATTATTTCAAATTGTGATGATAACAAATTACTGTGCCTGTGGTGTGTTTCTCATCGTCTCTCTTCATTGATCTCCGTCTCTTTCTTTCTTTTTTTCTTGAAATTATTTTCTCTCTTTCCGGGAAAGGGGGGTGGGGGGGGGGGGGGGGGGGGGGGGGGGGTGTTCTCTTTTTGTATTCTTCATGCGATTTATAAACTTTAAACTGTCAATTGTTTTCATATAAATAATGTAATATTTGTGTTGCTGTAGCCGCCAGGTAAATTATTTGTGTATTGTCATTTTGCAGAGCACACTATAAGCGTTCAGCTTGTTGCTGCTCACTTTGTGTTGTGTAAACATTGTACTTACCTGTGATTAAAGATTTGTTTAAACCACCACATCCACTCCCCTGCAGTGTGACAAATGGGGGCTCGTCCGGGATTACCCTGAGCCGTCCCGAAACTCTTATTATCACCACGAGAGCCATCATCATCAGTTCATCTCATCACTTGCTTCGTCTTTTATATCCACAGTAAGGTCTCGTTGGAGATCCTAACCCAGTTCAGGCCGGGAAGAGGGATTCGAATTAGGGATTCGACCCGTCTAACTACAGCGGGCGGTTGGAGGGTGATAGGTGCCTAGCAGGCAAGGGCACATGACCTGTAGGCGATCATCTGTTCCTTCTGTTGGATGAAAGTAGCTATTTAGCGTGTTGCTAGAGCTATGCTGTAGTGTGTGTTGTATGATAACGCTGAATGTACGTGGGTTGATCTGTAAGACCAGCGTTGTGTCGTATCACCAGTACAGAGTATATTGTTGTTGCTAGGACCAAAGGTGTGTCTTAGGGCAAGAAAGTTAACTTAGTTGTATATAGGACAAGTGGTTATGTTCTGTATGAGTTAACTTGATGTTTGGATAGAGTGTCCATTTGTTTAGATGTACTTGTGCGCGTATGTCTAAACGGTAGTCAGTGAGGACAGAAGTGAAGATTTTCATTGACTGGTGAGATCAAGGATTCGTGGTGTGAACCGAAGGTGTGTTTACATTATGGGATCGACTCGTGGTAATAGGTAATGGTTAAACCTATTGTTCCTCGGATCTCTGTGTATCTTTGTTACTTTCTGAGGTAGACGGTTACCAAGAGGAAAGTGAGCTGTAGGCGAGTTCTAGTTGAGAATCGTCTGTGCGCACGATACGAGTGTAGGTGACACTCGTACGCATCTGTTAGGGAGTGTATTTTACGAGTCTGTGTGAGGCTCATATCTTCCCATTAAAGTGTGTATTTACGAGTCTGTGTGAGGTTCATATATCTCTGTTGGAGAGCTGTGTCTAGTGAAGACAGTAAATTCACGTAGTTTGGTCACTTTGCTATTGTAGGAGAATTGTCTACAGTGAAGTAGTGATTAGATCTAGCCCTGGAACTAGCCAGCGCGTAGATCTGCATAGCGATAAGCAAATCCTCGATCTAGTGAAAAGGTCTTACGTATCTCTGTATTTGACGTCATTGTAGTACATAGGCGTCAGTACCAGCTAGAATGGATGGTCCAGCTCAGCACACAAGGTTGGCCCAGGACAGGCAAGCAGGGGCCGAAGCGATTCAGGGCACGAAGAGGCACCACGGCGACACGTTCAGAAAGTTCAGTGTCCGTTTCTAGTATGTCGTCCACGACCGTTGCGATCGTAGAAGAAGGAAAGTTGCTTGGGCTCACCGGTACAGAGCTCATCCAATACGTTAAGGAAGAGAGAGAAAGGGGAGAAAGAATAGATACGGAAGAGAAAGAAAAAGAAAGGGAGAGAGATAGAGAAGAAAGGAGAGAAAGAATGGAGAGAGAAAGAGACAGAGAAGAGATGTAAGAAAGAATACGAATGAGAGAGTTAGAAGTGAGAGAGAATGCTCAGTCGAACGTGAGACACCAGGGTCCAGATGCGATAGAAAGTATGAAAATACGGTTACCATACTTTGATTATCGTGATTGTATTGAATCTTTTATCAGTCAATTCGAACGAATTGCCAAAATCCAGGAGTGGAGTGAAGAAACATGGGCCACGCGGTTAGGAACATTGTTGAAAGGAAAAGCTAGGGGTGTGTATACCCGACTTAGTGATGAACAGGCCAGTGACTATACCATTCTGAAGAAAGCACTGTTAGAGAAATTTCAGTTAACTACCGACTCATACCGAAGGAAGTTCAGATCAGCTAAGCGCGAGCCGAGTGAGTCGTTCAGTGACTATCTGGTAAGACTTGATTTGTATTGCCTGAGATGGGTTGAGCTGTCCGGCAAAGACAAATCGTTCGAAGATGTTTTTGACCTAATGTTGCAAGAGCAATTTCTTGAAGGGTTGAAACCCGAAGTAGCCACGTTCATTAAGGAACGGAAGCCAGGAAGCGCGCAAGAGATGGCGACGTTGGCCGAAACGTACGAAGAGGCGCATTCAAGTGTAAGATTCCGACCGAGGGGTGACGTAGAGAGGATGCGGTATGGTCCGAACCCGAATAGGAACAACCAACAACAAAGAGTTCCAACACACAGAGAGGGAGACAATAGACCACCAAATACTCTGCCCGAAAGGATATGTTTTGCGTGTAACAGCACACGGCATATTAGGCGTGATTGTCCTAAAGTTGCTAGCACCATCGATCTCGTCACGGATAGCGGCAAGAAAGACAACATGAAAGGGGTTAAAGCAACCGAAAGGTTATGTGATAAGTGCAAACTTATCGAGTTCGACAACCACTGTCCAGTGTCTGTTGAGGGAGTAATGACCGACGGCATAAGGGACACAGGGGCGTCGATCTCAGTAGTGTCGGAAGAGCTCGTGCCAAAAGATAAGATAACTGAGAGAAGGAAAACCGTAACTCTAGCGTCAGGAAGGGTTCAACAAGAGCTACCTGTAGCAGTTGTACACATTGACTCACCGTACTGTGAAGGCGATGTAGAGGTTGTCGTAATGAAGGATCCCGTACACCCAGTTCTCATAGGGAACTATAAACAAGCGTTTGGAACCAGAAGCAGGTCAAGGATCCCAGTATACCCCGTCAGAGAAATAGTTTCCGCTGTGGAGACTAGGCAGCAGGCGAAAGGTGAAAACATCAAGCCGAATGCACCTAAACCCGATAACAAGCCGGCCAAGACCAAAACGGATCCAAAGAAAGTAAAAGAACTTCAGAAACAAGATCCAACATTGGAAAGAATGTTCAGATGGGCAGCTTCCAAAGAGAAAAGGGGTAACGCCACATTCGTTATGGAAAAGGGTATTCTCTACAGGAAACATGTAGACAAGAAGGGTCGTCGACAAAAACAAATGATTGTTCCGAAGCAGCTCAGAAGTGAAGTACTGAAGAACGCCCATGATACACCAATGGCAGGACACATGGGAGTAAAGAAAACGACATCGAGGATCTGGACCGAGTTCTATTGGCCAGGAATAGTAGGGGACATACGTAGATACTGCGTGTCATGTGACGCGTGTCAACGTACCGTTAGTAAAGGACGGATAAGGAAAGTACTACTTGTCAGGACACCACGAGTTGACACACCGTTCAACAGGGTAGGAGTAGACATCATCGGCCCGATAAAACCAATGTCAGAGAGCAAGAAACAGTACATACTGGTCATGGTTGACTTTGCCACAAGATATCCGGAAGCAATAGCGTTGAAAGACATCACCACCGAATCTGTAGCAGACGCATTGTGGGAGATGTGGACGAGGACTAGCGTACCATCCGAAATGTTAACGGACAGAGGGAGTCAATTCAGGAGCCAAACCATGAAAGAAGTTTTGGATTTGCTAGCCATAAGAGGACTCAAGACTACCCCATACCACCCACAAACCAACGGACTCGTTGAAAAGTTCAATGGGACGCTTAAAAGCATGTTGAACAAACTGGTACTCGAACAACCAATGACTTGGGACACGTTCATACCCGCGCTATTGTTTGCGTACCGAGAAGTGCCACAGGAGTCCACGGGATTCTCTCCATTTGAGCTTTTATATGGACGTCAAGTGAGAGGACCAATGCAGATCCTACGAGCTATCTGGACAAACGAAGACTGGACAGAAGAAGCTAGGACAACAGCAGAATATGTCACGGAACTGAAAACCAAGATCTATGATACGTGCAAGACAGCACAGGAAAACTCCGTTAAGGCCGCAGAACGTCATGCCAAATACTATGATGTCAAGGCAAAGAAAAGAGAACTTAAACCTGGAGCAAAAGTACTCGTACTGAGACCGGTGAAACACAACAAGCTTGAACTGCAATGGATGGGACCTTTCGAAGTCGTCAAGAGAGTAAACAGTGTCGACTACGTCATAAGAATCGGCAAAATCCACAAGGTATTCCACATCAACATGCTCAAAGAATACCTCGAGAGAGAGCAATTGACTGATAGGATTACACCTGAGGAAGATGGAGATGATGAACCGGATAACGATGGCTGTGAGATTGCGATCGTAGTGTTAGAGGAGACAGATCTGCCAGATGCAGACGACACAGGGAATGTATTACCTACCCCGAGTACCAAGAGTCACGAAACGGAAGAAGATGTAGTCATCGACCCAGGGTTAACTGTTGGCAGAAAGAAGCAAGTTCAAGATCTGTGTAGGAAGTACAAGAGAGTACTGACAGACAAACCCTTAGAGACAGATTTAGAAGAGATCTCATTCGAGCTGACAGACGATAGGCCAGTATTCGTGAGACAATACCCACTACCTCATTCCCAGGTAGAAACGATCGAAAGGGAGGTAAAAGAGATGTTAGAGATGGGAGTCATCGAACCCACTCAATCGCCCTACAATGCACCAGTTGTATTAGTTAAGAAGAAGGATGGATCAGTGAGGTTCTGCATTAACTATAGGAAGCTAAACAAAGTAACTGTGTTTGATGCCGAACCACTACCCGACCCAGAATACTTGTTTT
Source organism: Conus canariensis (assembly GCA_033310375.1). Lineage (NCBI taxonomy): Eukaryota > Metazoa > Mollusca > Gastropoda > Neogastropoda > Conidae > Conus > Conus canariensis. Next base: position 25,476,258 of record CM065735.1, on the reverse strand, counting down.
CCAAGCTATCGAAGGCAAAGTTTTTCACAAAACGTGATCTTTCGAAAGGGTTCTGGCAATGCCGAATAAGAGATCAAGACAAGAGTAAGATAGCGTTCCCAACACCAATGGGTCAATTTCAGTGGACGCGAATGCCATTTGGTCTACAAAATGCAGGCAGTGTTTTCTCCAGACTGATGAGAAAATTAATTCAACCCATGAACAGAAGTGATGTCGACAACTTCATGGATGATATCCTAATTGCAAATGAGACATGGGAAGAACACCTTGAAGCAATTGAAGCTGTACTCAGAAGGTGAACGGAAGCAAATTTATCTGCCAAACCGTCCAAGTGTCATTTCGGATTCAAAGAACTGAACTACCTGGGGCATCGCATAGGAAGCGGAAAGGTGTGGCCTGAATTGGAGAAGATCGAGAAAGTCAAAGAAGCCAAACAACCAGAGACAAAGAAAGAGCTTAGAGCATTCTTAGGCTTGACAGGATATTATCGCAAGTTTATACCCAACTATGCGACCATTGCACTGCCGCTCACTGATAGAACGTGCAAGAAGGAACCAGAGAGAATCTGTTGGAACGCTAGTTGCCAACAAGCCTTCACCACTCTGAAGGAAAAGCTGACAGAGAATCCTATTATTTGTTTGCCCGACTTAGGCAAAGAGTTCGTGCTGCGCACAGATGCGTCCGACAGAGGAGTTGGGGCAGTGTTGCTCCCAGAGCAAGGGGATGGTCTTAGACCAATCGCTTACGCTAGTAAAAAGTTGAACGGGGCAGAGTTGAATTATGCCACCGTAGAGAAAGAGTGCCTGGCAGTGGTCTGTGGGATTAAGAAATTTGAGAGATACCTGTACGGGAAGAAGTTTACCCTGCAGACTGATCATCAGCCACTCCAGTCATTGCAGCGAAACAAACCCACGAATGGAAGATTGATGAGGTGGGCGCTGCATCTACAACAGTACTGCTTCACAGTACAGGTTATCCCAGGTGTGGATAACATCGGCGCTGATTATCTCAGTCGTATGAAGTGAATTGAAAATCTTGCCAGTTTTAAAAGGGGGGCTTTTCCCCATGATCCTGTTATATCTTTAAAACCAGATTTTCAAGTCTAAAAAGGGGGCTATTGTCATGGACAATATGACTGGACAATCAGCGGGATGGATGAGAGAGAGAGAGAGAGAGAGAGAGAGAGAGAGAGAGAGAGAAGGGAGAGAGAGGAGAGAATGGAGGGATGTTTACATATGAGTGGAATGACGCAAGGTGTAGTATGACGTCGTTCGGAAATCGAGTCATCGCATAAGTAACCCATTTGTCTTTGTGATGTTAGGCCGTCGCCGTGGTTTGTCCAATCGCGCGGCTGGACCCAGTTGCCTAGATGATATCTTGACAGTTAACCGCACAGAGTCGATCATTCCCGAGCCTATGGCTGCTTAATATACCTGTTGAGGTAAGAGATCGGTGCTAGCAGGTTTAATAGATGCTTTCATCCACAGAGGAGCAGATCGATGAAGCCAGGAGGGTCTGTTTGTGTTGTATTCATTTGTAGAATGTTTCAGGTCCTTTCATCCACAGAGGAGCAGATCGATGAAGCCAGGAGGGTCTGTTTGTGTTGTATTCATTTGTAGAATGTTTCAGGTCCTTTCATCCACAGAGGAGCAGATCGATGAAGCCAGGAGGGTCTGTTTGTGTTGTATTCATTTGTAGAATGTTTCAGGTCCGACGATTATGATTGAATCGAGCGGAGTGCCGACCTGCGTCTTCGTTACCATTGATTTTTGATTTATTTTATTTTCAGAGCGAATGCAGGCTACAATAGGGGAATAGTGTGATTGTAAATGCGTGTATGTAGAGGATGTATATTATTTAGTAATGTTGGAGAATGAGCTAAGGACTCTTTATCTCTGTTGCAGGTATTCTATGGTATCCTGTCGTATTCTATCGTATCCTGTTGTATTATCATCTTATCCGATCATATTCTATCATCTCCTATCCTATCTTATCTTATTTCGTCGCCAAGTCCTTCAGTCAATATTTCCACCCGTGTGTACGTGTGTTTCTTGTGTGGACTTCTACGGAACGTTAGTAACTTCGCGTGTTCGGGAAGGGAAGGCTGACCTGTTATGCTGCAAGAAGAAATTGTGTGACTACGTATTAACAAGAAGAAAAAAAAAACTTGTATTTATTCGTCGAAGGGAAGGTATTCGTGGTTCTGGGTGACGGAGAAAAAGAGAAGAGGATGTTTTAGTTTATTCTGAGAAATTGGAACCGGTCATCGCGCCAAGGATTCTTGTTTCTTACAAGTGCTGTGAAAGAAAAAAGAGGAAACTTTACTCTGACGCTGTGGTGTAGTGTTGGGGTGAACCGTAACTGCATTTATATATATATATATATATATATATATATATATATATATATATATATATATATATATATATACATACACGAAGACATCCGTGGATCGACGGCTTCCTGGAACTGTACGAACGTTGCTTTGACAAGCCGATCGCGATCGACGGCGAGTAACCCGGGTTCCAGGGAAGTCGACGCAACCAAGATACGTATATTCGACAGATACCCGCGCACGCACGCATACACGCATTAATGTTCAATCTTGTTAGTAGCCTGGTGTGAGTCAGTGAATGAAAGCTTCGTAATAATACATAGTTTATTATCATTATCACATTGTCCACCGATCATCATATCGTCCATATCATATGTGCATAAATAAATGTATTCGAAATTGTCATCGGGCTCTTCGTGTCTGATAGCCTGAATCAGAACGCGGAGTGAGTGAAGCATCCACACGCACCTCACCACATCCACTCCCCTGCAGTGTGACACTCTCTCTCTCTCTCTCTCTCTCTCTCTCTCTCTCTCTCTCTCTCTCACGCACTCACAGAGAGGAAACGAGACAGAGGGAGTGACAGAAAGTGAAACGGAAGAGGATGGAGGCCGACAATAACCTGCTGGAATATTTGCTGGCTTTTACTTCGTTCTTTGACATACAAATTAAGGATTTGAACTGTAGAATCGTCGCTAATTTCCATTGTAAGTTTATCATGATTAGTATACACTTGGCATCAAAATAACTATTAACAGTAATCAGATCATTTTTTGAGATTCACGTTTCTTTTCTTTTGCCTCTGTCTTTCTTCTCTTTCTAAAACGGTATTTTACCTTTCCTTCATTTTTTCATTTAGTCAGTTCCTTGAATTACATTCTAACGACAAACAATGTCAGTAAACATGAACTTACAATTTCACTAACATTCTAGACCCCTAAACAAAAAATGTATTGCGCGATTGACAATCGTAGCCCACGAAATATACAATTCATCTTCTTTTGTACAGAAAACAATCATTCAATCTGTAAAAAAAAAAAAAGAAACAAGAGAGAGAGAGAGAGAGACAGACAGACAGACAGACAGACAGAGACAGACAGAGAGACAGAGACAGAGAGAGAGAGCATTGAATGAACAAATAATTAAACCATATATCATGATACAGAAATAAACAAATCTGCATAGTAAGCGCCAGCACGTGTTCAGGTAATCCAAAACCAACTGAAAATGAACGACAAGGACGTCTATATCTTTCGAAGAGACAAATTAATCGTTCCACCGGAAAACAGCAATTTCCTCAAAACACCTTCCCTCCCTTCCCTTCTCACCATCCAGCTCTCGCCGCTTGGGCCAGAGAGAAAAGACCCCACGGCTTATTTGGCAAAGCCTCCACAGCACCCAGGTCACACGTTAAAAACCGTGGTTCTGTTGACAGTTCGGGTGAGGAAGAAGAGGGAGGGAGAGGAGGGAGGGGGGAGCCATCTGATTTCAAGGCGGGACTGATGGGATTGGATCGCATGGAAAGAAAGGTGAGGCCATTTGTGTCGTCTGCTTCACTGCTCGGTTCTCTCTGGTTGACGTCAGCTGCTACTGCTGTACGTTAATTTGCGCAACACGTATTTTCCAAAAAGATTTCTCTCCCCAAAATCTGCGTATAATTTTTGTCAAATGATGTCTTCTACTAATCGAAAACAAATGCTTCTATTGTCAAAGTATAATTGATTATCTCAAGTGTTGTAAATTGTTGGTCTGTGTTGGCATTGACTAGCAATTTATGTTTCATTTTGGCTTGTTTGTTTTCCTTTTCCTGTAATTGCTTTAAACTCACCCTTCCTCCATACCCCAAAAGGGGCGAAAGGAATAAATAATTATTGTTCTTGTTCTTCTTGTGTGAGAAAGACTTGCGATCATATTTGTCATTCAAATAATTAGGGAATATTTTGATTTGCAAAAACATTGATATTATTGCCTTGACACTCTACTCCCTCATATTACCATCATCATCAACCACTCCCTCTCAACTGGCTTCTTTCCTTCTTTCAAATCTGCAATTGTAAGACCTCTTTTGAAAAAGACTACTCTTGACCCTGACAATTTGAAAAACTACAGACCTGTGTCAAATCTTCCGTTTCTTTAAAATTTTTTAGAGAAAGTTGTTCTTGACCAACTGTTAGACCACCTTCATTCCAACAGCCTTGTCTATCCCCTTCAGTCTGCTTACCGCTCTGGACATAGTACTGAGACTGCTCTTCTCAAAATCTGTAACGACATTCTGACTGCCCTTGACTGTAACAATGTATCACTTTTGACTCTCTTGGACCTATCTGCTGCCTTTGACACTATTGACCACTCTATCCTCATTTCCCGC
>CM065735.1:25436555-25466555 GCA_033310375.1 Conus canariensis | reverse complement strand
GGCAAATTTTTGATGCATCAGCCCGGCTGGCTAGTGAAGATGTTCTCCAGCTCCGGCCACCTGGGCAAAGAATGGAAATACTTCATGTAGCAAAAAGGCGCTCGGGAGAGTGCAGACTCAGCCAAGGTGAAAACAGATTCTGCATCTACCCTCTGGCCCAAATCAGCATGAAAGATCTGCATTAAAGCTTAATGATTTTTGTCTTTGGGCCAGCTCCCATTTTGGCTCGGCAGTTTTGGTGTAAGCTTGCTGAAGGAGCTTAGATTTGTCCTTGAGTCCATAATTATCTGCCCCCACAGATCTGCTTGTTGGGCCACATTCCTTCTTTCAGCCAAGTTTTGTTATGTAGTTTCTGTGTGATCTCACTGACATACACACACATAAGGGTGAAAACATGGTCCCCTCTGTGGAGCTAAAAAAACAAAAAGACACGAAACAAACTCGAACGCTCTGCAATAATGCATGTCACCAAAAAAACAAACAAACAAAAAAACCCAACCAACCAAACAAACAAACAAACAGCATGGAATTCAATGATGAGGGACATTATGTCTTTCAAACAAACAAACGAACTGTTTGAAGGGAAAGAGCAATTTCCTCAAATTACGCGCTCCCCTCTTCCCAGTGCTCAATGTCCAAATTCTTTCCGTGTCAAGCTCGGTCGAAGGGGAAGGAATCCACGGCTTATTTGCATTGCTTCCCCTGCAACAAGGGCAGTAACTCGGGCCGGCTGTGTTCTTGTGGACGGCTTGGGGAAAAGGAGGAGGGAAAGGGCAGCTGGATGGAGAGGGAGAGGGAGGACGGAGGGGGTGATTCGAGTTCGAGAAGACGTCTAATCCCGGGAGGGAAGTGAACGACTTGGCTGTCTACATATAAGGAAGAAGCTCTACGTAAAGTATATTTAAATCATTTGCCATGCTGCTCCATTCTTTATCTGATCCCCAGCCAGAGAGAGAGAGAGAGAGAGAGAGGGGGGGGGGGGGAGGAGGAGAGAGAGAGAGAGAGAGAGAGAGAGAGAGAGAGAGAGAGAGAGAGAGAGAGTGCGCGCGCGGGCGCGGAAGAATCGACGGATACTACGCTGCTGATTCCATTTGTACATGTGTTTGCTGGTTTCAATAGTAGATTTATCTATTTTATTATGTGTGATTATTGTCCAGTTTAACATTACGACTTATATTCTTTCAATGTAAAAAAAAACCGCTTTACACAACCTTACCCGACACATTCAACACCTTGGCAGACCCAATCCTCTTTAAATGAACACGTGCTTCACACAAAAGCTTGCATTATTTTCCACATCTCTGAAAATGAAGGCACAGTAAATACACACCGCTAAAGCTTCTTAGTTCCTTTACAAGGGATATACGCTGAACAGAAATACCCCCATACCATCTGTCACCTTATCAATTGTTTAGTGGTGGGTCTGATAGTTATAAATGGTTGGAACGTTTGATGTATACTAAGCTGCTGTTTAAGACTCATTCGCTATAAGCGTGGGTCTGTTGAAGTCACACTGCTGCGAGAATGTCAGTCGTTAAACCACCATCTCACAGTGGTTTATTTTGTTTTGGGCTATACTATTTCTTGGATGACTTGACCTGTTCATGTTTTTTCCCCCACCATGTCTATGAATTCAATAGCCCTGAAAAGGATCGGTACGGTCCGCTGACCTGTAACAATAAAAACTGTAAGTGATGTGTAAATAAAACCGTGAAACTGAAGTGATCTTTTTAAAATCTCGCTATAATCATCAGGCATTATTCTGATGGGTCGTGTGAAGGTGAGATGAATTCACCAATCGTTTCATTCTCTTAGCCGCTCTGTAAAAGCTGTCACACTCACGGCAGGTAGGCCGCTATGAGCCAACACGAGGGTTTACAGATGCTGAAAGGATGTACTGTTCTGGTGCACCAAACTTGTTAAAGGAAACAATACGTTGATTTGAAAAAAAAGAAAAGGCATTGGATGTGTGTGTGTGTGTGTGTGTGTGTGGTGTGTGTGTGTGTGTGTGTGTGAGAGAGAGAGAGAGAGAGAGAGAGAGAGAGAGAGAGACAGACAGACCAGACAGACAGACAGACTGACTGACAGAGACTGAGACAATGACAGAGAGACAGACAGACAGACAGAGAGAGAGAGAGAGAGAGAGGAGAGAGAGAGAGAGAGAGAATGAAATCATATTCCATAACAGAGAAACAGACAAGATAGGTTTGTGTGCACCAGCACATCTACATGTCATCCAAAGCCAGCTTAGAATGATTTGAGCCGGGGAGGGCTGAACCCATGGCTTATTTTGCATGACCTCCCCTGAAGCGAGGGCCGACAATAGAGGACTGAGTGGTTCTGTTGACAGTTTGGGGGACAGAGAAGGAGAGGTAGAATGCCGAGGTCTCCATTTACCACTCTGAAGACGTTACTTATGGTGGTGTAAGGGATACAACTTGTGGCCGAATGGCTCCTTGCTGACCTCTCGCTTTTTAAGACAATATTTGATTTACACATATGGTATATGAATTCGTTTTTAAATGGAACGAACGAACGAACGAACGAAATCTTATTTTTCAAGGGTAACAGGGTAAACAAATTATACGTGCTTTTCTCCACCCAGCCCTGGGGAAAACAAAAAAGAGAAGAAGAGGGAAAAAAGGGGAAAAAAACATCAAAAACATACAAGTCACTACAGCAGGAACCGGGGAAAAGCGAATACACAAATCGATGATTAGACTATGAAAAGAACTGACTGATACTACAAACGCAAATAACAGAATCCTGCATGCGTGCACAAGTGCACACACACATACACACACACACACACACACACACGCGCGCGCGCGCGCACGCTCAAATGGAGGGATGGGGGGTGGGGTGGAATTTGTCTACTGACAAAAGAAAAAAAAAAACAGATAAAGAAACAAACAGAAAATAAGAAATAAATTAAGAAAAAATATTTTAAAAAAAGAAAAGAAGAAGAGGAAAGAAAAGAGAAAAAGGCTAGCGTATGCACACACATGCACACACACACACACGCGCGCGCACAGAAATTCGCATGCGAGCGTGTGCGTCATATACGTTCATACATACATACATAAAGCATATCGCTACATACAGAAATAAATCTATACACTCATGCATAGGAAATAGCGTCGTTTCCAAATGATCAAACATTCGTTGAATTTGTCAATGTGTTTAGTTAAACTGTTTGAAAAAGTAATTGTTTGTACAAAGAAGCTGAATTGGTTACTTGTTTTGGTGTAAGGGGACAGAAATGATGGCCAGATATCTCCCTGTTGACTCCTAGCCTTTTAAGGCAGTATTTGATGTGTACATGATTATGGTAGATGAAACTGGTTTTGAAATGGAAAGAAACTAAAGTCGTTACTTATGTTGGTGTATGGGTACAAACAATTATAGCGAAAAAAATCTCCTTTTTTGAGTCATATTTTGTTTCCAAAAACTTAAGAACAAATGACAAATAAGGAATACAAAACGCAGATCACATACTTATTGTAGTAAGACAATAATAATAACAAAACATACTCATCATCAACATGATAGTCATCATCATCATCATCATCATTGGCATCACCAACATCATCAACTTGCTACAACTATGATTACTAATACCATTCTTAGCACTGCTACTACCACCACCACAACTACTACTATTATTACTACTACTACCATTAAAATGATAATATCAGTCACTTAATAAACACCGCATGTGGTTTTTTTTATTTTTTTTATCTAACCATAGACACATACAAACACAATGATAACCACAAAGGGTAAACAAAAAACAATAATTGTTAAATAAATCAAAAAACAAAGTAACAAAAACAAGCAAATTAATCAAACAAAGAAAACGAATCAACTCACCGTTGTCATATCATTTAGAAAGGCCAGATATCTCCTGTTGACCACCCGCCTTTTAAGACAATATTTGATTTGCAAATTAGAGAAATTGGTTTTGAAATAAGACAAAAAAGCTGAATTAGACTTAAGACAGTTGAAAACTCATCTTTGTTTTTCATCTCTGTTTCTTAGACTTGATCTTTGTTTCTTCTTCTTCTTCTTCTCTCTCTCTCTCTCTCTCTCTCTCTCTCTCTCTGATAATGCATTATAACAGATACGTGAATGAATAATATCATTCATCGCATGTGGAAGAGATCAATAAGATACAATGTCATCATTTGATTGAGTGATGGTCGAGTCAGTCTTACGATTTTTTTTTAAACCATACTGCATTACTCCTGTGCGTGAGGACATAAGGAAATGTTACGAATTCATTTGTTTTTTGTTAACCTTTGATTTGATACACACTAGGAATGAATGTGTACCATTTGTTTGCAGGAAGGGAAGAGGGAAATGTTTGTTCTGTTACCATACCCCCTCCCCCCTTGTCAAAAGACCTTTTTTGGTAATGACAGTAAAATATTAGTGTCAAAGTGTGTGTACCTCTCTCTCTCTTCTCTCTCTATATATATATATATATATACATTAAATTATAAACAAAGCTTGCTCTTATGTCTTAGATTGAAGAAATAGGGGGAGATAAGCATTCATATCTGCAGTGGTAGATAATTCTGCCTAAGTAACAGTATGTGCTTGAGTGGGTGAACGGGAAAAATAAAATAAATGCTTCTCAAAATGAGCCTTCAGGAAACTTATAGTCTCCAAGTGGGAGACGATCTCCAATAGGGAGGAAACCCACTAACATATAACTCCTGGTCAGATACCGATATTTGGAAACCTGATTGTTTCTCCTCAGTGACCGCGGAAAGTGGTAATTTGACTCCTCTGCCTTTTCGGTTTGAAGACGAATGCTATCCCAGAAAAGGCTGGTGTGCAATACCGTAGTATGTTTGTTGAGTTTTCAAAAAACCAACCAAAGGTGCCACCTAAGAAGCAAAAGAAAATCATGAAAGAGCAAAACAAGCTACATTTTCTTGTGAAAAGTAGAAAATATAAAAAGATAACCTCTTAAGACACAAGTGCTGAGGGCCAGTTCTTGGAATGAATCCACAAGGGACTAAATTACAATAAACTAATAAATTCCAAGGATAAGTACCGAGCACCATTCCAGCAACTTACAGAGCAGCTTGGTCTTGCAACGACTGCAAGAAATATTCAATTATAAACAAAGCTTGCTCGTATGTCTTAGATTGAAGAAATAGGGGGAGATGAGCATTCATATCTGCAGTGGTAGATAATTCTGCCTAAGTAACAGTATGTGCTTGAGTGGGTGAATGGGGAAAAACAAAATAAATGCTTTTCAAAATGAGCCTTCAGGAAACTTATAGTCTCCAAGTGGGAGACGATCTCCAGTAGGGAGGAAACCCACTAACATATAACACCTGGTCAAATACCGATATTTGGAAACCTGATTGTTTCTCCTCAGTGACCGCGGAAAGTGGTAATATGACTCCTCTGCCTTTTCGGTTTAAGAAGAATGCTATCCCAGAAAAGGCTGGTGTGCAATACCGTAGTATGTTTGTTGAGTTTTCAAAAAACCAACCAAAGGTGCCACCTAAGAAGCAAAAGAAAATCATGAAAGAGCAAAACAAGCTACATTTTCTTGTGAAAAGTAGAAAATATAAAAAGATAACCTCTTAAGACACAAGTGCTGAGGGCCAGTTCTTGGAATGAATCCACAAGGGACTAAATTACAATAAACTAATAAATTCCAAGGATAAGTACCGAGCACCATTCCAGCAACTTACAGAGCAGCTTGGTGTTGCAATGACTGCAAGAAATATTCAATTATAAACAAAGCTTGCTCTTATGTCTTAGATTGAAGAAATAGGGGGAGATAAGCATTCATATCTGCAGTGGTAGATAATTCTGCCTAAGTAACAGTATGTGCTTGAGTGGGTGAATGGGGAAAAATAAAATAAATGCTTCTCAAAATGAGCCTTCAGGAAGCTTATAGTCTCCAAGTGGGAGACGATCTCCAATAGGGAGGAAACCCACTAACATATAACTCCTGGTCAGATACCGATATTTGGAAACCTGATTGTTTCTCCTCAGTGACCGCGGAAAGTGGTAATTTGACTCCTCTGCCTTTTCGGTTTGAAGACGAATGCTATCCCAGAAAAGGCTGGTGTGCAATACCGTAGTATGTTTGTTGAGTTTTCAAAAAAACAACCAAAGGTGCCACCTAAAAGCAGTATAAGATATATATTATATATATATATATATAATATATATATCAATAAGATTATAATTCCTAAAACGATTTTGAGAGTGCTCAACCCCTTGAGGAGCAACATTTGTTAAAAATAAGGTTTAAAAGGCAATCTACAAATTTGTTTCTGGCTTGCGCTGTCGTCAGGATGATTTTGGTTTGCCCACCGCCGGTGTTATATAGCGTGTGGCTCCCGTTTGCGGTTGTTTGCACGTGCGGGTTGGCTGCACGTGTTTTTTTGAGGTTTTCAGGTTTTTGTTTTGGGTGTATTCACTAACAACGATTTCCATTTATGCCTGCAGTTGTTTACTATTTCTGTTTTGGTGTTTAGAGTTGCTAAGTGTGGTTTGCATAGTATTAACCATTTTTCAGTTAAACATAGATTGCACCTTTTTGAAATATTGCTGTATGATGATGCTCTTTTTATGATTTTCCAGGATATATTGTAGTTTGTTTTTGCGTCTTTAAGTTTCCAGATATATTTGCTCAGTTCTGTTTGGTTTTTGTATTTTTCTTTATTAAATGACTGTTTGTGGTTTGCATATCTGGTTTTGAAGTGGTTTTCAGTGATCCCTATGTATGTTTCTTTTTCATTTTCTGATGTCACAGTGGCTTGGTATACAATGTTGTTGTAAAGGCATTTATTGCTTAGGGGGCATTGCTCTTTTTTGATGCAATTGCAAGATTTCCTTTCTTCACCCTTCTTTGCTGTGTTGGTTTTCATTTTGTTAGATGCGTCAATTAAATTTTTGAGGTTGGGCATACATTAATACGATAGTTTGACGGTGTTTTTGTTGAATAGTTTATATATATATATATATATATATATATGTGTGTGTGTGTGTGTGTGGTGTGTGTGGTATGTGTGTGTGTGTGTGTGTGTGTGTGTGTGTGTGTGTGTGTGTGTGTGTACATATTGTATACGTCAGGCTGGCTACATGAGTGGTCCAATTCTGTTAACTTTCTTCTGTTTGGGAGGTGGAGAGCTCGGCATTCATCTGCTGGAAGAGGGAGTGGGAACTGTCTGGTCCCAGCGTGGGAGCTGTGGGATTTCTTTGTCCACAGGAAAGATAGGGAAGATGTGGTCATTTAGTTTGTCTTGATCAGTGCTTAGTTGATTTAAAACTTCCTTTGACCATAAACTGTTGGAATTGTGTGGTGGAATTCACTTCGTTCTTTGTCCTCAAACTGAAGATTTGAACAGCAAAACTTGTTAATTTCAATTGTAATTTCAACACGATTTAGATATATTTGATATAAAGGTAATGTTTAACTTTAATTAAATAATTTGTTAAACGTAAGTTTTACACACACACACACACAAACCTCTTTCCATATCTTCTTTCTCCTTCCCTCAAAACAACATTTTCTATCGATCTCCTTTTAATCATTGAGTCAGTTCCTTGAATTACAATTCCACGACATTATCTTTGAGGATGAACATAATATTTCATTAACACTAACCCCCCCCCCCCCCCCCCCCCCCGACAAAGTATCATATGCAGTGCACAATCATAGCTCAGGTTATAGACGATGATGTATGCTTTTAAAACAAAATAACGCTTTCAGTTTCAGAGAGAGAGAGAGAGAGAGGAGAGAGAGAGAGAGAGAGAGAGAGAGAGAGAGGAGAGAGGAAGGAAGGGAGATTTAATGAAGAAAGAATAAAAACATATTTCATGAAAATAAAAGAAACACGCAAGACCGTTCCGTCAGCACCAGCACATCTGCGGGCCATCTCTAACCAGAATTAATGATGGGGGCATTTATGTCTTTCAAAGAGACGAATGAACCGTTGCAGCGGAAAATAGCAATTTCCTCAAAATTAAACACGTCCTACCCCCCCCCCCCCCCCCCCCCCCCACCACCCACCCCACACGTCATCCCTCTCACCCCGCTACGTCTCACTGCTTGGGCCTGAGATGAAAGTCTCCCTGGCTTATTTGCAAAACCTCCACTGCATCCAGACCTCCGACATCAGGTACAGTGGTTCTGTTGATATTTCAGGGCGGAAGAGAGAAGAGGGCGAGGGTGGGGGTGGGGGGTGGGGGGTGGGGGAACCATCTGATTTCAAGGGCGGGAGTAGTGAGTTTGGATCGGAGGGAATGAAAGATGAGGTCATTTGTGTCGTCCGCTTCCCTGCTCGCTTCTTTGTGATTGACCTTAGCTGTTGAGGTGTAAGGAATGATTGTTGTTTTTTTGTTTGTCGTGGACATTTGCAAATATTTCAATTGCAAAATATTGCCCAATCACAATTGTCAATTAACATAAGCCCATGCGGGGACCGAACGCTTCAGATCTTTTAATAAGATTAGGCCTGTTTCTTTATTGTTTTTTTTTCCCCGAATTGTTGTCACTTTATTCTTTTTTCTGTTCTTACTTTTTTTCTTTTAACAGTAGTTTCTTTTTTTTTTACTTCACCAGTCATATCAAACACAGGCATCAATCGAACGAATAATTCCACTAACATTCAAAGCACTCAAAGACGATAAGATTCATAATGTGCCCACGTAACCCATCTTTTCACAATTAATCTTTCTTTTAAGAAAAAAAAAGAAAAGGAAGTGTATAATTCATAATAGAAAGAAAGGATGGGGGAGTCGAGAGAGAGAGAGAGAGAGAGAGAGAGAGAGAGAGAAGAAGAAGAAGAAGAAAAAGAAGATGAATATGAAGGAGAACAAGAAAAAGAAAAAGAAGGTGGTGGATTTACCATCCATATTTTTCAGTTAAAAGAATCCTCAAAAGATTTTGTCAACCTTTTACAGTAATATCCCAAATCATCCAACTCAGCGTTGAATCGATCAGAAGAGATATTATGTTTTTCAAAGAAACAAGCCAACCATTCCAGTGGAAAAAAAGAGTAATGTGGTCGCATCACAAACCTCACTTCCACTATTCCTCACTATCCTGATTCTAGCTGCTCGGTGCACAGTAGGAGAAGGGGACAGAATCCATGGCTTCTTTGCATACATACAGTACCCTACATTTCCCCAAACCAACAACTTCCCCCCTGGAGCAGGGCAGACATCAGGGACAGTATTTCTGTTGACAGTTTGTGGGAGAAAGGAGATGGAGTGGGGGGTAAGGAACAGTGGGTGTTAATTTCAGGGCGCTGTTAACAGGCCTTGATTGACTTCAGGGAGGGAATAGAACACGAGGTCTGTTCGTGTTGTCTGCTTCACTGCTCGGTCCTCAAGTTGACCTCACTTACTGGGGCGTATGGAGGAACTTTCTCCTTTGTAGTGTAAATCTATCAGGATTTGAACGGCAGATTTATTGCTGGTTTTGGTGGTGGAAATTTTCAGCATTCTGGTGCACTTGGTATCAAATAATCATTAACATTATAGTGTTGTTCTCTTCGTCCTGAAAAAGAAAATTCTTTCTTTCTATCATTCTTCCTTTAAATCTTTCGCAACATTTCACGTTTCATTTTTACACCATCAGTGCACTGGTTTCCAAGTTATAGATAAAACACAGTCATACCAACGAGCATATTATTGAACAACTGAATGCTACAACGAGTAATGCAGAATGTCCATTCATGCCCGACTTTACACAGTTTATCTTTTATTCTTTCAGGAAAAGTAATAATCTGAAAGAAATCTAAAGGGACAGAAATAATATATATAATATATATATATATATATATATTATTATATATATATATCTATATGTCTATATCTATATCTATCTATCTATCTATATATATATATTATGTGTGTGTGTGTGTGTGCGTGTGTGTGTGTTGTACAGTACATATTACACACACACACACACACACACACACACACACACACACACACACATATAATATATATATATATATATATATTGTTAAAAAATATTTTAAAAATGAAGTGGTAAAATCTACAAGCTTGTTTCTAGCTTTGCTATCTTCAGGATGTCTTTTGGAGCACGCCAACGGTCTTTTATGGCGTGCGGGACTTGATTTCAACTTCAGCACCTTCAACTTCAGCACCTTCAGATTTTTTAAGGACTTTTTTTTATATTGTTCATATATATATAATATATATATATATATAATATAATATATAATATACATATATAGCATGCATTATATTCATATACTGGGAAACCAGGGCGGCAGTTTTTCCAGTCGCCCTTGGCGAACGAAGGCGGCAAGTGGATCTGAAAATTAAATAGCCCCTCAAACAAACAGATGAATGGTTTTACTGAAAAAGTGCAATATCCTCAAATTACGCACCCTGCTTCGCATTGGCTTACTGCCTAATCATCTCCTTGCTGGGCTTGGTCGAAGGGGACAGACTCCATGGCATATTTGCAACAACAACAACAGCAACAACAAAACACCACTGCATCCAGGTAAGACGTTATGGACTGGGATTCTGCTGACATTTTATGGACGGAAGAAGATGTATTTCAGGGTGGGAGAGATGGGATTGGACTGGAAATGATGAGAGATGAGGTATTTGTGTTGTCTGCTTCTCTGCTCTGATTGGCCTTAGCTGTTGCGGTGTACGGAAGAGCTGAGCTCGTATTTGTCATGAAAATTAGGAAACATTTAAATTGCAGAATATAGCTGATTAGTAAAATGCTGGGCCACGTTAATCAGATCTATTTATAAGATAAGGCCTATTCCTTTTTTCATCATATTTTGTCAATGTATTCCTTCTCCCCCCCCCCCCTCCCCCCCCCCCTTTTTTTTTTTTTTTTGCTTGCTTGTTTTCAAGTAGATTGCGTATCTATCAGTTACAATCAAACATAGTGCATTCAAGCGAACGTACAGTTCCAATGAAATTCATTACTGTCAAAACCTGCATGATTCATGAAGCGCGCACATAATCCAGCTTTTTTTCAAATTCATCTATTCCAAAGAAAACGGAACATTTCAATATAGGGAGAAAGAATGAGAGTGTTGAAAAGGAATGGAGAGAGAGAGAGAGAGAGAGAGAGAGAGAGAGAGAGAGAGAGAGAGAGAGAGAGAGAGAGAGAGATTTATCACACATTTTTTATGCAAAACGAAGCGTTAAGATTTAAATATTGATGCCGCAAATCATCCAACTCAGCACTGAATTAATGTGAAGTGATATCATGTCTTCCAAAGGAACAGAAGAGCCGTTCTGGTTGAAAAGAGTCATATGATCGAATTACACGCCTCACTTCCTCCATTCCTCATTGTCCTAATTCTATCTGTTTGTGCCAGAGAGGGCAGAGGGGACAGAATCCATGGCTTATTTCCATATCTTAGCCCAGCCTCTATCCCCTCCCATCCTCCTGCATCAGGTCTCACATCAGGGTCTTCATTTCTGCTGACAGTTTGGGGAGGGAAAAGAGAGAGTGGGGAAAGGGGGTAGGCTGTTGATTCCGGGTCAAGGGTTGAGGAATTTGACTGACGTCAGAGAGGGAATCAAACACTATCAAATCAAGACTATTTGTATTGTCAGTCCCCAAGCTGACCCCCAGCTGCTAGGGCCGAGAAACTTTTTTCTTTGTTGTGAAAATCTATCAAGATTTAAACTGCAGATTTGTTGCTCGTTTCGATGATGAATTTATTAACATTCTGATCCACTTGGTGTCAAACTAGTAATCAATATCGATTAGATTCTAGAAACAAATTCTTTCTTACCATCGTTTTCTTCTTTAATTCTTTTCTCTCGTTTTTCATGTTTCATATTTGTTCCTCAATCACTGCATTGGCTTTTGACTTACAGGTCAGTGCAGTTACGCAGATGAGGGTACTGTTTCACAAACGAGCACTACAATGGTTAACCCAGGATGTCGATCCAAAGCCTGCGTTTTACAAAGTTCGTCGTTTTTTTCTCGAAAGGAAAAGAAACACTTCGATCTGAAAAACAGGACTTGGATGGATGAAACACATGTGCATATACCTAGAAACAAATAGTTGTTTATATATATATATATATATATACATATATATATATATATATATATATATATATATATATATATATATATTGTGTGTGTGTGTGTGTGTGTTGCATGCATGAATATATGTATGTATAATGGGAAAACAGGGCTGGACAAATTCAGTCGCCTGGTCGCCCTTGATGAGCGCTCATGCAGATGGGCGATTGGATCTGAACATTGAGCAGCCCCCCCCCCCCCCCCCCCCCCCCCCCCCCCCCCCGCGCCCCAGGTGATTTGATATTTGCTGTCAGGGCCAATCATTTTCCTTTGAGAATTTCTGAAAACTTAAAGCTGATACAGTTGTTAGCTTCGTCATTTTCATTCACTGTACTCCAAACTTACAGAATTACAAGAAACCAATGGGTCTATTTATAAACGTGCAACAGCATCAATTCGATGTCGTTCAATTAATTCTTTTATTGCTTGTGAGCTCAATTGCTATACTACCACCGTGTTTCAGCTGTGACGTTTACACTAAAGGAAAAAAAAATATCGAAACCATGTCACATCTCTACTACGCACCTTACACTGGCTACCTGTTGAAGCATGAAATCAATACAAGCTGTTCCTCTTTTGCCTCAGTTTCCTTCTCAGTCTTCTCCAGCTTACATTTCCAATCTACACTCTGCATACTCACCAGCTCGACCTCTCCATTCATCCATACATCACCTCACTGTCTGAATTCCAAAGACTAACGATGTTTGGAGAATTTGCCTAACAAAAATCACCACAACAAATCAAACTCTAGGAAACATTAAAACACATATACGTCGGCACGACACAAACTACAACCCCTGCCTAATCACTTTTACTGCTTTCACTAAAACGTATGTTGGAATGTAATCATCCATTTACATTCATGTAATACATGATTCTACAATCTGCGAATGTATGCTTTAGATCGTCCATTTTTAGTGCATTTTGAACCTCTCTTTTCAAATATTCATGTATGATTTTATCTGAGCCTGTTAATATCATGTGTATCATTTACGCCGTCATATATCAGACTTTTTTTCTTTAAAACTTGTATACGTTTAACGACTTACGATAGTGATCTGTATTTTCTTTCCACAGTTGGGTGAGCATCTGTATGCTGTATCTGTAATTCACTATTAGTCTCATTTATTCGAGTTCAAATTTTACGTGTTCATTATAAATTTGGTAAGCTGGCTCAGAGAGTGCAATCCACACCAGATAACTCCCGATATAATCAGTATATCATTTTGATTTGTAATTTTGTCGCTTCAGAATGGAAATATGTAAACGTCTTTAAAATGAATCTAGTCGCAAAGTGAGACGACTGCAGGCGGAAATCTAAACAAATCTTAAATAAATGTTAGCGAACCGCCAAAAAAACCCAACAAACAAACATGGACAAACAAATCACAAGACAAAACACGACGCGTTTAGACCTCTTAGGTCTTCTTCAGACCTAAGACGTCTTGTGATTCGTTTGTCCACTTTTTTTTTTCTTCTTTTTTTGGCGGTTTGCTTACATTTATTTAAGATTTGTCTGTAAATTTTTTTTTTTTTTTAAAGTTTGAAAACTGTATCCAAAAGCGAGGAAATGGAGTGCGATGAAATGGCAAGAAACGGGCCGGTTGCAGTCCGCACTAAAAAAGCATGATTCCATTATGAATGTGGCAATAAGCACGGCAAAACAGAACTAATTGGCAGGAATTTCCCGCTTGTCATTAATTCACTTTGCTTTCGATGCCCTGTCAATTTAAAAAAAAAGGGGGAAAAAGAAGAAAACAAAATGTGGCGACATCTGTGAAATCTCGAGATAGTGCAAACTTTTGGGGCCTACAGGAATTTTCTATACACTTACCCATCTGGCAAGTGAAAATGATAATTAGCTCCAGCTGCCAGGGAAAAGAATGAAAACATTTTATACACTAGAAAGGCACCGGAAGAGTGCAGACCCCTGTCAAGGTCAAACGGATCCTTGATTCAGCCTTTGATTCACATGTGCATGAAGGATCTGCAACCCCCCCCCCCCCCCTCCCCCCACCCCAATGATATTGTCCCTGAGCCACGTTCCATCTTTCGTTCAAATTGGTTCAGTAATTATTCATCCAAATTCTACCTCCAAAATTCAAGAGCAGTGTCTTTCGGCTATTTTTTTGTTACAGCCAAGTTTTGGTAAATAGTTGTCGTATGATCTTGCTGGCAGAGAGATTTAAAAAAGAAAAAAGCCCTCCTTAGCGGGGCTAAAAAAAAAAAAAAAACCCTGTAAAAATTGAATGAGTAAGCCCCGGAAGCATGTACGTCATCCCTAACCAGCTTAAAATTCAAGAAGGGACATCAGGCTTTTCATACAAACAAGATGAATCTCTTCAATGAAAAAAAGGCAATTTCTTCAAATCATCCACTCTCTTCCCCGTTGCTTACTGTTCTAATTCTTTTCCGTGTTGGGTTTGGTCGAGGGGACAGACTCCATGCTTTAATTGCAAAGCCTCCACTGCACCCAGGTCAGGCATTATGGACTGTGGTTCTGCTAAAACTTAAGGAGAGGAAGAAGAGGAAGGAGAAACCATCTGAATTCAGCATGAGAGTGGATGGGACTGGATTGGAGAAGATGAAAGGTGAGGTCATTTGCGTCGTCTGTATCATCGCTGTGATTGACCCCAGCTGTTGTAGTGTAAGGAGGAGTTCTGCTCGTATTTGCTTGGATATTAGGGACAATTTCAAATGCAAAATTTTACAGATTAGGCTTATGCTGAATCAATTTAATCAGATCTTTTAACACGATAAGCCTTATTTCTTTATTAATCATTTTAGGTCACTTTATTCTTTCTTTCTTCCGTTTGCCTCCCTTTGAAGAAGATTGCTCATCTACCAGTTACAGGAATTGCTCATTCACCAGTAACAATCAAACACATACATTCAAAGAAATGCGCAGTTCCGCTAACATTCAGTAATGTCAGAACCTGCAGGATTCATTAGGCATGCACACACAATCTTGCTTTTCACAATGCATCCGTTTTAAGGAAATGATTCATAGCAGCGAAAAAGAATGAGAGGGGTGTGGTAGAGAGAGAGAGAGAGAGAGAGAGAGAGAGAGGAGAGAGAGAGAGAGAGAGAGAGAGAGAGAGACGGAGACGGATGCTTTATTCATACAGGCCATGGCCCCTGATGAAGGGGGTGTAGTGAACAAATCGTTTCAGACAGAAAGAAGCAAATCATCAAACATCTAGGCATCCACAAGTAAAAGCAAACTCGACATTAAACAACATACAACAATGAATACCTAACTACACACTATACCTCGAATCTTAAATGCCTTGTACAACAAAAATAGCAAAACGTTTTACGGTAATAAATGTCTTTGAGGATTCTCAGAAGATTTCAAAATTGAAAAAAAAAAGAAAATAAACAGAACAAATATCAACGGGTGCATTTGAATTTCACGCATTTGCAAATTTTTTTCGTCTCCCCGCATTTGATTTTCCCGCATTTGGTTGTTTGAATTTCACGCATGTGAGCTTTTGAAAGTCACGCATGTGAGCTTTTGAAAATCATGCATGTAGTGTATGCGTTGGGGGTGTGTACATGAGATAGAGTTGCTCGTGACCGATGATGAGTCTCAATTCACCTTGAAATAAGTTGAAACATTTAAGTTTTCTATTAGATGAGATGGTAATTTGTACACGAAAAAGACACTGTTTCAAATTCTTCAAGAGGTGAATGAAGAATCATTCTGACACATGTCTTCAATTCTTTCACATACTCAAGCAATTTTTACAGTAAAACACATATACACATGTACCTCTTCACACACACACACGCATACACACACACACACACACACACACACACACACACACACACACACACATACACACATACACACACACATGCACACACATCAAGGAGAGGAAAAAATAATTCAAATAATCACAGTTTAATTGTAAATAAGAATAAAATACATGTAAGAATATAAGAATAAAATACGTCTTCAATTCATTCACATACAAGAATAAAATACATGCGAGAATAAAATACATGTCTTCAATTCATTCACCAACAAGAATAAAATACATGCGAATGACATTCAGAGTTTTGCTGGGAGATTCTTCCAAGACATTTTTGTCACGAACTGTTTTCTCGAAATGTCATTGGCAGCGTATCGTCTCTTGATTGTTGCCATCGCATCACGCTTCAAACGGGCTTGTCGACGCAAAACCGGAGCCCCACGACCAGTCCTGATTGTATTCAGCTTTGTAGCGCTGTAAGCTTGTATGTCCTTCAGGTTGGCCATCAGCTCGAACACATTGGGGTGTGGGGATCTGAACAGGTCCGAGAAATGCCGGTGGAACGACTCACATCCATTCGTTGTCTTCACCTCATCCAGGTCATGGTTGGCCCATAGAGTTGGAGGGAAAGTAGCGTCCGGTGCAGCATACGTGGACAGGATGTAGTCAGAAAACTGCACACACCTCTCATCATCGGGAGCATCGTCCATGATATCAAAAGCCAGGCAGTCCTCAACTTCCGTTGGGTTCAGGAAGCTGAGACCAAAGAAACGCTTCAACCACAAACCAACGTCTGAATCAGGTTGTTGGTAGTCGACTGACAGTCCAAGACTGTTGATCTTTCGATACCAGGCCTGTGAAAGATGAAAGAAACATCCCCGGATCGAAGCATTCGGCCAGATCTTGAGCACAGCCTTGTGGGTTGCCAGTTCGAAGTCAAGATTGATTGATGTAACATCCAGATGAAGTCCTTGCTGGACACACATGAAGTGGACTGCTTGGAACATTTTGTGGTAAATGTCCTCTGACTTCGAAGGAAGTAGGCAGAACACACATGGCACATAGACACCGTTTTTGAAAGCATGCAGGATGTATAGTTGAGTAAAAAACCGAGGACATGTTTTGAAGGTGCCGTCCCCTAGGATTGTGACAGCAGGATCACAGAGAAGATGTAGATTTGATGGTGCTGCAAAAATAATGATTCCGTTTTCACTGTCATTGAGCTGCACCATGTCTTCTTTGTGTTCAGATAAAAGTCCATATTGGGTAACATATTCATGTGTTTCGAGTCTATTCTTGGGTTGTTTTGGCATGTGCTTCTTTCTCTCATTCCACATCGCGTATCTCACGTACACAACGTCACGCATGTCAAAGTCATTATCTTCTGGCAACTTCCCTAGCTCTCTCCTCATCAATTTTGCCGGCCTTTGAAATAGATCCTCGGCTGCACGTTTTTTTGCATTGTTTTCGAAATTCGGAGACGGAAATGTCTTTCTCTGTCTTTAGTTCATGATTGTGCTCATTTGAGTAAATCGGGTCCTTGAAGTCGAGACTTGTTTTCAAGCGCGCTGGACATTCACGTATCGAACAACGCCATGTCTTTGATTTCTCGGTTTCACGGTCCTTGACGTATAAACTCCCACGGCTGAGAATTGCCGGATTTCCCCTGTTGGTTGTTGTAATCGTGATATTCGTCTCTTGCTGTGCCATGGCGAAATGAGCCGTGTAGTTGAACTGAATTGTGATTTGTGAGTTGTGAGCGAAGCGTCGTGACGTATAAACTCCCACGGCCGGATTTCCCATGTTGGTTGTTGGTATTCGTGTCTTGCTGAATTGTGATTTGTATTCACGCGTCTATACACGGGACTCACTCACAAACACACCGATGCGGGGGGTGCGTGTGCATGCATGTGCGTGAAATTCAAGTGACAAGTAAGGAGAGATTTTAACTGGAAACCTGCGTGAAATTCATGTGGTAATAAATCCGAGAAATTCATAGCGTGAAATTCAAAAGTGCGTGAAATTCAGTTGCACCGATATCAACAACGTTTTGGTCGTAGACCGTCTTCGGGGCTTGTGACATAAAAAGAAAAACACATAAATAAATAAATACGTATAGGAATCATACGTCATTTCCTATACGTATTTATTTGCTTTTCTTTTTATGTCACAAGCCCTGAAGACGGCCTATGACCGAAACCTTGTTGACATTTGTTCTGTTTTTTTTTCTTCCTTTTTTTCCATTTCAAAATCTTCTGAGAATCCTCAAATACATTTATTATTATTTTTTTTATTTTTTATTTTATTTTTTGCAGAAGATCTGCGGTCAAAAATCTGTTTCATTTGTAGATGCCATTGGTAATGAAAGTCGAAATGAAGAAGGATGTCTACAATATTGTTGATGAATGAACTGATTCCTCAGGTCACTTAGAGCGGGGCAGCACAACACAAAATGAACTTCATTTACTTCGGCACATTCACAAAGCGAACATGTCAGTTCAAATTCATTATGCTTCCTATAACGAAATTAATGAACAGAAAGATCAGAAATGCCTGATCTAAACTTTGTCATAATATATTTGAAATGATTGTCCATTTCAATAGATAAGTATGCCGGCACACAATGTACAGATCTGAATTGTCTATAAAAAGCAAATCGGTCACTTTCCATGAACGTGACATGACCATCTTACCATCTACAATCCATCAATCCATTCCGAAATGCACGAAGAAATCCATTTATGTCCCCAACACTCTGTTGTAGCCAAAATAGCCAAAGCCAAGTTTATATAATTTTGTCCTCACGTTAGAACCCCAGTTTCTTTTCCCTCTACCATCCAAATCATATAACGTATCATATGCTTTCCTGGGCAATCTCGAAATTTCCATTTGTGTTATTTTCAACCAATAACGTATGCAAGTTGTCGCAGAATTTAAATATATTGGATATCTGTTTACTTGGCCGTAGACTAAATCGTTAGGTGTTCACTTGCTAACTCCTACAAACGTTTTCAATGCAAATAAATGGACATATTCACAATAAACAGCAGAATCATAAAGACCCCAAATTTCAGCTCCATACTGAGCGATGGGCTGTACCTAAGAGTCAAACAATTTGATAAACAGTTTCAAAGATTAGTTTTCTAATTTTGATAAGTGTTGCCTGATACTTAAAAGTGCACGCTTAGCTCTACAGGCAAGATCCTTGCATGCAAAAGTGAAGCTTAATCTCGTTGAAAAATGTATTCCTTAATATTCATATGCGTTGACCACAAGCATCAACACTCCATTATCAGTCCACCTTTTTCTACTTCCTAAAAACCCACCCTTTCTAGACACAATTATATTGCTTTTTGACATTTGAACTGTTAACTGAAGTGAAGTTGCATATCGTGATGGATTACTTAGTTGAGTTTGTAAGCCACTAATAGTTTCAGACATCAGAACAACATCGTCTGTCAAGAGAAGAATAAACAACTCAAGAACATCGCGAGTAAATTGTGCACCATGTTTTCCATTTCTAGCAATCTCTGATGTCAACTCATTAATGAAAAGAGAGAATAAAACAGGACTGCACACATCCCCTTGTTTTACACCAGAGGTACATTGAATGTAGTCAGTCATGTTACCCCCACACCGAACCTTAGCTATCACACAGGAATACATGCTAACTATACATCTGTACTGTTTTCCATGAACACCAGCTTTTAAGAGAATAGGCCATAGAATAGTTTTGTTAAAAGAATCAAATGCTTTTTCAAAATCTATAAAAGCGACATACAACTTATGATTCAAAGAAAACTGTTTTTACACCAAAGCCATCAACGTAAACATATGACCCACAGTTGAATAATTGCTCTTAAAACCTGCCTGATATTCGCAAATGATATTATTATCTTCAATCCATTCCTGTAATCGGCCATTGATAATAGTGCTGTATAATTTACTACTAGCGTCACTTAAAGAAATTCCTCTATAGTTATTAGGATCATTCACGTTGCCTTTTTCGTACAGTGGTAGAAAAATACTTTCCGTCCAATATTCAGGATAAATTCCCTTATCAAATAAAAAAAATCGAAAAAGGTTACGAG
This sequence comes from Conus canariensis, assembly GCA_033310375.1. Lineage (NCBI taxonomy): Eukaryota > Metazoa > Mollusca > Gastropoda > Neogastropoda > Conidae > Conus > Conus canariensis. Next base: position 25,446,618 of record CM065735.1, on the reverse strand, counting down.
AAAGTTCATAATCAGGTCAGTTTTACAAGTATATCTCAGCAGCTCACCAATTATACCGTCTGAGAGAGAGAGAGAGAGAGAGAGAGAGAGAGAGAGAGAGAGAGAGAGAGAGAGAGAGAGACAGACAGACAGACAGACAGACAGAAAGACAGAGCTAGAGAAGAGAGAGAGAGAGAGAGAGAGAGAGAGAGAGAGAGAGAGAGAGAGAGAGGTTGGGTTTCTCATTAAGTTTTAATGCAAAAAAAAATGATACGTTAAGATTAAAGTCTTGATACTGAAAATCATCCAACTCTGCACTGACTGAATGAAAAGTGATCTTCTATCTTTCAAAGGAGCAGGCAGGCCGTTCTAGTTGAAGAAAAGACTAATGAAAAGGTCGTGCCAGTCTTGAATAAAAGTTACTCTGTGTTAGGTTTTCTCATGGGAACGAGACTTGCCCTACATGTTTATTGCTTAATTTCCTCCAGTTACACACCTCACTCCCTCTGTTCCTCACTGTCCTAATTCTGTCTGCTCGGGCCAGAGAGGGCAGAGAGGACAGAATCCGTGGCGTATTTCCATACTGTAGCCCAACCCTCTTCCTCCTACGTCATGGTGCACATCAGGGAACGCATTCATGTTGACAGCTCAGGGGAGGGAGAAGAGGGAGTAAGGAAGGAAAGGCTGGGTGGGTGGGTGGGTGGGTGAACTGTTGATCTCAGGTCGGGAGCTATAGGATGTGATTGACATCAGGGAGGGGAATCATACACCAAGTCTGTGTCAGTGTTGCCTGCCTTGCTGCACGGTCCTCGACTTGACCTCAGCGGCGGTGGCGTACGAAGGCACTTCCTCTTTGTTGTGTCAATCTAGGAAGATTTGAATTGCAGATTTTGTGGCTGGCGTGGACGGTGAACTCCACTTGCATTCTGGTGCGCTTGGTGTCAAACTAGTTATTAATGTTGATAAGATTTTTTTTGCCTTTTTTTAAGACACGTTCATTCTTCCTTTCATTTTTTTCCATTCCTCTCTCCCCCACCCCTCCCTTCTTTCATATGCAATTAAAGATATGCATAATTATGCAGAAGTGTGAGCTGTTTCACAAACATACCCTACAACAGGTAATGGGGGATGTTCTCTCTGTTTCTGGGTTCCAGTCTTTCTATTTTCTTTAAGAACAAGGAATAATGTAGGCAAATTTGAATACAAATGAGTAGCGTGCTCACAGACAGACAGACAGATAGTTAGATAGATACAGACAGACAGACAGACAGACAGGTAAGAAATGGGAAACAAGGCTGGACATATTCAGTTACCCAGTCGACGTACACAGGTGCAGTTGGAGATGGGTGAACGGATTTCAACACAAAAATGTCTGTAAGGCGATCCTATTATTTGTTATCTGCCTCGATGATTTTTCTGTGAGAATTTGTGAAAGCTTAGTGCTGCCCCTTTGACCTTAAAGGGCTTTCAACTTTGTCGATTTCGCATGAAACTGATACTGTTAGAAGAAACACACTGGCTCCAATTACGGTTATTTTCACTCGTAGAATAATTCTAATTGACGTCGTTTTATCGATTCTTATTCGACTGTGAGCTCAGTTGCCATGTTGTCATAATTTTACTACTTAAGTCTTCTTACCAACTTAGTAAAATGAAAACGTTTCAGAATCTTTTAAAAGATATACAGTTCGAAAACAGTAAGAATACGTTGGAAGATGGAGGCGGGCTAAAATGCTACAGTATTGTTTGCATCCAAAAACAAGACCCTAGTATTTAAAAAAAAACACAAAGAAAACGAGACTGCTTGTTCGGGATTTCCCGCTAATCTCGAACTCACTTAGCTTTCAATTTTGTTCCATGCTGCCCATTGAAAAACAAAACAAGACTAGGTAGCCATGTGGAGAGACGTCTTTCCTGGAACAGTAAAAACTTTTGGGGGCTTGGTGGCTTGCGGAATTTTTCATGCATTACGTACGCCGGCTGGCTTGTGAAAATATTCCCCAGTCCCCGCCATCTGGGAGAGGAATAAAAAAACATTTCATAAAGTAGAAAGGCTCGAGGGAGAGCGCGGACCACCACCAAGGTCAAATGGAGCATCCTAGGTCCGCCCTTTGGTCCAGAACTTCACGACAGATCCGCCTCAAAGTGGGATGATTTTGCCTCAAGGCCACGCCCCATTTTTCGTCTTTATTGGTTCAGTAGTTTTAGGGTAATAAAGTTCAGTAGTTTTAGGCTTCTTTTGTTTATGGATCCTAGATTTGTCCTTCAATCCAGATCCGCACCACACGTCCACGTTTGGGGGCCACTTTCTATATTTCAAGCAAGTTTCGTTCAAGGGTTTCCAAGTGATCTTGCCAACAGACAAACAAACAAACGTGGTTGAAAGTTTGACCGCCCTGGTGGAGCTAAAAGATAAAAAAAAAAAGCAAACACGAAAGCAAAATAACAAAATCTGCACTTAACAAATTCGTCAGCCTTACGATAATGCAGGTCATCCAAAACCAGCTTAAAATTCAACAAGGGGGGACATTTATGCCTTTCAAACAAATGAACTGTTCCGATGGAAAAGAGCAATTTCCTCAAATTACGCACCCCCTTTTCCCGTTACTCACTGTCCTAATTCTCTCCGTGTCGAGCGCAGGGCGAAAGGGACAGAATCCATGGTTTATCTGCATTGCTTCCCTTGCAGCAAGGGCAGTCACTTGGAGTTCTGCTCTTGTTGGCGGTTCGGGGAAGAAAGAAAGGGGGGGGGGGGGGGGGGGGGGGGGGGGGGGGGGGGGGGGTGAGGGGGAGGGGGGAGGGAAGACGTCTACTCGCGGGAGGAGACTTGACCGTCTACGCACAAGGAAGAAGCCGAACATGAAGTCCATTTAAATCATTTGCCTCGCTGCTCTATTCTCTGTCTGATCTCAACTTTGTGTGTGTGTGTGTGTGTGTGTGTGTGTGTGTGTGTGTGTGTGTGTGTGTGCGCGCGCGCGCGCGTGCGTGCGTGCGTGCGAGCGTGCGTGCGTGCGTGCGTGTGTATGTGCGTGCGTGCGTGCGCGTGTGTGTGTGTCTGTGTGATCAAATTTGTCAGTGGTATTTGTGCTGGTTTCAACAATAAATTCATCAGAATTTAGGGACAGTTAGTATAACATCCCTTTTGATTAAATTCTTCCGATATGGAAAACGTTTCACACAACCCAGCACAGCACACATTAAACATGTTGTTTTTTTTTAACTCCTGACCCTCCGCAATGGTCATACACTATAAGCTGTAGGCGCATGGTTCACAAAAGCTCGCACGGTTTTCAGTTTCTTCAAAAGGGAGGTAAAGTATTATCATCCTTTTTGTTCGTTTACAAGGGCTGCTATGCTATGCAGAGACACCCCGTAACGACTTTTACCGCTTTGAATTTTTACTAAGACGGTCTGTCAGAGGAGTGGTCAGACTACTAATTGTCTCCCAAGCTGAGAGTCGCATGTTCGAGCCTCTGACGTGGATAAAGTGTCGAGCTGGATATTTTTGATTACCTGAATCGACAGACATGGTATGACTTTTTCTCTCCTCCCGCCCCCCTTTCCCCACCCCCCGACTGCTTCTTCCGTGCGCGCATGCACAAACAAGGTCAGATACGGATGCCAAAGATCTTGTAGCACATGTCAGCGTTCGGTTGGTTATGGACACACACACACACACACGCACGCACGCACGCACGCACGCAACGCACGCACGCACGCACACACGCACGCACGCACGCACGCACACACGCACATATGCACGCACACACACACACACGCACGCACGCACGCACGCACATACGCACGCACACAAACGCACACGCACGCACGCACACACACACACACACACACACACACACACATACACACACACACACACACACACACACACACACACACACACACACACACACACCATGTACCATGACACTTGAACAGAAATTGGGCCTCACTGATCATTTCCAACTCAAATGCTGTGGAGAGACAACAAAAAAAAAAAACAAAAAAACAAACAAACAAAAAAACAGTGACAGCATCGTTGTTCATGTCTTTCGCAGCAACGAAACAATCTACCGGTCTTGGAAGGATATACACACAGGCCAGGTGCGTTATGAAGAAACAGTTCAAAGAACAAACGGACAGTTCAAAGTATCATTTCTCAAGCTTTTTGAGATACCTCCATAAAGTTCATACTGAATTTTAGTCTCCCTTTAAAGGAGGAACGTTTACGTAGACGCGCTTTTAAAACGGTCTAGCACATCCATTTCGGTTCTGAATGGAGGCATTTATACCCAGTATGCCAGCTGGATCTGGTCAAGGAGGAAAAAGAGAGAACTTCATAAGGTTTAATTTTCCCAACTCAGAAGACGTGTCTGTAGTTATGTGGGTAAGACATCCGTCAAAAAGGCAACGCCTTGAGACGCCCAACCATACAGTACATGCAGGTTCGAACCCCTATTTTTGACAGCAGGACATCTAGGAGTCATGGATGCTTGGATGGGGCCCGGCCCCATTAGTGTGTGAGGAGTTCAGGGTCGAAACACCTGTCTGAGGGTTCGAAACGCTTACCTGAAGGTGGGCTTCTTTTCTAAAGATTCTCTGCCGACAAGCTCTCCTTGACAGTGTCCTCTTACTCTAGAACACATCCCCTACGGCTTTCAGTTCATCTCCACGCAGGATACCCAGTACGTGAGCACGCTCTTCTCACCTTTCAGTCATCATAATGAGCTTTTCATACAACCTTCAAGACCTTGTGCCATAGAGGGCAATGTGTACAGCCAGCTGTTGATGACGCTGACTGGGAACTCCTCTTGTATTCTGAAAGACGTTTTGGTACCGTCTCCTCTTTTGGACTTCCTTACATAACATTACAAGCGCCACGTCACTGGTTCCGTCCCTCCTCCACCCTCCCCATGCACATCCACAAACATGCAAGCTTACAGCGATCTTAATACCGGCAGTACAAAGGGGAAGTCAATATAGAGTCGTCACGAAGTGACCGACCAGAAAAGAAAATCCACTAACGCTGGCCCGTCTTTGGTTTCATATCTTTCCACCGAGAGGGATATTAGACAAAAAAAAAAAAAGGGAAAAAGAAAGAAAGGATTGGCGGGTGGGGCTCGGATGAGTCGGGGACTGGGGAAGGGGTGGCGGTTGGTGGCGGTGGTGGTGATTGGGAGTGTGGAACGGGTATGATGCGTTCCACGCACGCGTCGGTGAACTTGTTCGTGTATCTGCCTTGATTTCGGGACTGTTACCTTGTGTTTTGAAACTCTCGCCTGGTATTTGTGACTTCATTCTGGTATTTTGAAGATTTCAAGTCGTATTGAAATCACATCTTTGTATTTCCAAACTATCCCCTCGTATTTCTAAAATGTCGCATTATGTTTTAAAGTCTTACAGTATACTTCGAAGTTCTCACAGTGTATTTGAAACTTTCACCTTGCATTTGAATTACTCACTTTGTATTTGATACTCTCATGTATTTCGACACTCTCACCTTGTATTTGGGCACGCTTCACCTTGTTTCTGGGCACACGCACCTTGTATTTGGGCACGATCACCTTGTATTTGAGCACACGCACCTTGTATTTGGGCACGATCACCTTGTATTTGAGCACACGCACCTTGTATTTGGGCACACTCACTTTGAATGTGGGTACATTCACCTTGCATGTGGGCACATTCACCCTGTATTTGGACATACACACCTCGTATTTAGGCACAAACACACACACCTTGGGTACACTCACCTTGTATTTAGACACTCTCACCTTGTATTTGAGCACACGCACCTTGTATCTGGGCACGCATATACCTTGCATTTGGGCACACTCACCTTGTATTTGAGCATATTATACTCATCCTTTATTTGGGCACACACACACACCCCTTGCATTTGGGCACTCATACACACCTTGTATTTGGGCACTTTCATCTTGTATTTGAAATCATCACTTTGTATTTGAAACTCTCATGTACTTTGCCACACTCATCATATATTCAGGTACACTCACCTTGTATTCAGGCACACTCACCTCGTATTTGGGCACACTCACCTTCCTTGCATTTGGGCACACTTACCTGGTATTTGGGGGCACACACACACACACACACACACACACACACACACACACACACACACACACACGCACCACACACACACACACACACACACACACACACACACACACACTCACTCACCTTGTATTTGGGCACCCTGACGTGCCAGGTGCAGTTCAGGTTGTGTTCGTAGCGCCGGGGCCAGTTGGGGCTGGCGAAGATCCCCCGCTGTTGGGTCAGCACTCCGCCACAGTCTGCATGTAAAACAGAGAGAAGACATGATATACAGACTCACTCTGGGCGCCTCAACAAACGTATGGAAAGAAACATCTACTTCACATTGGGTCAGCACTCCGCCACAGTCTGCATGTAAAACAGAGAGAAGACATGATATACAGACTCACTCTGGGCGCCTCAACAAACGTATGGAAAGAAACATCTACTTCACATTGGGTCAGCACTCCGCCACAGTCTGCATGTAAAACAGAGAGAAGACATGATATACAGACTCACTCTGGGCGCCTCAACAAATGTATGGAAAGAAACATCTACCTCACATTGGGTCAGCACTCCGCCACAGTCCGCATGTAAAACAGAGAGAAGATATGATATACAGACTCAATTTGGGCGCCTCAACAAACGCATGGAAAGCAATATCTACTTTACTTAGGTCAGCACCCCGCTACAGTCTGCATGCAACACCAAGAGAGAAGATTATACAGACTTACACTGGGCGCCTCAACAAACGTATGGAAAGCAACATCTACTTTACTTAATAATCGGTACTCGCGAGCAGAACACTTCGTGCACACACACACACACACACACACACACACACACACACACACACACACACAGAGACAGACAGACAGACAGAGACAGAGAGAGAGACAGAGAGACAGACAGACAGAGAGAGAGAGAACGAGAGAGGGACAGAGAGAGAGAGAGAGAGAGAGAGAGAGAGAGAGAGAGAGAGAGAGAGAGAGAGAGAGAGAGAGAGAACGAGAGAGAGAGAGAGAGAGAGAGAGAGAGAGACAGACAGACAGACAGACAGACAGACTCATGACTCAAGATATGTTATTCCTATCAGGTCTCAGCCCATCATCAAGGGGAACGTGAGCATAATTATAACTAAGTGAAGATGTAACAGATTCAAAATTAAAAAAAAGCTACAGACTCATAAATGTGTATTAACATACATTTCAGAAAGCCACAAGACGTCTCATTTCAAATCCTTTACACAAAAACAAAAAAGAGAGATTACGTACGTCTTCACGTATTGGGGGGAAAGAGAGAGAGAGAGAGAGAGAGAGAGAGAGAGAGAGAGAGAGAGAGAGAGAGAGAGAGAGAGAGAGAGAGATTTTTTTTAGGTCTAGATGGCCATAAACGTGTTCAGGGCAGAGGCCGTGAAACTACATGGCGTAATCCGCACGTTATCTCTACTGATTACAGATGACATGTTTGATATTTGTCGTTTACCCTTTTCCCTCCAGAATCACGCTCTAAGACGATTTTACAGTATCCTTTTCTTTCAACTGGGCCGGGCCGGTGGAAGGAGTTTCAAGAATCCTTTTCTTCCTTTCCTACTCCTTAGCCCCCCCCCCCCCCCCCCCCACCGCCCCCTCATTTCTGATCAGCGTCAGACATTGCAAGAAACATAGGCAGCTACGGTCAGCTCTGTCATATACACACAAACACACGCGCACGCACGCACGCACGCACACACACACACACACACACACACACACACACACACACACACACTCGCACATACACACACACGCACATACACACACACACACACACACACACACACACACACACACACACACACACACACACACACACACACACGTATAGATATCTAGCTATCTATTTCTGTGCGAACTCATTAAGCACTAAGTTGTGCCTCGATGTAAACCTTCCTTGCGTATATTTACTAACAGACTCACAGTCTATACTACTCAGGAGTTGCAATCACATCGCTCATTTACAGACTATTCCGCGCTGAATATGTACAAGTCTGAATATGTACTACAATAAATTTTATACCTATCATGTATATATATATATATATATATATGCATGTAGTGTTTGTGTGTGTGTGTGTGTGTGTGTGTGTGTGTGTGTGTGTGTGCGTGTCTACAGTTTATACTGCACCGAATAAACACATGCACACTTACAATGTACACTTCGCCATCACGCACACCTTCACTGTATACTGTGAAGAACATATACTTACAGCATATACCGCACCGACTACGTACATAAAAACTACAGAGAGTATGGCATCGAACATATGCGTACATATGATATTACACCGAACATGTGCATACATACCTACAGTGTACACTGCACCGCACATGTACATACACATATGCAGAGGATTCTTCCCCGAACATGTACATATACACCTACAGGCTGTGCTGTTATTTTCCAAGAATATTGTTTGACTGTGGTTCGGCTTGACGTCAATGTACATTTTCTTATATAAAGCATCTCTGGTGTCTCCTTTCTCTGAACGTCATAAATATTTCTTTCTGTCCTGTGTCTGTCTCTGTCTGTCTGTCCGCCTTTGTGTGTGTGTGTGTGTGTGTGTGTGTGTGTGTGTGTGTGTGTGTGTGTGTGTGTGTGTGTGTGTGTGTGTGCGTGTGTGCGTGTAAGTGTGTGCGTGCGTGCGTGCGAGTGAGCGTGCCTCTTTCTGTCTCCCCGCTTTCTCTCCTACAATTAAAAAAAAAACAAAAAAACTTGCTAATAGCCAATTTGTTTTAGGTATGCAGATGAGGTAGAGTAATATAGGAAAAACAAAAGAGATCAAACAAACAAGTAACAATGATTAAACCTAAATGAACGAGCACTCTTTTATGAGGAAAAGACAAGACACACATCCATAGACCTAAATGGAAGTCCTAACAGTAAGTATGCTGGCGTGCATACTCATGAACTCACCAGCACACACACACACACACACACACACACACACACACACACACACACACACACACACACACACACGCACAGAGAGAGAGAGAGAGAGAGAGAGAGAGAGAGAGTCAGACTCTATGTTAAACATGACATCCCAGCTGACCACGCAGAGCCTTTACATGGTTGTTAACACGTAGAGAAAAAAAAATGGTCCCAGCCTAAAAACAACAACAACAACAACTAGATGTAAACAATTAGTGACGTAGTAGCAGCTAAACTATTGACAAGAAGTCGGATAAAAACTAGGCCATGCCATGAGACGCGCTTACTCCCCGTACAATTGTTTACCCTCGGATTAGACAGAAGGTACCGAAAGAAGCAAAGCATTTACATAAAACAAAACATATACATATACAAAAAAATGGCCTTCCAGGCGACCAGAGAATGCAGAATGGACAAAATGGTGTCCTCTCTCGATACCGTTCACAGTCTCGTGACCTACTCGCAACGAGAGAAGAAAAGAAGAAAAAAAAAGGTGGCACATCGTAATTTCTGACCAGAAATAACAAAAAAAAAAAAAGTAAAAGCCTGGTGAGAAGAAACCCAGGCGAGCGGGCCACACAGAGAAAAAGTCGGTAGACGACAGCAGAAAGCGACTAAAAAAAAAGTCAACAGGAAAAAAAAAAAAAAAAGCAGAGTCAACGGACAGGAGAGAGAGGAAGCCACAGGCGAAGAACTCCCAGAAGGCAGGAATACTGTTTTTGTCCTGAAAGAGACCCCGGCATAGCCTCGGGCAGGGGGGGGGGGGGGAGAGAGAGAGAGAGAGAGAGAGAGAGAGAGAGAGAGAGAGAGAGAGAGAGAGGGGGAGAGAGAGAGAGAGAGAGAGAGAGAGAGAGAGAGAGAGAGAGAGAGAGAGAGAGAGAGAGGAAACGAAACGAAATTCTACTTTACCACGGTAATAAGATATACTTATTTATAGTTGCTATATAAATGCTTTTTTCCACCCAGCTTTGGAAGAGAGAGAGAGAGAGAGAGAGAGAGAGAGAGAGAGAGAGAGAGAGAGAGAGAGAGAGAAGATGTGCTTTCAATCTCTCCT
>CM065735.1:25424055-25431555 GCA_033310375.1 Conus canariensis | reverse complement strand
TGACGCGCTGTGCTCAGCCAAGAATAAAGCATTTTGTTATGTGAATGTTCACCAGGGAAGATTTCCGTTGCATGAGATGATATTGGACGGCACACACACACACACACACACACCTGCACATAACACACACACACACACACACACACACACACACGAACAAACGGGTTGAGTTGGGAGTATCTGTGGTCCTATGACGAGTAAAAATGTAATTCAGTTATAACCACTACCAGTCACAGCAGCTCTCTCTCTCTCTCTCTCTCTCTCTCTCTCTCTCTTTTCCCAGTTTTTATTGTATGTTTTCCATTCATACAACAAAAACGAAAATGCAAAGTGAGCGTCGCCATGAATTTTCATCTGCATAGCAATGTGGAAGAACCTGATTAAACGGAATCGTCCCTTACGTCGCCCCCCTGCCGACACCCCTCCTTTCCACGCAGAAATTAAATTGATATAGTCTTCTTAGCTCACTGCAGGTTTCAGAGAGAGAGAGAGAGAGAGGGGGGGGGAAGAGAGAGAGAGAGGGGGAAGGGAGGGGTGGAGAGAGGGAAGGAGAGAGAGATAGTAAGAGAGAGAGACACAGAGAGAGGGAGGGAGAGAGAGAGAGAGGGAGACAGAGAGAGAGAGAGGAATCTGCAACGTTTTCATGGCCAATTTTGCAATTTCGAACAGTAAAGCATCGCGCTTATTACGTTGAAATATACATACATACGTATATCAGATTTTCACTGCTACCAGTTCGGAATCCCGAGGCAACCTGTCAGTCACGAACAAGGAAACTGACACTAAAGAGTGTGTGTGTGTGTGGGGGGGGGGGGGGGGGGGGGGGTGGGGGTAACAGAGAGAAAAGAAGGAGAGGCGATGTAGATGAAGCACTGGAGAAACAAACAGGTCATCAACATATTTTCAGAAAGTAAGAACTTTTTAAGTCGTCTGCTGCTGTTAGCGTTGACTGCCACATACACGTTCTGTGCTTACTGTCAGCTGTATTATCAGAAACCTCCGCAGTAACGAGAATGATCTTATGAGGAGGTGTGACTATGGCTGTGGAACTCATACTCCGGGTTTGTTTTTTTTCATCCTTCGTTTCCTTTTTCCGTTGACATCACCGTTAAACTTTCTCCACTGCAGTGTGGTGTTGATCATCCTGAGAACTGTTGTTGTTATTGTTGTTGTTGTTGCCTCACCGTCTATCCCCTCCCCTCTGCCTTTCTATCTGCTGTGGTCACTGCATGTGATTCGCGTTTTTGGCAAATTGCCTCCCTTGATTCTTTCATTTCCATTGTCTACAATAAATACATACATTTGTTTTTGTTTTGTTTACTTCGTGGGTCTTTTTTCTACCAGGTCATATAAGAGAGAGAGAGAGAGAGAGAGAGAGAGAGAGAGAGAGACGCTTGACGCTTGACGCTTGACGCGCGCTTTCACGCCGCGACATTTATTGTGGGGCCCTCGGCCCGTCCACAGGAGTACGCAACATACAACATGACAACAACAAAAACATTGATTGAAACGTTGATTGTAAAATATTTTGTTTTCTGTTTAGAATTTCTATTTTTCCTATATTGTCAGTTTTACTATTACATGTGGGTTTCTCTGGTTTTTAAGGCATAGAAGATGTACATTGCAATATCTCTTATGATATCCATATTATCGTTTTGTAGCAGACTTTCCAGTGTGATTGCGTTTTTATTACTAAAATGTTTGAAAATGTATTTTGTTCGCAATTGCCTGTAATTGGGACACCACATTAAGAAGTGCATTTCTGTTTCTACTGTTGGGCAGAAGGGGCATGTTGTTATAGCTTGATTATCTATATATTTTTTATTGCCATGCAGTTCGTTTATTCCTAATCGTAATCTTGTCAATGCTTTTCTAAACTTCGCGATTGTGATTGCGCGAAAGTATTCTTCAGTTTGGTGTATAGTTTTAAACGTATGATATGTTGCAAATCGTTCACTATTCGCTATTTTGTTATGCCAGTTCTGTTTGTAACAATCTATGATTCTTTTTTTTAGTGTTATGATAAATCTTTGCTCGTTTTCTACGCCTTCATTCAACCAGACTTCAGAGAAGCCATACATATCCAAACAGCGTTTAATTTCCAGCGCCCAGTTCTGTGGTTTGTCAATTTCTGTCTTTTCTCTTTCATATGCTTGTCTAGGTATCCTGTCTGGAGTCATCTTCATTATTTTGAACCAATATCTGATTGCTTTTATTGAACTATCTATACTCATCGGATATCTTCCTAGTTCTCCGTATACTAAGTTGTTTGGCGTTTTTCTCCCTACCCCCATGTATCTTTTACATGCGAATAAATGTATATTTTCCACCGCTGAATAACGAGTCAAACCCCATACTTCTGCTGCGTACAGTAGCAGTGACTTGACCTGTGTATCAAATAGCTTAAAAAATATATTTATATCTAAGTGTCCTAAACTATACATTGTTTTCATTATTTCACCTATTTTCCCTTTCGCCCTTCCTGCATATTCTGAAAGTGAAATATCTACTGAGAGTTTAGTCGTTAGAGTAAAACCTAAATATTTGTAGCTGTTTACTACCTCAATTTCTTCCCCTTTGTAATTCCATTTTTCTAATCTGCCAAGGTATCCTCCTTTTCTAAAGACCATGATTTTTGTTTTTTGGAGATTAACCTTTAGTCCAATGCGGTCCGACGCTTCCTGTAGGTTCTTAATTTGGTTTTGCAGACCTGCTGGTGTTCTTGATATTAAAGCTATGTCATCAGCGAATAGAAGTGAAAATATTTCTGCCTTTCCGGGTAAGAATTGATATCCGTGTCTTCCTTTAGCTGTGACATTGTCTGCAACTTCTGTAATTAGTAATGAAAAGATTAGGGGGGACAGTAAGCACCCTTGTTTTACTCCTGTGTGACATTCAAAGAATTCTGTTAGTTCAGTTCCATGTCTTACACATGCTTGTACTGTTTTATAGATAGCTTTTAGCATGTTAAGCATCTTCGTAGATATTTTGTGTTTCTGTAGGATTTCCCAGAGTTTTTCTCTATTTACTGTGTCAAACGCTTTCTGATAATCAATGAAGGCTACATACAATTTACTTCTTCTTCTGCCGTATAGGCAGTTACTTATCATGGATGTTAGTGTGAAGATATGATCTACTGTTGAGAAATCTTTCCTGAAGCCTGCCTGTTCTTTGCTAATTTTATTTTCTGCTTCTGCCCAATCATATAGTCTTCTGTTTAATATTGCTGTGTAGATCTTGCTTATGATGCATAATAAGGATATTCCTCTATAGTTTCCTGGATTCTGTCTATCTCCTTTCTTGTGTAGTGGTATAATCACCGCCCTTGACCATTCTATAGGGAAGTAGCTATCTTGGTATAACTTGTTGAATAATTTCGTTAAGAATGGCACTATATTTTGTCCTATGGTTTTAAGAAATTCAGGAGGGATTTCATCAATACCTGGTGATTTGCCTTTTTTTAATTTTTCTGTAGCTGATCTTACTTCATTTTCGGTTATCTCTTCGTCTAATTCTTGTACTTGAATTTCGTTTAACACTTCTTCTTCTTCTTGTGGTCCTTCTTCTCTATCGTTTAGTATTTCTGTGTCATGTGGATTCAAAATGCTTTCGAAATGCGTTTTCCACTGTGTAATATTAATAGATGGTAATGTGTTCTTCTTCCTTCTAACACTTTTTATGGTGCTCCAGAACATTCGGCTGTCCTTGCGATTTTGTACTAGTGTGTCGTATGTTTGCTTTTTATACTGTTTTTTCTTTTCTCTAATTGTTTCTTTGTATACTGCTCTTTTATTCCTGTAAGCCTCTCTCCTTACTTGATAAATGGTTGGGTTTTTATCCTTTTTCGTCCATGTCAGTCTATTGAGTGCTTGTTTTGCTTCTTTCTTTTTGATTTGACATTTTTTATCATACCAGCTGTTTGTAGTCTTACATTTTCCTCCTATACCTATTGTTCTGTACATGTCTTTCCCTGCCTCTTTTAATAGCTTATTAAATCTGTCTATACTCGTGTCTACATCTCTCTCTATTTCTTCTGTTATTTGCGCCATTGTTTGTTTTGCCTCTTCCGATTCTATGAACTGGACATACTGTTGTTGTTTTGTGGGATCCCACTTTAGTTTCTTCACGTAAGATTTCTTGCCCTCGTTCTCTTGTGCGTTAGACAGTGTACTTTGTAATTCCATCATAATAGGCATATGCTGAGCTTCAACTCTCTCTACTATCTGACACTTATTCACATTTTCTAACAGTTCAACAGAACATATATAGTAATCTATAATACTGTTACCCCTTTCGGAATAAAACGTGTATGCATCGTCGAACTTTCCCATACAAAGACCATTTAGTGGCGTTACATTAAATGTTATACAAAATTCTATTAGTTTCTTGCCAAAACCATTTGTGTGGGGATCTTTAGACCTACGTGCATACACGTCCTGTTCTCTTCCTGTAATCTCATTTTCATCATCGATACTCAAGCTCCATTCCCCAATACGAGCATTAAGATCTCCTCCAATGATGTAATGGAAGTTGTTTCCTTGTTCTGTTTGTGTAAATATATATTGTTCAATTAGTTCTAGTGTGCATGAGTAATCTTTGTCAGAATAATATCGACTATCTACTGGATGTACATATGTACCTAAAAATAAAATGTCTTTTTCACAATGCAATAGGCTTTTCATTAACTTCACACAGAGTACATTTTCCATGTCAGTATTTATCAGCTGGACATATTCAGATAACTCTTTTTTTATCAACAGGATTGTTCCCCCCGAGGGTTTCCCATTCTAGTAAATTTGACCGCTGGACAATGTAATTGCAAAAACTCCTGGAATTTTAATTCGAAATCAAAAAATTTAGAAGTAAATGTTTCTGTTAAACAGCACAGATCAAAAGATGTGATAAATTCTAAAAAGTCTGGTTCCGTTAACTTATCTAATAATCCCCCCACATTCCAGCATACAAAGGATAGGTTTCTTTTTCCACTCTCATCTTCCTTTCTTCTTTCATTCCCACTCGCTCTCTCTCTCGTTCCCACATTCATGTCGTATTCTGGTGTCTTTTCATTGTTCTCTTGAGTTCGTGTGGTCTGTGGTGCCTGTGTACGGCCGTGGCCTGCCCTTCATTTCTGACCTTTTCCTTCCTTCGTAGTTGAATTCGTGCGTGTGCTACTTGTTGTTTTGCTGGGTGCCTTCGTGCTACTGGTGTGTGAACGTAAAGTTTTGTTTGTTTTGCATTGTCCTCCCTTCTCTCCCTCCTCCCCACCAGCTCTGCCCCCCTCCTCGCTGTCCGTCAACGCTGTACTACTGCATAGAATTCGCACTGTTTCGTCCAGAGTTGTTTGCCGCGAGCCCCCACCCCTGTCCAACCTCTCCCTTTCCCCCTCTGCTATGCTGGCTCTGTCTTGTTTACCACATGTGACCACTTGTCTGTCGCGCCGCGGGTATGGTGTGTCAATTGTCGCCTGGCCGACCACCGCGCGCGCTGCATCTACGCCAGACCTTGACCCGGTGGGTCCCAGAAGGGTTCTGATTGGTCCTTGGGTTTGTTTTGGTTTTTGGATGTGTGTGCGGTGACCTGTGTGAGCACGTGGTTACTGCCTGAACTTGGGAGCGGGCTGACACGTGTTTCTGTGTTGTGTGTTTCCTTCATACCTTCATTCTTACTTTCCTCAGACGCACCCCCTCTCCCATTTCCCCTCTCCTTTTCTCCCCCCACTGACACCTCTCTATTACCCTCTGCTCTATCTCTCTGTTTTTGGGGATCTGCAGAGGTTCCAGTACCCTGTCCCAATCAACCCCTGATCTCCCTCCTCTCTCTCCTTCTCCTGACTCCCTCCATGCCATCAGATTTTCACTCTCGCATACACTCCCTTCTCCTGCCTCACTCTCTCTCTCACCACTTTCATCCCCACTGTCACTCCTGCTGGCGCTCATCATCTGTGTAATCTGCTCGGTTGCTTTCTTTCTTTCTTTCTTCCTTTCTTCATTCCACTCTTTCTCTCTTCTCAGCTCATTTACCCTTTCCCTCTCCCTTTGCTCTCTCCTCAGTCTCTCTCTCTCTCTCAGTCCCACACTTTCACGTTCCATCCTTCCATCATAGTCTTTGTAGCTCCATCCTTCATGACTGTCCGACACTCTTCCTCTGAACCACGATTGTCTATTTGTCTCTTGAAGACTTGCTGTGGCGTACCCATGCCCGTTCCTGCCGTCATATCTGGAGGTCCGCTCAGCTGGTCCGTGGGTCCGCACCGCTGGTCCGTAGGTCCGCTCCGCTGATCCGTAGGTCCGCTCCGCTGGTCCGCAGGTCCGCTCCGCTGGTCCGTGGGTCTGCACCGCTGGTCCGTAGGTCCGCTCCGCTGATCCGTAGGTCCGCTCCACCGGTGGGATGGGCTGCTCCCTCACGTACAGCTTCCCTCCGACGAAGTAACCGGACTTGCCCGTCTCCCTCAGCTCACGTAGTTGTGCTGTCTGGCGCCTCGTCCGGTCCTGGCTCACCGCGATCCCTTCTGCTTTCATAGTTTCCCTGGCCTCCCGGTTCCTCAGCACCCGCATAGCGTCCCCCCATCGTAACATTTTGGCTATCACAGGCCTAGGGCGTTTGTTTGATGGGTTGAACCTTCCCAGTCTGTGGGCCCGTTCCACTGCGTCTGCTGCCCAGTCCTCCTCCTTCATGTACTTTTCCAGTACCCCTTTGACAATGTCTTCGCAGTTCTCGGGTCCACTCCCTTCGTCTCCTTCTTTTAGCCCGTAGAACTTTAGGTTGTTCCTACGGGAAAAACCTTCTAGTTTGTCCATTTCGTCCTCCATACGTGCTAGTCTGCCTGCCATGCGTTCCTGTGTTTCGTCTAAATGTTGAACTGCCCTCGTATTTGCCTGTATGTCTTGTTTTGTGTCAGCTAGCTCTTGAACTAGGCTGGTAAGTGTGTCTGACATTTGTGTCTGTTTGACATCTATCTTCTTAATTGTGTCTACTTGTGATTTGAAAGAGTCTGCCAGAGATGTGATTGTATTGAATATTTGTGTCATCTGCGTTTCCATCGTGCTAAATCTGGTGTCGATTTTGTGTTCCAGCTTGCGTGCTTCTTCCTCAATTTTCTCATTAACATTCGGTCCGGGGTTCGTTTCAATATCGTTACTTAGAATCAGCCTCCTGCGTACATACGAAATGTTCAAGATGATCAGTAGTGCCACTAACAATGTCACTTTCGGGTTGCTCCGACCGGCCCCTAGCATTTCGTTCATAACTGACCAGTTCATGATTGCTGTCAGCGCCCAATTCATGCTTGCCGTCATCGCCGCCATCTTTGTTGACATTCTACTGACCTCGTTTCCAGTTGCGTTAACTTCTTGTATCGAAAAGGTGGCAGTTCCAGTCCCCCGCTCTTCCACACCGATCACACCGTTCCTGACAATTGCTCTCGGTCCAAAAGCCACTGTAGTCATGTCCAGAGCACTGATCGTGGTTAGTGCAAACGTCCAAAACACCACCGAACACAGC
>CM065735.1:25416555-25419055 GCA_033310375.1 Conus canariensis | reverse complement strand
GTACTATGGCTGTCACTTCTCTGTTTTGTACTCGATACATGCAACTCATACAGACCTAGGCCTAGGCACACACAAAATAACAGAGCCGGAAGAACCTGGTGAATTGTTCCTCAGTAAAGTGTCTCAGTGACTTTTCGCAGATTTAGGGGTGACGAGAGAGAGAGAGAGAGAGAGAGAGAGAGAGAGAGAGAGAGAGAGAGAGAGAGGAGAGAGAAGTTTATGCCGTCTGTTTCTCTATAGCAGCCACGTCAGGCAGAGAGAGAGAGAGAGAGAGAGAGAGAGAGAGAGAGAGAGAGAGAGAGAGAGAGAGAAAAGTTCATGCCGTCAGTTTCTCTATACCCTAGCAGCCACGTCAGGCCAGGCCTGTGCAACTAGTCAAACACCTGTGCAACTAGTCCAACACCTAGGCAACTAGTCAAGCACCTGTGCAACTAGTCAAACACCTGTGCAACTAGTCAAACACCTGTGCAACTAGTCAAACACCGAATCCACATCCCAACCAACCAGCACACCCCTGACCTTTCATTTTTACAATTGAATTCCTAGGGAAAGAGAGCATAGTTGCCATCAACACCTGTCCATTCCATTTCGTCTGATGCTGATTACGCATCGATCACACGGAGGTATACTTTGAATCGTGTCGTCTGGCAGGGTGAGTGCGGAATGGAATCTGAACTGGTTTCCCAGAACTGTACTATTCCACCAGCCGCCGTGGCGAAGTGGTTAGCGTCGTAGACTCCCGGCTGGAAGGTCGTGGTTTCGATTCCCATTAGAGCCATGTGGGATTTTACTTCCCCGACCGGCTCCTACCCAGAGTTGAGTTTGCTACTGGCTCGATTGGGAAGACTGGGACCACACAGTAGACCTTCATCCACTAAATGGATGCGTCTCTGACCAACACTGCAGGTGTCTGTATCTCTCGGGCCTGGTTGACGCCGGGATGTATTATGAAAGTAAGCGTAGAGTACAGCCCTATCATGCAGTCTCAGACGGAATATAAATTCGTAGCATTATTTTCATCATCCTCATTCTCACTGATCAGCATTTTAAAAAAATAGTTCTCTGGCCCTTCATGCCTTGTTCTCATTGTGACTTCAGTTTGGATGTCCTCTCCATGTCTGTGGCCTTGATTTGATTCCATCGGGGTCACCGGTATCGGCGAGTCCATGGGGGCTGTCGTTAGAAGGACGTGGTGGCGCCATCTGGAGGGAGAGCTCACTCACGCCGGCCCCGCGACTAAGTAATTATTGTCGTCAGTAGGGGGCTTAGCAGGTGGTGTCCTGCGTATGTTGGATCAGAACAGGCACCACTGAACACCACTGAAGTGACTCGGCAGCAGTGCAGTGTCTCCTCCGGTGGGTTGCCTCTTGACGACTTGACATTGGCTGCTCCCTGTGGATTGCCGGTGCCGGCCGACAGTCGATCAAGGACGGGGACTGTCCAGCGACCTCTGTCACTAACTGACCCTGTGGGTGCCGCGTCAGCAGCGCTCTCAGCTAGGCACAATAGGGTGAAGGTTGTTCTTACTGTGGCATTAGTTCCCAGTACCATTAAGAGCCAGCACCTATGTGTCTGCACGCAGCTGTCAACCACGGAAAAGAAACTCTTTTGCTGCTGTAAAGAGGTGCTCCGAAGTTTCTGTTGAGAGGGACGCTTTAAGATAAAACCAGAGCGAGAGAGAGAGAGAGGAGAGAGAGAGAGAGAGAGAGAGAGAGAGAGACAGACAGACAGACAGACAGACAGACAGACAGACGGAGACAGACACAGAAGGAGAGAGAGGATCATCTTCGAAATTACTGTGGCTGTCAGTACTTTTTTTTTTTCTCTAAATACGCGTTTGAGAGAGAGAGAGAGAGAGAGGAGAGAGAGAGAGAGAGAGAGAGAGAGAGAGAGAGAGAGAGAGAGAGAGAGAGAGAGAGAGTCCTGAAAATTACTGTGGTTGTCAGTACTATTTTCTTTTACTCTATGTAAACATTCGATTCATTCACACCATGGCATCCTGGTCAAGTGAACGTGCTGGGGGAGCCCGTCGTCAATGTCATAACCTAACTGCCACGTCTGCATCCGTCCATTGGCAACTGCGTTCATTCTCAGGTAAAAAAAATAGTATTTGACCATCCCATTCCCTGCTTGTTGGAGGGCTGGAAGCCCTCTGCAGCTAATGAAGCAATGATCGAACTCAGACGCACTAATGGTCGTGCCCCTCCTTCGGCAGGTCGATGCTGGACGAAAGCTGGGCTGGTTAACCAGCACTGTGCTATTCAAGACCTACTTTTTTTTAACCATGGGCAGTCTAAGTGCACCTCTATACTCTTGGAGACATGGCGGTCTAATCTTGACATGTGGACTGGCCAGCAACCTCTATCGGCAATGGACCCTATGGGTGCAGTAATAGCAACTGTTCTAGGCGGATTGCAGTAGGGTTGCAGGTTGTTCTTATGATGGCATTAGGCCCCCACACCATAAAGAGCTAGCACCTACGTGCCTGCACGCAGTTATC
>CM065735.1:25406555-25409055 GCA_033310375.1 Conus canariensis | reverse complement strand
TCAACTCGTTTGAAAAGGGGGTAGGAGGGTAACGGCTTTGTTTCTCCGTCTCCTGTCCTGTTTGAAACAGCTGCAGAATTTTCCTAGTCTCGTAAAAGCGACAACGAATTTTTTTTCTTTCTTCTTTTTTTTTTTTCGATGTATGAATGTTATTCGTCTATTCTACGTACCATCAACGGCAAAAGATGCATATTTTTGTGTGAGCTTCGTCCATACAAAGCTGTTGGTATGGTTCACTATCGTTGGAATCGTGTTATGGTGAGATCAGATTGGGTGAATACAGAGAGCGAGAGAAGTTGGAGCATCCATTCACAACACACACACACACACACACACACACACACACACACACACACACACACACACACGCACGCACGCACACACACGCACGCACGCACGCACGCACAGCAGCACGCACGCACGCACACACACACAACACACACGCACACCCGCGCGCGCACACGCAAACACATACTGACACACAAACACACATGCATACGTAAACAGATTATAATAATAATAATGATTTCTTATATAGCGCTTAATCAAACGAATTTCTCTAAGCGCTTTACAAAGTCATACTACATTCACCCTTCTCATATACAATAATACACCTTACACCCAACTACAAATACTATTACTACAATAACTAACAAATCCTAATCCTACCAATGTGACATTCACTTATTCTTCAAATATCACTACAAAAACTCATTCCTATAACGTTCAATCATACAACAAATACATATAATAGAGAACATACACATACGCTACATTTGAAAAGGCCCAGACGGCCATGAGTTAGGTTGTACCCCCCCCCCCCTCTCCCCACAGCATTGACTAATTATGAGAAAATAGATGGGTTTTAAGTTTAGACTTGAAAGAAGAGATAGAATCTGAATGTCTGAGACAGTCTGGCAGTCTGTTCCACGTCGCTGGAGCTTGAAAAGAGAAAGATCTTTCACCAGTAGTAGTCCTGAAGCGAGTCATTCGCAGAAGGCGGTCGTCAGCACAGGAGCGTAGTTGTCGAGAGGGGGTGTAGATTTTAAGGAGATCTGAGAGATAAGAAGGTCCATTTTCAAAGAGAGCAGAGAAAGTGAGAGTTGAGATTTTGTGCGAGATACGGTTTGAGACAGATAGCCAGTGAAGAGAGTGGAGGAGAGGCGAAATGTGAGCATGTTTTCTTGCTCTACAGACGACTCGGGCTGCATGATTTTGGATTCGCTGTAATCTTTCTATCAGGTATTTTGGAAGATTCTCACACATATGCACACAGATCCACACCCATGCCCCAACACACACACACACACACACACACACACACACACACACACACACACACACACACACACACAGGTTCTAAGTGATGATTTCTCTCTCTCTCTCTCTCTCTCTCTCTCTCTCTCTCTCTCTCTCTCACGTGCGCGTATGTGTGTGTGTGTGTGTGTGTGTGTGTGTGTGTGTGTGTGTGTGTGTGTGTGTGTGTGTGTGTGTGTGTGTATTCGTTCGTTCTTTGTTTTAATGTTGTATCTGATCTTTAACTGATAAAAGACCAATGCATAATCATTCACGTGTGCATGGTTTTTTTTTTTTTTTTTTTGTTTTGTTGTGTTGTTGTAAACCAGGGGTGACTCATTGAAGGGAATGCGTGGTACTCTTTGTACGGCAGAGTTTCATCAGTCCTTAAAGATAATAGTTTCATGCTATAAATGTATTGCTAATATGTATATTGTTGTTCAATTATGTAATCTCTTTATCAGGACAGGATACTTTTTGCCTGAACAGTTACAACTCTGAAATCGATCTCCGTAGCTACGATAATAAAGAATTAAGGGTCCGGACAATTGGCATTCTTTAGGCGTTGCCAAAAGATAAATGTTACAAAGAAGTATGTTTATGTGCGTTCATTCGTTAATTACCATAGCAGGAGAATGTTTGCTAATCTTGATAGCTGGCTGAGATATCCGTTTTATTAAAAACATTTACTTTTTTCCTTCATATAATGATTTTATATTTTTTTTCCACACTGGGCGTTTGAATTTTTTTTAAAGGCGCTGTCTAAGGATGGAAATGATCACATAATAGATGCTACACTTGCATTTGATTTTCATTACGAGAACTAGCGAAACGTGTGACTCTTCACCATGATGGTTCATTTTTTCTCCCCTCTTTATTTTTTTTTTAAATCTATTTCTCATTTTCTTTTGCAAAACGAGTTTGCACTGTTTCAACACCGGAAGATTGATCTTCGTTTTTTGTTTTGTTTTGTTATTCTAATGCTTTGATTGTGCAAAACATATTTGGTTTGATTGAATACCTTTATTTTGTTTGGATTGTTAACAGCAGTGTTGTCTAGTTGTATGCTTACTTTTTTGTTTGTTTGTTTTGTGCTGATTCCTTTCCCTGAATTCAATTCGCTTGATCTTCTTTCTTCTTGTGTAATTTCATTTGCGAAAAAAAAATGATTTTCTTTCAGTTTGTGTATTTTCTCTCGACATCA
>CM065735.1:25371555-25379055 GCA_033310375.1 Conus canariensis | reverse complement strand
GTGCAAAATGCGATGTGAGTGTCGAAAAGAAAATAGAAATATAAACTAGTCAGGGTATGCTGACGTTTAGTCTGGCTTGTCTGGCACACACAGTTCAGGCTAAGGGAAAGTCATACAATGTTCACACAGTTCAGGCAAAGGGAAAGTCATACAATGTTCATACAGTTCAGGCAAAGGGAAAGTCATGCAATGTTCACACAGTTCAGGCAAAGGGAAAGTCATACAATGTTCACACAGTTCAGGCTAAGGGACAGTCATACAATGTTCACACAGTTCAGGCTAAGGGAAAGTCATACAATGTTCACACAGTTCAGGCAAAGGGAAAGTCATACAATGTTCACACAGTTCAGGCTAAGGGAAAGTCATACAATGTTCACACAGTTCAGGCTAAGGGACAGTCATACAATGTTCACACAGTTCAGGCAAAGGGAAAGTCATACAATGTTCACACAGTTCAGGCTGAGGAAAAGTCATACAATGTTCACACAGTTCAGGCTGAGGGAAAATCATACAATGTTCACACAGTTCAGGCTAAGGGAAAGTCATACAATGTTCACACAGTTCAGGCAAAGGGAAAGTCATACAATGTTCACACAGTTCAGGCAAAGGGAAAATCATACAATGTTCACACAGTTCAGGCAAAGGGAAAATCATACAATGTTCACACAGTTCAGGCAAAGAGAAAGTCATACAATGTTCACACAGTTCAGGCTAAGGGAAAGTCATACAATGTTCACACAGTTCAGGCAAAGGGAAAGTCATACAATGTTCACACAGTTCAGGCAAAGGGAAAGTCATACAATGTTCACACAGTTCAGGCTAAGGGAAGGTCATACAATGTTCACACAGTTCAGGCTGAGGGAAAGTCATACAATGTTCACACAGTTCAGGCTAAGGGAAAGTCATACAATGTTCACACAGTTCAGGCTAAGGGAAGGTCATACAATGTTCACACAGTTCAGGCTAAGGGAAAGTCATACAATGTTCACACAGTTCAGGCTAAGGGAAAGTCATACAATGTTCACACAGTTGAGGCTAAGGGAAAGTCGTACCATGTTCACACAGTTCAGGCTGAGGGAAAAGTCATACAATGTTCACACAGTTCAGGCTGAGGGAAAGTCATACAATGTTCACACAGTTCAGGCTAAGTGAAAAGTCATACAATGTTCGATCTTACAGCCCACTAGGATGACGGTGTACTTTCAGTCGAAGGCTTGACCACATTCCGCCAAGAGAAGAAAGAAAGAAAGAAAGGCAGTCAGAAAGGAAAGAATGGAGAGAAAAAAGAAAGAAAGGGAGAAAGAAGAAGAAGAAGAAGAAGAACAAGAAGAAGACGAAGAAAGAAAGAAAGAAAGAAAGAAAGAAAGAAAGAAGGAAAGAAAGACAGAGCGAATAAAAGAAAGAAAGAGGAAACAAACAAAACAAACACACACACAAACAAAGAAAACAACAACAATAAACACAGGAAATAGAAGGAGAGGAAGAAGAAGAAGAAGAAGAAGAAGAAGAAGAAGAAGAAGAAGAAGAAGAAGAAGATGAAGTAGTAGTGGTGGTAGTTGCAGCTAGTAGTAGTAGTAGTAGTAGTAGTAGTAGTAGTAGTAGTAGTTGTTGTTGTTGTTGTAGTAGTAGTAGTAGTTGTTGTTGTAGTAGTAGTAGTAGTAGTTGCAGCAGTATAGCAGTAGTAGTAGAAAAGAAGGAGGAGGAGGACAAGGAGGAAGAAAAAGAAGAAAGAAAGAAAGAGAGAAAAGAAGGAAAGAAAGAAAGGAAGGAAGAAAGAAAAAAGAAAGAAAGAAAGAAAGAAAAGAAGGAAAGAAAAGAAAGAAAGAAAAAAGAAAGAAAAAAGAAAGAAAGAAAGAGAGAAAAGAAAGAAAGAAAGAAAGAAAGAAAGAAAGAAAGAAAGAAAGAAAGAAAAAAAAAAGAAAGAAGAAAAGGCAGCAGCAACAACAGCAAGAACAACAATAACAACATTAAGATCGAGAAGAAGACGAAGAAGAAAAAGAAAAAGAGAAAGAAGGAGGAGGAGCAGGAGGAAGAAGAGGAAGAAGGGGAGGGGGGGGGGGGGGGGGGGCAGGAAGTGCCACCTAAAAATCAGCAGACTTGTCGCTAAAGATTTCCTTGAAACAGACCCAGCCCTTGCCGAGTGGCTGTGAACACAGGAATGGGGAGTTTGTGTTATACTCCCTGTTTGGCTAGTATACTTACCATGTCAGACCATAGCATTCAACGGCAGTTAGCCAGCTCTGTCAGGCCGAATTTTTTCCGTGGCCAATGCAGTCATAAGACAGTCACGTGATGTCACCCCACTTCCGGCCCCGGAAGAAGCCAGTGTCAACTTCCTATAAGTCATTCAGCGAGGCCTGGTGTATGGTGACCCCGAGAACCTTGGCGCCAGAGGGGAAGGTAGGGAGGGAATTAGAGTCTGACATGGTAAGTATACTAGCCAAACAGGGAGTATAACACAAACTCCCCATTTTGGCGTCATATACTTTACCATGTCAGACCATAGCAGAATTTAAAGGAATCGGAGGAGGGCGAGCGCCCTAGTGGTTCTTGGGGTTGACCGATATGGCTGCATTGGCCGCCACAAAGGAAATCCCCTTAGACCCATCAGCTCTGGTCATGCGGATATCCCTCAGGTAAAAAATAATGAAGGGATTTTCCGAACGCCAGTAGGCTGCCTCCAGCAGGTGGCGCACGGGGACAGAGTACTGGAACGCTGTGGAAGTGGCCAGTGCTCTGACCTCGTGGGCCCTGGGTGATAGGACAGGGAGATCCTTGTACGCCTGAGCGTAGGTAGATCTCACCGTCTTGGAGAGCCACCTGGAGATAGTTCCCGCCGAGATATCTCTAGTATTGTTGGGGTTGAGGGAGATAAGGAGTCGTCTCTGGGAGGAGCGCCTGGGGCGTGTGCGTTCCCAGTAGTACCTGAGACACCTGGAGGGGCAAAGGTCCATGTCTCCATCTTTTTCTCCCTTTCCCAAGATGTCAGAACTCCGGAAGGAACTTGAGAGAGACTGAGCCGTCCCTGTGGAAGGCGATATCTGTGGGGTCACCGCTGAGGGCGTGAATCTCACTTCGTCTTCTGGCCGAGGCCAGGGCGAGGAGAAAGGTGGTCTTAAAGGAGAGGAGGTCAAAAGGAATAGAAGCAATGGGTTCAAAAGGGGTTTTTCTGAGGGCATCGAGGACCGTAAAAAGGTCCCAGAGGGGAATGCGCCTAGGGGACTGAGCTTCCCGTAGAGCAACTCCTCTAGACACCTCTCTGAGGAGAAAGTCATTGTCAAAAGAAGGGCCCCCCAGTTGACGAATGGTAGTGCAGATAGCTGATCTGTAGCCCCGAATGGAGCCAGCCGACAGCTTAAGGGAAGAGGATAGGTGGGAGAGGAAATTTCCTATTTGGATGTTGGAGGGGCAGTAATGGGGAACAGAGTTATCTGAGCACCAGGTTATCCATCTCTCCCAACGGTAGTTGTAGAGGGATTCGGTGCTGGCTCTGCGAGATGCCGAGGCGAAGTCCCGTAATCCCTGAGAGGCCCCTGCCCCGGCTAGTGTGTCTAGGACGGACTGGGGTCTCTCCGAGTGGGGGGTAGATGCAGATGTTCGCAGTTGGGCTGGCATAGAAGCCACGCGTGTAGGCGAAGCATCTTGGGATTGGAGTGAGGAAGACCTGACCGGGGTTGTCTCAGCATGTCCCAGCGAGGGCTGAGCCGGAGGGGGGGAACGTGGGTGAGGGACTTGGGGTCCGGGAACCAAGACTGGGTCGGCCACCATGGCGTTACGAGGATCAGCCTGGGTCTTTCCAGCCTTGCCTTCCTGATCACCTTGTGTAGGATGGGGAAGGGGGGAAAGGCATACGCCAGTAGGCCCGTCCCGGGGAGGGATAGTGCGTCGACTGCATCCGCCTGGGGATCTGGAATGGGAGAGACGTACAGGGGCAGGTGATGGTTGAAGCTGGTGGCAAACAGGTCGATCATGGGCACAAACCAATGGTTGCGCGACACCAGCGAAGGAGGGCCTCTGTTCTGAGGGAGAGGCCTATGGAGCGGGCCTCTCCCCCTTTGTTGACATAGCAAGCTACCGACGTATTGTCCGTGAGGAGGAGAACAAGTCGGTGCGCGACCTTGTGCTGGAGTTGGAGAAGGGCTAGCCTGACCGCTTCCAGCTCCCACTCCCCGAGGCGTGACTGTCCTCCACGTGGGCCCCCCAGCCCAAGTTGGAGGCGTCTGTATAAAGTTCCAGTGGTTGGGTTGGGTTGGGAGGGAGATGGGGACCCCGGTGGAGAGAGTGGCTGGAGTGAGCCGCTCCTCCGTCGCCGAAATGAACCAGTGTCCGAGGGGAATGACCTGGTCCCAGCGGTCGGAGGTCTGTGACAAACGTCGGCGGAACTCCCTCTGAAGTTGGCGTTTGGGGACCCGCCGCAGGGGAATGAGGGGAGACAGGGACTCCATCATTCCTAGGAGGGAGGACAGGGTTCTGGCCGAGGTGTGGGGTGCCTGTGACAGGCAGGAGATGAGGTCCACTATGCGTGCAGGCCTCTCCGGGGTCTGCCAGACGAACCGTAGGAATCGTCTGTGGGCC
Organism: Conus canariensis; assembly: GCA_033310375.1. Taxonomy (NCBI): domain Eukaryota; kingdom Metazoa; phylum Mollusca; class Gastropoda; order Neogastropoda; family Conidae; genus Conus; species Conus canariensis. Next base: position 25,374,480 of record CM065735.1, on the reverse strand, counting down.
GGGTGAATCAGGATCTGAAAAATAGGCGTCCTTCAGGTCTACGGATGTGGCCCAGTCGCGATGATGGATGGAGTCTCGGATCTGGGTGGGGGTCTCCATCTTGAACTTGGTGGGCCTGAGGAACTTGTTGAGGGGCGAAAGATCTAGAATGGGCCTCCATCCTCCCGAGGCTTTTGGGATCACAAAGAGTAGAAGCCGGGGTTTGGGTGGGAAATCTCCGAGATGGCCCCTCTTTTGAGGAGGTCTTGGACTTCCGTGCGAAGAGCTTCTGCTTTGGCGGGGGAGGGTTCGTTGGGGGAGGGAGGGGGAGATAGCATGAGGGGGGGGACGCTCGTGGGCCCAAGGAAGGCGAAACCCTTCCTGTAGCACCGCCACTATCCAGGGGTGAGGCGTATGCGTCTCCACTGGTGGGCATGCCGGGAGAGGCTGCCCGCCAGGGGGGCGAGGGTCTGGGCTGGTGGGTGGGGGATAGGGCGAGGGGGGGTGCTACCTGATCTAAGTCCCCCTCGGGCTGTCTCCCTAGTCAGCTCCGGGAGCGTGACTGTTGGCCTAACCGAAAATTTTGCTGATGGGGTTTTGGCTTAGGCCTTGGGAGAAGATTAGGTCGCTTGGCGGGCCGTGCGGTGCGGGAAGGCGATTGTCTGGGATAGGGTCTGTGCCTGGGGAAGGAACGAAGTGGGGGTCTAGCAGGGCGTGGCGGTGGCCTGGGCGCAAAGGACACAGCCTGCTTGCGTTCCTCAACTGCTTGTGCTATGACGTCAGCCGAGTAGTCGCCAAAGAGCGACTGGACCTGGCCCGGGATGCATCGCAGGGCTGCCTTAAGCGTCGGGGAGAGAGAGGTCCGCGCCAGCACGGCCTCTCTCGCGACCAACAAGCAGTTGAAGTGGCTTCTGGCTGCGCTGTCCGCCGCAGCCGAAAGGTGATGCGAAATCCTGTTAACTAGGTGTCGCATGAAAGGATCGCTGAACAAGCGAGGGTCAGGCTCTTGGTGCGCCTCAGAGCCCGGGTCCCCCGGTACTGGGATGGCACCATCGTCCTCCGGCCATAGAGCCTCCGCTCGCTGAAGGGGCATGTCCAAGTAGGTGTGTCCCGCCGTGGTGTGGAGGATGCCCATCCTGGCTACTCGGACCCATTCCTTTAGGTTCTTAAAGGAGATGGCGCCGGAAGTAGGGGGGGGCAGGTGGGGGATCAACCGACGGTCCGACTGGGAAATGCCCATCTCCCTGGTCACGGGATTGTCCGTAAACAAGGAGGCGACTGAGGGGTTCTTGGGTAGATTGGTCTAGATCTCTGGGCCGGGGGAGAGGGAGAGAAATTCGTCAGCGGGTGCGGCCTCCCTCCTAACGAGGTCTGGTCGCCACCGTTCTATCGTGCGGACATCGTACAATGAGGTGGGGGCTAGCTCCTCGTCATCGTCCGCCTCAGGGAGGTACTGGTCCTGAGAGGGTTCATAGCACCCGTCTTCAGGAGGTAAGTCGAGGGGTGCCTGTAGTGTGTCCCCGGTGGCCCTATAATCGGCGGCCGGGACATCGTCCTGCCGATAGGACAGCGCCCGAGGAGGGAGACCAAGGTCGACCCAGGTAAGTGAGGCCGGGTGCCACATTCGACCATGTAGCTGGTCGTGCTGGGTGTTGGCGTTAAGCCACTGGTCTCTCTCGGGGGCATAGAGCCACCGGTCCCCGGGGAGGTAAACGGGCTGTGGCGGCCCTGGGGAAAAACCATGGTAGGTAGGCCGCACTCAAGGTCTGACCAGCGCGTTGGGCGAATGCGTAGGTCAGACATCCGCCGAGTCGTAGCCACGAGACCCTCTTCTTCTTGTAGGCAGAAAGTCCCCGGGGACCCGGGTAACCTGAATCACTGTTGGGGGGGGCTTGAGAGGCCGTGGCCTGTCGTCCCCGTCCAGGTCCGTGCACTGCACCATACACGTCCTTGGAATGGGCCTGGGAGGGCCATAATGGTATGGAGGAGGATGCGGAAGTCGAGCCCCCAACCCGCGAAAGTGCGGATTGGTCAGGATGCGGTCCCGTGTTCCTCCCCCTGGAGGAATATGTCAGGTTACCCTTGGTCCCGCTGGTAGATCCTCCCCCCGGAGGAGCGGGACCGCGGACGTTGCCCAAATGGGGATCCGAAAGGTCGGTTCCCCAACGTCCAATACCCCTAGGGAAGAAGGTGACGTTCGATCGGGGTAGGTCGACCGTCCTTGTGCATGGGCACGGCCGGGCCCATGGCGCGGCGTGCCCGCACGCCCAGGATTATGGACACCACCGAGGTCGTGCGTCGGGGTGACCATAAGGCTGCTTCCGGAGTCGAAGCGCTCCTCGAGCTCAGGTGTTGGCTGCACCTGTGCCCGGTGGGGCCGAGCGCTATGAGTGCACGTATCAATTTGGGGGGAAAAAGAGATACGTGACTCATCAAGGCGAGTGACGGATGGTGATTCCATCCCAGATCCGTCACCCGTGCTGGTCCGCGGCTCGGCAAGGTGCCCCGGGGGCCGAGATTCGCGTGACTCAGCATGATAGTTAGAAGTCTCCGAGCGAGTCCGTAGGCTAGAGGGCAAGCTGGCCGATGGAGAAGGGGTGGGGGAGGGCGAATTCCGTTGGCTAGTCTTTGCTCGGCCGGGCCCCTTGAGGGGAGCCTTGCCATTAGACTTTCTGGGCAGCACCTTGAGGGGAGCTTTGCCCTTAGACTAGCAGGCAGATCAAATGAAAGGCATTTTGAAATGGTGGCCGCTTGCCTATCAGCCTTGGGACGCCGCGGTCGTGCGTCCGTCGGTTTGGTAGACGAGGAAGATCACGCGTCCCTTCCGCGGAGAAGTCGTCTCTGTCTACCCGAACCGTACGTTCATCAGTGCGAACGGATTGCTCCGAGATGGAATCGACCCGCGGGTTCTCCGGGAAATTGAGCGAACTCCGAGCAGTGGAGTGG
>CM065735.1:25356555-25359055 GCA_033310375.1 Conus canariensis | reverse complement strand
GGAAGAGAGGTGGGTTCCACGAAATTTTGAGTAAGGAAGAAAAGAGGGTTCTACTGAACTATGAGTTAGAATGAACGGTGGGTTTATCAGAGTTGTGAGTAAATTTGAACGGTGCGTTTATCAAAGTTGTGAGTAAATTAGAACGATGGGTTTATCAAAGTTGTGAGTAAATGAGAACGATGGGTTTATCAGAGTTATGAGTAACTTAGAACGGTGGGTTTATCAAAGTTATGAGTAAATTAGAACGATGGGTTTATCGAAGTTATGAGTAAGGAAGAACGATGCGTTTTTCAAAGTTACGAGTAAGAAATAACGGTGGGTTCTACAATTTCTGAGTAAGAAGAACGGTGGGTTCTACATGTTCTGAGTAAGGGAGAGCAGTGGGTTCTACAAGTTCTGAGTGAGGTAGAGCAGTGGGTTCTACAAGTTCTGAGTAAGGGAGAGAAGTGGGTTCTACAAGTTCTGAGTAAGGGAGAGCAGTGGGTTCTACATGTTCTGAGTAAGGGAGAGCAGTGGGTTCTACAAGTTCTGAGTAAGAAGAACGGTGGGTTCTACAAGTTCTGAGTAAGGGACAGCAGTGGGTTCTACCAGTTCTGAGTAAGAAGAGCGGTGGGTTCTACAAGTTCTGAGTAAGAAGAACGGTGGGTTCTACAAGTTCTGAGTAAGAAGAACGGTGGGTTCTACAAGTTCTGAGTAAGAAGAACGGTGGGTTCTACAAGTTCTGAGTAAGAAGAACGGTGGGTTCTACAAGTTCTGAGTAAGAAGAACGGTGGGTTCTACAAGTTCTGAGTAAGAAGAACGGTGGGTTCTACAAAGTCATTGGTAAGGAAGGGCAAGGGGTTCCCAGAACAGTACTGGTCGAGGAAAAGCGGGGAAGAGGGGGGGGGGGGGTATAAAAGTTAGCAGTACGATCTTCGTCGTTCGGAAAACAAGTGTGGCTTCTGTCACCTCCTCCACCAAACTGTCCATCAAGCTCTTCTCAGTCACTCAGACTGCAGACTAGGAGACTGCAATAAAACAGTGATGCCATTTCTGAACCACGATCACTCCCCCCACCCTGATACATTAAGGTTTTCTCTCCTGTCTGTTCTGGTCTGACGGACGGGTGTCTGTAAACGTCCAAGTGACTGAGAGCAGTGGATTCTAAACAAACACGATGGTGAGGAAGAGTGGTGAATTCCAAAACACCTAAGGTGCAGAAGACCAGATTACAGTATATTTCCGTTAAAGAAAAGTTGTGAATTCTAGAAAGAGAAGAGGCGGCAAAGCACAGAAAGGATTTTGAAACCTTTAGGAGAAGAAGAGCGGTGAGCCATAGACACGTTTAGCCGAGGAAAAGTGGCGTATTCAAGAACATTCGGTGGTAAAGAGCAGTAGACTGTATAACTGTTTCGGGAAAAAGACCTGCGGAGGAAATAACATTTTATGTAAACAAGAGTACAGGACTATAAAAGGAAGCATTGGATGATGCAGAGCAGATAATTCCTGGAAACGGTTAGGCGAGGAATAGAGGCGGGTACAAAGGTGGTGTTCAGAGAGGTTTGGGGGGAACGTGGGCAGTGGCTGCTACAATATCTGGGGTAAAAAAAAACGGGATAGTTAAAAACAAAAATGAGTGTGAAAGCGAACTGTGGTTTCAGGGGTTTTTTGGCGATGAAGAAAAGCTATTAATCAAACGAACATTGTGGGACAGAAAAACAGGTTTATAGAGCATGTGGGTTGAAAGAAGGTCGACGCTTGTGGGAGATAATGGGTAAGAAAAAACAAACGAGATTGGTTTCTAAACTTTTGAAAAAACGAAGAGGGGCACAAGACCCTGAATTTGCATGATATGGAAGGACATTGGATTCCACATGAGATTTGGGATAACGAAAGGTGGTAGGTTCTGAAACAAGCTAAGGAAGGGCAGAATATTATTTTTTTGTAAATGAGGATCTGGAAGAGCTGTGGCATTCTAGAATGGTTTTCATGAGGAAGAGCAGATGTTTACGGAGGAAAAGTGCAGTCTCTCCTACTTGCGAAAAAAAAAAGTGTCCACTGTCCCACTAGGTCTGTCCCCACTCTCCTTCCCTGTCCATCTCTCCACCAACCATAACCATCGTCTCAGACTGTCAGACGACAGACGACAGACAACAATAAACACCAACACCATTTGTTTTCACCACTCTCACTCCCCTGCCCTAGGACATCAACGGTAATGATCCACTGATCTGCCCACCCCCCCCCCCCCCCCCCCCCCCCCCCCCTAGCCGTCTGACTTCGTCTGGAAGGAAAGTTTTCAGCTTGTACGTCCAAGTACTGACTTAACACGACGCCAGAACTTCTGGTTCTCTCCCTGTAGGTCATAAAAATGAAAGCATTGAACACAGTCCAAGGAGATCTGGCTTCTTTAGGTCAGCGGGCTTTTAAAGCATTGATCAAACACGATGGTGTGAGGTCCGAAGAGGCATAATAGCTAAGGGAAAGAAACTGTTTACTTTGTATAAAGTCTGTACCGTTA
>CM065735.1:25351555-25354055 GCA_033310375.1 Conus canariensis | reverse complement strand
CTCTCTCTCTCTCTCTCTCTCTCTCTCTCTCTCTCTCTCTGTGCCCCTCTCTTCTCATTTTTTTTTATTCACACGTGTTTCTCTATTTCTGTCTCGCTAAAACCTTCTCCCTACCCAAACACTTTCTTCCACAGCTCCATCTCTCAATTCTACCATCCTGCTCTTTGTGTCATCCAACGTAATGTCACAGAACCATCTAAGAAGCGATTTCGGTCTTTCCAACATTAGCAGGAATCCTCTCATCCCAACCTTTGTCCCCTTCCTCTCCCCTTATCTCTGTTCCTTCTCTGTCCTCTTCTCTCTTTCCGCCCAATATTTCATCTCTGGTGCCATCCACTATATGTCCAATGCACTGTCACGGAACCACTACACAAGGTGACACCTACCGTCCACTATATGTCCAATGCACTGTCACGGAACCACTACACAAGGTGACACCTACCGTCCACTATATGTCCAATGCACTGTCACGGAACCACTACACAAGGTGACACCTACCGTCCACTATATGTCCAATGCACTGTCACGGAACCACTACACAAGGTGACACCTACCGTCCACTATATGTCCAATGCACTGTCACGGAACCACTACACAAGGTGACACCTACCGTCCACTGTATGTCCAATGCACTGTCACGGAACCACTACACAAGGTGACACCTACCGTCCACTATATGTCCAATGCACTTTCACGGAACCACTACACAAGGTGACACCTACCGTCCACTATATGTCCAATGCACTGTCACGGAACCACTAAACAAGGTGACACCTACCGTCCACTATATGTCCAATGCACTGTCACGGAACCACTACACAAGGTGACACCTACCGTCCACTATATGTCCAATGCACTTTCACGGAACCACTACACAAGGTGACACCTACCGTCCACTATATGTCCAATGCACTGTCACGGAACCACTACACAAGGTGACACCTACCGTCCACTGTATGTCCAATGCACTGTCACGGAACCACTACACAAGGTGACACCTACCGTCCACTATATGTCCAATGCACTTTCACGGAACCACTACACAAGGTGACACCTACCGTCCACTATATGTCCAATGCACTGTCACGGAACCACTACACAAGGTGACACCTACCGTTCACTATTCCTGACAGAAACAGGAAGACAGTCCCTTCACATCAGTCCTTGGCCACTTTCAAAATGCACTGTGGCCTTTGGGACATCACTTCAACAACAGATCCTTGATTCTAAACTGTTCTCTGTCTGTCTGTCAGTCTGTCTGTCTGTCTGTCTGTCTGTCTGTCTGTCTGTCTGTCTGTCTCCCTCTCGCTGTTTCTCACTGACTGACTTTGTCTTCCTTTTTCTGAGCCCCCCTCCACTCTTCTTCTTCCGACACACATGCACATGGTCTGTCTTTCCCTTTCTGCATTCATCTCTCTCTCTCTCTCTCTCTCTCTCTCTCTCTCTCTCTCTCTCTCTCTCTCCTTTGCTCTCTCTCTCTCTCCCCCACCCTCTCTCTTACTCTGTCTCCCATCCTTCCCCACTCTGCCCCTTTCTCTCATTTATGTGTTCAAGCGTTGTGTGTGTGTGTGTGTGTGTGTGTGTGTGTGTGTGTGTGTGTGTGTGTGTGTGTGTGTGTGTGTGTGTGTGTGTGTGTGTGCCTGCGCGCGCGCGCGCGCGCGCGCGTGTGTGTGTGTGTGTGTGTGTGTGTGTACGTGTCTTGATGTTGTTAGTTTTCTTCTTTGTTTGTGTTTGTGAGACTGCCCTTATCTAAAACTTTTTTTTTCTGTTTCAACATGTTGTCTCTGTCTCCACTGTCAAGTGAAAGGAATTCTTTATCAATTCCTACGTGACAAAGTTGTTGTAACATTCTAACGCCCCTCCCCAACACCCCATATCAAAAGACATTGAATGGAAATGACAATAAAATGTCAAAGTGTCACCTCTCTCTTCTCTCTCTCTCTCTCTCTCTCTCTCTCTCTCCCTCTCTCTCTCTCTCTCTCTCTCTCTCTCTCTCTCTCTCTCATCATTGACTACCTGTCTTTCACACTTATATCACAGAGACATCTGACAAGTCAAACCTACCTTTCACATTTTATGACAGCAGACAACAGACAGTCGTCTGAGGTTTTAATATAGTAGAAAGTTTCTTAACAAAATTTCGGATGGGTTTTTAGAAGATGTATTTCAAAGAGTTGTGTGAATAAATGACTTGTGAGTTGATTTTAACGTGGCGACAGCCCTGATATGGCCCTTTGCGGTCGGCTGGGCTATAATCAACATTACTTTAAGAGACAGTCGTTGAGGCTCCTTCCTCCAGCCGTCCTTCTTACCCTTCCCATCTCCCTCTCTCTCTCTCTCTCTCTCTCTCTCTCTCTCTCTCTCTCTCTCTCTTTCTCTCGGTTCGCCTGTCTGTCTGTCTGTCTGTCTCTCTTTGTGACACCTTCGTCCAGTGCAATGTAACGAGATATGTGATATCTCTCAGTCAGTTTTCCTGACAGCACCGCTCCTCAGATTTATT
>CM065735.1:25339055-25346555 GCA_033310375.1 Conus canariensis | reverse complement strand
GTCTGTCTGTCTGTCTGTCTGTCTGTCTCTGTCTCTCTCTGTCTCTCTGTCTCTCTCTGTCTCTCTCTGTCTGTCTGTCTGTCTGTCTGTCTGTCTGTCTTCTGTCTGTCTGTCTGTCTGTCTGTCTGTCTCTCTCTCTCTCTCTCTTGTACACACGATAACAATTCTTTCTCGGGTTATGAATGTTCGTGAAGTGTTATATCAAAAACTGGTTTGGGTTGGTATGGCTAAATCAGGGAGTGCAAGATATAAAGAAATTTTTGAATGAATTTCGTCAAAGGCTGATCGGTTGCAGGTGGCAATACTGGGAAGATCACATTCAGCAAAGTGAAAGATTCTCCTGGTACAGTAACTTTTAATCCTCTAGAAATCGTGAAAGTTATCTTCTGCTAGGTGTAGACAGACTTATCAAGTGTATCTGACGATGTTTTGACTAGGGGTCACTGACATGACAACACATCGCGATCGATGTAAACAGCATTCAGACAACACTTCAACCTGTCCTATGTGTAAAAGCGCAACCTGTCCTATGTGTAAAAACGCTGTCCTGCTCTCAGTGACCTGAGAAGTCAATATATTCCTTGTAAGTTTCACGCACACCCATGTCTGTTCAGTGCATCTCTGCTCGTGTCAAATCAGAACGAACACTTTATGAAGAACATGTGCTTATATTTGTATATAAAGTTTTTAAAAGGAGAGCAAATTTGACGATCGAATCTGAAAAACCTTGCACATCTGTACAGCTACTTCACTGATTTATAACGAAAAATGTTAGTATGCTTTAAAAAAAAATTACCTTGTTTATCTTTACTTTGTTCAGTGTTGTATACCATTTGTGAATTCACTCTCCTTCAAATGGGGTTATGGCCTTAATAAAGTAAAATACCGTTTTCTCTCTCTCTCTCTCTCTCTCTCTCTCTCTCTCTCTCTCTCTCACTCTCTCTCTCTCTCTCTCTCTCTCTCTCTCTCTCTCTCTCTCTCTTCTGTCTTTTGTATGAACACACAATAGTGTAACAGAATGCCAGCAGTTCAGAATGATGAACATGAACAAGCCTGTCAACACGCAGAAATGGATACTTTTAGAAGATTTACGAGGCAGTCGAAGAAGTGAAGCAAGAGAGAGAGAGAGAGAGAGAGAGAGAGAGAGAGAGAGAGAGAGAGAGAGAGAGAGAGGAGAGAGAGAGAGAGAGAGAGAGAGAGAACCACACATCTTTCTCCACGACCACTAGCGTGGAGAGAGTGATGACACACATTGATATGGTTCTTGTCAGCCTGTTGTCATTAGGGACACACGGGTCTTCACATGGAATTTCTCAGTGCGACATTAGTGGAAACGCATACTGGATAACACTCACCTTCTCTCTTCTCTTTCAAATTCTCCCCCCCCCCCTCTCTCTCTCTCTCTCTCTCTCTTTTCTCTCTCATCCATGTTGGTCTAAATATTCTACACAAACCATACGATTATTCAAATCAATATGTTAATTGACCACATAATAATGTTCTTTAGCCCCCTCTCTCTCCTCTTCATACTGCCATTACTCTCTCTCTCTCTCTCTCTCTCTCTCTCTCTCTCTCTCCTCCGTATTTATAACACCCTCTGCCCATTCCTCACACTCTCTTTCCCATCAGTTATCTTAATTCCACCATCCCGCTTTCCACGTCGCCCTATGCAGTGTCAAACAAACAGCTAACAAGTGACTCTTCCCTTTCAGTCTTTCCGACATTTGGAGGACTCCTCTCGCCCGAACCTCTCCATTCTCACCTCCACCCTCCTCTTTCTCTCTCTGTTCCTTCGCGTCTTCCTCCCCTTCTCTCTTTCCGTCCAATATTCCATTTTTTCCCTCTGTGCTCCAGCCACTTCCTTCAATGCGCTGTCACAGAACCACTGCACAAGGTGACACCTACCATTCACTCTTTCTGACAGAAGCAGGAAGAGAGGCCCTTCACACTAGACCCCGGGCCACTTTCAGCATGCACTGCCACCTTTGGGAAATCACTTGAATAACAGATCCCTGATTCTGAACTTCTCTCTCTCTCTCTCTCTCTTCTCTCTCTCTCTCTCTCTCTCTCTCTCTCTCTCTTCTCTCTCTCTCTGTCATCTCCCCTCCTCTGACACTCACGCACAGGGTCTGTCTTTCCCTGCCAACCTTGTTCTCTCTCTCTCTCTCTCTCTCTCTCTCTCTCCCTATCCCTCTGTCCCCCCCCCCCCCCGTCTCTCTCTCTCTCTCTTTCCTCTCTCTCTCTCTCTCTCTCTCTCTCTCTCTCTCTCTCTCTCTCTCCTGATCGTTCCATCGCTAACCGCAGCACACAAGAGTTCATCCGCAAGGGAAAAAATAGCAAGGTGGAAAGAATCCAAAATAAATTTTTAAAAAAATCACACATGTCACACAACAGAACTTAATCCGCTTCGAAGAATTAGAAAGTCTTAAAAGGTTGGAACAGGGAGTGAGGAGGGGGAGGGAGGGGGACTTACAAAATAATCGCCGTCACAAATTACCTCCATACAGCAATAATATGGGATGATAGATTAGATTCAGATGTGTGAGGTTCTTTACCTCACCTTCTCTGTCTGTCTGTCTGTCTGTCTGTCTGTCTGTCTGTCTGTCTGTCTGTCTCTCTCTCTCTCTCTCTCTCTCTCTCTCTCTCTCTCTCTCTCTTGTACACACGATAACAATTCTTTCTCGGGTTATGAATGTTCGTGAAGTATTATATCAAAAACTGGTTTGGGTTGGTATGGCTAAATCAGGGAGTGCAAGATGTAAAGAAATTTTTGAATGAATTTCGTCAAAGGCTGATCGGTTGCAGGTGGCAATACTGGGAAGATCACATTCAGCAAAGTGAAAGATTCTCCTGGTACAGTAACTTTTAATCCTCTAGAAATCGTGAAAGTTATCTTCTGCTAGGTGTAGACAGACTTATCAAGTGGTATCTGACGATGTTTTGACTAGGGGTCACTGACATGACAACACATCGCGATCGATGTAAACAGCATTCAGACAACACTTCAACCTGTCCTATGTGTAAAAGCGCAACCTGTCCTATGTGTAAAAACGCTGTCCTGCTCTCAGTGACCTGAGAAGTCAATATATTCCTTGTAAGTTTCACGCACACCCATGTCTGTTCAGTGCATCTCTGCTCGTGTCAAATCAGAACGAACACTTTATGAAGAACATGTGCTTATATTTGTATATAAAGTTTTTAAAAGGAGAGCAAATTTGACGATCGAATCCGAAAAACCTTGCACATCTGTATAGCTACTCTACTGATCTATAACGAAAAATGTTAGCATGCTTTTTTTTTTTTTTTACCTTGTTTATCTTTGATTTGTTCAGTGTTGTATACCATTTGTGAATTCACTCTCCTTCAAATGGGGTTATGGCCTTAATAAAATAAAATAAATACCGTTTCCGTCTCTCTCTCTCTCTCTCTCTCTCTCTCTCTCTCTCTCTCTCTCTCTCTCTCTCTCTCTTCTGTCTTTCGCATGAACACACAATAGTGTAACAGAATGCCAGCAGTTCAGAATGATGAACATGAACAAGCCTGTCAACACGCAGAAATGGATCCTTTTAGAAGATTTACGAGGCAGTCGAAGCAGAGAGAGAGAGAGAGAGAGGAGAGAGAGAGAGAGAGAGAGAGAGAGAGAGAGAGAGAGAGAGAGAGAGAGAGAGAGAGAGAGAACCACGATCTTTCTCCACGACCACTAGCGTGGAGAGGGTGATGACACAGATTGAAATGGTTCTTGTCAGCCTGTAGTCATTAGGGACACACGGGTCTTCACATGGAATTTCTCAGTGCGACATTAGTGGAAACGCATACTGGATAACACTCACCTTCTCTCTTCTCTTTCAAATCCCCCCCCCCCTCTCTCTCTCTCTCTCTCTTTTCGCTCTCATCCATGTTGGTCTAAATATTCTACACAAACCATACGATTATTCAAATCAATATGTTAATTGACCACATAATAATGTTCTTTAGCCCCCTCTCTCTCCTTCTCTTCATACTGCCATTACTCTCTCTCTCTCTCTCTCTCTCTCTCTCTCTCTCTCTCTCTCTCTCTCTCTCATCCATGTCGGTTTAAATATTTCACGCAAATCATACAATTATTGAAATCAATATGCAATGAACCACATAGCTATGTTCTTAACTCCTCTCTCTCTCTCCCTCTCCCTCCCTCCCCCCCTCTCTCTCTCTCTCTCTGTACTTCTCTTTCTCTATTTCTCTTACTATGTCTCTGTCTCTGTCTGTCTGTCTGTCTGTCTGTCTCTCTCTCTCTCTCTCTCTCTCTCTCTCTCTCCCTCAAACCCTTTTATTGACACACAATGGTGTAACAGAATGCCAACAGTTCCGAATGATGAACATGGCCAAACCTGCCAACACTCAGAAATGGATCGTTTTGGAAGATTTACGAGGCAATCAATGGAGTGAAATAGAGGGGGAGGGGTGGGGGGGGCGAGGGAGGGGCCGGGGGGGGGGGGGGGGGGGAAGAAGAAGAAAAAAAAGGAAACCACGATCTTTGTCCCCAGGCTTCAAGCGACGAGTGGGTGATGGAGTAGATTGAAACATGCCAGCTTGTTGTTAGAGTGACGTCATCAAGGATCAAACGGTTCCCCATATAGAACATGTCTGTTTAACGTTAGTGGAAAAGCATATTATATAACACTTACGAACTGATCCACCCCAACCCCCCCCCTCTCTCTACCTCTCTCTCTCTCTCCTCTCTCTCTCTCTCTCTCTCTCTCTCTCTGTCTGCTGGTGTATGTGTCATTCTCTTTCTCTCTTGGTCATTGTTTGCTTGCTTACTTCAGCATATTTGAATATTTAATTCCTTTCAGTAGTCTGATCCCTGTATAGCACGAGGACTGGATGTTTGAAAAGCACATGCATGCTTATCTACTATTCTTGGAACAAAGACTTTTGTCTTGTCTCCTCTCTCTCTCTCTCTCTCTCTCTCTCTCTCTCTCTCTCTCTCTCTCTCTCTCTCTCTCCGTGTCTCTCTGTCTGTGGATGTCTGTCCCTGTCTCTGTGTCTCAGTCTCTCTCTCTCTCTCTCTCTCTCTCTCTCTCTCTCTCTCTCTCTCTCTCTCTCTCTCTTCTCTGCTAACAGCGTAGACTCCATCTGAAGTAAACTTACTTCCCCCTGGCCACCCCATGTCTCTTCGGACCTGGCACCATCATGGTCGATCAACGCTTTAAAAGCCCACTGACCTAAAGAAGCCAGATCTCCTTCGCCTGTGTTCAATGCTTTCGCTTTTATGACCTAAAGGGAGAGAACCAGATACTCTGGCGCCGTGTTGAGTCAGTACTCGGACGTACAAGCTGAAAACTTTCCTTCCAGACGAAGTCGGATGGTTGGAAAGAAACCTGAGCACATCAGTGGACCATTAGCGCTGATGTCCTAGGGCAGGGGAGTGAGAGTGGTGAAGGAATGGTGTCTGTGTATACTGTTGTCTGCCAGTCTGTAGTCTGACTGTCTGAGACGAGGTTTGTGGATGGTGGAGTGATGGAGACAGGGACAGGGAGGGAAGTGGGGAGGGGGGGGGGGGGTAAACCTAGTGGGGGTGGACACTTTTTTTTCGCTATGAGGAGATACTACACTTTTCTACATGAACCATTCTAGAAGGTCAGTGCTCTTTCACACCCTCTTTTTTTCCATTGCTGCTGTTTCTCATATTGTTTTTTTCAGAACCCACCACTTTTTCCTCATCTCGTAGTTCCTGTGGAATCCAATGTCCTGCCTTCCTCCTTATGCAGATGTAGACTCCGTTGCTCCTGTTCGTTCTCCAAAAGTCTAAAAACCTTTCTCTTTTCCCCCTCACCCAATATTTTCTTTAATGTGTCTATGTCTTTCAACCCCACATGTAATCTAAAGCTGCCTCTCTCTGTCACAATTTTCTTTTGATTCTAATTCATCTTCATTACCAAAATTCTGGATATCCAGTGTCTCTGGAAATCTCAGTTTGCTTTGCGTTTTTCGCCAGAGGGCTCTGTAGTCATGAAATGTGGGCTGGTGCATCCATGGGAACGCTCCCGTGGAGGTTCTGCTGCGTCACACCCAGCGGCCATTGCACAACGGCGTATGCCGGGGAGCGATCAAACCGCTTAATGGAATGCTGTGTGCGTGCATGCACTCTACGTGAACACAGCGCAGTATTCCAAGGGTGGTGCAGGATTGCTCCAAACTGGTCGGTTCAGCAGTTGAGGACAGTACTTCTCTGGGTCCCCCTCATACCTTCAGGTGTATCTCTTTTTTCCCCTACACATTTTATTCAAGTAACAGGACAGCTTACATATGCGCAGAAAGAGGACAATGCGCGGAGATTTTCACACATATATGATATGCATATTCTTGCATGACATACATAAATTGATGATACTTAAATATTTTCTAACTACCGTGAGAAGTGCTGCAAAAAACTACAACTGTAAAAGTCATCGTGCACTCACACAGATCAATCAACGGAGCACTTCAGGTGTATCGTTTTCTTGTCTGGCTTTTGGCCGACCCTGGGGATGGTGAGGAAAGACTCCATGACCGAAAGGGAAAGTCCCGTTGACAGCGGGAGAGACTGTAATCCGGTATCCTCTTCAGAGAGCACGCAAGACCTCATGGCGAGAGCTTGGCCATGTCTAAATTGTGCTATCTTAACCTGTCAGCGGAACAGCAACGACTGGGGCTGCGGGATGCACACGGCAGTTGCTTGGCGGAGGCGTTTAACGCCGGTGGACTCTGCAGTCATGATACATGGGCTGATGCACACATAGGTCGTGTCACGTCCAATGACCATTACACAATTAGCATCTGCCAGGGAGTAATTATGTCCTCTGACGTCTTCATGGAATCCCCTGTGCATGCCTGCACTCTATGTGAACACAGTAAGGCTTCCAAGGGTGGTGCAGGATTGCTCCAAGCTGGTTGGTTCGGCAGTAGAGGACATGTACTTCTCTGGGTCCCCCTCGCACCTTCAGGTGCATCTTTTTCTCACGATTTTTCCAGAACCCATTGCGCGTTTTTACCCCAAATATTGTAGTAGCCAGTGCCTATTCTCTCCTAATTTTCTCCGAACGCACCACCTTTGTATCTGCCTGCAGTCGTCGCCTAACCGTTCCTTGGAATCCTCTGCTCCTCTTCATCCAGTGCTTTTTCTTTTTTTTTTTTCTTTTTTTTTAAAATTTATGAATTGTCTATCGCTCTTCTTTATATGTAACAATACTTACTCACAGGTCTTTGTCACATGAATATTTATTTAGCCCACTGGGTTTGTTTTTTTTTTGTTTTCATTACCGAATATTTCTGAAATCAGCCACTTTTCCTTGGCTAAACTTGTTTCTAGTCCACTGCACTCCTTCTAAAGGTTCAACAATCCACTGCCGTCTTCCCACCACTTCTTTTCCGCCGCTTTTAATCAACTGAAAAACACGCGGTACTTGTTCACCTAGCCCTCTGTTCTTCCTAAATAAATAGTCTGCAGAAACCCACCCCGCTGCCTCGTCTTTAATTGTC
>CM065735.1:25329055-25334055 GCA_033310375.1 Conus canariensis | reverse complement strand
GGAGAAAGAGGCGAGAGTGGGTGCGATAAGAGAGCATGTTTAGAACAATCTCACAATCAAAAAATTCCAAAGAGATACAAGACAATCGATTTTGAAGCACCGGGGGAGGGAGGGGGGGGGGGCGATAGAAATAAAGCACAAATGGAGGTGGGAAATGCATAATGATAGCCCAGTCGCTACGGGTAGGAGGGGATGTCATATGGATAATAAATCAAGTCATTCCAGCAGAACCGTGAGAGAGAGAGAGAGAGAGAGAGAGAGAGAGAGAGAGAGAGAGAGAGAGAGAGAGAGAGAGAGAGAGTCACATAAGAATACAAGCATATCGACAGAATGACAAGAGGGCAGGAGGTAATAGGAAATCACACACACACACACACACACACACACACACACACACACACACACACACACACACACACACACACATGTACTCATATAAGACATACTTACTAAACAAAATAACATACATGTGCATTTCAAGTACAAAACACTTTCTAAATAGTCAGGTATATATATAAGGCAAAGAGGGTGGTGGTGATTGGTGGTGGATTTATGGCGGAGTATGTAAGTACTGGCACATAAGATGGTTGAAATAATGGTGTTTGAAGGTTGATATGCATTGGCGTTGTTTGGTTGATTCAGGGAGCGAGTTCCATTGACAGGAACCTGAATATGTTAAACTGGATTTGAATAAGTCAATTCTAGGAACAGGGACATGAAGTTTGGGTAGAGTCCTTGAGGAATTTATTGAGAATCTGTGAACTAATGTTGAGGGTGCCTTCCCAGACACAATCTTGTGCATTATGATCCCTTTGTCGTATTATAGTCCGAGTCCAGAAGACTACTGCTTTTTAGGACTAATTTGAGTGCTCGCTTGTGTAGGCTTAACAATGGTTTGAGAGTGTTAGCGCTAGCACAGTCCCATAGTGTAGATCCATAGTCTATGTATGATTGAATATGAGACTGGAAAAAGAGCTTGCGTGAATGCAGGTCGAGGAAGCGTTTGATTTTGGAGAGTTGATAAACTTTCTGTGAAACTTTTTTGCATAGTGAGGTTATGTGAGCTTGCCAACTCATATTGTTATCAATTGTTATTCCTAGTACTTTGAGGCATGTAACCTGTTCAACGGGTTCATTTTTAAGATGTACAGGAGGAAACTTAAGAGTGAGATTTTGTCTTTTTTGCCTAGTTGTGATAAGCATGGATTTAGTTTTTTGAGGGTGAAGCGACATGTGATTTAGTTCAGTCCATTTGACGAGGTCATTCGCACTTTCTTGTAAAGTGTGTGCAAGAACAGTAACATCAGAATGATTTGTATGTATTGTTGTATCATCAGCAAAGAGTTCACAGGTGGATGTGATATGGAGAGGTAAATCATTGATGTAAATTGTGAACAGTAAGGGACCCAGGATAGAGCCTTGTGGGACGCCATAGGAAAGTGTTTGAAATGAAGAGAAAGATGTATTAATTTTTACACATTGTTGCCTATTTGTGAGATATGCGTGAAAAAGGGTAAGTGTTTTTGTGGATAAGCCATACAATTTTAGTTTTCTAAGTAGAAGGTTATGGTCTATCACATCGAATGCTTTTTTGAAATCAATAAATAGGACACCACAATATCTGTTGTTGTTAATGCTATTTAGCCAGTCATCAACCAGGTTGATTAGGGCTGAGTGGCATGAATGGTTGTGTCGAAACCCGGACTGTCTTGGATGAAGCAAGTGGTATGTGTTAAGGTGGTGTATTGTGTGCTTGTTTATGTGTTTTTCCAAAGGTTTGGAAATAGTGGAAATGATTGAGATTGGTCTGTAGTTTGCAGGGTCTGAGCTGTCACCTGCTTTGTAGATAGGTATGACTTTCGCTTTTTTGAAACTATCGGGAAAATGATTTTTGTCGATGCATAAATTGAAGACGTATGTTAACGTGTCTGTAATTGCTGGAGCCGATAGTTTGAGGATTTTGCCGTCTAGGCCATCCACCCCGCAGGTATCTGACTATTTTAGGTGCGTTAGGTAGTGATAAACTTCGAAAACTGTTATTGGTGGAATGTCAAGTTCAGACTTGATGTTTTTATCTTGGCAATATTGTTTCAGTTTTTGTAGGCCGTTTGATCTGGATGAATCTGTCGTGACAATTTTATTGGCAATAGTGCAAAAGTGGATGTTCAGCTGTTCGACAGAGATGTCTTTAATTATAGTTGATTTTGAAGAAGATTGATTGTTTGTAAGCTCGTTAATAGCTCTCCATACCAATTTTGGGTTCTGGTTTGAGGATATTAGTTCTCGATAGTATTTCGTTTTTTCTCTGCGCTTCTGTGAATTTATTGCATTTCTCAGTTTTCTAGATTCCTCTTCATAGCCATGTTGTTTAAGCATATCTCTAAGGTAACCTGCCGCCTGTAACTCTTTAGTGTACCATGCCGGTTTAGGATCATGTCCTACTCTAATCGTTTTTAGAGGGGCGTGTTTATCATAAATTTCAGTAAATGTTTTGATCCAAAATTCTACTGCAAGATCTGGATTAGTTATGTTGAAAACTGAAGAGAGATTTGAGTTAAGCAAGTCATGCAGAAAGTCTTGGTTGTTAAAGCTTGTAAAGCAACGGTAGGTCATTGTCTTGTGTCCCGTTTTGGGAATTTTTACTCCTTTTTTTGGACCATGTGACACAAACTGGATAATGATCACTACAGTTTAGAACAGGGACGCAGATTTCTGTTATGTTAGTTTTATCTGAAACATAAATATGGTCGATAAGTGTCTTGGAGTTTGGTGTGACTCTCGTTGGAGATTCAATGAGCTGATGCAGATTGAATAGACTGAATGCTTGCGTCGATTGGTTTTGTACTTTCAGAAGGTCTATGTTAAAGTCTCCAAGTAAAATGATTTCCTTGGATTCAAGCGAGACTGCATCCATCATCGTAATTAATTTGTCGACCCAATTTACTCTTTCGGATGGGTTCCTGTAGCAGAATCCAACCAAAATAGAAGGGTTTCTTTTCAGCTTAACTTCTATCCAAACACATTCCACACCGTTGCTTTCTAGGTGTGGAAGTCGTTTGAAGCTAATGGTTTCGCTGATATAGATAAGAAGACCCGTCTCTTTCGCAAGTGAAGGATCTTTCCGGATTGTGTTGTATCCTGGAATAGTTACATCATTGTCGCTAATGTCTGCAGCTAATCTGGATTCTGAGAGTCCTAAGATATGAAAAGGTTTACCATGATTCCAAATCAGTGTTGAAATATCTGATGTCTTGTTAACTGCATGTTGGATATTAAGGTGACAGATTCGGAGTCCTTCTTTGCATGGCCATGCAGATTGGTTCTTGCTCATTTCTAGTTGTGTACTGATGTGATGATAAAAGGAGATGACGATTTTGCACGTTAATTGACGTTAAGATTTGTATAATCAAGGAACACAATATAAATTACATAAAAGGGAGAGAAAACGGGGCTGGTTTACACACCGTAACAACTTTAGTAAACCAGAAGCGTATGGGAAGCCGCAAAAACAAACAACAACAACAAAAAAACAACAAAAAACAAACAAACAAACAAAAACAAAAAAATCTTCACAGTATATGCCCTTAGGATCCGCGGCCAAATGATATACTTACGGATACACCTTTCTGAAATGAAAATGTACACTCCCTCACAAAGGACGCACTTCTAAAGCAGAATTAAAGTTAAGGGGGCAGAATATGAGGAGAGAAAAAGGTAACTGAAACTTAAGACAAAAAAAGCAAAGAACCAACAACTCAAAATGAAAACAAGTGGGAAACACACACACACACACACACACACACACACACACACACACACACACACACACACACACTAAAACACAAGTCACGTAGCCGCACTAGTAACTACGAGCTGGCAATGCACAAGATTGCCTTGCTCGCAGTAAACAGCAGTTTTTGCAGAAGTTTGCTCCTGCAGAGGCTTTGTTCAGTCTCTTTTCTGTACGGGACACAGTCTTGAAGTTTTACGAAGTATTATTTATAGTATACGTTGTTTAAGTCCACTTCAGTTATCATAGAATCAGCACTGCCGGCACAGGGTGAAAGTTACACACACACACACACACACACACACACACACACACACACACACACACACACACACACACACAAATCGTGTAGGATGTGAAGAAAAACAGCACACTCATATAAAACACACACACACGCACAAACACACACGCACACACATACACACACGCGCGCGTGCGCACACACACACACTCACACATACACTTAGCTCTCCACCCCCACCCCCTTCCCCTACAAACACCCACTCACTCAAGCAAAAACTGCTACCATTCGTAAAAACTTAACCTGTGGCCATATAATTGTATATACTATTAAAACATTTATGCTCGCTCGCACATACGCAAACGGGAACCTGCAATCAGAAGTCTGGGGGAAGCATGGAGTGCTGGGGAGGTACGAAGAATGGCCAATACCACGGATGATGTGAAGGAGACAGGGTCGGAGGAAGGTAACTGAAGGGTGGAGGAGTAGGGGGGGGGGGGGGGGGACAGATCTGTTGAACCATGGAGGGGGGGAAAAGCACACTCGCGCGGCGCACATAGCGGACGGTCACTTTGGTTGGCTGGGAGACGGTGACTGGACCCGTGCTGTTGTCACTGCCCGTACACACATCTGGCCGGCGGGGTCTTGGAGGGGCTTGCTGGAGGGGGGAGGGTGCAATAGGGACAGATGCTGTGTCAATAGTTTTGGTGTTATTTGGGGCAGCAGAGCGAGAGGCTGGCTGAACATTCTTGTGGTCACTCTGTGTACGCACAAGCGAGCTGGATAGTCTTAAAGGGGCTTCCTGGAGGGGGGAGGGGGGAGACGAATGAGAAGTGCGTAAACGGGACGGAAGGTTTGGGAATTCTGAGAGGGTGAATGGGGGAGGGAGGAGAGGGGATCTGGGACGTCGTGTGCTGTTGGTAACACGAGACGTGTGGCGTGTAGGGGTGGGTAGGAGGGCCTGTCGTC
>CM065735.1:25304055-25309055 GCA_033310375.1 Conus canariensis | reverse complement strand
CGTTTGAAAAGCATTGTAGTTTACTAACTTTGTGGGAAGAATATTGAAACTCACAGTAAACTGCATTTTAATCCATCCATCTACTTTAAATACCAAGCGTGAAACAGCTTTTACAAGATTACAGTGTCTGGTAAGCTCTCTCTCTCTCTCTCTCTCTCTCTCTCTCTCTCTAAGAACCCGTTCCCCTTCTTACTGATGCACTCCCTGTGACATTTCCGGTGTAATTCTTTTTCTCCCTCAGTGTGAACTTTTGGTCGAGTTGGATGTCAAAGTCAACTTGAATAATAACAAACTAACACACCTAAGCGGCTTTTCTTCTTCTTCTGCGTACGCAGGCTGATACTCCTGCGGACACTCCCTATATGGAGAGACAAGTATTAATCCCATCTGCCCAACAAAGGGAGTGGAGTTTTGTGTGTATGACCGTTTTTTTATCCCGCCATTAAGGCAGCCATACTCCGTCTTCGGGGAAGGTGCATGCTATGTGTAACGTGTCATCCATACCAACAACCAAACTGGCCTTCTCTTCCGAAAGTTGCTGATGGGATTTTACGTGTGTGCAAGATGTTGTGCGTGCGTTCACACACGGAACCTCGGTTTACAGTCTCATTCGAAGGACTGTATGGGAAATGGAGTCAGAACTAATGTTAACTCCGAGGGAAAAATCCCCTGTACCGAAACGGCCCGGCGGAGATTCGAACCCGCAACCCTAGGATTACGAGTCCGGTGCTCTACCAACTGAGCTATTCCGGGCCCC
Source organism: Conus canariensis (assembly GCA_033310375.1). NCBI lineage: Eukaryota > Metazoa > Mollusca > Gastropoda > Neogastropoda > Conidae > Conus > Conus canariensis. Next base: position 25,308,298 of record CM065735.1, on the reverse strand, counting down.
TGGACCGCTTTTACTATCACTTGTATTATTTATAGGAATTCTGTGCTATGCCATCGTGAGCTGCACGTCGTTAAAGCATAATCGGCTTGGTAACTTATATTAGGAATTGAAATTTGACCACCAACTCCCATCCCCCCACCTCGCTCCATCAGATTGTATCTAATCATGGACACCGTGGAGCCCTTTTCATATCAATTTCGGCTAAAGTAGTTCTAAATTGCCTTCATGTCTCTCAGCTTTTCTTTGTTCTCTTATCGTTGTTCCTGTTCTCGGATTCGCTTTTATTTTCCTTATTATTTTTGCTTGTCTTCCTTCCTTTTTTTTTTGGCCATTTTGTTTTTCCTTTTTTCACTCTCCAATGATTTATTCTTCTTTTTTGTTCTTCTTCGTGTTTTGCCGTTTCTTTTAAAGCTTCCTTTTTTGTTTTTTTGTTTTATTCCTTTTCTTTTCGTTTTTTTCTTGTTCTTTTTCTTCCTTCGTTTTCTCTGCCACTTTTTGTTCTTACCCTCCCCCCCCCCCTCCCTCCCCACTCTCTTCACCGTCTTCCCTCTCTGATTAAATAATGACCTTTGTCCATGTTCTGGCATGCTGTGTGTGGCATCTGATGGCACTGAAGCCTTTTCTCCCTTTCTTCTTCCTCCTCTTCTCGTTTCCGCCATTCATTCTTTCTCCTCTGCCCTTTTTCTTTGTGCTTTGTCTTTTATTCTTTTTGTTTTTCTCCACCCTCGTTGAATTTGTAGGTTTATTTGAAAAAAGTGTTCACACTTCAATCTTCCTTCCGCAAGTTACCTTACAACATCTTCTGGTATAGATTCAGTGCATTTTTTTTTTCATCACTCTTCATTTCCTTGTCCTCAATCTCCTGATACGACCACGTGACTCTGGGTTATCAGAGAGAGAGAGAGAGAGAGAGAGAGAGAGAGAGAGAGAGAGAGAGAGAGAGAGAGAGAGAGAGAGAGAGCGTGTGTGTGTGTGTGTGTGTGTGTGTGTGTGTGCTTGCGTGCGTGCGTGTGTGTGTGCGTGCGAGCGTGCGTGTGTGTGTGTGTGTGTGTGTGTGTGTGTGTGTGTGTGTGTGTGTGTGTGTGTGTGTGAGTGAGTGAGTGAGTGAGTGAATGAGTGAGCGTGCGTGCGTGTGTGTGCTCGCGCGTGTGTGCACGAATGCTCTTGTGTGTGCATGTGCGCGTGTGCGTACGTGTATGTGGGTGCACACAGGCATGCATGAGTCTCTCTGTCTGTCTGTCTGTCTGCCTGCCTGTCTGTCTGTCTGTCTGTCTGTCTCTCTCTCTCTCTCTCTCTCTCTCTCCCTCTCTCTCTCTCTCTCTCTCTCTCTCTCTCTCTCTCTCTCTCTTTCTGTATGCATGTGTGTGTGTGTTCAGTTCTTTTTTAATCGGGTGGGAGAAGTATGCTTGGCACTGTTACAAACAGACCAACAGTTCAAGCTTGTCCACACACATGCACGTAAACCCGTACCTACTTTTACCACCAATCTTATTTTCAGCTATTGAATTGCGGTAAACTTTAATCTACCCATGAATTCTCCTATCAACCTTGACGCCTAATAGACATTACACACCTGTTGGCTGTTTGCATACAATATTGGTCGTTGTAGATGTGTCCTTATATCTAATTCTTTTACGTAAAGAGGAAAAACGCGTTTTCATGTACAGGCAAACAACCATACTCAACACTGACTACGGAAATGAATGATTTTTTTTTTTCTGACTGTTTGACGGATTTTATATATTCTCCCGGGTGCAAAATGGACGGGGACATAATTCCAGTCTGCGATGCCTCAGACTCCCCGAGTGGTGGTAAGGGGAGGGAAACAGGGAATTCATTCTTTTTGTCACACGTCAGTGGAGCTTGTTATCCGATGGCAGGTCCCTTCTTTCCGGTCCGACTTTTTGACAGGAGAGTGGCTCAAAGCAGACGACACTTTGACCGGATTGTATTTTTTTAAAAAAAAGATGGATTGTCCCGACCTCTCCATCTCCATCCGTACTTAAAAAAAATTGAAAGTCTGAGGAACGTGTGTGTGTGTGTGTGTGTGTGTGTGTGTGTGTGTGTGTGTGTGTGTGTGTGTGTGTGTGTGTGTGAGAGAGAGAGAGAGAGAGAGAGAGAGAGAGAGAGAGAGAGAGAGAGAGAGAGAGAGAGAGAGAGAGCGAGAGCGCAAGGTGAGGAAGTCAGTTTAATTAATCAGCTGGTAAATGTCAGTACTGCCGACATTTTTAAAGTGGACGGTAATATGGTACAAACTGTATCAATCTGACGAATTTGCTTTCCTGCCTTTTCCCCCATCTTTCTTGAAACCATCCCTTCACCTATCCTGCTCCTTGTCTTCAGCGTCCCTCAATACTGTTTTAATTACACAGTATCATAAAAGAAGACAAAGAAGAAAGAGATGAAGAAGAAAACTGAGAAGGGAGGAGGAAGAAGAAGAAGAAGATGAACAAGGAGGAGGAGAAGGAAGAGGAGGAGGAGGAGGAGGAGGAGGAGGAGGAAGAGTGGGAGTAGAAGTAGAAGGGCACCGAAGAGGAGGAGGTGGAGGTGGAGGAGAAGGAGGAGGAGGAAGAGGAGGTGAAGAAGAAGAAGTAAGAGGAGGAGTATGAAGAGGAGGAAGAGAAGGAGCAAGAGCGGGAGTAGGAACAGGAGGGCACCGAGGAAGTAGAGGCGGAGGAGAAGAAGAAGAAGAAGAAGAAGAAGAAGAAGAAGAAGGAGGAGGAGGAGGAGGAGGAGGAGGAGGAGGAGGAGGAGGAGGAGGTGAAGAAGGAGAAGTAAGAGGAGGAGTAAAAAGAGGAGGAAGAGAAGGAGCAAGAGCGGGAGTAGGAACAGGAGGGCACCGAGGAAGTAGAGGAGGAGAAGAAGAAGAAGAAGAAGAAGAAGAAGAAGAAGAAGAAGAAGAAGAAGAAGAAGAAGAACAACAACAACAACAACAACACCAACAGCAGCAACAACAACAACTACTAGAGAAACAACAACAACAGCAGCGGCAACAACAACAAACACAAACAAGCAAACTAAAATCTAAAAAAAAAACTAAGATCGAAGGTCTATGTGACTCGACAATGTTAGCAATTTTACTTACCGCTCGCAGCCGCCCTCACTACCACCCCTTGACACATTCCCGCTACCCTCTCTTCTCTCTCTCTCTCTCTCTCTCTCTCTCTCTCTCTCTCTCTCTCTCTCTCTCTCTCGCTCTCTCTCTCTCTCTACACACACACACACACACACCACCGCTCCGATCCCCTGTTTCCACACTGACTTCAAAGAGAATCTGATACAGTAAGGGTGTGGAAAGAATGCTATCTTTCGTTGGATCAACTCAAGTAAATGCTTTTGGCCTTCAATATTTCGTTAGGTAATCGCTGGTGTTGTTGCTCTTGTTGCTGTTTTCAATGGAGTTGTTGAGTTTCAGTTTCAAATTTCAGTTTCATCAAGGTCGTGGCGCTGGTGCCAACTAGTCCAAATGTGCTAAACTACATCTGCTGGATACATGAATTACTGATTGATTTGCGAAGATTTAAGACGAGGGTCTCATGGATACGACTTGGCAGATGTCTGACCTGCGCATTTGACCAACACGCGCTGGTCAGACCTTGGGTCTCTAGTTGTTGCTTCCACCAAGGAGTGTGTTTTCATCGGCATCAGTTGGCTTGTTTGTTTATCTGTCGGCAAGGTTACGGGAAAAAAAACACACGTAAAACAAAAACAAATTAAAAAAAAAAAACATGCACAAAAAATCCCTACCAAACCAATTATAACGAAACGTGGCGGAAAGACAGATTTTGGCCAAAGCACGCACTCTGTAAATGTTGTGTGAATCTTTAACAAAACATGGATCCAGAGGTGGAGGTCTACATTCTCCACAGTACTCTTTTGGCGACTTCTTTCTTACAGTTTACATTGTTTTCTTTGTTCGTTTTCACTGTTGCTTTTTTCAAAAATTCTATTTCTCCCCTATTTTTGCTTCATTTCTTTTTTTTTATTATTCGTTCGCCTGCTTTCTTTCTTTCTTACTTTCTGTCTGCATGTATATTTCATTGACTTTTCTTTCTTCGTTTTTTTTTCACATTTCATTTATTCCCTTCTGTCTTCATGTTTTCCTACTGAGCATTCATTTGTTCATTCATTCAGTCGTGTCGTTTCTTTATCTTTTTTTTTCTTCTGTATACATACACCTTTTCTTTCCTTTTTTTCTTTTGCTCCTTCTTTTTCTCTTCTCTTTATTCCTCATTTACTTTAT
>CM065735.1:25294055-25301555 GCA_033310375.1 Conus canariensis | reverse complement strand
ATCGGGTTGCTTCATTTGAGCATCCAATGCAGTTGATTATAGTTGAGTGATGGCGGTGCTTAATGGAACATAAACCTAGCTGTGAGGTGAAAAAATGACATGGGCAAGGTGGCAAGGAAATCAATACAGAAAAAAAAAATGCGAAATGGGTTTGGGGAAGGGGTGAATGGCTGGTGAGAGGGTTAAAAACATGGCTGTGGGAATGTTGATGGATAGAAAACTAACGAGTGGTTAGATAATCCACTTAAACGATTTCGTTCATGGTTATTACATTTCCCCCATTGTTGTTGCTGCTGGAATTGCATCTGTGTTTTTCAGGTCTCGGATTCTATCCCTCTATGATCGTTCGTGTGTGGATGTATCGTTCCTTCTCTACTTCATTCTTTCTTTTCATCTTATTGTTTCACACTCATTCTTCTTTCTGTCTCTTCCTTCTGTCACTTTCTTGCTCGTTTCTAGCTCATTTCTTCCTCTCTCCTTTTCCTTCTGTATATATGCCTTTTTTAGTTCTTTCTTCTCTTTCATCTCTTACATTTCTGATGTCCTAACTTACACATCAATCCGTCACTCATCCATGTATAGTCTGTACATACTCCCTGACTTTTTACTTCACTTCACCCTTATCTTTCTTTTCGTCGTCTTCCATCGCCGCTTTTCTTTCATTCTCTGTTCTTTCTCTCTGTCCCCCTCTCACCATCGCTATTGTTAATCAGAAGATCAAACAACATGTAAATATGGATATAGCGCATTCTGAAACCTGCTTGTAATCTACCAGCTTCCAGTGTGGAGCACGTTGGATGACATGAAACAATAGAACTTAAAACCCACTATGAAGCCACAAACTGTCCCTTGACTTCTTTCTTTTTATCGTTCTGTTGTTGTTGTTGCTGTTGTTGTTGTTGTTGTTGTTGTCGTCGTTTCTGCTGGAGTTGATGTCCTGTTTTTTTTTTTTTTTCTCATTCTCTCTTTCCTCTGTGGGTTTCGACTCGTCCCTTCCCATTTTCGCTCGTTTTACTGTTCTTGTTTTTCTCTACAAGTTTGTTGTTTCTGTCATTCTTTGTTTTGCATTTTAATTATGCTTTTTTTCCTCCTTCTTTCTGCTGTTGCACGCTTCCTTTTTCCCCTTTCCATTTCTTCTTTTTTGTCTCTTTGTTTTCCTTTTTTTTTTCTTCCTTCATTCTGACTTTGATTTTTTTCTTTCCATTTCTCCTTTTTTTGTCTCTTTGTTTTCTTGTTTTTCTTTCTTTCATTCTTTCCTTGATTTGTTGTTCTTTCCATTTTCTTCCTTTGTGCCTCTTTGTTTTCTTTGTTTTTTTTCTTTTACCTTGATTCTCAGTCTCTGTGTTCTTACTTTTGTTCCGTTCTACTGTATTTTTAGCACGTGAATATACTCTGATTTACTTTGGTTTCGTTTTCCTTGACCTCTACTGTGTCCAGGTTGTCTGCGTTTCCTGTTTCAGTCTTCTTTTTTTATTATCTTATTCATTCATGCATGGATGATTCAGTCTTAGCTTCCATTTTTCCCTTTCATTTTTCTGATCTTTTATTGAGTTGTTTCTCCCATTCCAAGCGTGTTGATCAGAAGATGAAAGGATAGGTTATCTTGGAACAACGCTTTCTGAAATCGGTCTTTTCCCCGAGCATCTAATGTACGGTGCATGTTCAAACAAACTGACAGAGAAACAGAATGGAATGTACACCCACTGTATACAACAGTAATAACAAATGACATGGCGATTGCAAAACAAACAAAACAAACACAGACTGCAGAATGGATGTGTGGGAAAGGGTTGGGCAGGTAAGGACGGAGGCTTAACAGAGGGCTGTCAGAATGTTGATGGATTTGAAACTAGCGAGCAGTGGCTAATTCATTTAAACACTTCTGTTCCTGTTTAGTTTTCCCGTTGATGGCATGGTCGTTGTTGTTGTAGCTGTTGCTGCTGGCTGGAGTGAGAGTAGCGTTGTTTTTTTTTTAAATGTTTCTTCTTTTTTCCCTTCATTGTTTTTATTTTGTGTGTACGTTTGTCTTCTTCCTTGCTTGTTCCTCATTCTTTTGTTTCTTGTTTTCTTTTGGTCTCTTTCTTTCTTTTCTGTTTTGTTTTTGCTTTTAGCTTTTTCTTTCCTTTTTTTTTTCTTTTTCTTTTTTTTTTTTTGTTAAATCTCGGATATCCTTTATTCCCCCTGATATGTACTTTCTTTCCTTTCTTCTTTGCTGTGCTTTCATTTTTCTTTTTTTTTTTCGTTCTCTTTGAATTCTTTCTTGTTTTTTTTTCTTCTTGTTTTGTTTTCGCTTTCTTTCATCAATTTTGTTACTTTTTCCTTTTTTTTTTTCTTTTTGCGTTCCTTCTTGCTTTTCTACGTGATTTCTGTTGTGTATATGGTTTCCTATTTTCTTCTCGTTTTTCTTAATATCTGTTGTTTCCTTTTTCTCCAGTTTTAATCTTTTTTTTTTTCTTGTTCATCCATTCATTCTTGGCTTCCATCCTTTCTTTTTTTTTTTTTTCTTTCTTACTATAATGCTTTTCGTTCTTCCTTCTTCATTTTATCTTTTCTTCTATTTCTATTTCTTCGATGTGTATGTTTTTGTTCTTTTCTTCTTGACCTCGACTGTTTTAGGCTTCCTTCTTTTCCCATTTTGGTCCGTTCTTTTTTTTTTTCTTTTATTCATACTTATTTTTTTTTAGCAACCATTCATTCATTTCGTGCGACCTTCTGTTTGCTTTTTCTTCATTTTTTTTCCTCACTTCCGCCTCTTTCCTTTCTCTACTGCATCCGTCTGTCATTCCGAGAGTGCCGGTCAGAAGATGAGCACACACACACACACACACAAGAGAGAGAGAGAGAGAGAGAGAGAGAGAGAGAGAGAGAGAGAGAGAGAGAGAGAGAGAGAGAGAGAGAGAGACAACCGAGGGAAAAGTGGATAGATGGGCAGTGGATGGGGGAGGAATAGGGGAGGGCTGGGGTGATGGGATGGTGGTGGTGGTGGTGGTGGTGGTGAAGCAGATTAAAGAAAGGGTGGTTTGACTTGTGAGAGAAAGGTGTTGACAGGCTGGGTGAGCCAGTCCAGTACAGGTGTTTTTCCTCCTTACATGCTCTCTTTGTTGACGTTGTTTTGTTGCCGCTGGTGCTGCTGGAGTGGGTGGGTGGGAGGGGGGGGGAGTGGGGGGTACTTGTCTTTTTTTTCTTTGTAAGTTTCTTTTTCCTTCGGTGCATATTTATCTTATATCTATCTTACTTCTTTCTTTCTTTCTTTCTTTTTTCTTTTTCTTTCTTTCTTTTTTTTTTCTGCTATCTACGCTGCTTTCTAATCATTGTTTATTGTCAATCGTTCGCTTCCTTCGTCCCTCGTTTTTTTAAAAAAATCTTTTGTTCTTTTCCCTTATCATTTTCCTTCCGTGTACATGTTTTTCTCTTCATCTTTCGTTTGTTCTCTCTTTCTGGTTTTTGTTTCTTCTTCAATCTCTTTTTTGCTCTCCATTTCCTTCATTCTTCTTTAGTCTTTCCCCCCCCCCCCCCTTTTTTTTTTTTATTCATTTCTTTACTTTCTATATGTCTTTTCTCTCACGTTTTTTTTTTCTGGGTTTTTTCCCCCACGCCCCTTCTTTACTCCATCTGTCCTTTCTTTCTCGTGCCTCACTGTGTCAGTGACAAGGTAAAAGAACATAATACAGTGGAGGAAACAGCGCCATATCAAATCGGCTTGTTTCATTTGAGCATCCGATGCTGTACATCAACTGGCTGGACGACAGTGAAACATGATGGGACATAAACCCATTCGTGCACACTCACGAACAATGACATGGACAGAGAAACAAAGAAACACATCAAGCAAAAAAAAAAAAGGGAAAAAAAGCGAGACGGGGGTTGGGAAGGGGTCATTGGGTGGTGGGAGGGTTTCATTGGGTCGTGGGAGGGTTACACAGAGGACCGTCAGACTGCTGATTGATTGAGTGCGAACAAGTGCTTGGGCTAAACCATTTAAACACTTTCTGTTCCTTGTTATAACATATTCGCGTCGTTGCTGTAGTTGATTTTGCTGTTCTTGAGCCGGAATAGCTCGGTTGGTAGAGCGCCGGACTCGTAATCTTTGTGATCCTGGGGTTGCGGGTTCGAGTCTCCGCCGGGGCGTTTCGGTACAGGGGCGATTTTTTCCCTCGGAGTTAACATTGGTTCTGACTCCATTTCCCATACAGTCCTTCGAAGGAGACTATAAACCGAGGTTCCGTGTGTGAACGCACGCATAATATCTTGCACACACGTAAAATCCCATCACTTTCGGAAGAGTAGGCCAGTTTGGCGGTTGGTATGGATGAAACGTTACACATAGCATGCACCCTGCGTGGGAAATGGAAGAATGAATGAAGTAAGGAAATTAAGTGAACGATATTGACTGGATGACACGGGAAACGACTGAATGAAGCGCCAGCTGGCAGCTGTTCAGGCGGCACTACCCAGGTAGGCAGCCCGTTGTGTAAACAAGTGTTGATTGTAAAACGCTTAGATCTTGGTCTCTAGCCGAGAATAGGCGCTATGTAAGTATTCATAATAATTATTATTAATTATTGTTGGGACTGTATTTCCGTCTTTCAGGTTTGAGTTGTTCGTTCTGTCTTTTACTTATTTATTTTTTTTTCTGTCAGTACAGCATTCCCTTCTTCCATTCCTTCTCTCCTTTTGCGTCTTTTTCCTCTGTTGTTTCTGAGTCCATTTCTTCACACTTCCTTTCATTCTTTTTGCTTCCTTTCTTCCCGTCCATCCCGACTACGTTTTCTTTTTTCTTTCGCAAATATTCTTCTTCTTTTCCCCACTCCCTCCCCAGTTTTTCCCCCCTTCATCTCCCCTCTTTCCTGACTTCCTTCCTGACTCATATTCCTTTCAACAATTAATAATTAACCTTCCTTTCATTTCTGTCTGACTTCTATTGAAGTTTTGTCTCATCTTTTCTTCTTTTCATCCCTTCACCTTCTCATCGTCCCTTCTATCCCCCCCTCTTCATATTTTTGTACTCCCAGTTCTTATAGAACAGGGAGTACTTTACACTGGGAACAAAGAAATGCTGTCTGTGTGTCTGTCTGTGTGTCTGTCCGTGGTCAAAATGTGTTCCACTCGCTCCAGACAAAACTTCTGGGCCGATCTTTCTGAAAATTTGTAGGTATGCTCATTATGGGTCACGGATGATGCCCGATGTCTTATTTAACCAGAATAGCCGTTACTACCGGCTATAACGGCCCAGAACGGTTTTTTCTTCTTTATGGAATATCTCAGTGACGAAACACATTATTCGCATCTTTGATTGTGACGTCAAATACATTACGACGCGTGTTTGATTGTGACATTTTTCAGGAATATAAACTGGGAGTACGTTTAAATGCTTTGCATCTTTTTTGGTGTTAATCAGAAGGTGAAAGATCACATAATCAAGAAAGACATCACCTGCTGAAGTCAGTTGTTCCTGCAGCATCCCAGGTGAAGCATACCTGGAGTTAGATGACAGTGAAGTAGAACAGAATATAAACCTATTGTGCACAGTCATAAACAAAGACATGACGACTGATAAACAAACGAAGCTGAGACAAAAGCAGGTTGGGTGTTAGGAAGGTTGGAAGCATGTACTCTGGAGGTTAAACAGAGGGCTGTTAGAATGGTGCTGGATGGAAATCTGGTGAGTGGTTGGCAAATTCATTGATCGCTTTCGTTCCTTGTCATTGTTCTCGCTGTTATTGTTGCTGTTGTTGTTGCTGCTGCTGCTGTTGCTGTTGCTGTAATGGAGTTGTAGTCGTGTTTTGGTAGGTTTGTCTTTCTTTTGTCCTTTTTTTCTGTGTGTATATTAGACTCTTTCCTTCTTTTTGTACTCCCAGTGTGTGTGTGTGTGTGTGTGTGTGTGTGTGTGTGTGTGTGTGTGTGTGTGTGTCCGTCCGTCCATGGTCAAAATGTGTTCCACTCGCTCCAGACAAAACTACTGGGCCGATCTTTCTGAAAATTTGTAGGTATGTTCATCATGGGTCACGAATGATGCACGATGTTTTAGGTTACCGTTATACTGTTACTTACGGCTGTAACGGCCTGTAACGGTTTTTCTTCTTCATGGAATATCTCAGAAAGTACTTGGCCGATCTTAGTGAAAATTAGCAGGTATGTTCATTATGGGTCACGGATGATGTCTGATGTTTTAGTTTACCCCGTTATAACCGTTGCTAACGGCTGTAACGGCCTGTAACGTTTTTCTTCTTTATGGAATATCTAAGTACTTGGCTGATCTTTCTGAAAATTTGTAAGTATGTTCATTATGGGTCACGAATAATGCCCGATGATTTAGTTTACCGTTATAGCCGTTACTAACGGCTGTAACGGCCTGTAACGGTTTTTCTTCTTCACGGAATATCTCAGAAAGTACTTGGCCGATCTCAGTGAAAATTAGCAGGTATGTTCATTATGGGTCACGGATGATGCCCGATGTTTTAGCTTACCCCGTTATAACCGTACGGCTGTAACGGCCTGTAACGGTTTTTCTTCTTCATGGAATATCTAAACAAGTACTTGGTCGATCTTTGTGAAAATTAGCAGGTATGTTAATTACGGGTCACGAATAATGCTCGATGTTTTAGTTTACCGTTATAGCCGTTACTAACGGCTGAAACGGTTTTTTTTCTCTATGGAATATCTCAGAAAGTACTTGGCCGATCTTTGTGAAAATTAGCAGGCATGTTCACTATGGGTTACGGATGATGCCCGATGTTTTAGTTTACCGTTATAACCGTTACTAACGGCTATAACGGCTCATAACGGTTTTTCTTCTTTATGGAATATCCCAGAAAGCACTTTGTCGATCTTTCTGAAAATTTGTAGGTAAGTTCATTATGGCGACGGATGATGCCCGACGTTTTAGTTTACCGTTATAGCCGTTACTAACGGCTATAACGGCCCATAACGGTTTTTCTTTTTTTATGAAATATCTCAGAAAGTACTTGGTCGATCTTTCTGAAAATTTGTAGGTATGTTCATTATGGGTCACGGATGATACCGACCTTTTAGTCTACCGTTATAGCTGTTACTAACGGCTATAATGGCCCCTAACGGTTTTTCTTCTTCATGGAATATCTCAGAAAGTACGTGGCCGGTATTTCTGAAAATTTGTAGGTATGTTCATTATGGATCACGGATGATGCCCAATATTTAAGTTTACCGTTATAGCCGTTACTAACGGCCCATAATGGTTTTCTTCTTTATGGAAAATCTCAGAAAGTACTTGGCCGATCTTTCTGAAAAATTGTAAGTATGTTCATTATAGGTCACAGATGATGGCCGATGTTTACCAGAATAGCCATTACTAACGATTACACCAGCCCAAGACGGTTTTTCCTCTTTATGGAATATCTCACACGTATTCAGGATAAACTGGGAGTACGTTTATATGCTTTGCATCTTGTTTTTTTTCTTTCCTCGCATCGTTTCTTCTTTTACTCTTCATCTCTTTCGTCTTTTGTCTCGTCCTTTTCTTTT
>CM065735.1:25284598-25293955 GCA_033310375.1 Conus canariensis | reverse complement strand
GGGGGGGGGGGGGGTATACATTGTGTTTACCATGACAAGAAAGCATGATGGGTCACAGTGTCCATGTCGATCACTCTGTCTTCCACGAGAGTTGGTTGGTGGCTTGTTTTTTTCTTTCTCTCATGTTGACGACTTTTTTGGGGGTCATTTTACCAGGTATTCATCTTCCATGCTGAAGTTGTTTTTTTGTAACGTTGACAATTTTATTGTGTACCATGAAAAAAAAAATCGCGATCCTCCATGAAGATTAAAATGATACTAAAGTGATCCATTTTATTTTCTCGTGGATTATAATATGACAGGACCCCACTCTACACATCATTTCACGATGTATACTCCAGTGTGGACCAGACCTGGGAGACACGAAAACCTTCGGTGTTGATTCCGAAATGCTGAGCAACACTCTTCAAGTGGACTCTATGAGACCGATGAGAATGGGTCGCTTGTCCCCAGTCTCCCGATGTAATGCACGAGATCTCAGTAACTGCTGAGTGGGTCCGGTCGGGGGTCAGAGGGGGCAGGGGAGTGGGAGAAGGGACGGAGGCCGAAAAACCTTGACGGAGACAGAGCATCATCATTTTCCTGTGGCAGAGTTTACAACACTAACCACTTGCCACACGCCGAAAAAACGAACCAACCAACAAAAACGTAGCAACGTTTCTTGGATTATGAAGGAATCGCTGAACAAGGGTTGTAGGGTGATAATGTCAGCTTTTACTTTACTTCAGGTGCAACATCTACATTCTCAATTCGATAAAGATGAATGGGATAGAAACTGTGAACGTACTCTGTGGATTGCTTGTGTTCCTGCGCAGCGGATATGGACTTGGAACCTACGCCAAACTGCAGAAAGGCTTAACAGACTACTGAACTCTGTGTGAGACGTGTGAGTGGAACAACTTCAAAACAAATAAACGAGCGAACAAACCCCCCTTGAGATTACTTCAGAAAGTCTCTACGTTGACCACGGAACACGCCTGCAGTTTAAATGCCACCAAACCCCTATATAACCATTCGGTTTGCTTTAATCTTCAACAAACCTATAACATCTTCAGGGACCTGAGGAATTGACCAACAGCTCAGCATGAGTCACGTTAATCCCCACTCTTCATTCCTCCCCCCCCCCCCCCCCCCCCCCCCCCCCCCCCCCCCCCTTTATGCCAGCGGAAGAACTTACCTGCACATCAGATACTCTCAAATCAGGGAATAATTGCCCAGTCTTTTTAATCTTCATCAGAGGTAGAAATTCATACAAGGAGTAACGTATTGTTGCAAAGCAGTTTTAATGAAGACATTGTAATCCGCCACCGGCCCCATCCCCTTGCGTAAACCGAGGAGCTCACCTACATTTCAAATACTGCCAATTCATGGAATAAGTGCCCAGTCTGTTAAATCTCAGCGAGCGTAGAGCCTCACAGAAGAATTAAGGTATTGTTGAGACACAGGTCAACACAAATGCATGCTAATCCATTCTCCTTTGCCTCCTCCCCACAGGTAGGCTGGGAAAATCATCTGCGTTTCAAATACTGCCAACCTGTACGATAACTTCCCAGTCCGTTAAACCTTTAACGAATGTAGAACCTCGTGGATGGATTAAGGTATTCTTCCGAAAGGTTTCTTGATCTTTCCTTTTTCCTCCATTTTACCACTAGTCAATTCCTTGCCGCACCCTTCTGTTCCCCTTACACACGCATAGACCCAGCGCGCTGGAGAGAGGGAAGAAGAGAGGAAATCTTTAAAACTTTGTGTTTTCAGCGGCAGATATCAGTTTTCAAATCTTCTTCCTTTGCTATAACTACAGTCAGCATTTGAATCTAGACTGCGAATTAAATATAAAAAAGCACACAACAGCAATCAGGACATACGTACGAGCGCGTGGGTACACCCGCACCCCACTCTAAGGCGTGCACATTTTCTCTCACTTTAATCCTGGCGACGTGCAGCTGAGCTCAGTGGCTCCTACAGTGTGGCGATGGAAAACTGATGTTAGCACATGAAAAACAAACACAAGAAATATAAACAAAATGAAGATGCTGTACTAACTACTACTACTACTACTACTACTACTACTGCTGCTGCTGCTGCTGCTGCTACTACTACTACTACTGCAACTACAACAACAGCAACTACTACTACTACTACTACTACTACTACTACTAACTACTACTACTAAAAACGCTGATAATGACGCTTATGAAATCATCATATGAAAGACAGCAAGCCACATTTATAAGAAGGAACTGCGTATCAGAACTGTGAAACTCCATATTGACTGGAAACTGTTCACGAGTTTATTGGAAACCTGTCAACATGTGGTTAAAGGAATGAATGACTGAATGTCAGAAATGTGAAATCATCATCCTGAAGTCTGCCGAATTGGGGTGGAAGGGGGCGGGGAAGAGGGATTATTGAAGAATGGAAAGCGTGAGAGGGGTAAAACCGCCATTATCACAGATAGCAGATATTGTATATCATACTATGTACTGACTCTGTCCAAATGTATCCTAGTATAATCTATCACGTGTGTTGGTATTACATTCGCACAAAATACTCCCAGCTTTTGTAAATTATGTGCGAGTAATTTCCTCTAGTCTGTGCATCCGCCTTCTTCAAATTCTTACCTTTCTGTATTGTCTTTGCTTTGCTTTTTTGCCTTGTGGGCTATTAACTTCTCTTTGTTCTGTTAAGTCTCCACATCTTTTTTCTGTTCTCACAGTTGACGTCATCTTCTTCAAATTCTGTATTAACATTGCATTGCTTTTTTTTGTCTTGTGGGCTATTAACTTGTCTTTGTTCTGTACAGTCTCCACATCTTTTTCTCTCCATACAGCTGTCATCTTCTTCTTCAGAGTCTGTACTGTCTTTGCATTGCTTTTTTGTCTGTTTGTCTTTTTGTGTCTTTGTTCTGTAAACTCTTCACAACTTTTCCTCTCCCTACAGTTGATGTCGTGCTTAGTGTTTTGTTGTTGTTATTGTTGCTGCTGCTGCTATTGTTGTTATCGTTGTAATCGGACATCTGTTAAGCATTGTACATACTGTCAAATGGCCTGTACCTGTCCTTTCTGCATTATCTCTCTGTTTGTATGGCGTTTGATACGTTGTTTGCGACACTGCCGTTTTTATCCCTCATTTACACAAATTTTGAACTGTGATCATACATCTAATGGAAGGCTGGTGAACTTGACATGGCTTCGTCTTATTCATCTGAAAAAGCGTCACTAGAAATGTTATTATTTTATGAATTGGCGTGAAATGTAATGTCTTGTACTGCTTCTCTTTACTTTTCTTTTTCTTTTTTTTTTTAAAGATCTAAACACAATCTTCATCCCCTCCCCCTCCGCCTCAAAAGGGCCTGAGGCGGTCGGCTAGGCCGCAGATCGGTAGGTCTGATGATGTCACTCTTCCAGGCAGATGTGTGTATATGCAAAATCCTGTCTGTTTTCTGACAACCGCGTGGCCTCTAGACTGATTGTAAACCATTGTAGAGGCTTATGTGTGTCACATGAAATGGATTCCAGCTCTCCTTGTCCCACGGGCTCATGCGTTTCTGTCCATAGCACATGAATTGTTCATGGCCAGTATAAGCAATGTACGGGAAAAACAACAACACAACCCTTCCCCCCAGAACACACACACACACACACACACACACACACACACACACACACACACACACAACACACACACACACTGTTTCCAGCAGAGGCTATGTGACGATTGTCGATGCACCAGCTTGGCACTGAACCTATCATCTTGATAAAAAAAGAAATTTCCATACGAAAACGCTTTATTTGAATATTTTTTTCGTTCGTCGCTGTGTTTTTTTTTTCTTTCTTTCCTTGTTTTTTTGTGTTGCTTTGTCTTAACAGGGTAACACATATCATTAAAAGTTTAGAGTTAAACTGACTTTTTCCATTTCATTCCCATTTCCATTTTCCATTCCCATTTTCCATTCCCATTTTCCATTCCCATTTTCCATTCCCATTTTCTGTTTGTCAAACTGACACACGTGAGGCTAAAAACAGAAGAAAAAAAATCCTGGTGTATTTTATCAAAATGAAACTGCAGCCAGCTTGAATAAGAAAACACGAGGATAATGCTGATGACCATAAAGGTAATGTAAACAGAACTATGATAATCATGGCAACAATGATATTAGAATGAAATAACAACAGTGATAAAAACAATGCTAGTAATAATAAAAACCAAAAAAAAAAAAAAAAAGAGAACACGGACAAAAAAAGCAACAAAACAAAACAAACAAAACGAGAATAATAGAAAAACAAAGAATGGCAGTGATGATGATGGTAGCAGTGATAGTAGTATAATACTTATCATTATTATTGTTGTTGTTATGATAGTAGTAGTAGTAGTAGTAGTAGTAGTAGTAGCAGCAGTGATAGTAGTAGTACTAGAAGTAGTAGTAGCAGCAGTAGTAGTAGTAGTCATTGTTATTGTTATTATGGTTGTTGATGATGATGTTGTTGTTGTTACAATTATTATTTTTCATTCAGTCTGTAATTGTTTAAAAGAAAGCAGTGACGAAAAAGCATCATAAGTAAACACATAACAGTTTTATATAATACGACTTCATTCCACAGACCTGCACAAACGCACACGGCCACTTACACACACACACACACACACACACACACACACACACACACACACAACACACACACATGCGCGCGCCGCAAGCAAGTACGTACGCAAACACACACACACACACACACACACAACACACACACACACACACACACACACACGCACGCACGCGCGCGCGCGCGCGCTCACACACACATACACACAAGCATGCACGCACGCACGCACGCACGCACGCACGCACGCACACACACACACACACACACACACACACACACACACACACACACACACACACACACACTTCTGTAGCAGTTCCAAACGGAACAAACTCCGGTTCCACACAAAGGACGATATCTAAGAACTGTTATCAACTGACATTTACTCCTACACAGTTGACAGTTGCCATGAAACAACAACCACAACAATTTACAATTCCCTATGCGACCGTACAGAACCTTCCAAGTCTGAAGACATTCCGAATGATCCCTAAAGACCAAACTCATCATGAGCCCCTTAACAAAACAGTAAATAACAACAGAAACGACAACAATATGAAGACAGAAACAAACAGAAAGCCTAGAAAAGAAAACAAAGTGCAAGTCTAGACACAGAAGGCACTGAACTGAAAGAAAAAAGTGCTCCTTATGTCGAACCAGTCTGTAGATTTCTCCTGATGAGATTAAAACAACAAAATACGAGTACACAATTATACAGGATAACAACAACAACAACAACAACAACAACAACAACAATACACACTCAGAGGATTGCCAAATACACTTAAAAACAGCTGGTGGGAAATGCATGCTTTCTGGAAGCATTCACCTCTTATCTCCCCTGCCCCCCTCCCCCCTTTCCGCTCCCTCCCACGTCTTTTCTATCAAAGCGCACACGCATACACACACACACACACACACACACACACACACACACACACGCGCGCGCGCGCGCGCGCGCGCGCGCGCATGCGTTGCACACAGACGACATATGCGTCGTCGAGTATCCTTTTCCGGGGATATACCAAAGTGTTACATAAGGAAAGAAGCGTCTAGACTCTGGCGTTTAAGATTACAGACGATATTCGTTTGTAGTGTATTGTCTGAAACCATCAAATCAAGGGTACCCAAGTTCTTCTGTACGTAACGATGTATCATCATTACCAGCTCACTTCTGTCTTCTCCAGGTTCTCCTGCAGAGAATGATGCAGAATAGTCACCAGCTATCAATCACACATTCTTTAGATTATGCAGAGATTGATACATAATGATCAACAGCTATTTACTACAAATATTTACTCAGTTGCAGGGAAGGAAAAAACCAGAGCCCTGAAAGCAATGGCAGAAGCGGCGGAGAGGTGTTCAAGCTGGATCTGGTCAAGGAGGAACAAAAGTGAACTTCATAAGGCTTAATTTCCCTACAAATATCAGGTGTCCCTGTGGCTCAGTGGTTAAAGCGCGAGTCATTAAGTGGAAAATGAGCATGTCCAGAGGGCAATGGGTTCGAATCCCAGCCATGGCTCGTCCCAAGATGGGGAAAAAAAAAAAAAAAAAAAAAAAAAAAGGGGCAGCAGAGGGACATCCGGAGTCATAAACCGGGTGTGGCCCAACCCCCCTAGAGTGTCAGGAGATAAGGGCCGAAACACTTGCTTGAAGGGGGCTTCTCTTCTGAGGACTCTCTGCTGCCACGCTCTCCACGAGTTTCTTTCTACTGATGCATGGGTAAACCATTGACTTCCGGGAATAGGCCGGAGGACGTCCGGGAAAGACCGGAGGACACTGGGAAAGACCAGAACCAAGGGCTCTGTGGGCTGGCTCCCCACTTTGCCTTAAACATGTGGCTACTAAGAATAAAAGGAAAAGATGCTCCCAGGATTCACCGAAAGGGGGAGAGAATGATGAATCCATCGGTGCTCAACCAATCATGACTGCAAATCCCAAACGGACTATGAACATGGACCAAATGGAATATCCATGTGTCTGTGGAAAGCGTTTCGCTACCACCCGTGGCATGAAGATCCACAGAACAAAGATGGATGTGTGAAGACTCATCTGAATGAGCAGCAGCGCACTGCATCAGCAGATAAGACGTCGGAAGACCAAGGCCAGGATTTAAACCACAGTGCCAAGGACATCCACGCTGTTGGTTCGGATGAGGAATTTGCACAGGCCCTCGATGCCAGGCGCCTGAAACTCAACCTGCCACGAGCAAACGAAACTGAAGATTGGGAGAAACTGGATGCAAAAATCGTCCAAAGACTCGATGCACTGATAGGGAAAAGCACCCTGGAACACAAACTAGCCACATATGGGGACATTGTGTATGCCACGTGTAGAGACGCCTATGGAGCAAAACTACCCAAAGAGAAAACACCTCCAAAGAAATCCAGACGCCAAGAAAAGATGGACAAGATCAGGGTCCAAAAGAAAAACCTCAAGATGCAAATGAAGACCGCAGTGCCAGCTGAAAAACAAGGCTTGGAAAAACTGTGGAAAGACCTGAAAGAAAAACACAGCGCCCTCAGCAAAGCAGAATCTGCGAGGAAGAGGAAGAGCAAAAAGAAGAAGACACAAGAGCGCTTCTTCAGAGACCCCTTCCAGTTTGCCAGAACACTGTTTGAGCAGCC
This sequence comes from Conus canariensis, assembly GCA_033310375.1. Classification (NCBI taxonomy): domain Eukaryota; kingdom Metazoa; phylum Mollusca; class Gastropoda; order Neogastropoda; family Conidae; genus Conus; species Conus canariensis. The sequence continues at coordinate 25,286,727 of CM065735.1, read as the reverse complement.
AAAATCTGGGACCCTAAGTGTGGACAAAGGAGTTCTTGAGCAGCATCTGAGGAAAACATACTCTGACCCACAGAGCAAAGCACCAATCGACATTCAAGGTCTGGTGTGGCCAACCAACCCTGAGGAACAGTTTCAATGGCAAGCCTCCAACGTTGGCGGAAATCAAGAAGGTGGTCGACAAAGCCAGAGCCAAATCATCACCAGGGCCAAACGGAATACCTTACCAGCTTTACAAGAAATGTCCCAAGGTGTTGGAGTGGCTCCACAGGCTGCTGCGATCGGCTTGGAGAAACCAGAAGATCAGCGGCCAGTGGATGACGGCAGATGGTGTGTACATCCCCAAAGAGCAAAACTCAAGTGACATCAGCCAGTTCAGGCCAATATCACTACTGAACGTCGAAGGGGAAAATCTTCTTCTCTGTCATGGCAGCAAGGCTGACCAAGTACCTGATGGAAAACAAGTACTTGGATGTGTCAGTCCAGAAAGGTGGCATCCCAGGCGTGGCTGGCTGTGTAGAACACGCCACAATGATCTGGGACGCAATCCAAAAAGCAAAAACAGAAAAGAGAGACCTGGACGTAGTGTGGCTTGATCTGGCAAACGCATATGGATCTGTGCCCCATGAGAATGATACAGTTGGCTCTTGAGATGTACCATGTGCCAAAGAACATCCGCGACATGCTCAAGAAGTACTTCAATGGCTTCTCAATGCGGTTCTCTACCAAGGAGTACACAACAGACTGGATCAACTTGGAAGTGGGTATTGCAATGGGCTGTGCAATTTCCCCAATACTGTTCGTGCTGGCAATGGAACTCATCTTGAAAGCAGCAACAAACAACGCGAGACAAACAGACCTTGGCGATGGATACAAGATGCCTCCTCTCAAGGCCTTCATGGATGACACTACAGTGATTTCATCCAGAGAAGACGAAACACGTCATGTGCTGGAGAGGCTGGACGACATAGTTGCCTCATCCAGAATGAAGTTCAAGCCAAAGAAATCACGGAGTCTCTCACTGAGGAAAGGAAAAGTGGCCGGATCTGTGGTCTTCAGTGTTGCCAACCAGGCCATTCCAACAGTCACAGAAGAACCAGTCAAGAGCCTTGGAAGATGGTATGATGATACGCTGAAAGACACACAAAGAGCAAAAGAAACCAAGCAGATGGCGGAGGAAGGCTTGGAGACCATTGACCAGTGTGGGCTCCCTGGCAAATACAAGGTCTGGTGTCTGCAGTTCATGCTGATACCAAAGCTCCTATGGCCTCTGATGATAAAACGACATCTGCACCAGCATAGTGGAGGCAATGGAAGCCAAAATCAACAAGTTCACAAGGAAATGGCTTGGTGTCCCACCCTGTCTGACTGACATAGCGCTGTACTGTCGCCAAGCAAAGCTGAAACTACCACTGAAATCCATCCTGGAGGAATACAAAGCAGGGAAGATCAGACTTCAAAGCATGCTGGAGGACTCAGGAGACAAGGTGGTAGAAGCAATCAAGCCCCAGCTGAAGACAGGCAGAAAATGGAAAGTTCAAGAGGCGATGGATTCTGCAGAAGAAAGTCTCAAGATCAGAGAAATAACAGGACACACACAGACCAACAGACAAGGACTGGGGGTGACCAAAACTGAATGGTGGTCAAAGGCCAAAGGAAAAGCCAAAAGAGACATGATGATTCAGGAGATGAGAAAAGAAGAAGACCAAAAAAGACTCCAAAAAGCAGTCCAGCAGAGCCAGCAAGGGCAATGGACAACGTGGGAGAGTGCACTCCAAAGAAGTCTCACTTGGAATGACATTTGGCACATGGCCCCTCTCAGGATCAGCTTCATTCTCAGATCTGCTTATGACCTTCTGCCCTCAAATGCAAACCTGGTGAAGTGGGGGAAAACAGACGATCCTGCATGCCCCCTCTGCGATGAAAAACAAACAGTGGAGCATGTCCTAAGCTCATGTAAAGTAGCCCTGGCTCAAGGAAGGTACACATGGAGGCACAACCAAGTGCTCAAAGAGATTGTACAAGTAGTCTGGGCTAGTACCAACACCACAAAAGGGAAAATCAGGACTCCAAAAGCACCCGCAACATTCTTCACGGCAGGAGGCAGCAAATCATGGCCAAGAACAACAGTG
>CM065735.1:25267098-25272098 GCA_033310375.1 Conus canariensis | reverse complement strand
CAAAACCTGGATGTGGGTATGTGATGGGCAGCGACGACGATCGGCGGAGGATTTATGCCCCTTGATGGAGACCAAAAGTGAACGACACTTAATCTGTAATAACAGTCAGAATTGAACGCGCGCGCACACACAGACACGGACACAGATACAGACACGGACACACACACACACACACGCACGCACGCACGCACGTACGTACGCACGCACGCACGCACGCACGCACGCACGCACGCACCACACACACACACACACACACACACACACACGAACCCCCCCCACCCCACCACCTACTAAGCCATACCCAAGTAATACGTCAGGATACCTCAACTCAAGAACTGCTGCTCACTCACTTTCACACATGATTTCTCTCCCTTGTGATATATGTCGTTTATCTCCTGTAACTTAACACTTTTTTTCCGTTTCATTTCCATTATTTTGTTCTATGTCAGAGCAAGCTAAGCTCAGTCAGACAAAAGACTGATTTCCCTCGATCAGTGTTGACGTGCGCGTTGTGATTTGCTGATTGGCTGTCTGGAAGACACGTTGTGTGTGTGTGTGTGTGTGTGTGTGTGTGTGTGTGTGTGTGTGTGTGTGTGTGTGTGTGTGTGGAGAGAGAGAGAGAGAGAGAGAGAGAGAGAGAGAGAGAGAGAGAGAGAGAGAGAGAGAGAATCCTTTTATCTTGCTGCGTGGAAACACCCGGCAGATGGATAATAGGATAAATAATTATTTACTGTCACAACCATGAGCTGCGCTGGTAGAAACAATATGTGCTAATCCTTGTTTTGAAACAGTACTCATGTCATTGATTTTACAATGAGAAGACACATCATGATCGATGATATAACTGCATGCACTCTTGATTGAAAAGTGGTTCCGCACATTTGTCATAAGGTAGTGGTTTTGACTTAACAATTGAACGATCTGCATTAATTTAATTATTCAGTTTGTATGCTGTCCATTGTTTTCATAAACCTCCAAGGAGGTGTTTACTCTCTCTCTCTCTCTCTCTCTCCCTCTCACACACACACACACACACACACACACACACACACACACACACACACACACACAGCTACAAACTTAATGGAAAAGAACCATCTTTCCGTTGCGTTTTCATTCCGTCACTGATCAAATAGCATCTGATCAGAAAAGACATTCGTCTTCTATACAAATATTTAATAAACAGTCAGGCTGAGTATGTATTGTCCACATGAACCCGACCTGAATATCTGAGTGAAAGAAAGTATATTTGAGAAGGATGTTAGTTGTCATGCGGGTTTTGAATAGGAGCCTCCTGTTGAAACCGCATTAGATAGCTTGCTATGGTACCGTTTTGGGCACGCTTGTGTTTATAGCGAGTGATTCCCCCCCCCCCCCCCCCCCCCCCTAAAACTGTGAAGTTGGAGAATAAGCCGCAAGTTTTTTTTTGTGAATATATAAACACCTTCTGTTTACAGGCATAATTGTTTTGTTGAAATTATTAACCTCTTGCTCCTATAAAGATAGAAAAAGCAACAATGTTCAACAGAGACAGTGCTCTTTTGTGAACATTGTAAACACCCACTCTTTTTAGGCAGAAGTGTTTTGTTGAAATATCAACCTATTGCTCCTGTAAAGAAAAAGAAAAAAAAAACAATGTTCAACAGAGACAGTGCTCTTTTGTGAACATGTAAACACCTACTCTTTATAGACAGAAATCTTTTGTTGAAATATCAACCTATTGCTCCTGTAAAGAAAAAGAAAAAGAAAAAGAAAAAAGTTCAACAGAAACAGTGCTCCGCATCCTGCTGGGTCAGACTTCATGCAGGGGCATTTCTTGTTTGTGACACCGCACAGCTTTATTCTTCTTATTCCACAGTTTCTTCCCCTCCCTCTCTTTTTATGACCACAAGTCCAGCAGCGTTTGTTCCCGAGTGGCAGTTCGCTTGGTTGTTTTTTTTTTTTTTTTTTTTTTTTTGCCGGTCTGGCTTTTCCACAGGAGAATGGCTCAAGACAGACGACATTTCTTTTTTGGACCAGGCTACAACATCTCTCTCTCTCTCTCTCTCTCTCTCTCTCTCTCTCTCTCTCTCTGTGTGCGTGCGTGTGTGTGTGTGTGTGTGTGTGTGTGTGTGTGTGTGTGTGTGTGTGTGTGCGTGTGTGTGTTTGTGTGCGCGCGCGCGCTTTGCACTCACGTCTCTGGATCTCATGACAGATACGCTTTAAAAGAAAAGAACAAAAAAACAAACAAACAAAAAATCGATTGTTTCAGAAACGGCAATTTTGTACAAATAAGCCTTTTCTTTTCGCAGTTTTCGTAAAACGTAGTGTGACAAATGACAAGAAGCTCCATTTGTTTCGTTTGTCGTAAACCAGAGCCCAACGGACATCCAGGGCACAGACAACGGTGAGGAGTCCACATAGTTAAGGTTATTGGCGGAGGAGGAATGTCTGGAACGGTCTGGAATGAGCTAATGGAGTAGAACAGGAGGGGGGTGGGTGGATGGGGGGGGGGGGGGGGGGGGGTTAGCGGTGAGGCGGCGAGGGTGTGTGACATCAGAGCTGAGGACAGGGGGACGTGAAGAGTAGACGGCTTTTAGCTTTACATCCTCTGCCAATACTGGTCAGGTTCGTCTGAAGAGGGGGAGGGGGGGGGGGGGGGGGGGGGGGGGGGGGGGGGGGGGGGGGGGCGGCGCGGACAAATGGGATAAGAAAGGTTAAAAAAAAAAAAGACGAGCACGAGAGTGGAGAGAAGGAGAAGAGGAGAAGGGAAGGAAGGAAGGAAGGAAGGAAGGAAGGAAGAAGATTGATTGACTGATTGATTGAACTGATTGAATCTTTAATGAGTAAAGAAGAAGAAAGCGAAGAAGAAGAAGAACAAGAAGAAGAAGAAGAAGAAGAGCAAGAAGAAGAAGAAGAAGAAGAAAGAAGAAGAAGAAGAAGAAGAAGAGAAGGAGAAGGAGAAGAAGAAGAAGAAAGAAAAAGGAGGAGGATGAGCTGGAGGAGAAGTTGGAGGAGGAGAAGATGGAGGAGGAGGAAGGAGAAGAAAAAGAAAAAGAAAGAGAACGGAGAGTAGGCGGTAAGTGGGTTCATGGGGGCAGGGATTGGAAACAGAGACAGAGACAGAGAGGGAGAGAGAGAGAAAGAGAGAGAGAGAGAGAGAGAGAGAGAGAGAGGAGAGAGAGACAGAGAGGGAGAGGAGAGAGAGAGAGAGAGAGAGAGAGAGAGAGAGAGAGACAGAGAGGGAGAGAGAAGAGAGAGAGAGAGAGAGAGAGAGAGAGAGAGAGAGAGAGAGAGGGGAGGAGGGGACAGAGAAAGAGACACAGAGACAGACAGAGCCAAACAGACACTGACAGGCCGGCTGACAGAAACACAGACGAACAGGCAGATGGAGACAGTGAGAGAGAGAGAGAGAGAGAGAGAGAGAGAGAGAGAGAGAGAGAGAGAGAGAGAGAGAGAGAGAGGGAGAGGTAGGTACAGTGAAAGAGAGAGGAGAGACAGAGAAATAGAGAGGGGGAGTGGGAAGGGGGAGGGGCAGAGACAGAAAGAGACACAGAGACAGACAGAGCCATACAGACACAAACAGACCGGCAGACAGAAAGACAGTCGAACAGGCAGAGAGAGAGAGAGAGAGAGAGAGAGAGAAGAGAGAGAGAGAGAGAGAGAGAGAGAGAGAGAGAGAACAGAGAGAGAGACCGAGACAGACAGACAGTCAGACAGATAGACAGACAGACAGAGAGAACAGTGGGAGTTGCGGGAAGGACTGAGGGCACGCGCAAACAGAACAGCCATCATCGATTTAACACTTTCAATCTCTTATCTCAAGTTTGCCAATAGAATTATGGTCTTGAAGCCCCAGTCTGCACAGATTTCCAAGCATTCCGCTGTTTTCATTTTAGCAAATCAACGGTATTGTGGGGCTGCGTAGGAAAACACAATCACATCTTTTGTCTGTGAACGATTACGGCGTTAGTCTGTGACGGGGCAAAGTCAAACGCTCCACGGAGATCAATGCGATGTGTTTGCCAAACAAATCACAAAACGCACGTGCCGTGGCAATTTACATCGTCGCGCCGCTCCACACAGAAGTACATAGCACCAAAATAAAGTACCACCACCAACATCACCGTACATCAACTCACATGACCACTCACTGCCACACCGCCGCACGTCAGACCATTAAACATCAAACCGTACCACGATCACGGAAGATCTACATCACACCACAACATACCATATCACAGTGGGTAGATCTGCATTACATCACAACGTACCATATCATGGAAGATTTGAATCACACCACAACATACCAAATCATAGTAGATCTAAAACACACCACGAAATACCATATCACAGTAGATCTAAATCACATCACAACATACCATATCACGGTAGATATAAACCATACCGCAACATACCATATCATAGTAGATCTAAACCACACCACAACATACTATATCACAGTAGATCTAAATCACACCACAACATACCATATCATGGTAGATATAAACCATACCGCAACATACCATATCATAGTAGATCTAAACCGTACCGCAACATACCATATCATAGTAGATCTAAACCATACCGCAACATACCATGTCACAGTAGATTTAAATCATACCACAACATACCATGTCACGGTAGATCTAAATCACACCACAACATATTGCATTCGATCTAGACCACACCACAACTGATCACATTAGAACTCCATCACGCAACATACCATATTGCAGTGGATCTACATCACACCACAATATATTACAGTAGATCCACATCACACCACAACATACCAGATCACAGTAGATCCACATCACACCACAACATACCACATCACAGCAGATCTACATCACACCACAACATTCCACATCACAGTAGATCTACATCACACCACAACATACCACATCACAGTAGATCTACATCACACCACAACATACCACATCACAGTAGATCTACATCACACTACAACATACCACATCACAGCAATTCTACATCACATTACAGCATACTGCATTAGA
>CM065735.1:25259598-25262098 GCA_033310375.1 Conus canariensis | reverse complement strand
CAAAACCAGGAGAAGGAGGAAATGACCACATAAACAAGAAAGAAGAAGAAAAAAAAACAAGGAAAGAGAAGAGGAGGAAAAGGACAAAGGTAAAGCACCAAAGGAAGCAGGAAGCGGATCACAACGATGATACTTAGGACTGAAGAAAAACAACAGACATTTTTCTCTGTGTATCACAGAAGCTGGCAACACAAAACGGGATGTTACTAGGTCGCAGTGTCTGGCAGCAGAGGTGTACCCAGTCATGGATTATGTCAGTGCAGACCGATGATGCTAACTGGCTAAGTACAGAGCAGTCGAATGGAAGGCTGCTCGCACCTGCCATAGAACAACCATTTTTTTTTTTTTTTAATCTGTTTCAGCATGATACTGTTCCTGTGATACTAGAGCCGTGAAATATATCCCCCTCCTTTCCCTTTCCCCCGTTTCCCCAACCCTTAAGTCTCCTAGAACGTTTATTCCCATCTGCTTTTATCATCTTCTGTGGGTTTCCACGGTGGAGATGACTGTATTCGTGTCATACACGTTATGCTAACAAAGTCTGGAGCATTTTCATTAAAAAAAAAAAAAAGTAGGGACAAACGTCGATCAACGGCTGGCATTAACAACACATTATTATGAAATAAAGACTCTCCACACAATCGTGTCTTCTGATTTGAATGTAACACGATGTTATCACTATCATACTTTGTTGCAAAAATCACATAACATAAGTGGGGAACCATACCCCCCCCTCCCCCCCCCCCCCCCCCCCCCCTCTCCCTCCAACTTTAAACCCTAGGTCTTCAGGACAATTTTGTTTGTTGCGATCGTGGCAAACAAGAGACAACACATGAGAAGTAGTATTAGATAAACGTTGTAATTTAACTTTTAAAGAACAAATCCGATGGTAGAAAATATGGTCATAGCTGACAGTCATAACAAACTCATTCTGCAATGACCAACCAAGAAGGGTTTGATATGTTTTCTGGAAAAGTTCACGTATATGATTTTCTTTGCAAAGTATCTCAGAAAGCATTACATGGAAGGTGCATAAATGCTGAACTGGGGAAATTCTATATATGTCGGACGGCCACTTATGTGCGAATAGGCTATTTTCCGTGAAATGGGAACACATTACAGCAAATGATATCAGCCGGACCAAGAATTGCCCTCATTAGTTGCTGTTATGAAGAACCAAAGCGGCTTGCCCTCCTAATGATGTATGAAATGGGGTGATAGTGGGGTGAAGTGTGTGCGCACGTGTGTGTGTGTGTGTGTGTGTGTGTGTGTGTGTGTGTGTGTGTGTGTGTGTGTGTGCGCGCGCGCGCGCGCGCGCGCACGCGCGGGTGTGTGCGTGCATGCGTGCATGCGCACGCGCGCGCGCGCGCGCGCGCGCGCGGTGTGTGCGTGCGTGCGTGCGGTGCGTGCGTGCGTGCGTGTGTGTGTGTGTGTGTGTGTGTGTGTGTGTGGTGCGTGCGTGGTGTGTGTGTGCGCGCGCACGCGCGTGCAAGCACATATGCGCACATGCACGTATGTGCGCATGCGTGTATGTTTACGCATTAATATCATAAAGGAACTTGACGGAAATGTCCTTTCCCTGGAGCCCCCCCACCCCCCCAACACTCACACACACACACACACACACACACACACCACACACACACACACACACACACACACACACACACACACACCATGTAATTTTTCTGTCCTAGAACAATCCAAAATATTCCAGAATAACAGTGAAAACTTCCTCGACCTCCCCACCCACCCACGTCAAATAAACAAAGACATATTTACAAATGGAAAGACAAAGAAAGAAACAGATGCAAACAGCGTTGTGAGTCATTTTGTTATGACAGTATAACGCTAACGCAGTTATGGCTGATTCTCCATCGCGTGGCATGAAACGACATCGCAAATGCCTTTACAGATCTCTTGGATGCTGATGGCACCAGACAACTCTTCACAAATGGAGGAAAACGGATCGGATCTACCGTGAGGCTTCAAAGAACAAACAAAATGATTAGAAGATTTGATTAAAAGAACAAAATGTGATGATCTTAAAACAAAACTTAGCTGGAACTGGCATAGATGATTGAATCACAGCACACGAACCGAATGAAGCAACAGCCAAATGCAGTGAAGATCCGACACCAGGATCAGACGAAGTACGCTATCCAGGTATAAAGCTGCTCTCGGGAAAATATGGAAGCAGTATCTTTAGTCTTTATCAAGACGATTTCGACGGAGTTCTCGTCACAGAGAACTGGACATATACTTAGTTAAAGCCATTTTTCAAAGCCAGGGAGATGTTATCAATTGAACTGTGGCACATTCTTAACATCCACAATATAGCTGTTGAATTCATTATACGCTTCAGTCAGTCGACTTACGAAAGACTCAAAAAAGGTAGGTCTTCCCTCACAATCATAATGGCTGCAGAACAGGTAGACGTGCAGTGAAAATGCCGCCACGTTCCTCAGTAGAGTATGTGAAGGATTCCAGAGAAAAGGGA
>CM065735.1:25237098-25244598 GCA_033310375.1 Conus canariensis | reverse complement strand
TGTTTCAATGTCTGATTCCGTCTCTATGGGTGTATGTTTCATGTCTTGATTCCGTCTCTCATGGCGGTGCATGTTTCAATGTCTGATTCCGTCTCTATATGGGGTGTATGTTTCAATGTCTGATTCCGTCTCTATGGGGTGTATGTTTCAATGTCTGATTCCGTCTCCTTCGGTGCATGTTTCAATGTCTGATTCCGTCTCTATGGGGTGCATGTTTCAATGTCTGATTCCGTCTCTATGGGGTGCATGTTTCCATGTCTGATTCCGTCTCTATGGGGTGCATGTTTCAATGTTTCTGATTTCATCCGTTCTATTGGGGTGCATCTGTTTCTCATGTCTTGATTCTCTGTCTCTATGGTGCATGTTTCATGTCTGATTCCGTCTCTATGGGGTGCATGTTTCCATGTCTGATTCCGTCTCTATGGGGTGCATGTTTCCATGTCTGATTCTGTCTCTTTGGGTGTATGTTTCAATGTCTGATTCCGTCTCTATGGGGTGTATGTTTCAATGTCTGATTCGTCTCTATGGGGTGCATGTTTCAATGTCTGATTCCGTCTCTATGGGGTGTATGTTTCCATGTCTGATTCCGTCTCTATGGGGTGTATGTTTCAATGTCTGATTCCGTCTCTATGGTGCATGTTTCAATGTCTGATTCCGTCTCTATGGGGTGCATGTTTCAATGTCTGATTCCGTCTCTATGGGTGCATGTTTCAATGTCTGAGTCCGTCTCTATGGGGTGCATGTTTCCATGTCTGATTCCGTCTCTATGGGGTGCATGTTTCAATGTCTGATTCCGTCTCTATGGGTGCATAGTTTCAATGTCTGATTCCGTCTCTATGGGGTGCATGTTTCAATGTCTGATTCCATCTCTATGGGGTGCATGTTTCAATGTCTGATCCGTCTCTATGGGGTGCATGTTTCAATGTCTGATTCTGTCTCTATGGGGTGCATGTTTCCATGTCTGATTCCGTCTCTATGGGGTTCATGTTTCAATGTCTGATTCCGTCTCTATGGGGTGCATGTTTCCATGTCTGATTCCGTCTCTATGGGGTGCATGTTTCAATGTCTGATTCCGTCTCTATGGGGTGCATGTTTCAATGTCTGATTCCGTCTCTATGGGTGCATGTTTCCATGTCTGATTCCGTCTCTATGGGGTGCATGTTTCCATGTCTGATTCCGTCTCTATGGGGTGCATGTTTCCATGTCTGATTCCGTCTCTTATGGGGTGATCGTTTCAATGTCTGATTCCGTCTCTATGGGGTGTATGTTTCAATGTCTGATTCGGTCTCTATGGGGTGCATGTTTCAATGTCTGATTCCGTCTCTATGGGGTGCATGTTTCCATGTCTGATTCCGTCTCTATGGGGTGTATGTTTCAATGTCTGATTCCGTCTCTATGGGTGCATGTTTCAATGTCTGATTCCGCCTCTATGGGGTGCATGTTTCAATGTCTGATTCCGTCTCTATGGGTGCATGTTTCAATGTCTGAGTCCGTCTCTATGGGGTGCATGTTTCCATGTCTGATTCCGTCTCTATGGGGTGCATGTTTCAATGTCTGATTCCGTCTCTATGGGTCATGTTTCAATGTCTGATTCCGTCTCTATGGGGTGTATGTTTCAAATGTCTGATTCCATCTCTATGGGTGCATGTTTCAATGTCTGAGTCCGCTCTATGGGGTGCATGTTAAAATGTCTGATTCTGTCTCTATGGGTGCATGTTTCCATGTCTGATCCGTCTCTATGGGGTTCATGTTTCAATTCTGATTCCGTCTCTATGGGGTGCATGTTTTCGATGTCTGATTCCGTCTCTATGGGGTGCATGTTTCGATGTCTGATTCCGTCTCTATGGGGTGCATGTTTCAATGTCTGATTCCGTCTCTATGGGGGCATGTTTCAATGTCTGATTCCGTCTCTATGGGGTGCATGTTTCGATGTCTGATTCCGTCTCTATGGGGTGCATGTTTCGATGTCTGATTCCGTCTCTATGGGGTGCATGTTTCCATGTCTGATTCCGTCTCTATGGGGTGCATGTGTCAATGTCTGATTCCGTCTCTATGGGGTGCATGTTTCAATGTCTGATTCTGTCTCTATGGGGTGCATGTTTCAAGTCTGATTCCGTCTCTATGGGGTGCATGTTTCAATGTCTGATTCCATCTCTATGGGTGCATGTTTCAATGTCTGATTCCGTCTCTATGGGGTGCATGTTTCAATGTCTGATTCCGTCTCTATGGGGTGCATGTTTCAATGTCTGATTCCGTCTCTATGGGGTGCATGTTTCAATGTCTGATTCCGTCTCTATGGGGTGCATGTTTCAATGTCTGAGTCCGTCTCCATGCTTTACATGTTTTAATCTTTATGTGTGGGGCCGGAATAGCTCAATTGGTAGAGCGCCGGACTCGTGATCCTGGGGTTGCGGGTTCGAATTTCGGTACAGGGGGATTTTTCCCTCGGAGTTAACATTGGTTCTAACTCCATTCCCCATACAGTCCTTCGAATGAGACTATAAACCGAGGTTCCGTGTGTGAACGCACGCATAACATCTTGCACACACGTAAAATCCCATCACCAACTTTCGGAAGAGAACGCCAGTTTGGCCGTTGGTATGGATGATACGTTACATATAGCATGCATCTTCCCCGAAGATGGAGTATGGCTGCCTTAATGGCGGGATAAAAAACGATCATACACACAAAACTCCACTGCCTGTCTATACAGGCAGTGTCCGCAGGAGTGTCAGCCTGCGTACGCAAAAGAAAGAAAGAAAGAGAATCTTGATTATGTGCCCGTCTCTTTATTTCCAAGTGTCCTCTTCTTTAAATGTTCTCGACTATCCTCGCCTATGGTTTACACAGTTTCCATGCGTCACTGTTTCTTTGTACCTCTGTCTTTGTACGACCAGTGTTTACGTGTACTTTTTGAATGTCCTTGACAATACTTGACCCAGTCTCTCGTGTGACCGTATAGACATGCTCCGTCTCTATTTGCCACTATTTCTAAGTGTCCTCATCTTGATGTGAGCCCCTGTTTGTGTTACTATTACTACGTGTGCTCGTCTATGTGCAAAACCATTTGTACATGTACCTGTTCCTATGTGTCCTTGTTTTTGTGTGTGTTCCCATCTTTGTGCGATCCAGTCTCCGTGTGATTTTGACTGTATTCCCATGTGTCCCCGATTTAATGTGCTCCTACCTTTATGTGTCCTCATCTCTATTGTGTCCCTGTTTGCATGTGTCTCTATCGGTGCGAGACCCAATCTACATATGTCTCCGTGTCAGTTCAGTCCCACCTCTATGTCACATCCTTCTCTGTGTTTCATGATCGTCATGTGTCCCCTGTCTTAATGTGTTGTCGGCTCTGTGTGTCCCAAGGCAACCCATAATAGGCGACCCCGCTCTGCTGCCGAGTCTTTGCCTTCGCATGTGTTTCTATCTACGAGTCAGACCCTGTCCTTACTGTCGGATGTTATCACTTCCATGATTACGAAAGTCCCCAAGTCAATGCAACCTCCTCTCTCTGTCCTGCATAGGCTGGATGACATTTGGAAGGACGCACGACTCAGCAGTAGAGCGGCGTCTCCTTTTATGGGCTGCTTTACGTTGAACTAAAATCGGTTGCTATCTATGCATTGTCGGGTGTAATAAATGCGAGGGGATGAAACAGGATGTAGTTGAGGGGAGAATGAATGAGCAAAATGAAGATGGAGTGTCACGGAGAAAGCGCGGAGGATCACACACACACACACACACACACACACACACACACACACACACACACACACACACACGAACGCACGCACGCACGCACGCACGCACGCACGCACGCACGCGCGCGCGCGCGCGCGCACAAACACACACACACACACACACACACACACACACACACACACGCACGCACGCACGCACGCACGCACGCGCGCTCACATACAGACACAGACACAGACAGACAGACAGACAGACAGACACACACACACACACACACAAAACACACACACCACCACCACCACCACTAAGGTACAGTCACACACACTTTCTGATGGATGGCCGTATTCATAGATTGCTACATTTATCTTTAATGGCACCTGCTGATAGGTTCAACAGACTAACGGAAGAGACACAGCACCAGACAGAATCGCTCGAGGGCCTCGGCTCAGACTCCCCTGACATACTCTTCTGCTAGATTTGCATGAGGACACACTACACGCCACAGAACAAATGCGTCTGATCATCAAGCACCACATCATATAGACATGTGTGTGTGTGTGTGTGTGTGTGTGTGTGTGTGTGTGTGTGTGTGTGTGTGTGTGTGTGTGTGTGTGTGTGTGTGTTTCGAACAATTTTGTAGTGGATAAAAGTGCAGGCTAACAATTTCTCCGTCGTTATATCAATGACGTGGCAAAGACTTTCAAAAATGAAAAAAAAAAAAAATAGACAGATAAATAGATACTCAACAGATTGACGTAGGAGACTGGCTTGACCTGGTATACTCTTTTGACAGACTCTTGCCACATACTCAATGGTAAATTACCGCTGAAATACTGTCCTGACAGACATCTCAGGGACTCGCCTGACAGACTCATCTTGGAGACTTGTCCAACAGACTCACCTTCAGATCCACCTGATTTACTACCCTGACAGGCTCATCAGAAAGAAATTTTTAAAGGAATTTGAAATAACTCCGTCAGGGTAATCCGGACAAAGAAATTACAAGACAAAAACACGACGCGTTTCAACCTCTTAGGTCTTCGTCAGGCAAGTTAAACAACGCTCAGGACAACCGAAATGAAGAACGAGCAATCACTCTCATTCAACGCGCATCTTACGCTGAATTCGAGATAATGATTATTGATTGCTCGTTCTTCTTTTGTTCCGAGTATATTTGTCTTAACTGAAGAAGATCTAAGAGGTCGAAACGCGTCGTGTTTTGTCGAGTAATTTGTTTGTCCATGTGAACTGGCGGAATTATTTCAAATTCCTTAACAAATTGTGTTTCAATTTCCGCCTGCGATCACTTCACTCTTGAAACCAGCTCATCAGAGAGAGGTGCTTGCCATACTCCCCTGATAGACCCACACGACATTCTCCTGACGGGCTCACCGAAGAGATCACCTGGAAGACTCATCTCTGTCGGACTCACCTGGTATTCTTCTGACACACTCACCTGGAACTTACGTGAGAGACTCACTCGACTCACTCTCCAAAAGAAAGTCACCCAGCAGATTCAGCCGACAGACCTGCAAGGGATTCATCTGACACTAACTCATGATAGACTCATCCGAAAGTTTCACTTAGCACGGTCACAAGACTCACCTGGCAGGCTCGCCTGAGAGACATTTACATGGTAGACTCATATGACAGACTTACCTGGGGGATAGACTCATCTGAGAACAAAATCCTCTCACCTGGTAATCGAAGGAGCGGCAGATGAACTCTGTCTCTTGCAAACACTGTCTGGCACACTTGTCGGCACTGACGGCGTGAAGCGTCTTATCGTTCCGCCCCAGGATTATTGTGTACGGCGTAGGGAAAAAATAGTCCACGTATTCCCCTGCAAAACAAACATTGCGTTTATGATTACTGGAATTTAGCGTAGGAAAAGGCGGGTATTCTCTCTCTCTCTCTCTCTCTCTCTCTCTCTCTCTCTCTCTGTCTCTCTCTCTCTCTTTCTCTCTTCTTCTCTCTCTCTTTTCTCTCTCTCTCTCTCTCTCCTCTCTCTCTCTCTCTCTCTCTCTCTCTCCTCCTCCTCCTCGCATCTATCTTCTTTCTTTCCTCCTTTTTCTTCTAAAATTTTCTCCATCTTTAATTGTAAACATGATGATCATCGTCTCCTTTTTTTTTTTTTTATCAATCTCTCAATGTTATACCTACAGAGACGAACACACAGACAATCAGACAAGGCCAAGGAGACAGAGATGGAAATAAAGGGGGGGGGGGGGGGGAGAGAGAGAGAGAGAGAGAGAGAGAGAGAGAGAGAGAGAGAGAGAGAGAGAGAAGAGATTGAGAGACAGAAAAGAGAGAGAGAGAGAGAGAGGGAGGGAGGGAGAGAGACGGGGGTCGGGGGGTGGGGGAAAGGAAGATACACGGAAGGGGGGGGGGGGGGGGTAAGGCGAAAACAGTCATACACAAAGGCTTATAAGGTGTGTGGTGGTGACACTGGCGAGTAAAACACTTCCCGAGATGATCACTCTCAGTCTATTTGCCTGTGACTCGCTGGAAGAAGAGGTAAACAGTAGAGAGAGAGAGAGAGAGAGAGAGAGAGAGAGAGAGAGAGAGAGAGAGAGAGAGAGAGAGAGAGAGACAGAGAGACAGAGAGAAGAGAGAGAGACAGAGAGAGAGACAGAGCGAGAGAGAGAGAGAGTTGGTGATTTACCTTCCGTAGCTAAGTGGTCAGGGGACACAAGAGAATTCCTTTTTTTACCAAAGAAATTTTACATTTGGGATTACAGGAGAGAGAGAGAGAGAGAGAGAGAGAGAGAGAGAGAGAGAGAGAGAGAGAGAGAGAGAGAGAAGAGAGAGATTTACCTTCCATAGCTAAGTGGTCTGGGACACCAGAGAATTCCTTTTTTCTATGCAAAGAGATTTTCCATCTAGGATTACAACAGATAGAGATGACCTATATTCATATACATGTTTTCATCCACGATGCCAGTCTCAGAAACACCAGTGACGCGAATGAACTGGCCCTTCTTTACACCGAATCGGACGAACACCGTAGCAAAGCTACAGTACAGAACACTTCAAGCCTACTCGCGACGATGATGACACGTTGCATATTGGGCTCTGCTCTGTCTTTGCACTCTCAACTGTCGGAGTGTAACATCAGTGATCCAGAAATCCACCCGTCGGAAATCCACACAAACTTTGAACAATACATCGACAAGTAATCGCCGGTTTTGACACGGGAGTAATTAAAGATTATGTCGCTACTCTGACAGACTGACAGGTGCAGAGACGATTGCGAGATTCACATAGAAATAAAGCATTTCGGATGATCGTGTTTCATCAAACGGATGATGTGGGTGTGCTGCTGTGTGAGTCAGATGATGTTACTCTGGAATATTCCTGCGATCCGCGCTCGGGGGACGATTGTTTATTCTGGTTCACAAAGCAGGAAGAAAGACACATGTCATTAGAGGAACGTGTTAAACTGGCCAGCCTTCGGAAAGGAAGACGTACTGGCAACACAGAAGATGCCAAGACACGGCGGCCGCATGCTCTCCGCGGATTGATCCAGTTCTTCCTGGGATGATCGTCATCTACAGAACTGAGAATGTAGTGAATGCATACCAGAGACATTTTCTCGTTCACGATTTTGTCATGTAAAGTTAAAGGGAAAAGACATTGCTGTGGTTTCCATGTCAATGAAAGCGAGTCACGTTTTGTTATTGTACGTCGTGATGGTTTATTAAATGGGCTTTACAGTTTAATAGCAAGAAACTTATTTGTTCGTTTGTTCGCTCGTTCGTTCCTTCATTCTATCTTTTTTTTTTAAAATGGAAACATGCA
>CM065735.1:25224598-25234598 GCA_033310375.1 Conus canariensis | reverse complement strand
CCTCATCCTCCTAGGCGGGCAAAAGATGCATTCTCGCCTTGTGAAGAACCACAGAGCCCGCCTCCCCCCCCACCCCCCCACCCCACCCCTCTCTCTCTCTCCCGTCCCCCTTGTCCCGGCCCTCCACAGGGATTTCTGGAACCTTCTCCTGACTGGCACAATTGTCATCACACGAATCGTGTGTTATGATCGGAACATGAAACTGATGCGCAATAGTCCGCCGGAAGAGCCTTCCCTCCCTCCCCCCACGGCTTGTAGAACTATTTTGGGAGGGAAGATGCCACCAACACAGCCCACTTTTCCTCCCCTTCCCCACCGCTCCTCCCATTTACAACATTTTTTTGGGGGGTGGGGGTGGGGGGGTGGGGGGGGTGGGGGGAAGAAAAGCCCCACCCCCTTCCCCCGTTTGCTAGACGGTTTTTATATTTTTGAGAGGCAAGAGAGCGCTTCCCCTCTTTACAAAAATTTAGAGAAGACCCCAAACCCCTCTTTGGAACTCCATCCTTTCATGTAACTGATCCAGCCTTCAAGTAACTGTTGCCTGTCTGTCTGTCTGTCTGTCTGTCTTCTTCTTCTTCTCTCTCTCTCTCTCTCTCTCTCTCTCTCTCTCTCTCTCTCCTCTCTCTAGCTCGCTCGCTCGGTAGCTGGCTGAGAAGGGAGGCAAGTTAGATGTGTTGTCGTTCAGGGAACAGACGGAGGGCGTGGTCCCTTTGTTTTTGTCTGTCTGTTGTACTTAATAGAATTACTCTCTCTCTCTCTCTCTCTCTCTCTCTCTCTTCTCTCTCTCTCTCTCTCTCTCTCTCTCAGTGTCTTCAAAGAATCTTATCCTCCTAATAGCTAATGGACTGGTATCGATTTTACGATCGTTCGTAAACAAATTCAATTTATCAGATTAAAAAGAAAACTTCTGTCTTGCTTTGGCTGGCGCTGAATACGACAAAAAAAGAGTCATATTGTTGTGTTTTGAGCAGGTAGCTGTATTGCTGCAAGACGTCTTCTGCAATGGGGTAGTTAACGTATGCTGTTGCTTTGTAAATATTTACGCATATTTTCGCAATACAGTGCAGATTAGCTTGTAACAAAAATCTTTTTAACAGGACTTGGTATTATCTAGAAAAAGAGGGGGTTAGTTACCGCCAAGGACACAGACAAATAAACTACAGGACAACACACAATGCATTTCGACCTCTTGGGTCTTCTTCAGGCAAGGACTAATAACACATAGGACAGCGAAAACGAAGAAGGAGAAACGATTTATCTTCTCATGTTCGGCGCCAAAGTCAAATGAGGGACAATGAAAACGAGAAGTGGCTTACAGCGTTCATAAGTACACATAAAGAAGCAAAGACGTGACGTGAAATACAAAACAACAAAGGGTGGAAACTGAGGGTGTCAAACAAAAAAATGCTTTATATCGTTTCTAAACCTACTTGATTCACAAAGTTAATCTATGATCTTGTAAAATGCTGTCTTGATTTTACTACCGCACAATCTTGAAAGACTGACTTATACGCGTTTGAAATTCCTTGGTGTTACAATATAGATATCCGTTCATTTAGTATACGAGAACACTGTTAGGTGTTCAGTTCACGCACTTTAAAAAGAACTACACACCGCCCAAAATTAACTCAGTTCTCACAAAGACTGGTTTCGTAATAAAGAAAATTAGGGTAACATGTGTAAAGCTGAAATGAAACAAATATGGGCCTGGCTTTAGAGAATCTGTGTACGGACAATGTAGATCGTTCACCATTTCGGCGAGGACTGATTCAGAGTACTTAGTAGAGAGTCACAGATTTGATATTCCTAAGAGAATATATTATCATGAACACTGAATTCCGATTCATTTGTCTTGCCACAATGATAGATGTTTTAAACTTGGCCAAATTAAGACTTGACACATTAGATATGTGTGCTCATGCTAACCATAAAGTACCATCTAAGTCCTCGGGCCCACCGACCTGCGGCTGACCCGCGACAACCTGCGGGCTGCGATTATCTGCGGGTACCTGCCGGTCCACGGTCACCGCACGGCGGCGGCAGAAGAGTGGTCCCACCGGAACCACCCGCCAGGTGACCGCAGGTACCCGCAGGTAAATTTCGGCTCAGGCCGCCGATCGCAGGCACTGCGGACTTGCTTCCACATAGAGGTGCTTTAAATGATCGTAGTTTTATCCGTCCACTCTGACAACAAGCGAGGAAAATGTGATTTATACTATTCTTTCTTACCCTAATTTTTACATGACATTACACAAATGCAACAGACAGCATTATTTAAAAAAAATTGAATTAAACCTATTATCTAAATGATCATCAAATGAAAAAAAAAAGAAGTTTAAAGCAGTTTGCGGTGTATCTGAACAAGGCCTTCAAATTGTGAAAGAAATCGCCTTTTTGGATAGAAAATTTAACAATAATGATTTGAGCGTTTTTTTTTCCGCAATGTGTATCGCCTTCTAAATGGCCGTGACCTTTGCAAATTAATATTTTGATATATCTCTCTCTCACTCTTTCACACGCACACATTCTCTCTCTTTTTCTCTCTCTTTCGCACACACACACACAACACACACACACACACACACACACACACACACACACACACACAACACACACGCACGCACGCACGCACGCACGCACGCACGCACGCACGCACAGTCTGTTTCTCCCTCCGTCTACATCCTTCAACAGTTCCTCAGAGAACTGTTTCAGCAAGGTCACTGAATATTGTTACATAGCCATACCATAGTCACCACCATTACCATCACTACCATTAACATCACCACCATTAACATTACCATCGCCATCGCCACTGAAACTGTTGCCACGGCAACCATGCTGTTTAAGAATCTTCTAACCCACTCTCCTGTATCCCATACTACAACTGCTATTGCTATATTATCACCAAAAGTGGTAATCATCTTGTCTTTATCTATTTTTTCACTATTTTGATCATCATTATTACCATTATTATTCTTCCTATCAGTATCATAATTATCATCACTACTACCTCGACTCACACATTGTCTCCTTCCTGACAGCCTCGATTCCATTCAACGCCAATCTTGCGCTGAAGTGGATGAAGGTAAGTGATCGCTCGTTCATTTTCGTTGTCCTGAGTGTTTCGTGTCTTGCCTGACGAAGACCTAAGAGGTCGAAACGCGTCGTCTTTTGTCTTGTGATTCGTTTGTCTACGTTTTGTAGCGGTGCAGTATCAATAACATTTAATTTTTTTTTCTGATTTCCGCCTGCAGTCGCCTCACCTTGCAACTAGATCATACCATAATCGTTTGCTTTTCCTGGCTGATGTGACTAGATTTTCGTATTGCACATCAGTCCTTCGAATGAGACTACAAACCGAGGTTCCGTGTGTGAACGCACGCATAACATCTTGCACACACGTAAACTCCCATCACCAACTTTCGGAAGAGTAGGCCAGTTTGGCCGTTGGTATGGATGACACGTTACACACAGCATGCACCCTGCGTAAGAAATGGAAAGAATGAAGGAAGTAAAGAAACTGAGTGAACGATATTGAACGATATTGACTGGATGACACGGGAAACGACTGAATGAAGCGCCAGCTGGCAGTTCTTCAGTCGGCACTACCCAGGTAGGCAGCCCGTTGTGTAAGCGAGTGTTGATTGTAAAGCGCTTAGAGCTTGGTCTCTAGCCGAGAATAGGCGCTATATAAGTATTCATTATTATTATTATTATTGCCCTATGTGTTACCTGATGGTCTGACGCACTTGTTGATTGATGATGTAATCAGATTGGTGATGTAACCAGTGTACCTGATGTGCAGTATCTTGCGGAAATATCTCATTTCCATAATTTCGGATTCTTCTTCTTGCCAAATCCGCTGTGAAGATCCAAGTTTCACATGCGTTCGGGAAGATGGACTATACCGGTGCACGCGGAGCCTAGTCCTGTGTGACATGGCAATGTTTTTGTCCTCCTGTACAGATTTCACTCTGGCTTTGGCGAAGATCGACGGCGCGGTCTTTGTTAACCTTGGCTTTTGGCCGATGCGGTATGATCTCTGCACTTTCCTTTTCCACGTGTTGTTTCTTGGGCAAAAATCAACATGTCTGAGCTCATCCGTCTTCAGGGAGTTTACTCCCGTTACGTGGCAGGTAGCACTGGGTTTACATGATAAACAATAGCACAGGAGAACTTATGATCTGTTCAGAAGGTCTAAATCATTTTTTTAAAAAGATGCCGGAATCTATCCTGAAGAATACTGGGTTTACGAAAATAGAGCCCGCCTTCCACGTGTTTGTAAATCCGCATTACAAGTTCTAATTTGTCTGCACAAAATATGCCAGGATATTTGCTGGGTAACTGGGTTTACGAAAATACAGCCCGCCTTCCACGTGTTTGTAAATCTGTATTACAAGTTCTAATTTGTCTGCACAAAATATGCCAGGATATTTGCTGGGTAACTGGGTTTACGAAAATAGAGCCCGCCTTCCACGTGTTTGTAAATCTGTATTACAAGTTCTAATTTGTCTGCACAAAATATGCCAGGATATTTGCTGGGTAACTGGGTTTACGAAAATACAGCCCGCCTTCCACGTGTTTGTAAATCTGTATTACAAGTTCTAATTTGTCTGCACAAAATATGCCAGGATATTTGCTGGGTAACTGGGTTTACGAAAATACAGCCCGCCTTCCACGTGTTTGTAAATCCGCATTACAAGTTCTAATTTGTCTGCACAAAATATGCCAGGATATTTGCTGGGTAACTGGGTTTACGAAAATACAGCCCGCCTTCCACGTGTTTGTAAATCCGCATTACAAGTTCTAATTTGTCTGCACAAAATATGCCAGGATATTTGCTGGGTAACTGGGTTTACGAAAATACAGCCCGCCTTCCACGTGTTTGTAAATCCGCATTACAAGTTCTAATTTGTCTGCACAAAATATGCCAGGATATTTGCTGGGTAACTGGGTTTACGAAAATACAGCCCGCCTTCCACGTGTTTGTAAATCCGCATTACAAGTTCTAATTTGTCTGCACAAAATATGCCAGGATATTTGCTGGGTAACTGGGTTTACGAAAATAAGCCCGCCTTCCACGTGTTTGTAAATCCGCATTACAAGTTCTAATTTGTCTGCACAAAATATGCCAGGATATTTGCTGGGTAAACTGGGTTTACGAAAATAGAGCCCGCCTTCCACGTGTTTGTAAATCCGCATTACAAGTTCTAATTTGTCTGCACAAAATATGCCAGGATATTTGCTGGGTAACTGGGTTTACGAAAATAAGCCCGCCTTCCACGTGTTTGTAAATCCGCATTACAAGTTCTAATTTGTCTGCACAAAATATGCCAGGATATTTGCTGGGTAACTGGGTTTACGAAAATAAGCCCGCCTTCCACGTGTTTGTAAATCCGCATTACAAGTTCTAATTTGTCTGCACAAAATATGCCAGGATATTTGCTGGGTAACTGGGTTTACGAAAATAGAGCCCGCCTTCCACGTGTATGTAAATCCGCATTACAAGTTCTAATTTGTCTGCACAAAATATGCCAGGATATTTGCTGGGTAACTGGGTTTACGAAAATACAGCCCGCCTTCCACGTGTTTGTAAATCCGCATTACAAGTTCTAATTTGTCTGCACAAAATATGCCAGGATATTTGCTGGGTAACTGGGTTTACGAAAATACAGCCCGCCTTCCACGTGTTTGTAAATCCGCATTACAAGTTCTAATTTGTCTGCACAAAATATGCCAGGATATTTGCTGGGTAACTGGGTTTACGAAAATAGAGCCCGCCTTCCACGTGTTTGTAAATCCGCATTACAAGTTCTAATTTGTCTGCACAAAATATGCCAGGATATTTGCTGGGTAACTGGGTTTACGAAAATAAGCCCGCCTTCCACGTGTTTGTAAATCCGCATTACAAGTTCTAATTTGTCTGCACAAAATATGCCAGGATATTTGCTGGGTAAACTGGGTTTACGAAAATACAGCCCGCCTTCCACGTGTTTGTAAATCCGCATTACAAGTTCTAATTTGTCTGCACAAAATATGCCAGGATATTTGCTGGGTAACTGGGTTTACGAAAATACAGCCCGCCTTCCACGTGTTTGTAAATCCGCATTACAAGTTCTAATTTGTCTGCACAAAATATGCCAGGATATTTGCTGGGTAACTGGGTTTACGAAAATAGAGCCCGCCTTCCACGTGTTTGTAAATCCGCATTACAAGTTCTAATTTGTCTGCACAAAATATGCCAGGATCTTTGCTGGGTAACTGGGTTTACGAAAATACAGCCCGCCTTCCACGTGTTTGTAAATCATTACAAGTTCTAATTTGTCTGCACAAAATATGCCAGGATATTTGCTGGGTAACTGGGTTTACGAAAATACAGCCCGCCTTCCACGTGTTTGTAAATCCGCATTACAAGTTCTAATTTGTCTGCACAAAATATGCCAGGATATTTGCTGGGTAACTGGGTTTACGAAAATACAGCCCGCCTTCCACGTGTTTGTAAATCCGCATTACAAGTTCTAATTTGTCTGCACAAAATATGCCAGGATATTTGCTGGGTAACTGGGTTTACGAAAATACAGCCCGCCTTCCACGTGTTTGTAAATCCGCATTACAAGTTCTAATTTGTCTGCACAAAATATGCCAGGATATTTGCTGGGTAACTGGGTTTACGAAAATACAGCCCGCCTTCCACGTGTTTGTAAATCCGCATTACAAGTTCTAATTTGTCTGCACAAAATATGCCAGGATATTTGCTGGGTAACTGGGTTTACGAAAATAGAGCCCGCCTTCCACGTGTTTGTAAATCCGCATTACAAGTTCTAATTTGTCTGCACAAAATATGCCAGGATATTTGCTGGGTAACTGGGTTTACGAAAATACAGCCCGCCTTCCACGTGTTTGTAAATCCGCATTACAAGTTCTAATTTGTCTGCACAAAATATGCCAGGATATTTGCTGGGTAACTGGGTTTACGAAAATAGAGCCCGCCTTCCACGTGTTTGTAAATCCGCATTACAAGTTCTAATTTGTCTGCACAAAATATGCCAGGATATTTGCTGGGTAACTGGGTTTTCGAAAATAGAACCTACCTCACGTAAATCCACTTTACAGGCTGTAAAATTACACGACACTACTCTGCACTACACTACACTACACAACGCTACAGTACATACACTACACTACATTAACTACACTACACGACACACATACACAAACACAGACACAAAAACGCGCGCACGCACGCGCACGCACACACACATACACGCGCACATACACACGCATGCGCGCAGCAACATACAGATCAATATAGCGCCGCTGGATCCAGGTCCGCAACACACACACACACACACACACACACACACACACACACACACACACACACACACACACACACACACACACACCACGCACGCACGCACACACGCGTACGTACAAAGCCGCTCCTCCAAAGATCTTCCAAATCACTAGGGAGACGGGTACCTTGGCAACGCATCTTCACAATATTGGAGCAAGTCTGCGTAGCATCGTACACTCTTCACAGAGGACCAAGAAATAAAAAGGATGGATAATAACCCAGCCCCCCCCCCCACCTCCCCGCCCACCTCATCCCCCGTCCCTCTCACTCCTCCTCTGCCTCCATTTTAGCACTCCCCCACCCTATCAAAGGCAGTCTCACACTGTGTATCTTTTCAGGGAGTAGGGTGCTTTATTGGCGAAAATGCACACGTTTCCGTTGGCCAAAAAGGGAGCAGAAACACTGACATACATCAAGATAAAAAACAACAACAAAAACATGCAGACTTGTGTGCGTGCGTTACACACACACACACACACACACACACACACACACACACACACACACACACACACACACACACACACACACGTCCGCGCGTGTTCGCTCGCACCCCACTCCCTAGCCACACACACACACACACACACACACACACACACACACACACACACACACACACACACACACGCACACACACACATGCGCGCGCACACACGCACGCACACACATATATACACGCACGCACTCACACAAACACACACATACAAACACACAGACACCTACACAGACACCTACACAACACACACACACACACACACACAAACACACAACACGCACACACACCACACACACACACACACACACACACACACACACACCACACCACACACACACACACTCACAAACACTCACAAACACACTCACGCACGCATCCACGCACGCAAGCAAGCACGCACGCACGCACACACACACACACACACACACACACACACACACACACACACACACACACACACACATACAGAGACACACAGACACACAGACACACAGGACACAGACACAGACACACACAGACACAGACAGACAGACACACACACACACACACACACACACACACACACACACACACACACACACACACACACACACACACACACGAGCGCTCTGTTCAGAGAAACTGGCACGATCTTTGCGTTGTCACGGGCATCACTTCCTTTTTCTCTAGTACGTGGGGAGAGTGATCGGTCTTGATCGATGGTACGTGAGTTGCTGGTGTCACAGTCAAACGCGAATACCATGTTTAAAGTTCCCGCGAGTATTTCCTTCATGACTCTTCGAAATGATCGCGGGATAAGGCAGTAGGTGTTATTTGTAGGAATTCATAGAATCACTGATAGAAATAAAATCAACACAAGACACACACGGGCACACAGAAACACAGACACAGACAGACAATAAGACAGATAGACAGACAGACAGACAGACAGACAGACAGACACACACACACACACACACACACACACACACACACACACACACACACACACACACACTCACGCACGCGCGCGCGCACTCGCACACGCACACGCACACAGAAGCATCTATCTGTATAACACATAAATTCTTATACACTAAATGGTAAGGCAAATACTGCTCTACTGATGGAAATTTAAATCGCTTAAAGAAATATCAAGACAGGCACAGGCAAACAGTAGGGAAACCGAGAGACAAAGACGGCAAAACAAAAACAAACCAAAAAAAAAAAAAAAAAAAAAAGCAAAAAGAAAAAAAGAAAACAAAAAAAGGACTGAAAAACAGCCAGAGGCGTAGAGACACAGAGATAAATTTATACGGACTGGAAGACATGGACAGACACACAGACAGAGAAGAAACACAAAGCAAACATGAAAACATATTTCGTCCATGTCCATTTCTGCACGCTGCGTCTGCGACGACAACCTTAGGAGGAAAAAACAAAAATGGCCGCAGTCCGGTAAATAGACGCGCACTTTCCGGTAAAAAGATCCTGGCGCGCCAGTTCAACAGGATGAAGGGTGATCTGTCCTTGCTGCCTCTGCATATCCCTGAGGGATTAGGAAGCAAGGGGAGAGAAAGGGGCAAGAGGCGGAGTGCATGTATATGACTCCGTGTATTGGTTATTGGGGGTGCGGACGGGTGGGGGTGAGGTGGGCTGCAATACAGGGGAGAGGAGGGCTGGGAGTGGTGAAGTGTGTGTGTGTGTGTGTGTGTGTGTGTGTGTGTGTGTGTGTGTGTGTGTGTGTGTGTGTGTGTGTGTATGTATGCAAGTGTGTGAGTCTCTGTGTGTGTGTATGAGTATTGTGTGTGTGTGTGTGTGTGTGTGTGTGGTGTGTGTGTGTGTTGGTGTGGTGTGTGTGCGTGCGCGCGCGCGCGCGTGTGTGTGTTTGTGCGCGCGCACGCGCGTGCGTGCGTGCGTGTGAGTGTGTGTGTGCGCGCGTGCATGCGTGCGTGCGCGCGTGTGTGTATGTGTGTGTGTGTGTGTGTGTGTGTGTGTGTGTGTGTGTGTGTGTGTGTGTGTGTGTGTGTGTGTGTGTGTGTGTGTGTGTGTGTGTGTGTGTGTGTGTGTGTTGTGTGTGTGTGTGTGTGTGAATTTATGATGGGAAGGGCAACAGCGGGAGTTTCATAATGATGTAATGTGTGACTGGCACTTGGTTGGTGTATTGA
>CM065735.1:25212098-25214598 GCA_033310375.1 Conus canariensis | reverse complement strand
AAAGTGGTAATTTGACTCCTCTGCCTTTTCGGTTTTAACAAGAATGCTATCCCAGAAAAAGGCTGGTGTGCAATACCGTAGTATGTTTGTTGAGTTTTCAAAAAACCAACCAAAGGTGCCACCTAAGAAGCAAAAGAAAATCATGAAAGAGCAAAACAAGCTACATTTTCTTGTTAAAAGTAGAAAATATAAAAAGATAACCTGTTAAGACACAAGTGCTGAGGGCCAGTTCTTGGAATAAATCCGCAAGGGACTAAATTACAATAAACAATATATCTGACCAGGAGTTATATGTTAGTGAGCTTCCTCCCCATTGGAGATTGCCCCCCCCCCCCCCCCCCCCCCCCCCCCTTGGAGACTATAAGCTTGCTGAAGGCTCATTTTGAGAAGCATTTATTTTATTTTTTCCCCATTCACCCACTCAAGCACATACTGTTAGTCAGGCAGAATTATCTACCACTGCAGATATGAATGCTTATCTCCCCCTATTTCTTCAATCTAAGACATAAGAGCAAGCTTTGTTTATAATTGAATATTTCTTGCAGTTATTGCAACACCAAGCTGCTCTGTAAGTTGCTGGAATGGTGCTCGGTACTTATCCTTGGAATTTATTAGTTTATTATATATATATATATATATATATATATATATATATGAGAGAGAGAGAGAGAGAGAGAGAGAGAGAGAGAGAGAGAGAGAGAGAGAGAGAGATTCATAATTTCTTTTTCCAGGGCTAACAGAAAAGACAGAAGATATTAACACATAAACATTATGAAACCATATAGAACTGATAAAAACATGGCAACTGGCAAGTGTGATGATTCATAATAGAAAACAGACATAGTAAGACTGTTACACGCACACGCTCACTCATACCTCCTCCCCTACACACACGCACGCATGCATGCATGCACACACACACACACACAAGGACACCTTCGTATGCAATATTTCTGTGTGTGAGAGAGGAGAGAGAGAGAGAGAGAGAGAGAGAGAGAGAGAGAGAGAGAAGAGAGAGAGAGAGAGAGAGAGAGATTGATACACAATGATACATATTACACAATACAGAACTGATGAAAAACAGTAATGCATCATGATAGAAAACAGACATACACAGACTAAAACTGTCCGTCCCATGCACACTAACTCACACCTCCCGATTACCCCGCACACACATGCATGCATGCACGCACGCGCGCACGCGCACGCGCGCGCGCGCGCGCACACACACACACACACACACACACACATACATGCGCGCCCTCGCGCGCGCGCACACACTACTTAGCATGTAATATTTCAAGAGAGAGAGAGAGAGAGAGAGAGAGAGAGACAGACCGACAGGCAGACAGTGACAGAGACAGAGACAGAGACAGGTGTTTTCCACACACACGAAAAATAGGTGTCTGAGCTGTCAAATATCCCTATGATGTGTCTGCAAATGAGTGGCCCACTTCACGTTTCATTGTTACTCTCTTTTGGTGTCGGGACCAATTTTCTTCGCAAGACAGAACCTATGGAGTAATACAAGCACCAAGTTAGATCTTCATTCCATTACACATCTTTGAGAAACTTGTGACAACTTTAGCATAACGCACGCACACACACACACACACACACACACACACACACACACACACACACACACACACACACACACACACACACAAGTGAAATGGCATGATCGGTCCGCTGTCTCAGTATTCCTCACGAACCCACAGGCAAATTAGACACCCCATAAATTTGATTGGCGACTCGGAAGACGGCAGGGCCGTCTTGAAAGCCAGAAGAGTAGTCTACAGTCAGGCGTGTACACCAACGGGCAATTCCAGTCCCAGCTAGCCAG
Source organism: Conus canariensis (assembly GCA_033310375.1). Taxonomy (NCBI): domain Eukaryota; kingdom Metazoa; phylum Mollusca; class Gastropoda; order Neogastropoda; family Conidae; genus Conus; species Conus canariensis. The sequence continues at coordinate 25,212,752 of CM065735.1, read as the reverse complement.
CGCAGAGTCGAAGAAATGGCCTCACATAGAAAAAAAAAAATCAATTTAGAGTTGATTCTTGACCGTCTCAGTGTTATGTCTATTTTGGACACATGATAGTTTAATGACGCAAAGTACTAGCCTGTAGCCTTTTTCTCTCGTTCAGTTCCTTTGTTTTCGTGGGGGACTTGTTTGCTGTCTGAAATAGTTAAGAACTTTCATCTTTCGGTTTAATTCCTTACGACTGCACGCTAGGAACTCGCTCCCGAGACGTACCTCCCTATGTAGCGGTGACACTGTGTGGATGGCCTTGATCTATGGTCATTTTGGCACCCCTTTGAAGTCCCTTTGTTCTTGTGTTAATCACAGAGTAAAACAGCGAGATAAAACAGCAGCAACAACGCTTTCTGAAGTGGCAAATGCTATATCGGATGTTTTAGAAGCCATATCAACGTTAACAACATCAGCAGCAACAACAGAAACAGTCAGAATTCTAATAAGAGAAAACAAATCATGACTGGGACGACATGTGTGCAAGAAGGAAAGTGTGTGTGTGTGTGTGTGTGTGTGTGTGTGTGTGTGTGTGTGTGTGTGTGTGTGGTGTGTGTTGAGTGTGTGTGTGTGGTGTGTGTGTGTGTGTGTGTGTGTGTGTGTGTGTGTGTGTGTGTGTGTTCA
>CM065735.1:25194598-25207098 GCA_033310375.1 Conus canariensis | reverse complement strand
CAAGGACGTTGTTGTTCGCCTTGGCATATTCCATTTTCTGTGTTCATACATGGCAGCACTTGGAAAACTCAAGTGGGGATCTAGTATTGGACAGATCATTGTGCTGTCAGGAGTCTGCTCAAGTGGGTCGATTGATGCTGTCTTGGCAGGAAAGCACTACAATCGTGCCCTGAGAGTCCACAAGGTTGTTCTGGAGGTTCTTGAGCGGTTGCTTCTTCACACATTCTTGAAGGAATCAACAGAAGCTTCAGATCTTCTGAACCAGCTGTCTGAAGATCTGCCAGGGTGCACAAACAGACATCAGCTTCAAGACACTCTTGAGAAGCCATCTGTTGTTGTCCTCTTCAGACTGTACTCGAACTTCAAGAAGGACGTTATCACGGGGAAGAAAGGGAAAGATAGCACAGTTCTGGTTGCAGTATGCTGAGAGAGTGTGGCTGATTCTGCATCTCCTCCGGGCTACAAAAGAAAATGACTTGGACTTGCACTTGTCATGCATAGCGAAAATGTACCCTCTGCTCTTTGTGATGGATCACCAGAACTACTCAAGATACGCCACATTCTATTTCCTGAACGTTCTGAATCTCGAGCGCAGCCATCCCTCAGCAGAGGAACTCCTGCGACATGGAGGACTCAGTGTGTCGAGATCAACAGTTCCTTCATACAGAGTACCAGCTGACCAAACTATTGAGCAAACGATCGACTGCCATGCAAAGTCTGCAGGTGGGATCCTAGGATTCAGCAGAAACAGTGCTGCCTACCTTCGCTGGTGCATGACACGTCATGTCAGAACTTCTTTTCTTGTTGCAACACTTGAGATGGCTGGCATGACTGGGGATGATGTCAAAGTTCACAAAGACCTGACATGTGCAGAGACTTTTCAGACACTTACGTGTTTCTAGTCTTACTACACTTCAGTTCCCAGCTCCATACAACAGTATACTTGGACACTGGCACTGGAAACTACAGGAGGCTGCTTTCCACCACAGACCTTGTTGCCAAGTGTGGACAGGAATACTGTGAAGCACTCCTTGGCCTACATGCTTTTTTCCGGCTGTGACTCCACCAGTTCTTTTGTGAGCAAAGGGAAGGTCAGGGCGTTCAATGCGTTCACAAAGAGCCGTTCCTTCATGATGCCTTCCGAGCACTGGGAAGCCCAGAACTGTCTTCTGATTCAGTGGACAACCTTGAACACTATGTCTGTTGTCTGTATGGCAGACCCAAAAGCAGAAACATCAACCAGGTCCGCTTTGATCTTCTCAGAGAAAAGTTTGACACCAGTCGGGGACATGCAGTTTTGGCCAGCTACAACGGAACTGACCTGAGCCTCCTACCTCCCTGTCAGTCTTCCTGTGGATGCACACAGAGCGAGTCAACTACCAGGTATTATATCTTACTGTTTTTAACATCATAGTTATTGTTGTTGCTGGGTAGTCTTGTAGTGTTTGATGAGGTCTGAAGTAATGCTGTCATTCCTCCAGACCTCATGCTGTTGTGCAGATTAGTGAAGATAAACTGACAGCTGCTGCAGCAGAAAAGCATGCAGATGTGACCGCTGTGACAGAGACTGCCACTCTCACATCTACAGCCACAGGTGACACTGCTTGGGCTGAGCAGACAGCCAAGTCAGGTAGCTATATCTTAGGTTGGATATACTCTATCCGTGGTCAGCTACAACCGACGGAGACCTACAGGAGTTTTGTTGTTGATAACTATAGTTAAACAAATGCTATTTGACCTGGCCAAGGGTAACACAATAGCCTGAATATGACATTTTGAACATAAATAGGACTGAGTCCTGAAACCGAAGCTTAAGAAGCCAAGGCCATAAAACGGCTATGAGATTTGATAATCTTTACCCTTATATCTTCTGTTCTAACGTGGAGGTTTGGAAGCACGCCCATTGTGCTCAACCATCCATTGATGGGCCGTCAGGCAGAGGCTGGAAGACAACAGACAGTAGTTTGGAGATCGACTGGTGTCAGAAGGATATACTTCCATGTGAACTTGTTGATATCCTCTGTGACCAACCAACTCCTGAGGAGGAGAACGGTGACTTTGAACTTGTGAACCTTTGTGATGCTGTTCAAGAGGAAGGGTTTGACACTGAAGAATCTGTTGTCAACAGTTCCGTGTAAAGGTGCAGTCTTCTTACTGGTGGACAGGCGCATACTGCGACACTCAGTCATCACTCGCTTGTGTTGAAACAGATCCCTTGGTCATGGTTTACAAGCAGGTTGGCCAAAACTCTACTTAACCATTTTCTTGACACCATTTTGAAACAGGTTAACAGTTTCTGTTCATTTGTATCCATTTCAAAACCAATTTAAAGAGTAATAGGCTGGTGCGCTAAATGTGGTAAAAAAACAGTGACAAATTAACGCATATGTCATGTTTATTTGGATGCTATTACTACAATTGTGCTTCAAACACGTCAAATGTGGTATGCCCATGTAGAGCAAGCATCAGCGCATTTAAAAACGACTTGTATTTGATTTTTAAGGCATTATACTATGAGTAACAGCATGTTTTTCACCCTTATCCCCCTTTTTTAGAGTAGGAAACAGGTGATTTCTTCCAGACCTTGTTGCTCCCAAGAACTCCATCCAATCTTTTGTTGACATCCTATGATGACAGCATATGGCCTAAACTTTCAGAAAAACACAATGGCAAATCCCTCCCCGCCGGGGTCGGGGGGCGGGGGGGGGGGTTATGGTCACCTGAAGTACTAATTTGGCGACGCCTGGGCGGCATAAAGCAGTTTTAAAAGTAATTATGATGACTCCACCGAACAGCGTGGACAAACGAATCACAAGACAAAACACGGACTTAATCATTCAACACCCATCTTGCGCCGAATTCGACAAAGGTAAATGATTGCTCGTTCTTCATTTTCGTTGTCCTGAGCGTTGTTTGTCTTGCCTGAAGAAGACCTAAGAGGTCGAAACGCGTCGTGTTTTGTCTTGTGGTTCGTTTGTGCACGTTGTTCAGTAGAGTAAAAGTAATTACTTTTAACATTTGTTTACATCTCCGCCTGCAGTCGCCTCACCTTGCAACTGGCCTAAAGTAGGATTACAGTTGGAGGGTCAGAGAGTGAAATCTGAAATCTGATGTCAAGCGTGATATAGTTAATACGTTCATAGACTGAGTGATGTCATCAGTAGGGATTCTTTAAAGTGGATGAAACGACTGGTGGGTGGTTGTTTTGGAGAGCTTCTGTTTGCTTTAATTTTCATTTAATTCGAAAACGTACTAAAGCTGTTGAATTTGTGTGTGTGTGTGTGTGTGTGTGTGTGTGTGTGTGTGTGTGTGTGTGTGTGTGTGTGTGTGTGTGTGTGTGTGTGTATGTGCATATTCCTAACTGTGGGATATGCCCTACAATGACAATACAAGCTGAAAGGGAGGAAGGAACACACGGAACAGAGAGCTCTACTGACAGTTTCTGACTACCCATTTCTTGAGGCTTTATTACCATTTTTAAGTAGCAATGGGTGACCGTCTCCTGATTTGGTGTGACATGTTTGTTGGTTTGTTTGCTTCATTTTGTTTGTATATAATCTCACCTTCTGTGCAATCTCTTTGGCAGAAGCTCACACTGCTCAGCTCAACCACACACAGCAAAATCATGCTTAGCCTTGTCACAGTATCAATTTAAACAAGAAGCCAAAAGACACAGAAACACACAGAACAAGGTGCAAAGAAACGCGCATTTCTTGTTTTGTGCAGTTATAAGTCTGTTGTTGGTACTGTCTAAAGACGAAAAGAGGCCTGTTTGTGGAAATATTATTTGCCTGTTTTGTTTTGTGCATCAAAATAAGCATTACTTTGCGGCTTGCTTTCGTTTCTTTGTTTATATTTTGGCTTGTTTTCAGAACTGTTGCAGTTTGGTTCAGTCTCCTTGACAATGATTGATTTAGTTTGCATTTGCTAAGTGACATGGTTAAAAGCAGAGCTTTTATTTTTCCTGTTTATAAACAACATTACAACTACGATCATCTCCTTGTCATTGTAGTTGTTGGGACTGCAGCACATGTTGCATATGTAAGAGGTAGAGTAACAGTGACAAGAGTGGAGGGTGCTATATTGTGATTCACACCAATAGAATAAACGGCTGTGCAAGGTGTGATAGTGGTATTGGCAGCAACATTATTATCATCAGTATAATAAAACAACCACCATTTCTTTTACAACGTGTGTGGCAGCATAGTAACAGTACCTGCAGCAGTGTTCTTGCTGTGGTGTAGGTGACCACGAGGATGATTCTCATTGGTGGAAGTGAAGTTGATATTAGGGCAAATGCTTTGATAGTTTTTCATTAACCTGTCACTTGCTAGTTACTAACATTAAAATGTGCTACCTTGCTTTGATAGTTTTTCATTAACCTGTCACTTGCTAGTTACTAACATTAAAATGTGCTATCACGGATAAATGTACAGTTCTGTTTGTGTACGTTGTCATGCAGTAAGCTTACCGACATATCCATTCAGACGACCAAACTCAACCATGTGTTCCAGGCTTCCCATTTCAGCCAGCTTTTAGGTCTTGATCAATACATTTTAGAACATAGGCAGGAAGGATAGTGGTGGAAATGGATAAAGTGAAGAAAAAGGTGTTGGTAGGGGATCAGGTGGGGAGTGGCGTGTGTCAAATACTTTAAAAAAAATCATAAAATCATGGAAGTTAGATCTGCAGCCTTTAAAATTGGATTGTTTTTAAGATTGACAAAATTTTGTTCCTCAGCCCAGCCTACAAAATACACAGACCTAATTTTCATTTTAGTCATAGACAGAAAGGTGGGAGAAGGAGGGAGGATTTAGGTGCGTTTGTGAGTTTTTTCCCCTGTGAATTCTGCTATCATAAAAGATGATTATATTAAGAACACACACACACACACACACACACACACACACACACACACACACACACACACACACACACAGAGGTATTCTCTTCGTAGACTTTGAAAAAGCTTTTGATGTCATCAACCATTCTTTGTTGTGCCGTAAACTTGAACTTTACAAACTGACTCCAGAATTCATAAGTCTTATTTCATCTTTTTTATGTGACCGAAAACAATTAGTAGCTGTAGCTGACAAATTGTCAACATTTATGCCTGTCAAATATGGTGTTCCACAAGGCTCTGCGTTAGGACCTCTTTTGTTTACAATTTACGTAAATGATTTGCCTTGTTTTGTTAAATGTAAGTGCGAAATGTTTGCAGATGATACATCTCTTCACGAAAACGACTCTGATGCCTATGAATTAACAATTAAGCTTCAAGCAGATATCGATAAACTTACTGAATGGACACAACTAAACCATATGTCTTTAAATGCTATTAAAACAAAGTGCATGTACGTCTCTACAAGATAAAAACGACAAAAAAATGAAATCAAATTTTCAGCCTGTACTCATATCCAACAATAAAGTTGAGGAAGTCAGTTCACACAAAACACTAGGTGTCATTATTGACAAAGATTTATCTTGGACTGAACACATAACATTCTTAGCAAAACGCCTTTCAAAAAATATTTCAGCTATCTCGGATAAAAAAATTTCCTCGATGGCCACTCTCGAAAACTTTTTTTCTGTGCACATATTTTGTCATTAATTGATTATGCATCAACCCTTTGGGGCAACTGTAGTGAACATAATTTAAAATTAATTCATCGTCTGTACAAACCAGCACTGAAATTAGTATTGTTAAAATCGAGCTCCCTAACTGATGAAGATTACAAACAACTCAAAATATTAACCTTCCCAAACAGACTCTTTTTCAATAAAGCCCTTTGTATGCATAACGTGATTAATGGAACAGCTCCCCAAAAGATTACAGAAACATTTAGAGTCAATTGCCATAGACATAATCATTTATTGTCCATTCCTAGACCACGCAACAATTTATACAAATCCAGTTTTGTATATTCAGGTGGAAATCTGTGGAATAAACTCACAAAACCCTTAAAAATACAAAAAAATAAAAACACATTTAAGAAAAAATTGAAAGATTATCTCATGAATCGTTAACCACATATGATACTGAAAAATCCATCCTGTACAGAAAAGAAATACACTGGTAAAGATATACACTTCGTGAATGTAACCATACGGCCGGCAATGAACATTGATACCTTTTACGTGAATGGAAGTGAGTGGGTAAAGCGGAGGAGATGGGAGGGGGGAAGACGGTATGTTTACTTTTCTTTTGATGAAAGGCATTGCACACGATTTGATTTTTTTTTCTCTTTCTTTCTTTTTTCATAGATGGCTTGATGTAAAAAAGCAGATATGTTGCTTATTCAATGTTTCCATCTCTAAATAAAATTTTGATGTGACGTTGACTTTGACTTTGACACACAAACACACACACACACACACACACACACACACACACACACACACACACACACACACACACACACACACACACACACTGACAGACTGAAACCAATTTATTGTCAGATTAACTCATGGTTGTACTGACGAACACACACACACACACACACACACACACACACACACACACACACACACACACACACACACACACACACAAAGAGTGCCTCCCCCTTCGTTGCACTAGATATCCATCCCACTCTTGCTCTATCTTTTTCCAGAATGGAAGGAAAAGGAAGTGGTCATCAAACGTTTGCCATCCTGCCATCCACAGACAGAAGATCGACCACCAACAGACTGCAGAAGAAGGTCAATGAACGGGAATAATCAGTCTGATGTTTCTACATTTCTCTCAAACCTAAAGTCAAATCAAACAGTTTGTACATACTATGGCAGAGTACAGAAGCCTCTTCTAGCTGAGGTAAATCGCCTCTCCTACTTTCAACAACGTATAGCCGCAGGCAAAACACCGCGAACTAATTCGCCAAGGCCGTGAGTAATGGACGGTTCTCAGAACTAATGTTGATCCTCCCTTTTTTCATATTCCATTTCACACAAATGCCAGGAGGTTCAAAGAAAGGAGTTTAAAATGAATGCATTGGACTATTTGGTGAACCCCAGATGGCGTAAATGTAGGGTGACGAAAGAGTTCTGAGGCCTGGAATCTGATGTACGGCAGGATGTAGTTTATGTTTTCGTAGACTGTTAGTGATGTCATTAGTAGGAATCTTTTAAAATATGTGAAATAATTGAGGGGTGGTTGTTTGGGGGAGAGCTCATGTTCGCTTTAATTTTCCATGCAATTCAAGAACACGCTATGCCTCAAAACGTTTGCGAGGATTATAAATTGTTGATGTTCATTTTCTTTCCTTTTTGTGCATATTCCAAACTGTGGGGTATGCCTTGCAATGACAATGCCAGCTGAAAGGGAGGAAGGAACACAGAACAGAGAGTTCCCATGACAGTTTCTGACTCGTTATCATTATTTGTTTGCACTTTGCAGTTAAGGTCAAGACACTTCTCTGACATCATATTTTCTCCATGTTATTTCAATACTGTGGATGGCCATCTCCTGATTTCGTGTTTGATAATTTTTGTTCGGCTTTGTGTTATATCACCTTCTGTGCCCCTCTTTGACAGAACTCGACATTGCTCTGTTCCGCCAGACACAGACAAGTCAAGCTTGTTTTTTGTCACAGCCAGTCCACAATGGACGATGAATATCAGGTAAAAATGGGTCAACTCTCTGCTGGTGAGATACTTCTGTCGAGGTTTGTTCTGATCCATACATCACAGCACCTCCTATCCAACCCCTTCTAGGTGACAGTTATTAAAAAGAATCACACGCAAACACACAAAACAAGGTGCAAAGTAACAAGCATTTTAATTTACAATACGAAGCCGACTGTAATCTGGGAAGTGTTGGTTTGGGCGTTTTTCATGTCTGTTGTTTACACCGCCTGAGGAAGACAGCAGGCCTATCAGTGGAAATGTCATTTCTCTGCTTAGTCCTGTGAATTAAAAAAAAGCATACCGTGTGCTTTGTTTTTGTTTCTTTTTGTTTGTGATTTGGCTTCTTTTCAGTGACGTTACAGTTTGTATTAGTCTCCTGGACAGTGGTTGATTTATGTTGCATTCACTTAATGAGGTGGTTCAATGCTGAACCATTATTTTCTCTGTTATTGAACAGTACATTATAACTCTGATCATACTGACACCTTCTTTGTAATTATAATTGTTGAAACAGCACGACATGCTGCAGAGGTAACAGGTAGAATAATAGTGACAAGAATGGAGGACGCTGTATAATGATTTACCCCAACAGAAGAAACAGCTGCCCGTGGTTTAATAGTAGCATTGGCAGCGACATTAGAATGATTGGTATACTGAAACAGTTCCCATTTTTCTTACACTCTTTGTGATAACATAGTAATGGTACCAGAAACAGTGTTCTGGAAGTGATGGAGGCGATGCTGATATCAGAGCCTTAACACTATTTCACTAACTGGTCGTTCGGCTAATTATTTACGATAAATGTGCCAATGCGGACATATGTACAGTCATGGCTGTTCGTGTTATAGCCAGTGAACAACATGAAGAACAGCGAAGTGTTCAACCCACTGAGACGGACATACGACAGAATGAAAAGGATCCATGAAATGGAAAGACCAGTCCTCTCTCTCAGCATCCCTTCCGATCCGACAGGCAAATTAGTCAGCCCATAAATGAGATTGGTGGCTTAGTAGTCCGCAGTACCATCTTGAAAGCCAGGGTAGTAGCCTACAGTTAGCCTCACGCACGAACAGAGTTACAGTCCAAGCTGGGCAGTACGGAATGTATGTAACGGCCTCAGATGGAAAATGGACAGTCAACGGTAGTTTGTGACCGTCTCGGTGTTAAGGCACTTTCGTCTGAATACACTGGGTGGTTTTATAGTGCACGGTTTACGCTGTAACGTTTTCTCTTACTTATTCCATTAGTGTTGGCTGACGTTCTGTCTGCTGTCTAGATGTTGAACTAATTTCATTTTTCTTTGTTTGATTCCTCAAGATTGTGTGTATCGTGGGAATGTACACGTGAAACATTTCCTCCTGTTTAGCAGTGTTCGTGTGTGTCCGGTCTAGATCCGTGGTCATTATGGTGCATCTTTAATGTCCCTTGCTTCCTGTGCTAGTCACAGGACATGTTATAGCTGAGGTAATAGCAGCAGCAATAGTTTCTGACGAAGAATTTGATGTTTTTGATGTTTCAGACACCATATATTAACGTTACAACGTCTGCACTGGCTGCATTACTAACAGCAAGAGCCAGCATGGAACTGACAGAAAACAAATTCTGACCAAGCTGTTACCACAAGCCACCTCCAGCATCATAGCACAATGTAGGTAACGGCAATAACGTGTAATTGCAGTAGTAATAGTCGTCGTGGTCGATTCGATGGTAACATTTATACCACTAGTCTTGACAGTGTTCAGGAAATCAAAGCTCGGTTCGTTACTTTTTTCATTCAGTTAGAATGTTTGGCAGGTGTAAGGTGTTAATTATTAACTTGATAAGTTAGCTGGTCTGTAACGATATCTATGCTCTCTGGGGCAAGTCGACGGAGCTTATGGAAAGGAGCACTTCAAGGGATTCATCAGCAAGAGATTAGACTTAGAAGGCTTGACAATATTTTTTTAGATATAAGGGGAAAAAGAGAAATGGAAGGAAACATAAGTGTTATAACAGATAAGATAAAAAAGAGCTACAAAATATTTTTTAACGAAGTAAAAAAATAAAAGGAATATCGTAGTGATAATGCTAAGATTGGTAAAACTCTTGCCAAGGCTGTTGACGTATGCTGTTCCATACCCATGGACAAATTAGCCTGCAAATTCCGGTAACTTGACGGCGCAATCTCGAACACCAGCAGAGAGGTCTAATCTACAGTTTGCGATGTGCATGTGTAATTACAGTCTCAGCTGGAATGGAGGGATGTTTTTTGAAGCTCTTGGTGCTGACGCAATTATATTGGTAGATAACCTGTCTGCTAACTTGGCATTCAAGCAGGTTTTATTTGAAAAATTCATCGAAAAGAACTTGTAGCGGAAATTAGCCAGAAAGCATTTCGTCCCGTACGAGCTGTGATCAGTCTGATAAACCTTTCAGGTCATCTGGTGCGTGTGTTTGTCACACAGTACGTTGAACAGAAGTAACAGCAGCACCAATTGTCATTTTAAAACAGAAGATCACGTTTTCAAATGGTATTGACTTGACCAGCATCTGCAGCAATAGCAGCAACAATAATGATGCGTTTGACAGAAAACGGTCAATACAATACACAACTTTGACTAGATTGTCAATGCCAGCGTGACAGCATGGTGTGTGTAATATGTGTTGAAACTAATAGTAGGAGTGGTAGTGATCGAATAGACGGTAATATTTACAACAGTAGTCCTAACCATATTTACTATATTAGGAAGCTACCAATTACTAAGTTTGTTATTTACCAAATAACTTAATTGATCAGCTATATAGTTTATCAGTTCACCGGCTGAAGAAGTTATTTGTTACATGAATGTTTCACCTTCAGCTTAAGCCATGTAGTTATCTGGATAACGAAGTACACTTGAATTAAAGAAGCGTACACGTACAGCTGCTAATAAGAAGTAATTCGTGACGTGAATGTTTGGCTTCTTAAACGTCAGTCATGTAATTATCTGGATAACAAGGTACGCTTGAATGAATGAAGCGTACAACTACTGGTCCTGCCTTCAGCTGCCACCATGGGGAGAAGAAGGAACCGTATCCCTGATGAACGAACACCCTGCAAAGTAGGACAGAGAGAATAAGGTCTGTGAAATGGAATGATCAGTCTCCTGTCTCTGAATTCCTCCCTAGTCCACAAATTAGTCAGGCTAAAATCGATTGGAGGCTTGGCGAAGCCCTCTTCGAGACCAGAAGAGTGGTTTCCCCTCCTCTGAACGATGAGCGCGTGCTATTACGCTAGCAGCTGGAGGTTGTGAAAAGGAGTGGGGTGAGGAAAAAGGCAGACAGGTGGGTGGGGTAGGGGTAGAAACGATGGGATCAAACAAAGTGTGGAGGATTTCAGTGACTCCAACTGGCTTTGTTCGTGGACAGGCTCTAGTACGATCCAGGCTTACCACAATAATGTAATGGACCAAGGTTTACCAAGGTAATTTTTTTTCGTTCTTATCAGCATATATGTGTGGTTAATGTACTTCCCTTAAAACTGAGCACATTCCTATTCATTTGCATTCGTGTTTTTGAATGAAAAAATACATTTTCATGTGAAATCTACACTTTCATATGAGACAATCGTTGTCATCAGAGGAATTTTCCTGACAATGTTCTGTTGAAAACAAAAATTAATATTTAAACAAACGTATGGACATTTAAAGAAGTGAAACCACACCATGGTGGCACTTTTTGCTAAAGTAAAAATAATCCCAATTTCTGTAATGAGCATCAGTTGTGACTCAAAATATTTAATTCAAAATTTAGGAAAAGCAATGTTTGTACTCGAGTCATTTCTTCTCTATTTATTAGTACTGACAGTTGACATGGCTACTGCCCAAATATTAGAAACTCTCTTACCATATTCATTAGATGATTTTACTGCATCGCATTTGTAACAAAACTGTTTTGCTCAGATGAAGAAAAATGTTAGTAACTAATAAACAAAAGATCGAAGAAAATAAACTAGCCTGTAAGGCGGAGGAAGAGCGCTGGTTTCCTTGAAAGATGTTCAACAAGAAATGCTCTGAGAGTAGGTATTCCACAGAACAGACTGTGGCAGACGACTGGGGAGAAGAATGTGACACTGCAGACTATGAACGTAACTGCTTAGTGTCATCCGCTCCCGTTTTACAATCACCCAGGTTCAATCTGTTTGGAGCCGTGGTCAAATTTACCACCCACTTCCAACACCTCTACCTGTTGTACTCTAGATCGCCGTTTTGGAAGTCACAGCACCATTACTTTGAAACAGAGGTGTGAGACTGCTGACTGTTCAGTTTGTGGCGCTCAATCCTATTTCATCATGACCCAGGTGCGATTGTCTTGAGGCATGCTCATTTCAGCCACTCACTTTGGACACTCTTGAACTGTTTATTGCTGTCCTGTGGCTGTAACAGCAACACGTTGAAGCAGACGACAGCAGTGGTAGTCACGGAAACATGCTTTAGAAGTCACGATGCTGTATTAGGAGCCACAGAAACAGCACCTTCAGCGACATTCCTGACTGTTTGGGCTGGAACCCTTTTATTATCATAATGAATAAATTCTGGCCACTATCATAGTACATTAGAATTAGCAGCAGCAGCAGCAAAAACAACAACAACACAGCAGCAGCAGCAGCAGCAGCAGCAGCAGTAGTAGTAGTAGTAGTAGTAGTAGTAGCAGTAGTAATAATAGTAGTGTAGCAGCATCAGCTGTAAGATTAGTTAGAATAAAAGTAGTTACAGCAAGTGGAATTTCATGTCACGACAGTAGCAGCAGCTGACATACAGTGGCAGTATCAACATCAGCAGTAGTAGCAGTAGTTTAATTGTTAAAGACCAGCTAACCATATTTTGCAGGGCTGTCAACACATAGGACAAAAT
>CM065735.1:25184598-25187098 GCA_033310375.1 Conus canariensis | reverse complement strand
GTAAACAACTAGAACCAACAGAAACAAAGTGGCGATTGAGTACTTAATGGCAGAATGGGGCCAGAAAGTATTCTAATAAAGGAGACTTCTGGAGAGAGAGAGAGAGAGAGAGACAGACAGACAGACAGACAGACAGACAGACAGACAGACAGACAGACAGACAGAGAGAAGAAGAAGAAGAAAAAGAAGAAGAAGAAGAAGTAGAAGAAAAAAGAGAGAAGAGAGAGAGAGAGAGAGAGAGAGAGAGAGAGAAGAGAGAGAGAGAGAGAGAGAGAGAGGAGAGAGAGAGAAGATGTAGCAGAGGGTTAAACAACAACACAGAAATTTGGTCGTAGACCTCTTTCTCATTTTTCATGTGACGGCTGGTCTCTGTCATGGCAAATTTCATTGCTCTTTACACGCTGTCGTTACAAAGGGAACTTCGAAAAAGTTCAGAATTGAGGACTGTATTAGTACGATTACGCTCTCCCCGCGCTCTGCTTAAAAAGAAAGAAAACGAAACAAAATAGAAGATGGCAGAGGAGAGAAAAACCATGGATGCGGTAGAAATCATACTATCTTTTCTTGGCAGAAAAAATTATATCACTACATTTGAGACTTTCGTGTTTGTTTGTTTGTTTGTTTGTGCGTGCGTGCTTGCGTGTGCACGTGCGTGCGTGCATGCGTGCGTCTGTGCGTGCGCGTGCGCATGCGTGTGTGTGTGTGTGTATGTGTGTGTGTGTGTGTGTGTGTGTGTGTGTGCGCGCGCGCGCATGGGTGCAGGTATGCTTGCACTGGTGTATCTGTTTTAGTGTGTATATGTGTAGATGTTCGTGTGCGCATGTATGTATATGTGCAAGTGCGCGCGCGCGCGCGCGCGCGCGCGCACACACACACACACACACCCACACTCATACAGACACACACACACACACACACACACACACACACACACACACACACACACTCACACAAACAAACACACACACACTTACACACAAACACATATACACACACAAACACACGCACGCACGCACACACACACACACACACACACACACACACACACACACACACACACACACACACACACACACACACACGTACAGTGACTGCTATTATCATGGCCGCCGATACATACAGCTCGTTACTTTCCATCTTTCATTACTATTCCGGAATATCTGTAACCGTTAGAGCGTCTGCTCCCAATATGCATTCTTACTGTTGCCATTAGCATTACAGTCTTCTCCTTTTACTTCTGCTCCTTCTCTCCTGCTATTACCACAGCTGCCTTATTGCTGCTCATGTTACCATCATCATAGCTGCCATTACGTTCCAGACAAAAGTAGATGTACATTTGTGCTCGTAACTACCACAGTTACAGAGACATTTACGACAGAGCCCGTTATTAACCTAGATCATAGAGCTTTTGAATGAAATATAATACCACGCCGTCAAATGATCCACTTATACACGAGTGGTTTCACATTAACCAGATAGGGAACTGCTTTTGAAAGTATGTATAGCTACACACAAGTCTGAAAGTCGTGCAGAGGTCTGGCTACCAATGTTCTTGACAGCCTATGGCTAACAGGACTTTCAACGCACCTTTCGTATATTGCTCCTTCTACCTTTATCTCCAGAACCGTTGTGGTGACTGCACGTGTGACAGAGACTTATGTCAACAAGGACGTCATTGACGACGATGATGATAAGAGGAACCAATGATAATAATAATGATACTACTACTACTACTACTACTACTACTACTACTACTACTACTACTACTACTACTGATCACAACAACAACAATACTGATTAGTTTCAAAACGGCGTGACCATTTTTGATCGTGTGCCTAATATGAGAAGATAAGTGGTTTCTCGTTCTTCGTTTTCACTATCCTAAACGTTATTTGTTTTTGCCCGAAGAAGACCCAAGAGGTCGAAATGCATTGTGTCTTGTCATGTACTTTGTCTATGTCCTTGGCGGTAACTAACACCCTCTCTTTCTAAATTTGGCAACAATAATAATAATTATTGTTATAGTCACACCAACAACATTAACAAAAAATGATGATGAAAATGACGTACATAATACAATAATGATAATGACAGTAATGACAACAACAACGACAAAAACAATAGCAACAATAATAATAGCAGCCATGATCATAATCATTATCATGATCATCATAATGATAAAAGTAATACGACATTTTAACCACTTCCTGAAGTAACAGGATACACAGATTTATACCATATCTTTCTTTATTCATAGACATACGCACTCTCACTTCCTCTCCACCCAGGCGTACTCAAGCCCATTATGGAGCCGACACTATATACAACGTGCGTGTGCGTACAACTACCGAAAGAAGTCACACAAACGTGAAATACATCAGGGAAAAGACTGCTTGAAAAAGAAATGTTTTCAGTTCAGCTTGGAAGGATGTGAGGGACAGGTCGTAGCGGACAGAGACGGGCAGCGAGTTCCAGGTTTGCACAGCAAAGGTCTCTCCAC
>CM065735.1:25172098-25177098 GCA_033310375.1 Conus canariensis | reverse complement strand
ACGCTACCTAATCTCCCCACTATACTAGTAATCTCAGCCTTGTCCTTCCCTCTCCTCCTCGCAAATCCTTGCACCCCCGCCCCCATACTTCTACGCCCACCCTCCACCCCTTTCCTTTCCTGCTCCTTCCCCGTAATCTCCATTTTGTTTCCTATAGTTCCAGACCTCCGTGCGTGAACAGCCTGATAGGGTGAGTGCCGACAGTTCCTTCTTCCTATCGAAGAACGCTACTATTTTCAGTGCATGGGGACAATATTGATAGCTCAGCATGAGACCAAGCCATTTCCTTTTTCACCCCTCGTCCTTTGGGACAACATGTATCTTGTTCGTGTGGAAGATGGCACGGGCTTTTATCGGAAAGAAGTTGAAATCGAATCACGGTTGTTTACAGCTTTGTTTTTCATCTCTGGGATCACTTTTTTCACGGCACAGGACCATTGGAGGACCAGTGTAATGATGATGTCTAGGAGAGAGAGAGAGAGAGAGAGAGAGAGAGAGAGAGAGAGAGAGAGAGAGAGAGAGAGAGAGAAACAGAGACAGTGAGAAAGAGAGAAAGAGAGACAGAGAGAGAGAGAGGGACAGACAGACAGACAGACAGTCGCATAGACAGACAGACAGAGAGAAAGAGAGACAGAGAGAGAGAGACAGAGAGAGAGAGAGAGAGAGAGAGATAAGGAGGGACAGATAGACATACAGAGACAGACAGACAGATAGGCAGTCAGACAGGGAGGAGAGAGAGAGAGAGAGAGAGAGAGAGAGAGAGAGAGAGAGGAGAGAGAGAGAGAGAGAGAGAGAGAGAGAGAGAGAGATCAGCAGAACAACAGACAGAAGTAAAGGAACTAAGATAACACAAAGCACAGAAACGAAAATCAGTTACACGACAAATTACTTTTATTCACATATTTAACCACGTCCCCGCAAGAAAGTTTCAATTTTGCGGGGGTTGTGTGGGGGTGGGGGTGGGATGGGGGAATGGGGGGGGGGGGACTCCGTCGATAGAAGAACGATTAATTTGACGTTTTCTGCTGTTTCTCCACGGAGCGCTGTTAATGTATCACTGTGCCAGTCAACTGGAAGTTGCTCCCTTACAGGCGCATTGGAGCCTGAAATGGCCCGTCATTGCTCATCAGACGCGTTCATTAAATAAACGAGGCTTTCAATGGCTCGCCAATCATCTGTTAAGGGAAGTGATGCGTTGCTTTCAAATCATATTTAAGACTGAGCAACATTCAGAGCTCAACAACGATTGAAATAATGGGAAAAAAGAGAAACACACACGCACGCTTGCGCGTGCACACACACACACACACACACACACACACACACACACACACACACACACACACACACACACACACTCAGAAAAACACACGCACAGACACAGAAACACACGCGCACAGACACGGACACAGACAGACAGACACACACACACACACACACACACACACACACACACACACACACACACACACACACACACACAACATACACACCACGTCCGGGCACTCATACAGCTTCTTTTTTTTTCTTTCTTTCTGTCTGTCTGTCTGTTTGTCTGTCTGTCTTTCTCTCTCCTCTCTCTCTCTCTCTCTCTCTCTCTCTCTCTCTCATACTGTACCTTTTGCGCGCACACGCAGATCCCATGCTCTTACACACACACACACACACACACACACACACACACACACACATATGTCACCCACCAACCCTAAGTTATCTCCCTACTATCCTGGTAATACCTGCCTTGTCCTTCCCTCTCCTCGCAAATCCTTGTACCCCCTCCTTCCCCATCTTCCATCCGTCTACTTCCACCCTCCACCCCTTTCGTGCTCCTTCCCGTAATCTCCATTTCGTTGCCTGGGGTCCCAGACCTTCGCGCGTGATCAGCCTGATAGGCTGAGTGCCGACAGGTCTTCCTACTTATAATCGAAGAACGCTACTATTTTCAGTGCACTGGGACACGACTGAAGACTGAACATGATGCCAACACATTTCCTTTCTCACCTCTAGCATTTTTGGCACAACATGTATCTTCTTCGTATCGAAGATTGACTGGGCTTTCATTGGAAAGAAGTTGAATTAGGATCACGATTGTTTTACAACTTTGTTTTTCATCTGTGTTTTTACTTATTTATTCATTCATTCATTTATGGCAAAGGTCCACCGGAGCACTACTGATGATGTCAGAGAGAGAGAGAGAGAGAGAGAGAGAGGAGAGAGAGAGAGAGAGAGAGAGAGAGAGAGAGAGAGAGATTTGAAACTCAAGGATAAAGATTCAGAGTGGCCCCTAGCCCTTCAATCAGTCTTTGTTCTTCTCCTACGCTTTCTGACAACATGAAGTAGGACCGTAAGATGAAAACGGCAGCAAAGAGTAAACTGCGATAGCATGCAAAAACCAGCGATTTAGTTATATGCTTGACGTTATCAGTATGAGAGAGAGAGAGAGAGAGAGAGAGAGAGAGAGAGAGACAGACAGAGACAGAGACAGAGAGAGAGACAGAGAGACAGAGAGAGAGAGAGAGAGAGAGAGAGAAATATTGTATAATACGTGTAGGAATGCAGTCACAATCATACCCGAAGCAGTAGGTTACGTACGCTTGCTTTTAAGTACAGCAATGGCTGTTTTTTTGTTTTGTTTTGATGTTAAGACCATATTATATGATTTTCTGCGGATAAAAAGTGATGAGATTTTGGTAACATCATTCTGAGCAGTTGTTCATACTTTGTTACAGTGATGAATGTACAGTCTTACCTTCTCTATAACTGGAGTAACAGGAACTATCATCAGCAAAAACATTAATGAGGGCATTACATGATATATGATATGGCAGATATTTTACAAAAACGTGAAAGAAACGAGATCAGAGAAAACACCCTTGCGATGTACACCTGTCACGCGTTTCCCAGAAATTTTGAACAGTAGAGAAATTCCCACTAACCTCCCCCCCCCCTTCCTTCCTTCCCGCTCTTGCTGACCTTATACCCTAAAGCCACAATGAGCTGTCCCTCCTTGATGAGTTGAAATGAGGACTTTAGCCTTAAAGCTACAAGGCTTGTTTGAATTTTCAAGTGTTTTGGGTCAACACTATCTAGCTCGTTCTTCTCATGCTGGATGCACAAGTCCGACTGCATTTCTGCTGCGTTCATTCTCGCAAGACCTGACCTAGCCTCGCAAAAATCTTGTGAAACACATAAACGAAATTTGGGATACTGAAAGTTGTTCGACGGTCAGTCGGGTGCTGGAATCCTTGCCCCAAGTTTTAAATGTCCACCTAAGACCGGACTTGTCACCTGGAGGCAGACAACACACCTGGACACGTTCCTTCGGGCGGACAAGGCACTTCCTATACGCATTTTCTGGTGTTACATCTTGTTGTGGCAATAACATGTGTCCATGTACCACGGCACGATAGTACGTCGTTTCAAAATTTCAACAAGAGAGAAGAAATAGCTGACACACTCTATTCATTGACGAAAGCTTTCAAGGTGAGTCTCAAAGCGTACGTTCAACAAGATGCATACTTTCCTCATTCGACTAGCCTGGATAATGGTTTATGCCCCAAATCTATATTCAGCTGGACATTGATTGAAGTGTTAAATGGACATCATTTAAATTCATTGGCGAAACTGTTCGGAAAGAAAAACCCATTTAGTTTATTGTGAGAAATGGGCGTAGATTTTCAACTGTTGTTTGTCCAGCTCATATCGACATACTAGTATCTCCATGGTAGTATTTGTTCCCTATGTGATAATGTTTTTGCGGTAGATACTGGTCCGCGACTTGGAAACAAGAAAAATGAAAATCACCGCCTTTAAATTAAAAAACTACTAAAAACCTGGACAAAAACATTTGCAATTTCAATTTTTTTTTCAAATAGTTTGCGCCATCTTCAGTCTGTTGGCAGAGTTCACGGTATTTTCCCCTTTCGGTTTGGAAGGCAGGATGGATAACTTTGTTAGCAAACAAAAAGTTGTATGAATTTTGTCACTTTGTTGCTGTTTGTGTCACATCGGGCAGAAAATGTAAATTGTTTTCATTCTCTTTCCTTGCGACAAACTGTTAGATTATCTCCCACCTGAGAACACTCTTTTTGCCACTTTCTGAAAGAATTTTGAGAGTAGGTATTCAATAGGGAATGTGTGTGTGTGTGTGTGTGTGTGTGTGTGTGTGTGTGTGTGTGTGTGTGTGTGTGTGTGTGTGTGTGTGTGTGTGTGTGTGTTGAGGGATAGGGAGCACGTGTATTGGTGTTTGGGTTTCTGTTTTTGGTGTTAACTCATTTGGTTTCAAGCCAGAGAGACTGTTTACTTACTTTTTTTTCTCAGTGGGTTAGGAAGGAAAGGATATTTTAAACTTGTTGATGGACTTAAGCTTATTCATTTTTATGTTGATGTGTGCAAGTGAACAAAACTTGTGGTTTCATAGTTTTGTGTGCGTGCAAGTCTTTGTCCAGGGGAGTGGGATGGCAGTATAAGCACTTACTACTGAATGTATTTAAGTAGTGAATTATGAGCACAGTAACAACCACAACATTTCTTTCAGAGGAATATACGCAATTCAAGCGTTTACGTTCAACTTTAAATATATGACTGAAAGTCTCTATGCATTGTGCTATTCTGAACGTACAGATTCATTTTTAACACTATGTTGTAATCCGCGAGATCATATCCTTTACATAAGCCATTGCAAATAACACTGAGCCGCAGAGTCAACTTAAGGCAGTGCAGCAGGAGTGATAACGGGCAACACCAGCCTGAATCAAGCGGAACAGTTTCCGGTGTCCCATGTGACTAGTCAGACGTTTGTGGACATGCTTCTCCGGAAGTTTGGATACAAATCATAACAGTTATCGGTCTAGACTTGTGTCATTCTGTAAGATCTTTTGCTTTTTCGGTAATGGAACCACTTTCAGTGGTTTTAGACCAGTAGCAACTATAGCTTGTTGACATGCATATTGTTAACGGAGATCTGTAGAATAAAGACATTTTAAGTGGAAATGTGT
>CM065735.1:25157098-25162098 GCA_033310375.1 Conus canariensis | reverse complement strand
GGTGAAGCTATACTTCTCATGTTGTTTGTGTCACCTTAGGAAAAGGTCTGGTGAAAGAGTTGCTATATTTGCAAATCTGTCACCCTGCTATGAAAGAAATAGTATCGCTCTCTCTCTCTCTCTCTCTCTCTCTCTCTCTCTCTCTCGTGTCTTGTGTGTGTGTGTGTGTGTGTGTGTGTGTGTGTGTGTGTGTGTGTGAGAGAGAGAGAGAGAGAGAGAGGAGAGAGAGAGAGAGTGTTGTGTGTGTGTGTGTGTGTGTGTGTGTGTGTGTGTGTGTGTGTGTCTGTGTCTGTTCTGTCTGTCTGTCTCTCATCGTCCCTCATTTCCTGTCTTTTGTCTGTCTGTCTTGTCTCTGTTCTTCTCCTCTTCTCTCTCTCCTCCTCTCTCTTCTTTCTTCTCTCCTCTCTCTCTCCCTCTCTCTCCTCTCCTCTCTCTCCTCCCTCTCTCTCTCCTCTCTCTCCCCTCTCCTCTATCTTTCTTCCTCCCTCTCCTCCCTCCTCTCTCTCTCTCTCTCTCTCTCTCTCTCTCTCTCTCTCTCTCTGTGGACGCATACCTGAGATTCTCTCATAGAAGTCCGCCCCGTTACGGAACTTGACCCCCGCCCCGCTCATGTCCACACTAAGGTCGGTCAGCCAGCAGTTCCTCTGCTGAGGTTCATAGTCGAAACCTTTGCACCGGAAGCTCATCTCGAACACGCAGCGGCGCGCGCATCGCTCCACGCTCAACCTGGGCACTTTCCGTTTGTGCTCCACTGTGATCACGTGATTTGGCAGCCGGCTGAAGAGCTTTTCGAAGGCACCTGAAACAACAACAAGAACGATGGTTGTAGGAAAAAGAAACAATATGAATCAACGAACAAATAATTATGCAAATGGATGCTTGAATGTCATGTTAGATATCCCATTGTCTGGGTGGTTTTGTAACCTGACATTACCAGTTTTAATGGCATTGGACACGACATTGATTTTGAATATTACAATCTAACAGTGGTGTTTTTTTCTGTCTCAGTATCCGTTTTAATGGCAACTGACAAAAAAAAATCAGAATCAATGACAACAGTCCAGCAATAATTTTTATTCTTCTTCCTACGATCCGTTCTTAAGGGCAATTAACAGAAAATCAGAATGGATGGTTACAATGCATCAATGCTTTTTCTTGCTGCCTGAATCCCCGTTCACCTTCTCCTAGCATTAGCTGTCATTGTCATGGTAAACTTACTTCCACGTCGCTCATTCGTACTGTCCCACACTCAACCAGGTGTTAGTATGTGTCTAGGTGAACCCCAGCAATGACATTACATCAATAGCAGGTCGTCATCAGAAATCCAGCAGTTGTCCTATATATGGAGGAAGTTCATCCTGCCCTATCGTCAATACAAAAAAAAAAAGGATCAGAACCGATAGCAACAAATCCGATCCTCAACCATCCATCCATCTGTTTGTCTGTTTGCCTTTCTTTTTCCTTCGTGTCTTTTTTAATTTTTTTTTTCCCATTTCTTCTCCCTTTTTTGTAGTTCTGAACTGAATCTGTCTCCCAAACAGATCCGCAACGTAACATCCTCATCAGCATGCAGAGGAGCGACGGAGTCAGAAGGCCGATGTTTACACAACAAACGGGTGGAACGAGAGGTGAACAGGGGATTGAATATTATGGGAAGGAGGATCGAGGAGGGTGGAAAGACAAGGTGGTTAGAGATTTGAATTTCAAAGAGGCGTGAGAGGGAGAGGTGGAGGGTGGATACGGGTATGGGTGATGGTGGTAGGAGCGACAGGGAGGTGACTCATGAGAAAGGTGAAACAAACAAATAAGCAGACGGGAAAGCTCCCACTATACTTATAGAATGACATGTGCGGATGTAGTGGGGTAGGGGTCGGGGAGGAGTGGGTGTGGTGTGAAGAACGGTTAGTTGGGTTTGGGTTAGTCGTTCTTTTTTTTTATTCTACTTTTTTTTTATCCAAATGTGATGTGAAACTTTCTACATTCTTTCTGTCTTTTTATGAGATGTGCAAAGTTTCTCTCTCTCTCTTCTCTCTCTCTCTCTCTCTCTCTCTCTCTCTCTCTCTCTCTCTCTCTCTCTCTTCTCTCCCACCCACACAACACACTCACAGACACATCCCCTCACAGACACAAGCACACACCACATACACCACACACACACCACACCACCCCACATACAGCACACACACCCCACACACAACATTAACAACAAACACACAACAGAGACACAGAAACGACACATCAAAAAGAAACACACAACTCCACAGAACATCCATCCTCACCCACCACACCCCACCCAACACACATACACAACACAAACACAACAACACACACAGAGCACACAAGAGAGAGAGAGAGAGAGAGAGAGAGAGAGAGAGAGAGAGGAGAGAGAGAGAGAGAGAGAGAGCATGGATGGCCTGCGAACGTGGTCAGTGACTTTTTCGATCAGTCTTCAGGAACAGACAACAGTTGACAGGGACCATTATTCAACGCTAACATTTTCAGGGGACAATACTTTTGAAGACATAAGGAAGGCCACATTTACAGTGACATCTGTCGTAGTAACGAGGATTTCTTTGCCAGTGACCCTGTCTGCGTATCAGTATGAGATTCTGATCAAATCAGATTAACTTAAAATACTTTTCACTTGTTTTTGCCGTTTGTTTCAGAAGATTTCAACAATTCCGATTTTTTTTCTAACGTCCTCAGAGCCCTGGTGTGGCCTACGTGGTCGGCTGGATTATAAAAACATGACGTCCTGTTTTCACCTGACAGCACATTGTCGCAAAAACAAGAGTGTTGCAACTGATCAGACACTAGCATGTGGTAAGCGTTCACTGGGCTGTCCGACCACAATGGCGGACGTTAAAGTCTTGGACAGCAGGCAAAAACGACGATTGTCCCTGACATACCCGCTGCCCCATTTCTGTTTGGTGAAGCATGGAGGACATTTGATTTGTATACAGCCTTATTTTGTAGACATATAGTAGATGGGTAGCAGGTATCACTTTGGATTGAATAGGTATAAATGTTTCTGTCTCTAGATATTCAAAAAAAGAAAACCGAATGGTTTACGTTACGTTTTGAGCACCGTTTTGTGTGCATGTGGTCTTTTCTTTTGTTTGTTTAAATACGGATTTGATACTTAAAAGTTTTTTGTTTTGACTGGAGTTTGAAGTGCTTTCAGTCTGGTTTAGTAAGTTCAATAAAGATTGTCTGTCGCGGATGTGGAAGCTGTTGTGGTTATACTATTTTTTTTTTTACATTTTGTTTCATCCCCCTCCTCCCCTTAAAAAAATCTCTTGCTCTCTTTTCCTCTCTCATCCCCACAGACACAGACACAGACACACACAAACAGACACAGACACACAGACACACAGACACACACACACACACACACACACACACACACCACGGACACACGCACGCACACCACATCACACACACACACACACACACACATACACACACACACACACACATACACACACACACACACACACACACACACACACGGACACACGCACACACACACACACACACACACACACACACACACACACACACACACACACACAGAAGAGAGAGAGAGAGGGAGAGAGAGAGGAGAGAGAGAGAGAAGAAGTCGGAACTCTGAAATGTTTTAATAGTTAGGCCACCGACCTGTATCCACTGGGTACACGTTCGCTGATAATAAATTGAAAATGGGTACAGGTCATCAGCAAAAGGACGGAATTTTCTTTCCAGAAACACATAAGCAAAGCAATTACAAGGGGAAATAATTCAAGGAGACAACCAAGATAAACAAAAGCATTTTTACTTGCGTTTGAAGCCAATCACAACACATATTCATATATCTAGTTTCCGTTCATAAGTTCACGTCTAGTTTCCAGTGCATAAAATATTTACATTGCCAAATTTCTAAGGATCATCATGTTTAAAGATTGCATCAAATAAACTAAACAATCGCCAATTGGATAGGAATAGAATCTTGATAAATATTTTTCTCGCAAATATGAGTAATTTAGACATTCAAACAAGAAATGAAATTCCCTTTCAATTTTATTACAAAACGGACAGGGTTTTTTGGTTGTTCGTCATATCTGTTATTATTTTTAAATCGCATAATCCCAAACGAGATCTCGAAAGAGCGTACCGAAATGTACTAATTGTGATAACTGACAAACATTTCTGTGTGGAATGTAGATTTGAATGATCTGTATGTTGAAAAACGGTCGCTCTGAGAATTTTTTTGCATTCCAATCTTGCACATAGTAATCCAGCATTTGTTGTTTTAGTTCCTTCAAAAACATCACTTCATTTCCAGCCCCTCCATAAATTTCGAAGAGGGTTGACTGCCGGAACCCAGTATCTCATATACATATATAGAAGAGAGATACTGTGTTCTGGCAGTCAACCCTCTATTTTATCCAAATCTCTGAAAAACTAAAAATATTAAAACACCTTTTTTATATATATGAGAGAGAGAGAGAGAGAGAGAGAGAGAGAGAGAGAGAGAGAGACAGACAGACAGGAGAGAGAGAGAGAGAGAGAGAGAGAAGAGAGAGAGAGAGAGAGAGAGAGAGAGAGAGAGAGACTCATTAATAGGCGTTTCCACTTTATCGTGACAAAACTCAGATTTCATGTTTCATATTAAGATTAGCCGTTGGAGACCTTCCAATGATCTCCGTTTTCACTGGCCACAGTTTCAAGCGGATGATGACAACGAAGCTCATTTTCCTGTTTTTGTCTTCAATTACAAGAGGTGGACAGCAATTATTTCCTCCTGAGAACTTTAGACAACCTCGTTTCTTTGAGTTATTTCGGTTAATGGTGTCGTCAAAACACACACACACACACACACACACACACACACACCACACACACACACACACAGACTCCACACAAAACGCACGCACACACACACACACACACACACACACACACACACACACACACACACACACACACATGCAATCACACACATACACACACAAACATGC
>CM065735.1:25155117-25156998 GCA_033310375.1 Conus canariensis | reverse complement strand
GTAGTGTTGCTACTACCCGAGTCATCAAGCACATAGGCTACTTGGTAAAGCTTTAACTCTCCATCTCCCTTGCCTACTTCCCACTCGGGCATGAGAGTGACCCCTTAAATTTCGAATACATCCTCCAACCCGTCACTCGCTTTGGGGTTATCAGACCCATTTCCTGCCAACCCTTACAACAGCGGTAAAACAATATTCTCCCTGAGCCCATCCACGCTTATTACATATGAATTATGAATCACACCCAATTCTCGGAGAATAAACCAATCTAAGCGATCCAACACGGACTCCATGGGCCCCCTTAGGACATACTAAATAATCTAGGAAATGGCCAGTTTCACAAGGAAATGTCTCCACACAATAACCAGTAGTAATACACATCTCTCAGAGGGGAAAAAAACAACAACAAAAAAACTTATCAATTCTTAGCGGTTCACAGTTCCAGCATGTTCACACAAGAGAATCGGCTCGCAGCCACAATCCTTCACATTATTACCCCTCTTTGCACTGTCAATTATAATCATATATCAAAACAACATGATTTGTTCGCCAAAATTTCCATCCAGCACCTCACTCTCATGTCATCTCTTGTCAGATAACTCAGTAGTTAATCCTTGTTATGCCAACACAAACCACACTTCAAACAATATTACATGCTGCACATCATCCGTTTTTATCCTATCAACTGCTAAGCTACTCACCTTAAACTTTACCTTTCCCTTCTTTCTGCTTACTAAAATTCATAACTGGGTTGCCTCCCCCACAACCTAAGATATCTTTCTCCAACCCCGTTCTGTCACAAATACATACATCCCTGCACGTGTGACGACTGTCACTTTCTTACAAAACTTCTAACCATATGGACTCACTGTCCTGTACCAAATGCGTACGCCACAGATACAGTCTGCACGCGCACGACACCCGCGTCGAGAACCCTAACTCGTAACGAAAGTGACAAGACACGAATTATAAGTTGAATAGTCACGACCGTACTCCAGTATAAACCACTCGACCATAAATTAGCCTTGGCCCTACTACACAGGTTAACCGATTCCAATGCTGTGCAGGTCAACTCTGAAATCGCTAATCTATTTCAACGAACTCCTACTATTTACAATTGAGATTGAGCACAATCATCAAACCCCTCTATGATTCACGCAGACACATCTGCACCTGACTCATATTATGATCCTCAACCAAATGCAACCTCGTATTACCTTCTCATTGAACCCACGAAATTAACAAACTAACCACAAACAATATCTACATCACCGCCCATCAACGGTTATTATATCGAACCCACATTGTCTAGCCAACCTGTCACATGACAATCGAACTCAGGAACCACTATGTACACTACTTACAGAAATTACCGAAAAGAGGTAACACAAACCGGCTGACAACAAATTTCAATCACGGAACCAAGACAACATCATACCAGACAACCAGTATACGCAACGAACACCATACAACTAATCCCAACATGAGACAACTACAGTACAACTCGCCATAATACAAGACAACACAACGAACTACAGCACAACGAACCTAACAGATCACCAACCTGGACATACAGACGATCAACCACACCAGTTCTGCAACTGGCTGACAGTGGCTGCCAACAAGGACGACACCGACTCAGCACAGGCCAAGGGCACCCAAACCCGACGAGGACCTGGCACTAACTATATGACTCGAAGTCACTCTTCAAAAACTACCGGCGCTGCCGCCGCACCTACAAGGAGTACGTCCACTCCGACGAACACCAGGGACCGAAGTGAAGCTACCCCAACGCATTCTGCCCTGGTCGGAATCATGCGAAACTCTACTCACCCACAAAACAACGATTGGTCAGAGCAGTGTATCCCTCCGCAGAGCTGA
>CM065735.1:25137617-25142617 GCA_033310375.1 Conus canariensis | reverse complement strand
CCGAGGTGCTTGAGATTGCTCTGCTGTCATTGTCTCTATCCGTCCTTTCCAGCCTGAATTTGTTTTCATTATTAAGATAATGAAATAGTATAAGCTAATAACACGATAATGTTTTGATAAATAAAACGCTGATGAAAATTTTGGTGTTGGTTTCTGTTGATGATGCGTTTTGGGTTGTAACAATTGTGTTGTTTTCGCCCTAGAGCTTTGTGCCATACTTTGTTCTGCTGCGCATCAGCCGTAGCCTGCAGAGTAGTGCATTGTTTTTGATGAACGGTCTTCTCTCTCTCTCTCTCTCTCTCTCTCTCTCTCTCTCTCTCTCTCTCTCTCTCTCTCTCTCTCTCTCTCTCTCTACGCACGTCTGTCTGTAAGTCTGTCTGTCGGTCTCTCTCTCTCTCTCTCTCTCTCTCTCTCTCTCTCTCTCTCTCTCTCTCTCTCTCTGAATGTGAACGCGCGTGCGGGGATGTTGCTGCCCGTCAGAGTATATCATCACAACTCCGAATTAGGCGAGTTTGAATTTTCCTCATGAATGTTTGTAAGAAGAGGATCCCCGCAGGTTACTAGACTGCGGTAGACTGTAATCTTAAATTTGACCAGATTTGAACCCGCTCCGCAAACCATTGAAAGGAGTGTCTGGGATAGAAAATCATTTTCAAGTTTAGACTGAACGCCCTAGGATTGCTGCCATTTATCAGGCAGTGTGTGTGTGTGTGTGTGTGTGTGGTGTGTGTGTGTGTGTGTGTGTGTGTGTGTGTGTGTGTTATTCGAACTTCGTCATGTAAATGGAAATCAAAGTCACGTGCTGTTGCTTTGTTGGCTCGTTCGTTCTCAGATGTTAAGATGATTTAATTTTTGTTCTGTACTCAAATCTGGTTTGAATATGTTCTCATTACTGATACGGCCCCCGCTGGCCTATATATAGCATTCCTTGGCACGGCTTTCCTTTAGGTGTAATAGCAATGTGTTGGCATAGAATTTTGGCAGTTTTTTTTCTCTCAGTTTTGGAAGAGACACTATGCCTTTTTCCTGTTATTGCACGGTTTTTCTTATTGTGATAAAAGCCCAGTATACATGTGGCTTAAATGGCATTATGATGTTTTGAGACAAGATGATAAATTTCCAACAGAGCTGAAATAACTATGGCGCTTGCTAGATTTAAGGCGATCACACTCTGTGCGATGAACACTTGCTTGCTTGGTGCAAATCCAAAATAGTGTGCCTTATTTCGCTAGTTCCTATCGCTGCTCTGCCTTCTGCGTGCGTTTATGGATAAAAGCGGAGTGATCTTGCCTGTTTCAGTAAACAAACAGAGGTGGTTAGCTTCACGGGCTGTGACCATGGAAGTCGGGGGTTCAAATCCGACCAGAAATATTTATTGTCCAGATATTTTGGCGCCGGTTGGCTCCTTCCCACAGCTGATAAGCTACGGGCTCATATGTGAGCGCTGGAACCATACTTCGAGTTTAATCCACACAATGGACGTGTCTCTGAGAATGTTTCTTAACCATTCTGATCAGCACTGCAGGTGTCTGAATCTCTCGGGCCTGATGACATCAGTAAAGAGCAAGAAAAGAAACGTATTGTTACAACCCTGTTGCGTCATTTTACATCATCCGATCTTCATTGGTCATCGTGCAAAAAAGTCTCTGCCCTGTCGTCGGGGTGATTTTAGCTTCACTTTTCTCACCACATCCATCCTAAGGTGTGTGCGTGTCAAACTTGTCGATATTGACAAGTTTGCTGGGGCTGTCGTCGAACGTAAGAGGTGGAGCCAGTCGGAGAGAGCACTTACTCAGGCCGGTTCTGCGACGAGGTAATTATCCTCGTCAGTAGGGGTCTGGGTAGTTGGATCAGAACAGGCACCGTTGAACACCACCGAAGTGAAAGGTCAGCAGTGCAGTGCGTTGACCTGATATTGATTGCTGTCTGTGAACTGTCGGTGCCGGGGCTGCAAATAAGGGATCGCCAGTGTTGCTTGAACAAGACGTAAACAATCGGGCCATTGTGAAATTGCGGCTCCTCGGATAACACATCGCGTAGGAAAATGCGTGAATTCCGGGTCTGTGGCTGACATCTTTCAAAGGCCAGGTTCTTATTCCCCATGACACAATTAGTCACGATGTGTATATCGCGCACTTCGCGAGCTGTAAGAAATCCTATTCCAGCAATAGAACTGCTCCTGGTAAAGTGTCTTTTGGGAACTTCACTTTGATTGACAAACAGACAGGCACGTGTTGACAAAATGAGACTGGAAAAAAGGGGATAGCGCTGTCTATGGGGACGCGTTCTTCGCACGGGCTGCATCCCAAATAATACAGCAGTATTTATGCTGCAGAAAGACTAGAAAAAGAAGCGGAAAGTAGAGAAAGTTTGGAAAGAATAGGGAGGATATGAAAAGGAAAGGACAGGTCAAAAAAGGCAGGGGAAAGTATTCAAAGTAGGGAAAGCCTGGAAAGACTGGATATGTAGAGGATAACAGAAAATGCGAACAGTAGGGAAACATAAAAAAAAATTACAGGAACAAGGAAGAAGGAACAGAAATATTGGGAAATATTAGAAACAGGAACGATAGGGAAACCTAGAAAAAGGTAGACCAAAAGTTATGTAATGTTAGGGAAAATAGGAAAATACGAAAGCGTGGACAGCCGAAGAAAAGTGACAAAAGACAGAAAAAAGAAAACAATGTTAGAAACGGTAGAAGAAAAAGGCTTAGTAGATAATAAATGGTTACAAAAAAAGGTTTCAAAATTTGTAGGAAGCAAAAAAACAAAATATTGAGGAAACAATAGCGAAAATGTGAGATGAGTGGGGCAAGATAAAGAAAAGTTTGGATCTGCTGGAAAAGAGAAAGTAGATTAAGAACAGCGTGGAAAGGTTGAACAAGTAAGAGAGGATAGAAAATAGTTTGAAAAGGTTGAAACCAGTAAGTGAATATAAGGGACAATTAGCAAGGGCTGAAAAGTAGTGGTAGGAAAGAAGGGGGAAAATTAAGAACCTTTTCTAAAGGTTGAAAAGTAGAAAACAGGTTGAGAAAATTAAGAAAAGGTAGAGAAATGTAAACAAATATTAGAAACAATAGAAAATGTAATTTTAAAAAAAGCTAGAAGGCAGAGAAAAAAGAAATGTTCGAAAAAATAGTAAAGGTAGTGAAAGTAGACAGAGGTAGAGAAAAGCATGCACATGTGGAAAAAGGGAAAGGTAAGAAAAGTTTGATGAGCAAAACGAGAAATGCAGGGAGATGTTGGAAATAGCAGGAAAGGTGAAAACAAAAAGAAAAAAAAAAAAAGAAAGAAAGGTGTAAAAAGATGGAAGCAAAAGTTATGGAATGGTAGAAAAAATGTATGGAGAAATTGGAGGAAAAAATAGGAAAGGTAAGAAAAGTCGGAATATGATGGAAAAAGTAGGATATTTATGGAAAAAAGGACAATGTTAGAAGAAACAGGGGGGAAGTATATAAGAAATAATGATAGGAAAGTAAACAAATATTAGTTAAAGTAGAGATAAGTGTCTAAAAGTATTGAAAATTACGTGAAAGTAGTGGGGGGGGGGGGGGGATATGAAAAAGTAGTAAAACATATTCAAGCATGGAATGGTAGTAGGAAAATGTTGACGTAAAGGTAAGGCAGGGGAAGGGGAAGGTGGAACATATAGTGGAAGGTTTGGTGTACAGAAGTAGAGAAAGGTCATGAAAACGTAGGGAAAGCCTGGGAAAAGGTTAGGAATTTGAGGAAAGGAGACGTAAGGAATAATTGCAAAACAAAAAACAACAACAACAAAACGGGGGGAAATGAGTGAAGTTCGGGAAAATCAGAGAAAGAAATGAACGGTAGGGAAAAGGAGACAAGTTACAAGAAGTAGGGAAAGATGAGAGAAGTCAGGAGAAGAGTGAAAGGTCGTGAAAAGGTAAAAAAAAAAGTGAAAAGCATGGAAGAATTGGAGGTGGTTGGACAAAAGAAGAAAAGAATCGGGAAATGCTGGAAAAATACAAACAGTAGACACAAACAGGAATAAAAGTTTTTTTTTCAAGTATGAGAGAGCCGGGAAAAAACCTTTCGGGATAGCTTGTCAGCTGAAAGTCCTCTGAGAATAAACCCCTATCAGACAAGTGTTTCGGCCCTGAAATAAAGAAAGGCAGGGAGAGATGGGGGACGTGTTTCCTCCCTGAAATAGAGGAAGAAAGGGAAAATCAGTAAAAAGTAGGAAAACGTAGATACAGGAGATGGCTAAAGAAGTACAACACAATAACAAAGTACAGCACGCCACAGTAAATGGCAAGGTCTATGGATTAAAGAAGTACAACACAATACCAAAGTTCAGCTCGCCACAGCAAGTGGCAAGGTGTATGAATTAAAGGTTTTTGTCCCCTGTTTTATCACAGAGAAATCCATCAGCGCAAACAGGAATTGGGGTGGTGGGGGGGGGGGGGGGAAAATCTAATTGGGGAGGTGGAGCCGGAGCCACCGCTCATTTCCCTAGGGAGGAAGGAGAGGACGAAATGGTCGGAGGTCGATGGCGGTAATCATGATTCCGATTCAGACCATTGGCCAGACCTTCAATGCATTGGGGTCCCCAGTCAATAACTTGTTCCTTCTCCCTCAACTCCCACTTCCATCCTCACCACATCCCACTCCATCCCCGCCCCCTCTTGGGGGCGGCGAAGGAGGGGGGAGGGGGGTTGCGAAGAGGGAGACAGATAGGCAGTGTTAATTGGTTTAGAAAGATGATGAAAGGTCAGGGCATGTAAAGTAGAAATTATCTCTTTTTTCTTCAAATTATGTATACGCCTCTCCCCTCTCTCTCTCTCTCTCTCTCTCTCTCTCTCTCTCTCTCTCTCTCTCCCCCCCCCCACGCTTTGTTGGACTAATTATTTAGCTAAGCCGAAAAGAAAAAAAAATGTTTCATTACATGATCCCACAAAACAACGCACATTATCTGCTGCCGGGTGACTGATAAAGGTCAAATTGAGAAATGAATATCTCGTTGAGATATCTGACAAAAAT
>CM065735.1:25125117-25132617 GCA_033310375.1 Conus canariensis | reverse complement strand
CATGAGCGTTCCACCTCTGCCAACTACAATCAATCAATGTTTGCTGAAAAACACGAATAAAAACATTTATATCGCCAACACCCTGATTTTCCCATACAAAACCAAATCCCATATTCATACAACTTTAGCCTTACATTCGAGACCCAATTTGTCTTACCCCTTGCATCTAACTCCACGAGCATCGTATAGGCTTTATAAGGTAATCTGTGTGGTTCCATTTGTGTTATCCTTAACCAGTAACGAATACATTTAACCACTGACAGTAAATAGATAGGATATCGGTTAGTCTCTCCATATACCAAATCATTTGGTGTTCTCATCGAAACACCAAGAAATTTCTTCAGAGCGTACAAATGAATTTTCTCAATATGCGTAGCAGCAGAATCAAAGCCCCATAGCTCAGCACCATATTGTAACATTGGTTGAATTTGAATATCAAATAATTTCAACAACAAAGATAGAGATTCGTTATCTAACTGTGCCAATTTCCTCAAAATACACAATAAAGCATATTTAGCTCTACTTGCAAGGTCTTTACAAGCAAAGGTAAAGCTTAAGCGTGTAGAAAAATAAATACCAAGATATTTATAAGCATTCACTACAGGCATTTCGACTCCATTTATGTCCACCTTTCTCTGGCGGCAAGATAACCGCCCTTTCTAAACACAATTGTATTACTTTTGGCCATGTTTATTTTTAGCTGCAATGCAGAAGAAGCTCTTTCTAAACTGTTCAGCTGGGTTTGTAAACCAATTACAGTTTCAGACGTTAATACAACATCGTCTGCTAACAGAAGAATGAAAATTTCCAAAAAATTATTTATAAACTTTGCCCCATGTCGTCCAGAATTGGTAACTTCTAATGTCAGTTCATTAATAAATAAGGAAAACAATATATGACTGCACCCATCACCTTGCTTAACACCAGTCGTGCAGTTTATGCAATCAGTCAAAAACCCACCGCTTCTCACTCTAGCTTTGACGGAGTCATACATGCTCATGACACTTCGATATAATTTCCTCTGATTCCATTTTTAAACAAAATATGCCACAAAATACTTCTATTAACAGAATCAAAGGCTTTTTCGAAATCAATAAAAGCAACATATAATTTGCGATTCAAACAAAATTGTTTTTGCACAAATGCCATCAAAGTAAACATATGATCTATTGTAGAATAGTTCCGCTTAAATCCAGCTTGAAATTCACCAGTGAGGTTCTTTTCTTCTACCCAGTCCTGTAACCTTCTGTTGATAACAGCACTGTATAGTTTACTACAAATGTTACACAAAGAAATGCCTCTGTAATTGCTTGGATTATCAACATCACCTTTCTTGTATAAAGGAAGAACAATAGATTCAGTCCACAGTTCAGGAAACACACCACTGTCAAACAGAGCATTAAAAAAATTTGTGACAAAATCTAACAACAAATCAGATTTACATGCATTTTTTAACATCTCACCAATGATTCCATCAGGGCCGCTAGCTTTACGATTCTTTAATTTCTTTAGAGCCAGCAGAATCTCATCCCTTGAAATTGGACGATTTAATGTATCATCACTGGTAATATTGTTATCATTGGTATCATTGTTACCATTGTCATCACTACCACCTTCATCGTCCATAATATTACAGATATCTACTTCTTTTTCAAGCAGTTTCTGAAAGTGCTGAAACCAGTTTTCTAAACTAATATTGTTAGAAGGTTGTTTACTTTTATTGTGAATTCTCCGCATTGAATCCCAGAATTCCTTCTGGTTATTTACAGAGGATACCAGTTTTTCTAACATAGCTCGATTAAAGTGTTTACGTTTTGTTTTCAGAAGCTGTTTATAGTCACGTCTGGCATTACTATAAGAAACATGATCTGGTGGCAGTAAAGTACGACGGGGTATCTTTTTAACAAATTACGGGCCTTTCTCTTACCAGACTTACACTCCACATCATACCATTCATCATCATAACTATGTTTTACATTTACATTGCCCTGTTTTTTCATGCTCTCAGCTGCTTCTTTCAAGGAACAGTTAAATATATACAGAGCTTCATTTATATCCACATCAATTACACTGATCGCCATTTCAACTCTGTTGAATCTCAGGGGAGCAAACTATATCACTAAATACATTAGTATACGTCTCATTCCAAACATACTTTTCAATGAAAAGGTTAGAAACATTTCTTTTTGTGTTATTCATACAGTCATTTGGGACACTGAGGTTCATCAACAAAGGCATATGGTCTGACTTGATTCTTTCTAGCATTTGTAATATACAATCATTCGAGAAACTCAAAAACATATCTCGTGACATTAAAAAATAATCAATTACACTATTACCTCTCTCAGAAATATATGTGTAGCCACCATTCAGTTCGCCCTGACACATACCATTCATGATACACAAATTCAAAGCGGTGCACATACTGATTAGCATTTTACCATAATTATTCAATACATTATCTTCAGAATTTCTGTTTGTACATAAAGGAGTACTTACATACTGATCATCAATAGGTAAACCATCATCTTCTAAATCATGTGAAAAGTTTGAAGTTCGACTGTTCAAATCACCACTTAATAAAACATAAACATCATCAAGAGCAAGTATACAATCACTCACAAATTCTTCAAGCATACTTATTCCATTTTCAATGTCAGAATGTGTATAACACGGTGAATCAATCGGTGGTACGTAAGCACATATGTAAAGGATATATTTGCGCAAAACAGAGATTTATCAATGACAAAAGCAACACAGTTATCAGATTTAATATCTAATAGCTTAATGAACGAGCAGAGCTCGTGTTTAACAAGACATACCAGACCACCAGAACGCCTTCCACGAGCTGTAAGTGTAATGGCAGGTTTGCAATACGATTTATAACCTACAAACACAGATGAATGAAAGTTTTCCAGGAATGTTTAATCAAAACATATGAAGTCAAAAGAACAAACAAAAGAGACAAATTCTTTATCATGCAATTTAGACAATAAACCATTCACATTCCAATGGAGAAAAGAAAAAGATTTAGAATGTTTATTTACAAAGAAACAATCTGAATTGCCACTGTCAGCAAACGCGGGAGAAGCATTGCACGTGCCGTCATGACGCGCGTCATACACAGATACGGATTCAACCAACACACGCTCACTGTTCGCACACACACGTTCAGGTTTGGTGGTTGAATCGCTAGCACAACAAACCTGGTCAACCGTTCCACGATCAGCACGTGCCAGCTCTGTGTCATACCCGTCACCGGGTGACAACAAAACCGGTGCACCATGAAGGTCTGTTCCCTCTGTTGAAAAACCACACACAATGTCTTCGGGCCGGCCACTGTCCTATTTCATTTCCACTAGCCTGTCACTAGAATCAACAGAATATTTCTTACCGTCTATCAGGAGGTGGTTGAAAGCCATTGTAGCTCGTTTTCCTTCATTGCGGGCTTTAAGTGTGGCATCAACCTTTTCCTGACTTCTCTTACACGGGTAGAAACGTCTTCACCAATGAAAACCTGACTTCCCCTGAGCTTGCCCTTTTGCGAGAGAGAGAGAGAGAGAGAGAGAGAAACAGAGAGAAACAGAGAAACGAGAGAGAGAGAGGCAGAGAAGACGGTGAGAGAGAGAGAGAGAGAGAGAGAGAAGAAGAGAGAGAGAGAACAGAGAGAGAGAGGCAGAGAGAGAGAGAGAGAGAGAGAGAGCATCAATCGAGAGATGGGCTGCATTAATCTCTCAGCATAAGCATTCACACGGAAGAAAAAGTTGATGAAACTTTAATCGGATTACTCGCCAGATTAACTCTCCTAAATTATTGTCGTTTTCTCACATAACTAAAAACAGGGGTCTAATCAGAATGAAGGGGGGGGGGGAGGGGGGGAGTGGGAGGAGGAGGAGAAAACGGGAACGGAGAAAGTGGGGGAGGGGGGGGGGGGGGGGGGGGGGGCGGGAGAATCGTAGGGATGGAGAGCCGTGAAAAGCATAAAGAATTAGAATGCGTCGAATCTCAACCTCTCTCGTTGACTGCCTCTGTCTGTTTATCTGTCTGTCTGTCTGTCTGTCTGTCTGTCTGTCTGTCTGCACTCTCTCTCTCTGTCAGTCTCTCTCTCTCTCTCTCTCTCTCTCCTCTCTCTCTCTCTCTCTCTCTCTCTCTCTCTCTCTTCTCTCTCTCTCTCTCTTTGTGTGTTTGTTCTTCTTTGTAATCAATTTCTCTGTTTTTGTTTGTTGTTTTAGTCTGATGTTTTTCCTCTTTAAATTCATCTACGCCTTCTATGTTAATGGAGGAACAACTCATCAACTTTTTAATGTATTTGTGGAGATATGTGTGTTTGTCAAAAGTTTTGTTAGTTTTAATCGCTAGTCATGCTTAGTCAGCCCCTTAGCGGGGCAAGTGCAGGATGGAAAAAAAAAGCATGTGTTTGCTTATCTGTTACGCCTGGGAATAAAGATTATTATCATCATCGTCATCATCATCACATCATCATCATCATCATCATCATCATCATCAATCTCTCTCCTCTCTCTCTCTCTCTCTCTCTCTGATTCACTCTTTGCCTTTTTCTCTCCCTCCCTATCTCTCTCTCTCTCTTACTCTCTCGGTCTCCCCCTCCCTACCTCCCCATTTTATCTTCCTCCCTCCCTCCCTCCCTCCCTGCATCTCTCTTTGTCCTCCCGTTCTCCCCCTCTTTCTCTCCCTCTCCCTCCCTCCCTCTCCCTTTCTCCCTCCCACCCTCTCTCATTCATTCTCTCTGTCTCTTTTTGTCTGTCTGTCTGTCTGAGTGTCTATCTGTCTGTCTGTCTGTCTGTCTGTCTGTCTCTCTCTCTCTCTCTCTCTCTCTCTCTCTCTCTCTCTCTCTCTCTCTCTAACGGTTATTGATGTGTGTTATCAATTGCATTCCCGAACCCCCCTCTTGAAACAACAGACGAGCGGATGGAGAAATAAACAGATGGAGCAAAGCTGAGAATGGGCGAGAGAGAGAGAGAGAGAGAGAGAGAGAGAGAGAGAGAGAGAGAGAGAGAGAGAGAGAGAGAGAGAGAAGGGAAGGGGTAATAATGGAGACATGGGGTGTGGTGGGGGACAGGGGTAACGAATGGGAGTTGGGTATGAAGGAGAAGAAGATCTGAAATGAAACAGAGGGCCCTCCACAACAGTAATTCTCATGGAACATGTGTTTTCACAATCTGCCATTGCAAAATGCTCTTTTAGCGTGAATGGCACGATTTCCAAATTCTGAAAGAGCGGGTGTGTTTGTGGAGAGAGAGAGAGAGAGAGAGAGAGAGAGAGAGAGAGAGAGAGAGAGAGAGAGAGAGAGAGAGAGAGTTTGCGTGTGTGCGTGTATCTGTGTGTATATGTCAGCGGTGTATGTGCAGCGGTTTACATGTTAATTTCGCACGATGTTGTTTATAAGTCGCAATGTTTGGTACTAGGCTCGCTCTACTGTTTTAATTGTGGTTTTCATTAAGACGTAGTGATGCGAAACATTAATTTTCGAAGATTATGTGTGATGGGATTCCATAACTGCTCCTCGTGGAACAGGTACATAGTTTTCAATTGAGTCGGATCCACTTGGGTCGAACGGCTGGTAACAAGTATATTGAAAGTACATAGATGGTGTGAAATTACATTTACAGTCTCTTTATCTGACGTGGTGATTTGAGAGAGAGAGACAAGACAGACAGGCAGACAGACAGACAGACACAGACAGACAGGCAGACACAGACAGACGGACAGAAAGACACGGTTGAAAGGACCATTAAATAGTGACCGGTTACTTTTTGCTAAAGAGCAATTTGAAAGTATACTGTCCCCGCCCTCCCCATTCCCCGTCCCCTCAGAGATAGAAGAAGAAGAAGAAAAGAAAAGATAACACCCAGTATCCGCAGCACATTTCGATTGTCTGAATTTCATCGCCCCTTCTGTTCCACTGGTCTGGATCGAGGAAGTAGCCTTGACGGGGCCGATGAAAAGATTTTTTTTTTAGCGTAGGATCATTATTATGCATCTTTTGGAGATTGATGGGCTACTTTTTCTTTTCTTTCTTTCAGTGTCTCTTATGTTCCGTGCCACATCAGTTACATTTCTAGTGCGGGGGTTACAAGTTTATCAGCTCCACTAGTATCACAGTATTAGTTGCAAAGGGAGGAGACTGCAGGCGGAAATCTAGACAAGTCTTATTTATGTAAAAAAATCCGCCAAACATGAAGAAACCAACCACAAAACAAAACGCAATGCCGTTTCCACCTCTTAAGTTTTCTTCAGACAAGAAATCGCCGATCTCGCGCCGAATATGACAAGATAAGTGACTGCTCGTTCTTCGTTTCCGTTTGTCCTGAGTACGGTTTCTCTTGCCTGGAGAAGACCTAAGAGGTCAAAACGCGTCGTGTTTTGTCTTGTGATACGCTTGTTCATGTGTGGCGGATTTATAACCGAATCTTTTTAAGATCACAGGATTAGTTTCTCCACATATGGCCATACACAGCTTTGTTTCATCGCAGCCCCATGATGGCAGTTCCGAGCAAGCAGTTCATGTAAGGTAGTCTTAAGACAAGCCCACCAGACGAGACCCAGCGCTGCATTCGGTCACTCTGATGGTGTTCAGCGGCGCCTGTTCAGTGGGTCACTAATTCTTTGGTGAGATGGTTTTATAGTTTTGCTGGCAGCGACATTTCAGTGACAACATAAGAAATCTGCAGCCTGTTTTTTTTTTTTCAGCATTAACTGTAACACTTGAGTTACTCACGGTGATAATAGGCATGATTCTGTTCACAATCATGACTCTATTGTGAAGATGATGATGACGACGACGACGACAACGACGACGAAGACGACGATGATGATGATAACGATGATGACGATGATGATGTTGATGATGATAACGATGTAATGATAATAATGATGATCATCAAGGCGGCGACGACGACAATGATGACAATTCCATATGACGATGTTGAATTCAATGAAATTATTAAAAAAAAAAAAATCAATGAAATAGAGAAGAAGTTCAGCAACAACGACATTTGTTTTCAGTCCCCGTCAACTCCCAACCAGAATTGAGTTAGTTATGGATTCAAAAGGGGAGGGGGGGGGGGGGGGGGGGACTGGAACCACTCAGTCGCATTTCATCTGCTTAATGGATGCGCGTCTGTTGAGAGACTTGTTCAAATGTCATAACCAGCGTCTGTATTTCGCTGGGGCCTGGTTGACGCCCGAATATCATCAGTATGAAAGCAAGCGTAGAGTAAAAGCCCAGTCATCTGATCTTATACCTGAATAGAACTCTACAACATTATACCATCATCCTTATTTTCATGCATCATAATTAACAAGCAAAAAAAAAAAAAAAGACAGAATGAAGGAAAGAAAAAAAAAAGAAAGAAAGCACAAAGATCCACACACTATTCCGTTCATCATTTTTACAGAAAATAGGACAGAAAATTAATGGGAAAAAGCCAGGGATGTTTTATAGACAAGCTATGAAGCGGGGTTGGGTGAGTGGGGATG
>CM065735.1:25109546-25112517 GCA_033310375.1 Conus canariensis | reverse complement strand
GAAGAAGGAGAACAAGAACAAGAACAAGAAGGAGAAGAAGAAGAAGATGAAGAAGAAGAAGAAGAAGGATGAGAAGGAGGAGGAGGAGAAGGAGGAGGAGGAGAGAGAGAGGAGGAGGAGAGGAAAGGAAGAGGAAGAAGAGGAGGAGGAAAAGGAGGAGAAGAAGAAGAAAAGAAGAAGAAGAAGAAGAAGGAGGAGGAGGAGGAGGAGGAGGAGGAGATGGAGGAGATGGACGGGAAGGAAGCTGAAAACAAGAAGAATGACAAGTTTCAAAACGGAGTGACTGAGGGCGGAATATATATATATATATATATTGATTTATTTTTAACACTAGATACCCCGTTTCACACTGATCATTTCTATCTCTTCTTTCCATCTCTTCTCAACCAACACGAGCATATTAATGCCAACACATTATTTCACCTGCTACAATGAACACCATCCCACAGTTTTGTTTACTTTTCAAAAACACTATCTGTATAAATTTCCCACCCACCCCTCTCCCCTACCCCACGCATACGTATGTGTGGGTGGCGAAGCATGAACTCCCTCCCCCTCCCCCTCCCTCTCCCTCTCTCTCTCTCTGTCTCTCTCTCTCTCTCTTCTCTCCCCTCCCCCATTGCCCTCCTGTACCCCCCACCCCTTCCGTATTCCGTATATTTGGGTTTTTTTTTTTCATTTTATTTTATTTTACTTTTTGTTATTTTTTCATTATTTCTTTATTTTGTTTTTGGCCCCACTAAGCACTATTTTCAATCCATCATAATCACTACCAGTACTATTCTACAAAACAAGCTACAAACCCCATTGGTTCACACCCCGATCTTTCTGAAAATTTGTAAGTATGTTCATTATGGGTCACCGATGATGCCCGATGTTTTAGTTCACCGTTATAGCTTTTACTAATGGCCCATAATGGTTTTCTTCATGATGGAAAATCTCAGAAAGTTCTTGGCCGATCTTTCTTAAAAATTTGTAAGTATGTTCATTATAGGTCACAGAAGATGGCTGATGTTTACCAGAATAGCCATTACTAACGGTTACACCAGCCCAAGACGGGTTTTCCTCTTTATGGAATAATTATATCACGCGTATTCAGGATAAACTGGGAGTACGTTTATATGCTTTGCATCTTATCTATTCATTAACCTGCATATTTTGTCTTACAGTTTTCTCTCTCTCTCTCTCTTTTTTTTTTAGACAGAAACGACAACGATGATGCCAACATGCTGATTATCATAAACCCTATGTTTTCCGATTGCATCTCCCAAACAGACGGCAGTGATCATTGCCCATATGTATGTCTCTACATGACTTATGCCATAGTCTAAATTTGACTGCATCTCCCAAACAGACGGCAGTGATCATTGCCCATATGTATGTCTCTACATGACTTATGCCATAGTCTAAATTTGACTGCATCTCCCAAACAGACGGCAGTGATCATTGCCCATATGTATGTCTCTACATGACTTATGCCATAGTCTAAATTTGACACGAACACAAAATTGGACCAGCCAGTCTCTTTCTTTCTATTATATAATCCATCCAGTGTTGTTATTCTAAAGCACACAGTCCTCCTATAAGCCTCGATATTCCAAGGAAGAGATCCCAATCTCCTTGCCAGTGGCAACCAGCCTGACGTGCCAAAGACCACCAGAAATGCAGGTCGGGGGAAACTGGCTGAGTGGAACTCCCAGGGAAAATGAGAGGAGACATGAGTTGAAGCGGACTGCAGTAATCATGATCCTGATTCAACCCCCGCCCTGTCAGTTCATTGGTCTGCAATGGATAGAAAGATCTATCGGCCAACTTGCAGCTGAATAACATGGAGATTCGCAGGCGTGATGAGGTCAATATGAGAAGGGTGAAGCAGATTATAGCGTGTGTGTGTGTGTGTGTGTGTGTGTGTGTGTGTGTGTGTGTGTGTGTGTGTGTGTGTGTTGGTGTGATGTGGTGTGGGGTGTGTGTGTGTGTGTGTGTGTGTGTGTGTGTGTGTGTGTCTGTGTGTGTGTCTGTGTGTGTGTCTGTTGTGTCTGTGTGTGTCTGTGTGTGTGCGTGCGTGTGCGCATATGCAGGTGCGTGCGCGTGCGTGCGTGTGCGTGTGTGTGTATGCGTGTGTGTGTGTGTGTGTGTGTGTGTGTGTGTGTGTGTGTGTGTGTGCGCGCATGTGTGTGTGTGTGTTCGCCGGCCCGCCCGCGCGCGCGTTTGTGTGATTGTGTGTGTGTGTGTGTGTGTGTGTGTGTGTGTGTGTGTGTGTGTGTGTGTGTGTGTGTTCTCCCCCCCCCTCTCTCTCTCTCTCTCTCTCTCTCTCTCTCTCTCTGTCGTTCTGTGGTGTGGTTTGATTGTGTGTGTGTGTGTGTGTGTGTGTGTGTCTGTGTGTGTGTGTGTGTGTGTGTGAATGTGTGTGTGTGTGTGTGTGTGTGTGTGTGTGTGTGTGTGTGTGTGTGCATATGCACGTTTATGTGTATGTGGCGGAGTAGGGGGGTAAGGGGTATCCTATGGTAAGATCAGGCTATGGGCTGCCAACATGTGACTGATTAATACATGAATTGGCTGGTGGGATGTCAGTAGGGGAAGAGTGGAACAAAGTGTTAGGTGTAGCGTGTGTGTGTGTGTGTGTGTGTGTGTGTGTGTGTGCGTGTGTGTGTGTGTGTGTGTGTGTGTGTGTGTGTGTGTGTGTGTGTGTGAGTGTGTGAATGAAAGAGAGTGCGTTCGTGCGTGCTTGTGTGCGTGCGTGCGTGCATGCGTGTGTGTGTGTGTGTGTGTGTGTGTGTGTGTGTGTGTGTGTGTGTGTGTGTGTGTGTATGTATGTATGTATGTATGTGTGTGTGTGTGTGTGTGTGTGTGTGTGTGTGTGTGTGTGTGTGTGCGTTTGTGTGTGTATGTGTATGTGAGGGAATGGAACAGGAAGATACAAAAAAGAGACACAGAAGAAGAAGAAGAAGGGAAGAGAGAACCAATGAGAAAT
>CM065735.1:25089546-25099546 GCA_033310375.1 Conus canariensis | reverse complement strand
GTGTGTGTGTGTGTGTGTGTGTGTGTGTGTGTGTGTGTGTCACCGATCGGCGGTACTAAATCAGTATGTCCATGTGTTTAAGAGTAGTGGTGGTTCAAGATAGAGAGCGTGCGAGCGCGTGTGTGTGTGTGCGCGTGTGTGCGTGTGCGTGTGTGTGTGTGTGTGTGCGCGCTCGCGCGTATGTGAGGTTGGGGTTTAGTTAGCTAGAGTTAGGTTAAGTTCCTCAGGGTTAGGTAGAAAGATTAGGCTAGGTAGGAGGCTGGGGAAATAGGACATACAATATTCTTTCATTCCAGTCTTCACTTATTGAAGGAATGGAATGGAAGCGGGAGGTTGGTTTCGTTCCCGATTGTTACCCTTTTATTACTTTGGTTCTATACCAGAGAAGGCGGGGCAGGATATCGGTTGTTGTTGTGTTGTCAAGTCTGTGAGTTGTTGTGGTAAATTGTCGTGTTGTTGCACGAGCAACAACTAGTCCGTTGGTCAGGCGTGTCAGCTCTGCGGAGGGATACACTGCTCTGACCAATCGTTGTTTTGTGTGGTGAGTAGAGTTCGCTTGATTCCGACCAGGGCGGAATGTGTTGGGGTAGCTTCACTTCGGTCCCTGGTGTTCGTCGGAGTGGACGTACTCCTTGTAGGTGCGGCGGCAGCGCCGTTAGTTTGAAGAGTGACTTCGAGTCATAGTTAGTGCCAGGTCCTCGTCGGGTTTGGGTGCCCTTGGCCTGTGCTGAGTCGGTGTCGTCCTTGTTGCAGCCACTGTCAGCCAGTTGCAGAACTGGTGTGGTTGATCGTCTGTATGTCCAGTTGTGTCAGCAGGTATCCTGTTCCGTCCTGAGGCTGGGGCCAGATCACCGCAGTTTACTGCCGCGTGCCGGCAGGTGAGCGGCGCTTTCCAGTACCTGTTGTTTTCCCGGGAGAGGGAGACCCCCAGGCCGTCTGCCTTCTGTGGGGCAGCTCTCCTCCAGCTACCGGTGCTCTTCCGGGAGTTCTCCGGCACTGGTTCCTCGTCCCGGTTTAGGCGTCCTGTGAGAGGGCGCTGCACCAGGCCTTTTTCCACCCTGGGTGTCCGGCGGGGCCTTCAGAGGAGGAGGCGTCCTACGAGCCCCGGACCCGTCGAGAGGGCGTCTGGTGTGTGTACGTTGGGTGTCGTGCCCATCGCAGGGAGGAGTCAGACTGCGGGAAGCCACGGTCAGCGCCGGGGTGCAGAGTCTTCGGGGAGGGTGTCGGCCCGCGGAGGAGCCACGGTCAGCGCCGGGGTGCAGAGTCTTCCGGGGAGGTGTCAGCCTGTGAGGGGCCACGTACAGTGCCGAGGACTGGAGCTTTCCGGGCCGGGATGGGTTGTCTCATGTTGTGATAGAAGGGGTGTAGCGTTAGGCAGTAGGGTTAGGGGTGTTAGCTACTGCCTCCTTTTAGGACGTAGTGGCCGGCACAGTGTAGGGTACTTGTCGTTGCCTCCCTTAGGGACGCAGCGACCAGTTTGGTAGTGGTCCCGGGTTAAAAGAGAAGGGTGAGTCCTGGGGAGAGGTGTGGGTGGTAGCAGTCGTTAAGAGTTTAGAGTCCCTTTGG
This sequence comes from Conus canariensis, assembly GCA_033310375.1. Taxonomy (NCBI): domain Eukaryota; kingdom Metazoa; phylum Mollusca; class Gastropoda; order Neogastropoda; family Conidae; genus Conus; species Conus canariensis. The sequence continues at coordinate 25,097,980 of CM065735.1, read as the reverse complement.
TAAATCCTTGTCCCTAGTAGTTAGTCACCACGTGTGCGGGCTATCGCTGTGTCCCCAGGTCACAGTGATATACTGTAACTGGTGTTTTAGGTTAGGTTAGGGTCTTCCAGGTCATTATAGTAGAGTAGGTGAGTCAGCGGGAATTGGGATACTTGTGTGCAGTTGTGGATGTGCGTGAGTGGTGGCGCCATGGAGTGTGTGTGAAATAAAGAAGCGTGCGTGATTGTAAAACTGTTTAGTGTGCTGTGTTGTCTGACCTAGTGTGTGATAGGCGTGGGTAAGGGTGGTAGGGCCGTCCGGCTTAGCGACCGTGACACTTTGGTGGAGATGCGGGGTACATAAGCGGTTCTGGGTAGGTGATAGGTAGCTAGGAGGGAGGTAGGGGGGGTGTGTGTCCGGGGTGTACGTTGTGTGAAATGTAAGTGGGTGGTTGGTGGGAGCGTACCAGTACTTGGGAGGTGGTACGTAGTGTCCCTGTTCACTTCAGGCAGGTTTTCATTGGCATTGGGCAGGGCACTTGGGTTGGTGTGAATGGGTTGGCGCTACCGAGTGAGTGAGGTATGAATGGTCAATAAACTTTGAGTGGTTGTTGGAAGTGTGAGTGATTACACCGTACAGTGTAGGTGAGGTGCCGGAGGGTACCAGGTGTCTTTTGTGTCCCTTACATTGGTATACCCCAGTGAGTAGGTAGAGTGGTACCCGGCCCGTGACTGTGCACGCTGTGTGCTCGGATATCCTGTGGGGATTAAGGGCAGTGTAAGCCCAGGTGACTGTGTGTGGGAAGCACGAGGGTGCGCAGTGTTGTGGCATGGGGTGTGCTGTGGGTGCACCTGGACTTGAGGGGTGCAAGTGCACTGTGATCGTGTGGGTGCGGCCTACCAGAGACAGTGAGGCCTGTGACTGTGGGTAACTGGTGCGCATGCACAGTGGACAGTGGACACACGGTGTCACGTGGTTCAGTCAGTGACCAGACAGTGCATTGGTAGTATTGTATGGGTTGGAGCCCATGTGGGTATATGTATGAGGTACACAAGTGTGGGTGGAGTTATGCTTGGTGCGTGACTCATTGAGAGTATTGTGTACTTGTGCTGAGTTGCTTCAGGGGCTAGTGCGTAGTCAGGAACCTCCAGTTGCGCTCAGATCGCATACTGTCCGTTGCTAGTTCTGTGGTGGTAGGGGTACCCTATGTCTAAACACACCCGAGCCCATCCGCAGTACGACCCCGATAGTGTCATGGATCCACAGGCCCCTTCGGCGGATACCAAACCTAAGGTTAGTGACCAGGGAGCGGGGGTGGATCAAGAACAGGGGACGGGGGCTTATGCAAAGTTTGCCAAGTTGGGAGCGGCGATGGGTTTAGCTGGGGGAGACCTCGCCAAGTTCGTCACAGACTCAGTACATAATGAGGATGAGAAGACGGCGAGAGAAGCAGAATTGGAGCTCCGGATGGAGGAGAAAGTGAGGCAGAAGATGAGGGATGAAGAGGAGAAGGCTGCTAGGCAGAGGGAGCTAGAGATGCAGCAGAGGAAGATAGAAGAGGAGAAAGCTGATAGACAGAGGGAGCTAGAAATGAAGCAGAAGAAGATCGAAGAGGAGAAAGTGAGGCAGAAGATGAAGGATGAGAGGGAGCTAGAAATGCAGCGGACGCAGATTGAAGAGAAGAAGGCTGCTAGGCAGAGGGAGCTAGAGATGCAGCAGAGGAAGATAGAAGAGGAGAAAGCTGATAGACAGAGGGAACTAGAGGTGAAGCAGAAGAAGATCGAAGAGGAGAAGGAAAGGTTAAAGCAGAAGGATGAAGAGGAGAAAGCTGCTAGGCAGAGGGAACTAGAGGTGAAGCAGAAGAAGATCGAAGATGAGAAAGCAGCCAGACAGATGGAACTGGAACTGCAGAGGAAGAAGATGGAGGAAGAAAGGGCAATAAGGGAAATAGAAGCTCAAGCACGGCAAGCCGAGTTAGATCTCAAGAGACGAAGGGATGAAGCCGAGTTAGAGGCAAGAGAGCGAGAGCTAATCATACAAGAGAGACAGGCCTTAGATGAAGCAGCGCATAGGAAACGCTTGATTGAGGTGGAGGAAACGAAGCATGTCCACCTTGAGCCGTTAGGAGAGAACGACGACGTGGACGCTTTCATCGCCCAATTTGAGCGTGTAGCCCAGATGTGCAAGTGGAGCGAGACCTCATGGCCCACACGTCTGATGTCTCTGCTGAGAGGAAAGGCTAGAGAAGCGGTGATGCGGTTAAGTGCGGATGAGTTAGGCGACTATGATCGGATAAAGAGCGCCCTGTTAAGTCACTTCAGGCTAGATGCTGAGGCCTACCGGGAAAAGTTCAGAAGCATCAAGAAGGACGCTGCTGAGACTTTCGGCCAGATGCTGGGAAGGATGAAGCGGTGGTTTTCCCTCTGGTGTGCGGCAGCGGGCAAGGATGAGAGTGTGGCAGAGGATGTAAAGGATCTGCTTTTCCAAGAACAGTTTTATCAGCTGCTGTCCCCAGAGTTCACGATCGAGGTCCGGAAGACATGCCCGAAAACTGTTGAACAACTTGCAACGGAAGCTACTGTTTTAGCAGAGGCCAAAAGATTGGGGAGGAAGTCGAGGCAAGACCGAACAGTTGACCAGCCCAACCTGGGTAATCGGCGCGAAACAGTAGGGAGCCAGCCCACACAGAGATCCCAACAGAGTGATGGTACACTGCAGCAGCTGGACAGGAGATCAGAAGGACCTAGATCGACCATCATCTGTTTCAACTGCAAGAAGCCAGGCCACATCGCTAGGAAATGCCCTGAGCCCCATTCTGTTGGAGCTGTTCATTGTTGTGACCAGCCCCAAGCTCGAGTAGTCCCTACGTTGTGTCGCCCATGCGCTGAGCAGCGGTACGAGCTGCGTGCATTGTAAAAATTAACGGGTCTCGGCCAATGGATTACGGGACACGGGTGCCGGACACACCGTAGTGGCCAAGTGGTTAGTACCGGCAGATGCGTACACAGGAGAGACAGTCCCAGTAGTGTTGGCTGAGTCCAGATGTAGGTCCGTGTTACCTGTGGCGGTAATAGAGTTGAAGTCACCATTCATCGCAGGGAAGTTGGAGGTTTTGGTCATGAATAGCCCTGTGCAGGAAGTCCTGATCGGAAACTTCGCAAAGAGAGTAGGAGATCCTGGTTGGACACGTGTGCCTGTATACGCAGACCCGGCGTTGGTAGGGGCAGTGCAGACACGCGCGCAGAGAGCCAGGGAGCAGCAAGAACCTGTACCACTACCCGTCGAGGAATGCATTCTGAACACCTCTACCCAGCAGTTAATTCAGATGCAGGACCAGGATGAAACCTTGAGGAAGGCTCGGAGTGCATGTGAAGCAGGGACGCACTTCCACACCAAGTTTGGACGAGTCGAGTACGCTCGGAAATCTGGTGTACTGGTTCGGCGGTTTGAGGGTTCCAAGGACGTAGCGAGTCAGATCTGCGTCCCAGCTGAACTACGGACCACGGTGATGAAGCTAGCCCACGACGTACCCATGTCTGGTCACTTAGGTACCACCCGAACCAAGGAGCGAGTTGGTCGCCATTTTTATTGGCCAGGCATGCATGCTGACATTCGTCGGTACTGCCAGTCATGCTTCCAGTGTCAGCGTACTGTGGACAAGGGAAGAGTCTCAAGAGTTCCCCTCGTGAAGATGCCACTGATGCGTGAGCCGTTCGAGCGGGTTGGGATGGACATCATTGGTCCCATCGTTCCAGCATCCCAGAATGGGTACAGATACGTGTTGGTGACGGTCGACTTTGCGACAAAATATCCGGAAGCAGTCCCTCTTCGCCAGATCACGAGTGAGTCGGTGGCAGAGGCAGCGCTCAACATGTGGACACGAACGGGAGTCCCTGGGTCGGTACTGACTGACAGAGGAACCCAGTTTACTGGTCAGATCATGCAGGAGGTCTACCGACTATTAGCCATTCGAGGTCTGACTACCACACCATACCATGCGCAGTGCAATGGATTGGTGGAACGCTTCAACGGTACTCTGAAGCGGATGCTGCGCAGGCTATGTCAGGAGAAACCAGGTGATTGGGATCGGTGGATACCAGCACTGCTGTTTGCGTACCGTGAGGTCCCACAAGAGAGTACCGGTTTTTCGCCTTTTGAGCTGCTATATGGACGCCAGGTGCGCGGGCCGATGCAGATATTGAGAGATCTGTGGTTACAACCGGAAAGGCAAGAGCTCCGTACAGCGGCAGAATACGTCGTCAACTTGAGGAACAAGATAGCCGAGTCATGCGAGCTGGCAAGGGAGAACTTGGCAAGGGCAGCGTATAGGTACAAGCGACATTTTGACTTGAGGGCGAAACCCAGGAAGATAGCTGTGGGGTCCAGAGTACTAGTACTTCGGCCGACCAAGCAGAACAAATTGGAATTGGCATGGAGAGGTCCCTATACAGTACTAGAAAGAGTGGGTGAAGCAGATTACCGCATAGCAGTAGGGGGAAAGACGAAGATTTTCCACGCAAACCTACTAAAGTCGTTCATCGAGCGCGCTGCAGATCCAACAGCCTCGGTAGCTGCGGTTGTTGTGCCGGAGGAGCCTGAAGAGGAAACAGTAACTCCCTTGATGAGCAAGGACATTCCTACCATTCCCTTGGAGGCCACAGAAGGCCCTAAAGATGTGATAGTACTTACTGAAGACCAGCACTTTGCTAGGAAGTTGCACGAGTTAGTGGCCGAATTCAAGGAAGTACTGACTGATGTGCCCTCATGCACAAACCTAGAAACGTGCAGCATCAAGTTGACCTCAGACATCCCTATCAGGTCGAAGCCATACCCGGTGCCTTTTGCGCAACGAGAGACGGTTAGGGAGGAGGTCAAAGCCATGATCAGGATGGGTGCGATTGAGCCATCGACGTCGCCATACTGCTCACCCATCGTACTAGTTAAGAAGAAGGATGGGAAGATCAGGTTTTGTGTGGATTTCAGGAGGTTGAATCGCATCGTACAGTTCGATGCTGAACCCATGCCGGATATCGAATACCTGTTCGCCAAGCTTGGTGAGAAGAAGGTGTTCAGCAAGATCGACCTCGCTAAGGGGTATTGGCAGATCCCGATGAGTAGAGAGGACCGCGCGAAGACTGCTTTTGCTACACCGGAAGGACAATTCCAGTGGAAGGTTATGCCATTTGGACTGTGTACCACAGGGGCAGTGTTCACGCGCATGATGAGAAAGCTATTGCAGCCACTTGAGAGCCCGGATGTCGATAATTTCATTGATGATATCCTGGTGGCCACAGTTGATCAGGACAGCCATATAGAGGTTCTCAGGCGTGTGTTCCAGAGACTCAAGGAATGTTCTTTGTCAGCCCGGCCTTCAAAGTGTGAGCTGGGAGGAAGGGAAATCACCTACTTAGGGCACAGGATAGGTGCAGGGAAAATATGGCCTGAGCAGGATAAATGACCCGCATTATGGATGCGCCTAGGCCTGAGACCAAACGGCAGGTGCGGGGATTCCTAGGACTAGTGGGGTACTACAGGAAATTTGTGCCCGGTTTGCTGACATTGCCAAGCCCCTTACTGATCTCACTAAGGGAACAACCAGGCAGGTGGAATGGGACGACGAGTGCGAACGTGCGTTCCAAGCCTTGAAGCAGCATTTCTGCCAACCTCCCGTCTGTAATTTGCCGGTACCAGGTTTGACATTTGTGCTCCAGACTGACGCATCAGAAATGGGAGTGGGAGCTATACTGTGTCAGCAGTACCCTGAAGAGATGCGCCCTGTAGCATGTGCCAGTAGAAAATTAAGCCCTGCAGAGCAGAATTACCCTATAGTAGAGAAGGAGTGTCTGGCAGTGGTGTGGGGAATACAAAAGTTCCAGGTGTATTTGTATGGGACCCCTTTATTGTCCAGACAGATCATTCCCCACTCCAATACTTAGAAAAGATGAAGTCTGTTAGTGGGAGGATCACAAGGTGGGCACTGCAGCTGCAGCCATTTCAGTTTACGGTGCAGGCAGTGTCTGGGAAGGACAATGTGGCGGCAGACTTCTTGAGTCGCTTGCCGTAGAGAGAGAGAGAGAGAGAGAGAGAGAGAGAGAGAGAGAGAGAGAGAGAGAGAGAGAGAAAACCTGAGGGTTCCATTAACCTGTGTCGTGAGAGGTTGACATGGTCGAAGCTATGCATGTGTTATCTTTGGTAGAGAATGGCGTAGCAAAGTGTTACTGAGGGTGTGGTATTTGTAGCACGTGCTACACAGCAGTTGTGCGTAATCAGAGCCCCCTCAGTTATGAAATTTGTATGTAGTGCGTAGTGTAACGGCTGCCTATAAGTGCCTGCATTAAGGTCATATGTAGCAGCGTTAGACCAGGTTGATTAATGTAACCTGTGGTTGTTGATGTATTTAAAAGTTGATGTTGTTGGGATGGAAGTTTTGGTGTGCATCAAAAGTAACAGTAGGACAGAATGAGTGATGGGAAATTGGATTGTTATAGGTAGAGTATGGCTAAAACGCCGATCGAGTGAGAAGTTGTGTGGTTTTAACCTGTAGTTAAAACTTAGGCAGGGGGGTATGTCACCGATCGGCGGTACTAAACTAGTAAGTCCACGTGTTTAAGAGTGGTGTGGATTCAAGATATAGAGCGTGTGCGCGTATGCGTGCGAGTGTGTGTGTGTGTGTGTGTTGTGTGTGTGTGTGTGTGTGTGTGTGTGTGTGTGTGTGCGTGCGCGCGCGGGGTAGACTGGGGTTTAGTTAGCTAGAGTTAGGTTAAGTTCCTCAGGGTTAGGTAGAAAGATTAGGCTAGGTAGGAGGCTGGGGAAATAGGACATACAATATTCTTTCATTCCAGTCTTCACTTATTGAAGGAATGGAATGGAAGCGGGAGGTTGGTTTCGTTCCCGATTGTTACCCTTTTGTTACTTTGGTTCTATACCAGAGAAGGCGGGGCAGGATATCGGTTGTTGTTGTGTTGTCGAGTCTGTGAGTTGTTGTGGTAAATTGTCGTGTTGTTGCACGAGCAACAACTAGTCCGTTGGTCAGGTGTGTCAGCTCTGCGGAGGGATACACTGCTCTGACCAATCGTTGTTTTGTGTGGTGAGTGGAGTTCGCTTGATTCCGACCAGGACGGAATGCGTTGGGGTAGCTTCACTTCGGTCCCTGGTGTTCGTCGGAGTGGACGTACTCCTTGTAGGTGCGGCGGCAGCGCCGTTAGTTTGAAGAGTGACTTCGAGTCATAGTTAGGGCCAGGTCCTCGTCGGGTTGGGTGCCCTTGGCCTGTGCTGAGTCGGTGTCGTCCTTGTTGGCAGCCACTGTCAGCCAGTTGCAGAACTGGTGTGGTTGATCGTCTGTATGTCCAGTTGTGTCAGCAGGTATCCTGTTCCGTCCTGAGGCTGGGGCCAGACCACCTCAGTCTACTGCCGCGTGCCGGCAGGTGAGCGGCGCTTTCCAGTACCTGTTGTTTTCCCGGGAGAGGGAGACCACCCAGGCCGTCTGCCTTCTGTGGGGCAGCTCTCCTCCAGCTACCGGTGCTCTTCCGGGAGTTCTCCGGCACTGGTTCCTCGTCCCGGTTTAGGCGTCCTGTGAGAGGGCGCTGCACCAGGCCTTTTTCCACCCTGGGTGTCCGGCGGGGCCTTCAGAGGAGGAGGCGTCCTACGAGCCCCGGACCCGTCGAGAGGGCGTCTGGTGTGTGTACGTTGGGTGTCGTGCCCATCGCAGGGAGGAGTCAGACTGCGGGAAGCCACGGTCAGCGCCGGGGTGCAGAGTCTTCGGGGAGGGTGTCGGCCCGCGGAGGAGCCACGGTCAGCGCCGGGGTGCAGAGTCTTCCGGGGAGGTGTCAGCCTGTGAGGGGCCACGTACAGTGCCGAGGACTGGAGCTTTCCGGGCCGGGATGGGTTGTCTCATGTTTGTGATAGAAGGGGTGTAGCGTTAGGCAGTAGGGTTAGGGGTGTTAGCTACTGCCTCCTTTTAGGACGTAGTGGCCGGCACAGTGTAGGGTACTTGTCGTTGCCTCCCTTAGGGACGCAGTGACCAGTTTGGTAGTGGTCCCGGGTTAAAAGAGAAGGGTGAGTCCAGGGGAGAGGTGTGGGTGGTAGCAGTCGTTAAGAGATTAGAGTCCCTTTGGTAAATCCTTGTCCCTAGTAGTTAGTCACCACATGTGCGGGCTATCGCTGTGTCCCCAGGTCACAGTGATATACTGTAACTGGTGTTTTAGGTTAGGTTAGGGTCTTCCAGGTCATTATAGTAGAGTAGGGTGAGTCAGCGGGAATTGGGATACTTGTGTGCAGTTGTGGATGTGCGTGAGTGGTGGCGCCATGGAGTGTGAGTGAAATAAAGAAGCGTGCGTGATTGTAAAACTGTGTTAGTGTGCTGTGTTGTCTGACCTAGTGTGTGATAGGCGTGGGTAAGGGTGGTAGGGCCGTCCGGCTTAGCGACCGTGACAGTGTGTGTGAGAGAGAGAGAGAG
>CM065735.1:25069546-25072046 GCA_033310375.1 Conus canariensis | reverse complement strand
GTGTGTGTGTGTGTGTTGTTGTTGTTGTTGTTGTTGTTGTTTTGTTTTACGTCTTTCCACGTTACGTGATATTAGACGAAAAAAAAAACAAAACAAAAAAACAAACAAACAAACAAAAAAAACCCCAACATAATCGGGGCTGGGAAAAAAGGTTAACACAACGAGTCAAAAGAATTAACTTATCTACAATTATAACACAAAAATAGAATATCCACTTAATCAAAGATAAAAAAAACACAAACAAACAAACAAACAAAAAGAAAAATCAAACGTATAACTCTTCTGTTCTGTCTCACCACTGAGTGTTATCGATTATAAGTATTTGCCAATTGGACTTTTAGCTAAGTGCAAAAAGAAAAGATATGTTTCACTTGCTAACAGGAAAACATTTTGAATAGGCTGTACAGACGTATTTGGAATGAATTTTTTCATTAAGGTACATACAAGAATGTGATCAATTGAAATGCTATGACCACATACACAATGTATACTTTTTACATACTTTGTTTTTAAACAATCCAATTTCCATCTACAGATCAAGGAACTTATCTGTCGTCTACGATAAATGTTTTGATCGTACTTACTTAACTTTTCATGCATATTTTTCATTTCATCGTGTAAACCAAAACACCCACTTTCTCTTTCTATCAAATGAAAATGAGAAAATTGTACTTTTTCTGCCAAAGTATAGCACTCTTGCACTGACATAGAGAAGTTAAAAAAATGCGAATCTGATGATCGTTTTGCTCCTCTCTTTGCTAGAACATCAACCTTTTCATTATAATATAATCCACAGTGGGAGGGCACCCAAAGAAATGTTATTTCGATGTCTCTGACTGAGAGGAAATGTACTAAATTATTTATTTCAGTAATCATCTCAGGTCGAACTTTTAATTTAAAATTCTTCATTGCAGTAAGAACTGACTTGGAATCTACACATAAAACAACTTTAAATAAATTTTGAGGGTAATCAACAACAAACTTTAAAGCCATAATTATAGCAAATAACTCAGCAGTGAATATAGATTTGTTTTTTCCAAGATAAAAAGACTTTTCTTTGTTAAGGCCTGGGATAATGTATGCTGCACCTGCATGTTCATTGATCAATGATCCATCAGTGTATATCTTCAAATGGTTGGAATAGTGATCATGCAAATGCATTTTGATATTGGATAACAATAAATTAGTATTTTCAGCCTTTGTTAAATCTGTATGCTCAATATCAAAATGTGCTCGTATTAGTTTCCAGGGAGGGACAGGAGACACAATAGCTCTGTTTGCAATAGATGTTAGTTTGATATCTGAGGATTCTAAAATCGAGGAAGTATATGTTCTAAGAGTCGTTTGAGATGATATGTTTTTAGCCCTTTTGGGAAAATCAGTGTCCGATTTAATATTTATTTCAGGGCCTAAATTATTGTCTATAGAAGAACTTCTTATAACAAATTTGGTGCATGCAAGATTCCTATATTCTTCCAGTGGTAATATCCCAGCAGCACTGTATGCTTTTGTACAAGAGGCATGGACTGGTAGTCCCATGGCTATCTTATATGCTTTGGAATCAATACTTTGAAGTTTTTTCAGTAAGTATTTGGGTGCACTGAAGAACACCTCTTGTGCATACGTTAATTTTGATCTAACCAGTGCGGTAGAAAGGTGCAAAAGAGTAAATGTGTCCTGAGCCCAAACATGCTTGCTAATAATCTTTAATAGAATTAAAGTTTTTTTTTTTAAGTTTTAAAGTGTGTGTGTGTGTGTGTATGTGTGTGTGTGTGTGTGTGTGTGTGTGTGTGTGTGTGTGTGTGTGTGTGTGTGTCTGTGTGTGTGTGTCTGTGTGTGTGTGTGAAAGAGAGAGAGAGAGAGAGAGAGAGAGAGAGAGAGAGAGAGAGAGAGAGAGAGAGAGACTCAAACTCAAAACTCAGACTCAAATAGTTTATTTGCGAAGGCCATCGACCTATCTGCAATGAGGTCAAGAACAAAAGTAGAACACATACGCGCCCGGCGCATATACTGAAAATTATAAAAGAAAACATTTGCATGACAAAATGCTGCTCCTGAAATTAGTCTGGCATTTTTGTGTTAACTGATAACAGTTCCTCTCTTTTTGGTTTAGTGCTTTGAAAAGAGAGAGAGAGAGAGAGAGAGAGAGAGAGAGAGAGAGAGAGAGAGAGAGAGAGAGAGGAGAGAGGAGACTTTCAGATCACAGAAAGGGACTAGCAAACATGGCTGAAAGAACACAACACGATGCCAATCAGCGCGCTATTGTCCAGTCTGAAGCGCGGTTCGATCTACAGAGAAAACCATCGCCCAGCCATCGGCAGAGAAAAAACCCGCGTTGCTGCAATCAAGCTCTTACGGGGACATTCTAAAAAGTCCTTCACGTACGCACAAAGGATAGAAAGACTTAAGCTTACCACACCAAGGCACAAAGGGCTAGTATTGATGTTTTGCTCACAGTCAGCTCAGGAACCAGAAGCACATTCAGCCTTTTTTTTCTTCC
>CM065735.1:25059546-25062046 GCA_033310375.1 Conus canariensis | reverse complement strand
GAGAAAGAGGGGGGGGGGGGGGCATGAGTGGGGTTAGAAGTTGGGGTTAGGGCTGTAATGCCAAACGTTGACAAAGGAGAAGTTTTTAATTTCAGGACACTCCCCATAGGAAACTGTAAAACGGACATACAAAAAACACGTGAATGTTTCAAAGCCAACTGCAGCACAAACAACGAAAAGAGACACTCTCTCACTGTGATCAGACAGGGAACTGAGAATATCCATTGTTGTCAGTGCATGTAAAGAAGCCATCTGCATTGTCATTAACTGGCGAGGAAGGCCGACACCACGGAGGACACTGGAGTAAAACAACGTAGCACTCGTAGGAGTGGAAGAATTTTCCTCTCCAGATGAATCCACAGAATCTGACATAACTGAATTCACAGAATCTGACATAACTAAATTCACAGAATCTGACATAACTAAATTCACAGAATCTGACATAACTAAATTCACAGAATCTGACATGACTTCTGTCTTCGTAGTGCAGTTTTGTGAGTGGGCAGGTAAGATGGCAATCATGAGAAACCTGTTTCGGAACACCACCGGACCTAGAGAAGTCACAACAACAGTTGATTTGACCCCCTTTCTAGGGACACACCGGATTTCTACGACAACGAAGAAAAGATGAAAAAAGTCAGAAATGGACGTGTACAGTTTGCGGATAATTATCCATCATGCCATCGAAAACCGTCACCAGAATACAGATAACGGAGAGAACAGTGACGAGCAGGAGGTTTATCTTGACTACAATGAATGACTAAAGCTGCCAAGACGTCCACCTAAAATCGTCATCATGAACGATAGAACATATTAAAGCCATTCCCCAGCTATGTTATCTGAATGTCTATTAAACTGCTTTATTTAGACAACATTTGGTTTTGATCAATGTTGTGACAAGCGAACTTGTTTATGCATTTTCGGCACATAAATTATAAACTACATGCTGAACAGTACGGGTACGTCATCAGAATACAAAGAAAACGAAGTGGACCTAATATTAATCCCTATGGTACTCCTCGCAGAATCGGTCATACAGAAGAAATAAAATCACGTGAACAGACTGACTTAGTACGATTCTATACACGAGATTTGTACAATCTGTACTTGTCGTCAATTCCACTAATGTTAAGATTAGGTCAAACACATATGGTAGATCAATGAAAAACTACACCGGTTACTTTGCTGTTGTTGATATTTGTAGCCTCGAGTCGTTAATTCTATGCAGAGCTGTTTCGCAAAAATGTTGTTACCTGACTGGCTAACACAGGTAAAAAGTTCATTTTTACAACGGAAAGTAAGGTAAGATGTACATGGCGTTCAAATGATTAAGAGATATTAGGTAACAATGAGATAGATCTGCCATTATTGAGATCGTTTACACCCCCCCCCCCACCCCCCACCCCCTTTTTTCATGCAGCAGGATCACTCTTACGTTTTTTTTAAGGCACCCGAAAACAAAGTGTTTGATATACGCAAAACTTTTAAAGAGTACGTGAGTAAGCAGTAAACGGTACAGAAAGCATTGAATATTTGGAGGCTTATGCCACAAAACCACACGTTTTTATTTTTTGTTTTCTTTCTTTCTTCCTTCCTTTCTTTCTTTTCTTTTTTTCCTTTTTTCTTTGTCTCTTTCTTTCTTTTATCTTTTAAGCGATGCCGAGTGAGACTGCACTTCATGAATAGCTTTGAAAGAAATAGACAATTTCGTTTTCACATCTTTATTTCGACGGCAGTTTGCTAGAATATTAGAGTTAAAAAATGCGGATTCGTTAATGTTTCTTTGTTCGTGATTAGTTTGTTTCCTATTTTAGCAAAACGATCTTTTAATGTATCAATTGGAATGAGGCACTGTTTATTTGAAGTGCATGGCTTTGCGAGTTGACAGTTTGCCGTCCAGATAGAAACTACACTGCTTTTTGATTGAACTGATTTGGAAAGGAAATGCGTTTAGATTTTCTGATCACATGCTTAATCATAGGGGTTTTCTTTCTATATCCTTCAAACAGACCACTTTTCTCTAAATCGTCTCTTTAGTCCAATACTTGATGGATACCTAGCGTCATCCAGCCTAGAAGAATTCTTGATCTCTCTGAGGAAGAAAAAGAAGAAGAAAACAACAAGACGAGGAACAGCTACACGACAAATAACAAAAACGAAATGAAAAGAAGGGAGTTCAAACCAGGACAGTATATGAATACAGGAGAAGAAAGGAAGGGTAGAAGGCTGTGTATTTTGGAAATGGGGGCGGTCGCGAGGAAATGTGGAAAGAGGAGTGGAAAGGCACTTTACACTCCAACACACACACACACACACACACACACACACACACACACACACACACACACACACACACACACACACACACACACCACACACACACACACACACACACACACACACACACACACACACACACCACACACACACCATGAAGGATTGCTCACTTTTACTACGAATCTCATCCTAACACCCTTTCCCACTACCGACCAACATGTCC
>CM065735.1:25037046-25039546 GCA_033310375.1 Conus canariensis | reverse complement strand
ACCGCAGAAGCAAAATCAAAGAAACCGTCCGTAGACAACGCCAATTACGGAGGGGGCGTGACTTCGCGAGATAAACCGGGATCAGTGAGGCCAGGCAGCTGTGTGAGATTCCTGACTGCCCATAGAGAGAGGAATAATGTAATATTGAAACTGTTCTCAAAAGAAAAAAAAATCGGTTTTATCGACTTCCTGCTACTATCATAAACTACAAGATATTACCTCGAAGTCAGTGATTATCGTGTTAACACGCGTGTTTAAGTAGCGTGAGCGCACTCCTCTTCGCGCAAGTTCGGTGTCAATCAATGCAACTTATACACCAACAGTAACAGTGGGACCATTTTCATATCCTCATGAGATGAAAAACATATTCTGTTGCCTTTCGTGCGCTTCATAATCATCATCACGCCACTGCTTTGCCTCTCAATTCCATAACATTCCCATTACAACTATGATACATTTGTCTCAAAGTCCTCAGGTGATGTCAATTTCAGGAAGAAATGGAACCGGGTAAAAAAAAAAGGGAAGTGGGGGGGGGGGGGTAGGAAAAGGAGAGAAGGGGGAGAGATCAGGGAGTGAAGAAGAAGAGGTAGGAGAGAGTGGGAGAGAGCGGGGTGGAGGGTGTGTGGGGGGGGGGGGGGAGGATGGAAAGACAGCGATCGCTAGAGACACACAGCTAACCCGCTACGGTGGCTTCTATTTACCAAGTCTGGCTTCGTGACTACACAACTGCTGCCACTGGTACCGTGAGAATATTGAACCGGAACAGACACTGCTGGACATAACGAGAGAGATTCGGCGGCGAGGAGGGGGGTGTTCTTTGCTGGTGGGAGTGGGGGGTGACTACTAAGATAAACCCCCGATGCTGGGTCTATGCGTGTGACCTTCTGGTGAATAGAGTTATTACAGAACGGGTGTGAGGGAGGACTGCGTGTGAGTGACAAGGAAGTAACAGCGGTGACGAGGTTACCAAAACAGTGTAGGAAAAGTTTGGGTAAAGAAAAATGTTTTGTTGTTGAGAAAAAATACGAACCAGACATTTCATCAAAAGTTTCCACTTGGGGGGTGGAAGAATTATATTATTGTTCTTGGTCGTGTCTGATTCATCTTTGAAGATAACAGACTCATCTGCACGCGCGCGCGCGCGCACACACACTTCATCATCACCCATCATCATCATTATCATCATCATCATCATCATATCATCATCATCATTAACGTTATGGATGGACAAGAGAGAGAGAGAGAGAGAGAGAGAGAGAGAGAGAGAGAGAGAGAGAGAGAGAGAGAAACAGACAGACAGACAGACAGACAAGCAGACGGACGGACGGACAGACAGCACACAGACAGACTGGCAGGCAGACTGGCAGGCAGAGAGAGAGAGAGAGAGAGAGAGAGAGAGAGAGAGAGAGAGAGAGAGAGAGAGAGAGAGAGAGAGAGAACAAACACAAACACTACGACACGTATGCAGAGAGACAGACAGACAGACAGCCAGTTGAGTTCCAGCTGTTCCCTCCCACCCCTCCGCCAACTGAAACCATCTACCCCATAGTGTCTCTCGTTCACCATAAAACGTGCCGTCCACTGGAAACCTTACCGCTAAGGTGCAACATGGGACCGTGGTTCATAAGTAGCAAGAGATAGTCTGACTGACTGATACCTGTGTCATTATTCTTCCACATGCCTTTCCTGACTAACTGATACTAGTGTCATTATTCTTCCACATGCCTTTCCTGACTAACTGATACTAGTGTCATTATTCTTCCACATGCCTTACCTGACTGATACTAGTGTCATTATTCTTCCACATGCCTTACCTGACTAACGATACTAGTGTCATTATTCTTCCACATGCCTTTCCTGACTGATACTAGTGTCATTATTCTTCCACATGCCTTACCTGACTAATTGATACTAGTGTCATTATTCTTCCACATGCCTTCCTGACTAACTGATACTAGTGTCATTATTCTTCCACATGCCTTTTTTTAACTAGTGTCATTATTCTTCCATATGCCTTTTTAAACTAGTGTCATTATTCTTCCACATGCTTTTTCCTGACTAACTGATACTAGTGTCATTATTCTTCCACAGCGCTTTTCCTGACTAACTGATACTAGTGTCCTTATTCTTCCATATGCCTTTCCTGACTAACTGATACAGTGTCATTAATCTTCCACATGCCTTTCCTGACTAACTGATACTAGTGTCATTATTCTTCCACATGCCTTTCCTGACTAACTGATACTAGTGTCATATTTTCCGTATGCCTTTCCTGACTAACTGATACTAGTGTCATTATTCTTCCACATGCCTTTCCTGACTAACTGATACTAGTGTCATTATTCTTCCACATGCTTTTCCTGACTAACTGATACTAGTGCCAATATTCTTCCACATGCCTTTGCTGACTAACTGATACTATGTCATTATTCTTCCACATGCCTTTGCTGACTAACTGATACTAGTGCCATTATTCTTCCACATGCCTTTGCTGACTAAT
>CM065735.1:25019546-25024546 GCA_033310375.1 Conus canariensis | reverse complement strand
ATGGAGCCACAGTAGTAATAGCAAACCTACGTTTTCAGTCATTCATGTGTTGTTTGTTTTGTATGCGTGTTGTTTTCCTTTGATAGGAATCTATTAATGGTAATGAATACTGGATGTGTGTGTGTGTGTGTTTTTTTTTCTTCAAAAACCAATGAATGGGATTTATATCGGTATCTTGAACTATACGCTTACACTTGAACCTTAGTGATCGAAATAACCATTGATTATTTTACATTAACAATCTCACCCTTCAGAAATGTACATAGAGTGAGACCTCAGAATCTAAAGCGCTTAGCATGCATCAGTCTAGAATAAAACAAGAGAGAGAGAGAGAGAGAGAGAGAGAGAGAGAGAGAGAGAGACGCACACAGCATACACGTCTTTACGTCAACATCGCTTCATATGTAGCACTACACAAACAAACATAAAGAGACGATCTCATACCCTGTCAGACAGATCAGGGAATCTTTCTATCTGAACAGCTTTATAATGGGACAGAAGGCTCGTTGTACCGGGCCAGACTTCTGAAATCACTTGATGAAGACACAACACACCATTCAGACGGGAAACGTCTCAGCTTAAGGGTACTGAGCTGGCGTAATTATTTGCCTGAAGGTGATGTGATTGAATAAAACGATTGCGTAACACTGTCATAGCGATGCTAGAGAGAGAGAGAGAGAGAGAGAGAGAGAGAGAGAGAGAGGAGAGAGTTGTTTTTTTGTTTTTTTTCTCATTCCTCTGCAGATCTGATCATTATGCTTTCACAAGATCATCACACTTCGTGCTGTCAGCTGGACATCTCATCTCCAGGGAGCACCGAGAGACCATAGACTCCATGAATATTCATAGCACGGGCAGCGAATCTCATTGGCTGAGGCCCATGACGTTGTTCCTTTTTGTATCAGCCACTTCCATTTTACTGGCTGACATTCCATGTCATTGTTTTCTGCCCCCTCCCCCCCCACTTTCCTCAAACATTATCTACTCTCCCCACTCCTCACACCAACCCTCTATATTCTTCCAATAGCGACTGCCATCTTGTTACATATGCACCTGCGTGTCAGTTTAGAATCTACTCAATGATGAAACTGTGCCTCTGTAGAAGAAAGATGGTTCTTTTTGAAGAAACGTGTGTGTGTGTGTGTGTGTGTGTGTGTGTGTGTGTGTGTGTGTGTGTGTGTGTGTGTGTGTGTGTGTGTAATAATAATAATCATAAGAAGAAGAAGAACAAGAAGAGAGAGAGAGAGAGAGAGAGAGAGAGAGAGAGAGAGAAGGAGAGAGAGAGAGAGAGAGAGATTTAAAAATCTTTCAACGATTAGGCTATATGCCCATTTCAACAAATGAGCACACAATGAGGAAATATTCCTATTCAAACACATATTCCATACATCAAAAATAGTATGTCCGAGAAATGAGGGAAACAGGAATCAAAACCGAATGGTCATGGAATGACAATGGCAGCACAGATGGATCAAACTAAGGCAGCTGGCTGGTAATGCCAAAGATGCAAATGGACATAAGATCAATTAAAGACATAGCGCCTGACGTGGAGACGAATTGCCTTTTTCCTGTCTCTCACATTTGATGTTGGGAAGGAACTCTTTTGTACATACATACATGCATCTCCCTAAGGAGAGAGAGAGAGAGAGAGAGAGAGAGAGAGAGAGGGGGGGGAGGGAGGGAGGAAGGGGGAGAGAGAGAGAGAGAGAGAGAGAGAGAGAGGAGGAAGGGGGAGAGAGAGAGAGGGGGGAGGAAGGGGGGAGAGAGAGAGAGGGAGGAAGGGGGAGAGAGAGAGGGAGGAAAGGGGAGAGAGAGAGAGGGAGGAAGGGGGAGGGGGGGGAGAGAGGGAGAGAGAGACAGACAGACAGACAGACAGAGAGAGAGAGAGAGAGAGAGAGAGAGAGAGAGAGGAAGGGAGAGAGAGAGGAGACTGGGAAGTGGTCATAGTTTAGTCATCCTTCACAGAGTGAAAACAAAGGGAAACTTTTATGCCGCCTTCAAAGCACTTCAGTACAGATGAAATGAAACGGAGGAAATGTATTCCCTGATCCTCCCCCTCCCCACCCATCCGTTCTTCTTCTTTTCTCTTCTCCTTCTTCTCGTTTCTTGTTCTTCTCTCGATCTCTTTCTCCTAATCCTGCTACTCTCTCCACCACCACCTCTCTCTCTCTCTCTCTCTCTCTCTCTCTCTCTCTTTCTCTCTCTCTCCTCTTCTCTCTCTTCTCTCCTCTCTCTCTCTCTCTCTCTCCTGCTGACTGTTACCAAGGGAATATACTTTTCTGCATTTATCTTTTGTTGTTGGTTTTGACATTTGAACAAAACACATTCATCGAAAACTCCCTGGTCTGTGTCGTATTGTTTACTAGATCTACACTCTCTTTTTTAACACCTTTTTTTGTTGTTGTTCATTTGTACTTCGGTTTGTTTTTCAGTAACATAGCGCTATGTTTTATTTTTTTCCAGACTTGATGGACATGAAGGAGGAGGAAGTGAAGCACAGCAAGGAGAGGGAGCAGATGACAACGTGTGTCGTTTTGCTTTTGGCAACCATTTTGTTCTCGTATCCAGTGTCCTTTCATCTACATGGAATCGTGCCCTTTCATTTTGTTTCGCATGTCGCTGGTTCCTTAGACATTAGTTCAGCTTTCTAACGGACATGAATGACTTTAGTAGCTTTTATTATGCTCTCTCTCTCTCTCTCTCTCTCTCTCTCTCTCTCGCTCGCTCGCTCGCTCGCTCGCTCGCTCGTTCGTTCGCTTGCTTGTTGGCTCTCTCTGTGACTACTTTGACTTTCTCTTTTTTGTCTTCACCTACATATGTCCTTTCTAAAGTTTCTCTCGCCCTCCCAGATTTACTCTCTCTTACTTTCTCTCTCTCGTTAGTAATCACGCACGCACGCACGCACCCACCCACCCACCCACCCACCCACCCACCCACCCACGTACGCGTACGTATTCATTCATTCAGTCACTCGTGTGAATTCATGCTATTCACATATTCAGTATATGCACACGCCTGTGAGTGTGTGTTCCGATTCAGTAGATTGTTTTCCATGCTTTTCACTTTCCTATTTCTTCTTTCTTGCTTTAGTCGGTGACTGTCAGAATAATTTGTGATACCTGTGTGAACATAAGACAATTCAAGTCCCCTGAAGAAGGCGAGGTGTGCTCGCCGAAAATTTGGGATAACGAAGGGCCAGTTTGTTTTTCTTCTGTGCATTGTTCACACACACACACACACACACACACACACACACACACACACACACACACACACACACACAACACGTAAAGACATTCACACACGCACATTGCCCAATACCAACGCTCTCTCTCCTCCTCTTCTCCTCTCTCTCTCTCTCTCTCTCTCTCTCTCTCTCTCTCTCTCTCCTCTCTGTCTGTCTGTCTGTCTCTTGATCTCTCTCTCTCTCTCTCTCTCTCTCTCTCTCTCTCTCTCTCTCTCTCTCTCTTGCGCTGAAGTTATTCGAACTGTACACCTCTCTGAAATCAGATGGATATAACATAGTTTTTGCTTGGGTTTCCAGCCATGCGGGCATTCAAGGCAACGAAATGGTTGATGAATTTGCCAAGAGTGCCACAAAGAAAGAGTTAAGCAGATTTTCTATCCCTAACACTGATCGGAAACCCCAAATCTAGGCTTATATAAAAAGACCTCTAGCAAGAGAAATGGAACTTGCAGACGGGATAATAAACTATTTAAAATCCGTCCTAACCTGAAATAATTTTTACCATGTTCCCAAGGCGGCCGTAAAGACGAAACAGTGTTGTGCCGTTTGCATACAGGCCATTCGTTTATATCCGTTCTTATCTTTCAAAAGGTGAAGAAGCTCCGTGGTGTATTCTATATCATGTACCACACACAGTGAAACACATTCTTTTAGAGTGTTGGGACTTGCATGCTGTGAGACAAAAACACTTTACAGCAGCCCCCATGAAAACCTCGTTCAGAGATGTCGCACCTGATGTGATCTTTGAATTTCTGAAGGAGATTGACATCTTTTATTTACATCTGATCGAAAGATTTTACGGAGGAAAGATTCTAACAAAATTTCCAGTGTGTTTTTGGAAGGTGTGTTTTGAAGGGTTTGTGAATGAGGTTTTTCTTTTTTAAGAATGACTTGTGAGTTGATTCCAACGTGGTGACAGCCCTGATATGGCCCTTTGCGGTCGGCTGGGCTATAAGCAACATTACCTTACCATACCTCTCTCTCTCTCTCTCTCTCTCTCTCTCTCTCTCTCTCTCTCTCTCTCTCTCTCTCTCTCCACCATCCGAATTGCCTAAAGATTGTTCGGTTTGATTAAACAATTTTCCTCGAAGGACGAAAGCACAACCATGCCCGTGACCGTGGACCGAGAAGTCTCTCTCAACGGTGAAGGGACTGGCTACAGAATGAAGTAGTCTGGGCTTGAGCGACTCTCTGTCTGTTCTCTCCTAATCCTTCCAGATTACTGCTATACCTGTGTGAGAGGCAGTGTCTGGTACCAGTGTCCTTTGTCTGGACTGCTTTTTTATTTCCTTTTCGTACTCCCAGTTAGAACAGGGAGTACTTTACAATGAGAACGAAGAAATGCTGTCTGTGTTGTGTGTGTGTCTGTCTGTCTGTCTGTCCGTCCGTCCCCTCCGTCCAGACAAAACTACTGGGCCGATCTTTCTGAAAATTTGTAGGTATGTTCATTATGGGTCACGGATGGTGCCCGATGTGTTATTTTACCGTTATAGCCGTTACTAATGGCTATAACGACCCATAACGGTTTTTCTTCTTTATGAAATATCTCAGAAAGTACTAGGCCGTTCTTTCTGAAAATTTGTAGGTATGTACATTATGGGTCGATCACGGATGATGCCCGATGTGCTATTTTACCGTTATAGCCGTAACTAAGGGCTATAACGGCCCACAACGGCTTTTATTCTCAACGGAATATCTCAGAAAGTACTTGGCCGATCTATCTGAAAATTTGTAGGTATGTTCATTATGGGTC
>CM065735.1:25009546-25014546 GCA_033310375.1 Conus canariensis | reverse complement strand
AAGAAAGAGAGAGAGAGAGAATGAGAGAGAGAGACAGACGAACAGACAGACGAACAGACAGACGGACAGACAGAGAGATAGACAGAGTAGAAGAAGAAGAAGAAGAAGAAGAAGAAGAAGAAGAAGAAGAAGAAGAAAGAGAGAGAGAGACAGAGAGACAGAGAGAGAGGGAGAGACAGACAGACACAGAAAGAGAGTGAGACGGTGGGTAAGGAGAAAAGAGAGAGAGAGAGAGAGAGAGAGAGAGAGAGGAGTGGAGAGAGAGAGAGAGAGAGAGAGAGAGAGAGAGAGAGAGAGAGAGGTGGGTGAAGGGAAGGAAGGAAAGAAAGAGAAAGAGAAGAAGAAGAAGAAGAAGAAGAAGAAGAAGAAGAAGAAGAAGGGGCCGGAGAAAGATGGGATGACAGGCAGTACCAATACGGAGACGGAGAAGGAGGAGGAGGAGGAGGAGGAGGAGGAGGAAGAGGAAGAGACGGTTAAGAAGACCAAGACGAAGCAGAAGGAGTGTGTCATCTGCTTTTTGTTTCCACTGGGGATTTCCCCTGTGTCCAATGTCCTTTTCATCTACATGTAATTGCCCCTTTCACAGTCTCTCGTTTCTCTGGTTCCTCATGAGGTTCAGTTCAACTTTCTGGAAGACGTGAAAGTCTTCTGAAGTTTTGATGGTGTTCTCTCTCTCTCTCTCTCTCTCTCCTCTCTCTCTCTCTCTCCTCTTCTCTCTCTCTCTCTCTCTCTCTCTCTCTCTCTCCCTCCCTCTCTTTCCCCCATCTCTCTCTTTGAGTCTCCTTCCATCCCCCTCTCTCTCCCTTCCTCTCTTCTCTCTATTTTCCAATCAGTCATTCCTTCCATCTCTCTCTCTCTCTCCCTCTCTCTCTCTCTCTCTCTCTCTCTCTCTCTCTCTCTCTCTCTCCTTCTTTCCCCATCTCTCTCTTTGAGTCTCCTTCCATCCCCCTCTCTCTCCCTTCCTCTCTTCTCTCTATTTTCCCATCAGTCATTCCTTCCATCTCTCTCTCTCTCTGTCTCTCTCTGTCTCTGTCTCTCTCTCTCTCTCTCTCTCCTCTCTCTCTCTCTCTTTGGGTCTCCCTTCCTACCCCCCTCTCTTTTTCTCTCTATTTCTCTCCCCTCCTTTCTTTCCCTTCCTCGCTCTCTTTCTCTCTCTGAGTCTGTTTTACCTGTCTCCCTCCCACCTCTCTCTCCCTCCTTCTCCTTCCCCCCCTCTCTCTCCCTCTCTTTCTCTCTCTGAGTCTCCTTACCCTCTCTCTCTCTCTCTCTCTCTCTCTCTCTCTCTCTCTCTCTCTTTCAAGTGAAGTAAATTCGTTGCGTTCGACAGAGCCCTTCGCTCGAAGACCAAGGAGGGAGGGCACAGTCGTGTCTGTGTCTGTGAACCGAAAACGTTTCTGATCATGGTGTGTGCATGGAGTACAGACTCCAGTAGCCAGGATTTGTGCGACTCACGATCTGTTCCTTCCGTAAACCTGTCAGGCGTTGTCTGCCTGCCTGCATGGCATCGCACCGTGCAGACTGCTTTTTCTCCCTTTTAATTTCATTATACTCTTTTTGTGTTATTCCATAGGGCGTCACAGCGGTCGATCCATTTCGTACATGTTGCGCCGTATCTAACTTACTGTGAGGCGCATAGAACGTCACAGCGGTCGATCCATTTCGTACATGTTGCGCCGTATCTAACTTACTGTGAGACGCATAGAACGTCACAGCGGTCGATCCATTTCGTAC
Organism: Conus canariensis; assembly: GCA_033310375.1. Lineage (NCBI taxonomy): Eukaryota > Metazoa > Mollusca > Gastropoda > Neogastropoda > Conidae > Conus > Conus canariensis. The sequence goes on along the minus strand of CM065735.1, from coordinate 25,012,815 downwards.
ATGTTGCGCCGTATCTAACTTACTGTGAGACGCATAGAACGTCACAGCGGTCGATCCATTTCATACATGCTGCGCCGTATCTAATTTATTGTGAGGCGCAAGGAGCGTCACAGCGGTCGATCCCTGTCATACATGCTGCGTCGTATCTAACTTACTGTGAGGCGCAGACAGCGTCAAAGCGGTCGATCCATTTCATACATGCTGCGTCGTATCTAACTTACTGTGAGGCGCATACAGCGTCAAAGCGGTCGATCCATTTTGTACATGCTGCGCCGTATCTAACTTACTTTGAGGCGCAGACAGCGTCACAGCGGTCGATCCATTTCATACATGCTGCGCCATATCTAACTTACTGTGAGGCGCATACAGCGTCAAAGCGGTCGATCCATTGTATACACGCTGCGTCGTATCTAACTTGCCGTGGGGCGCACAGAGCGTCACAGCGTTCGATCCATTTCATACATGCTGCGTCGTATCTAACTTACTGTGAGGCGTATACAGCGTTACAGCGTTCGATCCATTTCATACATGCTGCGCCGTATCTAACGTACTTTGAGGCGCAGACAGCGTCACAGCGTTCGATCCATTTCATACATGCTGCGCCGTATCTAACTTACTGTGAGGCGTATACAGCGTTACAGCGTTCGATCCATTTCATACATGCTGCGCCGTATCTAACGTACTTTGAGGCGCAGACAGCGTCACAGCGTTCGATCCATTTCATACATGCTGCGTCGTATCTAACTTACTGTGAGGCGCAGACAGCGTTACAGCGTTCGATCCATTTCATACATGCTGCGCCGTATCTAACGTACTTTGAGGCTCAGACAGCGTCACAGCGTTCGATCCATTTCATACATGCTGCGTCGTATCTAACTTACTGTGAGGCGTATACAGCGTTACAGCGTTCGATCCATTTCATACATGTTGCGCCGTATCTAACTTACTGTGAGGCGCATAGAACGTCACAGCGTTCGATCCATTTCATACATGCTGCGCCGTATCTAACTTACTGTGAGGCGCATAGAACGTCACAGCGGTCGATCCATTTCATACATGCTGCGTCGTATCTAACTTACTGTGAGGCGTATACAGCGTTACAGCGTTCGATCCATTTCATACATGCTGCGCCGTATCTAACGTACTTTGAGGCGCAGACAGCGTCACAGCGTTCGATCCATTTCATACATGCTGCGCCGTATCTAACTTACTGTGAGGCGTATACAGCGTTACAGCGTTCGATCCATTTCATACATGCTGCGCCGTATCTAACGTACTTTGAGGCGCAGACAGCGTCACAGCGTTCGATCCATTTCATACATGCTGCGTCGTATCTAACTTACTGTGAGGCGTATACAGCGTTACAGCGTTCGATCCATTTCATACATGCTGCGCCGTATCTAACGTACTTTGAGGCGCAGACAGCGTCACAGCGTTCGATCTATTTCATACATGCTGCGCCGTATCTAACTTACTGTGAGGCGCATAGAACGTCACAGCGTTCGATCCATTTCATACATGCTGCGCAGTATCTAGCTTACTATGAGTCGGTAGACGTGTGGATGAAATAAATAGACAAATCTAAACAAACTGGCGAATATGCGAACAAATCAATGTCAAGGATACAACGAGCAAGGATGCAAAAAAGAAAACAAAAACGACAAAAAAGACGGGATGACCGTGTGCTGGATGAAGATGGTCTGTGTGTCTGTCTGTCTGTCTGCTTGTCTCATACACAAACACACGCATATATACCTCTCTGTCTGTCTGTCTGTCTGTCTGTCCATCTGTCTGTCTGTCTGCCTGTCTGTCTCTCTCAGTTTACTGTCATTCCTTTAAACATTTACATCATGATCATCATGATCATGATCATGATCATCATCATGATCATGATCATCATCATCATCACCACCACCACCACCACCACCACCACCACCACCACCACCATCATCATCATCATCATCGTTATCATCATCATCACCACCACCACCACCACCACCACCACCACCACCACCACCATCATCATCATCATCATCATCATCGTTATCATCATCATCATAATCACCAAATAATCAGTCAAGCATTATATCAATGTGAATGGATGTGACTGAAGGAAGGGTGGGCGATACCTAGATGAACAAGGAGGAGGGTACCAGCCAATCAGACTGAATGCTCAAGCTATGAATATTCATCAGGTCTGTGGTCCATCGGCGCTCCCCCCCCCCCCCCCCCTCTCCTTGACGGAGGGATGTCCAATTGACAGCACGCTGTATAGTGAACAAGGAAAAGCACGTACATGTGGTCCTGACATTCAGAGGGCTATAGGAATTGGAATCGAATTCATTCCACACAATGTGGTGTGGGCACCAGTATCTGTCCAAGGTAAGTGAGAAAGAGAGACACACACACACACCCACACACACACACACACACACACACACACACACACGCACACACACACACACAGAGAGAGAGAGAGAGAGAGAGAGAGAGAGAGAGAGAGAGAGAGGGGAAGAGAGAGAGAGGAGGTCGGCAGTGAAAGAGAGAGAGAGAGAGAGAGAGAGAGAGAGAGAGAGAGAGAGAGAAGAGAGAGAGACGGGAAAGAGACAATGCGAAAGAGAAAAGAAGAAGAAAGAAGAAGAAGAAGAAGAAGAAGAAGAAGAGAAGAAGAACAACAACAACAACAACAACAACAACAACAACAACAACAAGAAAAAGAAGAAGAAGCGGGTAGCGGGTATATGTCATTCTAATTTTTGCTTCCATTTTGGAACTCCCCTGTGTCCCGTGTCCTTTCATCCACAATTAATCGCCCCCCTTCCACTGTTTCGCGTTTCGCTGGTTCCTCACAAAGACTACGTCGTCTTTCTGGAGGACGTAAAAGACTTCTAAAGTTTTAATGATGCTCTCTCTCTCTCTCTCTCTCTCTCTCTCTCTCTCTCTCTCTCTCTCTCTCTCTCTCTCTCTCTCTCTCTCTTGAGGCCCCACCCTCTCTTCATATCCCATATACTTCTCTCTATTGGAATCCTTGCCTGTAAGTCGTTGCCTGCCAGAGATTCTTTTCGTCTTCCTTCATCCTCTGCTTGCTCTCTCTCTCTCTCTCTCTCTCTCTCTCTCTCTCTCTCTCTCTCTCTCTCTCTCTCTCTCTTCTCTCTCTCTGTCCCCGCCTCCTTCCCAAGTGCTTTACAATAGTTCTGTTCCATTAAATCACCTTGCCTTGAAGGACAGAAGACGGCCGTGTCCATATCTGTGAACAGGAAACTCTTCTG
>CM065735.1:24989546-25002046 GCA_033310375.1 Conus canariensis | reverse complement strand
TGTATGTGTGTGTGTGTGTGTGTGTGTGTGTGTGTGTGTGTGTGTGTGTGTGTGTGTGTGTGTGTGTGTGTGTGTGTGTGTGTGTGTGTGTGTGTGTGTGTGTGTGTGTGTGTGTGAATGCCCGTTTCTCTTGTGTGTGTGTGTGTGTGTGTGTGTGTGTGTGTGTGTGTGTGTGTGTGTTTTACGTGTTCCAGGTTTGACACGTTTCAGCTAAACTGTCGTGAAGTTTGTCGGAAGTCTGCATGTATTCAACGCTGATTTGGTGTCAACATAATGTCAGTCCGTCTGTCCATCTGTCTCCCCCCCCCCCCCACCTATCCCACCTTCTCTCTCTCTCTCTCTCTCTCTCTCTCTCTCTCTCTCTTAGATGATTTATTCACATGATAGGCCTAGGCCCCTATTGAAGGTGTGTGTGAACATTTATAGCACCATAGTCGTAAACAATGGAATTAAATTACTGAACAAAACTCGAATAATTTTATTTTATTTATTTTTTTATTTGTTATTTTTTTTAAAATTTATTTATATATATATATATATATATATATTTTTTTTTTTTTTTTTTTTTTTTTTTTGGGGGGGGGGGGGGGGTTCAAGAAGTGTAAATTTCTCTATACTTAAAGGATTTGAACAAAAACAATGAACAAGTTTTAACAACCTCAGCAGAAGTAGATGAATAGAGTGGGCTCAGTTTAAACAAAGATGGCTGTCTGTAGTATTTGGGGTTAATAAACTTTTGTCTAATACTCATGAGAGTTGGACAAAACAGTTTGAAGTGCAGTTCGGTTTCCTTTGATTTTTTACATAAAGGACAGAGCAAATCGTAATCATTTCATGATCGATATCTAAACTGATGGATGGCTAATGCAGATATTCCTAATCTGAAAGTTACTGTTACATGTTTTAGGTGCCTGTCTATATCTAAGGTTAAGCATACTTTCAGGTCATGAACGTCGCAAAAGTTCCTGTAGAAATCAAACCTGTCACTGCTATGAATATGATTGGACCAATTCTTCCGGCTGCAATTTGGCGGAAAAGACATAAGAATTTTTTTTAGTATTACCAACCCCTTGATTCAGCCAAACAAAACCAAATCCATATTCAAACAGACAGAGGCGCACGTTCGTCACCCAGTTACTCTTACCTTTAGTATCTAAGTCATATGGAATGTTGTAGGCCTTACGAAGAATTTTGAAGTCATCCATTTGTATCAATTTGAGCCAGTAGCGGATGCATCTGACAGCACAAACAATATAATGGGAAATCGATCAATTTCACCGTAAATGAGATCATTTGGAGTCCGTTTATCTACACCTAGAAGTCTCTTCAGAGCAAAGATATGAACAGATCCACAATAGACAGCCGCTTTTTCTAGTCCCCATAGCTCAGAGCCGTACTCTACAATCGGCTGAACCTGAGTATCAAATAGCTTTATAAACAGCGTAAATGAAGAATTGTTAAGAATATATAACTTTTTCATAATGCAAAGCAAAACATTTTTTTTTTGCCTTACTTGAAAGGTCTTTGCATGCACCAACAAACCTCAAGCGTGTTGAGAACAATATACTTAAATACGTGAATAAATCATCGGAATCGGAATCGGAATATCTCTCTCTCTCTCTCTCTCTCTCTCTCTCTCTCTCTCTCTCTCTCTCTCTCTCTCTCTCTCTCGATTCCTACAACAACTGAGGATTGCATGGACCCGCACCTAGCAGGAGTGACTGACCCTACATCAGAGGGTCTACCGACCTTGCCATCACATTCACCAGACGTTCTTGATGACAGCATGACTCTATTAAAACAGAGAGTGTCCTTGGTAAACCCTCCGCACGACGTGGAAAACCAGTCCAAGGGTGTGATAGGTACAGTGACAGAGGGTCTCAACACTGGCGAGAGTCACAGTACCGAGGTGGTGGAGAACCCTAGGCCCTCTCCGTGGCAGGTGTCGATGGTCAGTGAAACCGAGGGCCAGTTCTCTGGCTCCGGTCCTTGTACTCGCAGTCGAGTACGAACCAGACAGACACAGCTCACAGAAAGATTTTTAAGGGCCCATTCAAGAGGTAGTCCTGGACGTAATAATGAACAAAACTGTGCTTCCCTGCTGCCACCGTGTCCTTCTTACAATGAAGTCACCTAGGATAACGGCCGTGCCCGTGTCAAGACTTGTCAGAAAAACAGTCTCTCCTTTCTGACTTATAATATTGAGGGTGTATCGTCAGTTTATGACCCTGATGTAAATAATTATATATCTCAGTTCGATTTTGTTGTTTTGACGGAAACGTTCTCAAGAACATTTCCTTCTTTTCTCTTTTTGGATTACGAAGTTTTTCTTTCACCTGGAATCAGATTAACCGATGCTGTTACTGCACGTTTGTCAGGAGGGATCGTGTTTCTTGTAAGAAAGACATATGCCAAACTAGTCAAACAACTTACAGTGGAATATGACCATACTATTGTTCTCCACCTTAAAGCTCTAGATCTTGACGTTCTTTTAATTGGAATTTATTTGCCCCCTGCTAACAGTGTTTATTATGCAGATACCGAGATTGATAATGGGGTTTCCCTTCTTGAACAATGTCTGATGGATACTTTTGAACAAGCGGGTGATCTTCCAGTGATCATCCTCGGCGATTTAAATGCAAGAACTGGTCGGCTGAACGCACAAGAACTACCCGTATATTTAGGTGACTTGATAAATGAAAATACCACCGGTGATGACTGCTTTTCTCGTGTATCAAAAGATTGCTCCACTAATGGATTTGGTCTTTATTTAATTATCATCTGTCAGAATTTTGAGTTGGTTATTCTAAATGGTTTTCTGCCTGGTGATAAAAGCGGGGATTACACTTATATTGCTCACAATGGTGCAAGTGTTATTGATTATTTTATTTCCTCCCAATCCTTAGTTCCACTGTGCCGTGAATTGAAAGTAACCCCACGGGTAGAATCAAAGCACATGCCTGTTGAATTTGTACTAATGCTTCCCAGTCCGAATCAGGAGACGGTTTCAAAAAGGTTAAAGGTAACCAAATTTAAAAAATATGCATGGGATCCAGCAAAAGAAGGTGATTTTATCGGTGCACTTCAGTCTGACGAGGTCAATTCAACCTTTAATGAAGCAATTGAATTGATTGATGTCAATTTTGAGAGTGCACTGAAGAAACTAAACGAAGGTCTGTTTATGGCTGGTCAAATAATGTGTAAAGAAACTGTCACAGGTAACATCAAGCACAGCCCATGGTTTGACTCTGAGTGCTATGTTAAACGCCGTCAGGTGAGACAAGCATTGAGAACGTACAGTCGGGTGAAAGTTAATGACAACCCCGATGCTGTTCAACTGAGACTTAACTATTCTATAATTAGAAACGAGTATAAAGACTTACTTCGAGACAAGCAGCAGTTATATAGACAGCAAGTTTTAAATACACTTAACGAAAACGCCAAAGATTCTAAGCGGTTTTGGAGCACTGTAAGGTCTTTAAAAAGTAGTTCTCATGTACCAAACACAATATCCAAAGAAGAATGGTTTCAGCATTTCAAACAAGTCTTTAATGATGAGCTTATTCCTTCTAGTCCTAATTCTCAGGAACTTCAAACTGAGTATTTTCCTGTTGCTGATGGTAACGTTGATGAATTGGATGTCTGTATAACTGAAGGGGAAATTCTTGATTCAGTTAAGGCTTTAAAATCAAATAAAGCACCAGGTCCAGACGGACTAATTGGGGAATTTTATAAATATTGTACCCCCACTATTCTCTTTTTCCTTAAGAAATTTTTCAACAAACTCTTTGATTTTGGCATCTTCCCTTCTATGTGGTGCGAAGCTCTGATTCAACCTTTGCACAAAAAGGGTGATATAAACAACCCAGACAACTACAGAGGTATCTCTCTTTTAAACATTAGTTCAAAATTATATACTTACATATTAAACAAGCGTTTAACAAAATGGATTGAAGATTGTGATGTAATAAACGATGTGCAGGCTGGCTTTAGAAAGAATTATAGTACTACTGATCATATATTTACCCTTTTTTCTCTGGTACAAAAGCAACTATCTAACCACAAGAAATTATACGTTGCTTTTATTGACTTTAAAAAGGCTTTCGATTCGGTAGATAGAAACCAACTCTGGTCAATCTTAAAGAAAAAAGGTATAAACGGTAAGATGTACAATGCACTTAAAAGCATATACACAGATGTCAAAGCTAGGGTTAAAGTGGGGGGAGATTTAACTGACACTTTTATGTGTCCCCGGGGTCTGAAGCAAGGAGAAATATGCAGTCCGGTTTTATTTTCGCTATTCATCAATGAGCTTGCTGAAGAAATAATTCAATACGGTAAACATGGTATTCCCTTATTACCAGACTTCATAGAGATACTAATTATGCTTTTTGCCGACGATGTTGCACTCGTAGCATCTACCGTCATTGGTCTCCAGCAGCAACTAAATGTTTTGTGTAGCACAGCAAAAAAACTCGATTTGATCGTAAATTTAGAAAAATCAAAAGTTATTGTGTTTAGAAATGGGGGGTATATCGCCTCAAGGGAAAGATGGTTCTACGACGGTAGGCAACTAGAAATTGTTAATCAGTATAAATATTTAGGTGTTATCTTTTCCACGGGTCTTTCTTTTTCCCATTGCCTTGAGGATTTAGCATCCAAGGCAAAACGTCAAGTCATCAATATTATAAAACTACTGTGGAAGTTTCAAAGTCTTTCCCCGAAATGGTTCTTTAAACTTTTCGACTGTCAAGTCCAGCCAATGCTTAGCTATGGTGCCGAAGTATGGGGTTTGACTGCAAACAACTCAATTATTGAAAAAGTACATTTGTTTGCACTCAAGAGATTCTTAAATGTTTCCATAAAAACACCCAGCGCCTTAGTCTACGGAGAAACTGGTCGGTATCCACTCTATATAAACAATTATACTAAATGTATCAAGTATTGGTTACGTGTCGTTAATATGCCGGACAATCGCCTTCCTAAGAAAGCTTACATCACGTTATATGATTTGCATCATCGAGGCAAGAACAACTGGGTTTCATCAGTTTGCTCTACGTTAAATCGCTATGGCTTTGGGTATGTATGGGAAAACCAGAACGTTTACAATGTCAAAGGTTTTCTCTTAGAATTTAGAAATCGGTTGATTGATTGTCATCTTCAAGAATGGTACACCCGAATGGATGTTAGTGATCGCTTTTCCTTCTATTCTTCCTTTAAGCAATTTAGACAAATACCGAATTATCTGTTTACGGTAAGTAATTTGAACAATCGTAAAAATCTCATAAGATTCAGGTTAGGCGTATCTTGTTTAAATACTCACAAACTGCGGCATTCGAGTGTTCCCCGAGAGGCACTCTGCTGTCCTTTTTGTCCAAGTCAGTTGGAATCTGAATATCACTTTTTTATTGTATGCCCTAAATATAAAGATGTTCGAGAGCATTTCATACCCACTAAATATTATGCAAGAGCGTCGGCTTTCAAGATGTCATTATTACTTGCCAATGATAAAATGGCTAAAGATGTTGCTGCTTTCATAACTAAAGCTTTTGAAATCAGATGCAAAAAAAACGAATGGGACGTAAAGTTCATATATTTTTATGTATAATTCGGGGTACTTTTTTCCCCTTTAAAAGCAAAAGAGCTTGTATATGTGAGTGTATGCGTGCGAGTGTGTGTGTGTGTGTGTGTGTGTCAAGTGTGTGTGTGTGTGTGTGTGTGTGTGTGTGTGTGTGTGTGTGTGTGTGTGTGTGTGTGTGTGTGATCATGAATAGGTTTACAGGTGTTTAGGCAACTACAAATGAATGTAACCTCTGTGAGATTTGTAAATGATATGCCCTAATCTATATTGGTACGTATTTTGATCATTATGTATACATCCATGACTGAGGAAGAATGTGAAAGTATCTACTTGGCCGAGAAAATGCATGCATACTTGCAAGGTGGTGTTGTTGTTACATTTGCTTTTTCCACAATGTTGTTGTTTTTCCCCCCATCCCAATGTCCCCATTGACACGGGCACGAGGCCTAGTTCAATTAAAATATTTGTCATTGTCATATTTGTCATTGTCTCTCTCTCTCTCTCACATATGTTCTGTATTTAGATGCCCGTCTTCTTCCACTAAGTGATTAGTCGGTCAGTCCTCTCTCTCTCTCTCTCTCTCTCTCTCTCTCTCTCTCTCTCTCTCTCTCTCTCTCGCTCCTTTTCTGTGTGTCTGCCTGCCTGTCCTGTTCTGGTTTTTTTTTTTTTTTTTTTCAGTCTCTCATACGCAATTAATCATTTGGAGGTTTGCTAAATGTCAGCATTCTTTTTGATTTGTTGTGTCCTGTTTCTTGGTTTTCTTTATTACATCAATAATACAATCTTCAACGTACATTTATCTACCCCCCCCCCCTTTCCCCCTTCCCCTCTTCTCCGCTTTCCTCCTCACACACACACACACACACACACACACACACACACACACACACACACACTCTCTCTCTCTCTCTCACTCTCTCTCTCTCTGTCTCACTCTGGCTCTCTGTCTGCCTCTGTCTCTGTGTGTGTCTCTCTCTCCCTCTGTCTGTCTGTCTATCTGTCTGTCTGTCTGTCTGTCTGTCTGTCTGTCTGTCTGTCTCTCCTCTCTCTCTCTCTCTCTCTCTCTCTCTCTCTCTCTCTCTCTAATGTGTCAGCATCTAAGAAACATGTTCAAAAGCAGCAAAGCTTACACACAAAAAAAACATCATGAAGAGATGACTTCCACAGACAAACCACAAAGACCCTGGCACCATATTGCAGCGGTTAATGTTAGAAGCTGTGGCTGTTATGGTTGCGGGTTCAAGTCTCGTGAGCCCCATTCAGTTGTGCCATATTCGGAATGACCGAGTGTCTTGTGGGTTCAAATCAGGACGTTGAAACCACATGGCTGAATGTCGCCCATCTCATGAATGCGTGTCTGACAGGATTGCTTCAATTTCTTGACCAGCGGAGCAGGTATATCAGTTGGGCTGCGTTGGAGCTAGGATATCTTGTGAAAGCAAGCTGAGAATACAGACTAGTCATTCTGTGTCAGATCAATATAGAACTCCAAAGCATTGTCTTTGTAATTATTATTTTTTTTAACTTTCATCATGCTAAATTCTCAAATTGTGTGACGAATCGGGCGCTTGACACAATGTAACAATTGTTAATTTCGGGAGTGGGGGAGGGAGGGAGGGTAAAAAGAGAGAGAGAGAGAGAGAGAGAGAGAGAGAGAGAGAGAGAGAGAGAGAGAGAGAGAGAGAGGGGAGGTCTGTCGATAGATTATTATCACTGAGCCCACAGGATCACTGAACCTTAAATCGTTTGATGTTGGTGGGCAATGAATGATATTATTTCAACTTATCCGAACTCTTTAGAAGCTCATAAATCCAAGGAGAATAACTCTCTTTCATACTTTGATGTCCTCTTAGACAACACAAAAACCTTTCGCCGGACACGGTAAGTTTATGACTACTCTCGGGTAATCGTGTCTCAATGTTCATCACCCCCCTTGCCCCCACTTCCCGGGGACAGTGATGACATTATCGTTCATGGTTTGCTGGATGTTGGCTCGCCTGTGCTCAGTGTCTGCTCTGGTCTGTTGGCAAATGACCACGTCTGGGTTGTCAGTTCTGTGTTTCTGACAGAATGTGCTCAGTGTGTGCTCTGGTGTGTTGACAAATGACCACCTCTGGGTTGTCAGTTCTGAGTTTCTGACAGAATGTGCTCAGTGTGTGCTCTGGTGTGTTGACAAATGACCACGTCTGGGTTGTCAGTTCTGTGTTTCTAACAGAATGTGCTCAGTGTGTGCTCTGGTGTGTTGACAAATGACCACATCTGGGTTGTTAGTTCTGTGTTTCTAACAGAATGTACTCAGTGTGTGCTCTGGTGAGTTGACAAATGGCGACCTCTGGGTTGTTAGTTCTGTGTTTCTAACAGAATGTACTCCGTGTGTGCTCTGGTCTGTTGTCAAATGACCACCTCTGGGTTGCCAATTCTGTGTTTCTAACAGAATGTACTCCGTGTGTTCTCTGGTCTGTTGTCAAATGACCACCTCTGGGCTGTTAGTTCTGTGTTTCTAACAGAATGTACTCCGTGTGTGCTCTGGTCTGTTGTCAAATGACCACCTCTGGGTTGTTAGTTCTGTGTTTCTAACAGAATGTGCTCAGTGTGTGCTCTGGTCTGTTGTCAAATGACCACATCTGGGTTGTTAGTTCTGTGTTTCTAACAGAATGTACTCAGTGTGTGCTCTGGTCTGTTGTCAAATGACCACCTCTGGATTATTAGTTCTGTTTCTAACAGAATGTGCTCAGTATGTGCTCTGGTGTGTTGACAAATGACCACCTCTGGGTTGTCAGTTTTGTGTTTCTGACAGAATGTGCTCAGTGTGTGCTCTGGTCTGTTTCCAAATGACCACCGCTGGGTTGTTAGTTCTGTGTTTCTAACAGAATGTGCTCAGTGTGTGCTTTGGTGAGTTGACAAATGACCACCTCTGGGTTGTCAGTTCTGTGTGTCTAACAGAATGTGCTCAGTGTGTGCTCTGGTGTGGTGACAAATCACCACCTCTGCGTTGTCAGTTCTGTGTTTCTAACAGAATGTGCTCAGTGTGTGCTCTGGTGTGGTGACAAATCACCACCTCTGGGTTGTCAGTTCTGTGTTTCTAACAGAATGTGCTCAGTGTGTGCTCTGGTGTGTTGACAAAAGACGACCTCTGGTTTGTCAGTTCTGTGTTTCTAACAGAATGTACTCAGTGTGTGCTCTGGTGTGGTGACAAATCACCACCTCTGCGTTGTCAGTTCTGTGTTTCTAACAGAATGTGCTCAGTGTGTGCTCTGGTGTGGTGACAAATCACCACCTCTGCGTTGTCAGTTCTGTGTTTCTAACAGAATGTGCTCAGTGTGTGCTCTGGTGTGTTGACAAAAGACGACCTCTGGGTTGTCAGTTCTGTGTTTCTAACAGAATGTACTCAGTGTGTGCTCTGGTGTGTTGACAAAAGACGACCTCTGGGTTGTCAGTTCTGTGTTTCTAACAGAATGTGCTCAGTGTGTGCTCTGGTGTGTTGACAAAAGACGACCTCTGGGTTGTCAGTTCTGTGTTTCTAACAGAATGTGCTCCGTGTGTGCTCTGGTGGTTGACAAATGACCACATCTGGGTTGTCAGTTCTGTGTTTATAACAGAATGTGCTCAGTGTGGCTGTCTAAGAGGGAGGCAGAATAATAGGCATGGGAGAATTACTAGTGATCGTGAGATGACACAGAGGCGAGACAGCTTGATTTGACGTAAAACATCACGAAGGTAGATCAGTATAAATCTCTCTCTCTCTCTCTCTCTCTCTCTCTCTCTCTCTCTCTTCTCTGTGTGTGTGTGTGTGTGTGTGTGTGTGTGTGTGTGTGTGTGTGTGTGTGCGTGCGTGCGTGCGTGCGTGTGTGTGTGTGTGTGTGTGTGTGTGTGTGTGTGTGTGAGTGTGTGTATGTGTCTGTGTGTGTGTGTGCGTGCGTGCGTGCGTGCGTGTGTGTGTGTGTGTGTGGTGTGTGTGTGTGTGTGTGAGTGTGTGTGTGTGTGTGTGTGTGTGTGTCTGTCTGTCTGTCTGTCTGTCTGTCTGTCTGTCTGTCTGTCTGTCTGTCTCCTCTCTCTCTCTCTCTCTCTCTCTCTCTCTCTCTTCTCTCTCTTCGTCAGGGAAGATGTAAACACATATAAAAATTGAAAACGAAGGAGGCACAGACATTCTCTCTCTCTCTCTCTCTCTCTCTCTCTCTCTCTCTCTCTCTCTCTCTCTCCTCTCTCTCTCTCTCTTTCTCAACCTTCCCCCATCTCTCTCTCTCTCTCTCTCTCTCTCTCTCTCTCTCTCTCTCTCTCTCCGTCCTCTCCCCCCTCTTTCCCTTCCTCCCTCTTAACCTCCTAATAGTTTCTTTCTTCATACCAGCACCGCCGCTGTCTCTCTACATACCACCACCATCACTCTGAACGACCCAAGTCCGGTTTGACTTTTTTCTTTTTACGATCAGATGTCCGCCTACACTACACAAAAAGGGGCGGAATGGCGAACTAAAAGCAGTCTGGTACTTCGTGGACAAGGGTTTTCTTGTTCTGTTCTCCCTCCCCAGCCCCGGGGTCCATGGATTTGGAGACCCTTTGATGGTTGTTTATGGACTGGGAGACTGGCCTGTCGTCTGTCTGTTGTAAAACAGCTTTTTATTCAGTGGGTTCCATCGTGTCCGTGGTAGTACTTTACGACGATCTAAAGCTGACGTGCGCTCTCGGCAGCTTTAACTTCGTCTCTCTGTCTGTCTGTCTGTCAGTATACCCGTCTGTCTATCTGCCTGCCTATCTGTTCACGTCATATATCTCTCTGTGTCACCCGTCTCTGTGTGCGTGTCTCTGACTTCGTGTGTGTGGTGTGTGTGTGTGGTGTGTGTGTGTGTGTGTGTGTGTGTGTGTGTGTGTGTACATGTACGCGCGCGAGCGTGCGTGTGTGTGCGTGCGTGTGTGCGTGCGTGCATGCGTGCGTGCATGCTTCTCTGTAATTGCTTCTGTCTGCCTGTCTGTCTGTTTGTCTGTCTCTCTCTTTCTTTCTCTTTCTACCCCCCCCCCCCTCCTCTCTCTCTCTCTCTCTCTCTCTCTCTTTCCTTGGTCTGTCTGAAGTTTGCGTGTGTTTAATCTTTAATCTATCTGTCTGTCTGGTTAGTCTAGTTGCTTCACTGTTAACGCTATATATCTCTCAGTCACTGTCGCTGCATTTTTCTCTATGTCTCTGAGCCTTTGTCCCTCTGTCTGTCTGTCTCTGTCTTTGTCTCTGTATTCCTCTGTCTGTCTGTGTGCTTGCCTGCCTGCCTGTCTGTCCTGTCTGTCTGTCTCTCGCTTTCTCTCTGTCTCTCTCTGTCTCTCTCTCTGTCCTTCCATCCTCTCTCTCTCCCCCCCTCTCTCTCTCCCCTTCCCTCCTCCACCTCTTCCTCCCTCCCCCTCTCTCTCTTTTACTCTCTCCTTCCCTCCTCCCACCCCACCCCCCTCTCTTTCTCTGTCCCTTGCTCCCCCCCCCCCCCCCCCCCCCAAATCACCCATTCAAGCTTGCCCGAAAGCTGTCTCCGATCATCCAGATTTCAAGGTTCCCGTGACACACCCTGTAACAGCGTTTGCCTTTCAGTGTTCTCCTGTGCACAGTACCTCCAAAGACACCTCCTACGGTGGATGGCTCCCTGTTTCCTACCTTTTAACTTCTGTTCCTGGTTTTGATCGGTCTGCAAGTTTATCGAGTCTTTTATGGGATGTATTTAAAACGTAGGATGGGGCTAAGGAAATAGAGGGGGAGGAAGAAGAATAAGAAGAAGCAGAGGAAGAAGAAGAAGACGGAGAAGACGAAGAAGAAGAGAGAAGAAGAAGAAGAAGAAGAGAGAGAGAGAGAGAGAGAGAGAGAGAGAGAGAGAGATCTGAACTCTGAGATGTAAGTATACTGGTGGGGGTGGGGAGTAACAAACTACTAACTACAGGATGGCGTGTTACACTTTGCATCACACTGGTGATGACATTAATGTCATGACGCAAGTTTTCTTTTAGCGTCCACCTGATGATGTCACTCCACTTTTGACGTGATTTCGGTCTGTCATCCTTGAAAAAGGGCAGCCGCTCGAAATATTGGATTATATTTGTTTACATTGCTTGTTCGCCTTTTTACTCTCTCTCTCTCTCTCTCTCTCTCTCTCTCATATATATATATATATATATATATATATTGGAATAAAGCTCAATTTGTTTGTTTCTTTATTCCCGAGCTTGAATGATGCATTTTGTAAATACAATAGTGTTTTATTAATTTTTAACTGGATAGAACTTCCGTAGCATTTTTCCTCTGTTCATCGATTCACTGATTGTTTTGCATATTTGTTTTAATATCTGAATGGAAGAAACAATCAGAAAACAAAATGTGCTTCATATTCAGTGCTAGTTTTCTTTACGCTTATGGGGATATTTTATTGTCCGACTCTCTAAGTTTTATACATACATATATATGTATGTATTTTTTGTTACCTCCATTTGCATCGAATCCTAGCGTTCCAGTTTTTGGAATGTCGTTGAATTGTATGTATAACATTTTACGTGTAACAAACACAAAACATTCCAACTAACTCTTAAGCGAGGGAAACATGTTCGTACTTATCGTTTACCTCCATGTTGCCGTGCTAATTCTGTCTATAAGAACAAATGAAACGATCTTTAAATCAAGAAGTGAACGGCATATTATTGCCTACTTCCTGACAAAGCCTGAGAAGATTGCCTAAACCGTTTTTATTCATTCTCTTTATCCAAGAAACTGACACCTTCCCCGTTTCATGTTGTCACAAAAGCGCCTCGTAAGCGAGACTGGGTCGGATCGTAGGAAATGAATCATTTTTTTAAACATTATTCAGTGGAATTGATATAAGTTTCTTGAACAAAGGATATTGTCTACTTTCACGTGATCGTTATTTAATATATATATATATATATATATATATATATATAT
>CM065735.1:24937046-24984546 GCA_033310375.1 Conus canariensis | reverse complement strand
ACAATTTCACATACGCAGTTCGTCTGTCCTTGTTACACATTTTGTGATGTCTTTATTGATTTTTTGTCATTTTTTCCGCACCTCCATGTAAAGCTCCATGCCTTATGTTATAATCAACATTCCAAGCCTCCCGTGTATGTTCCGCCCCTCTGTCGCCATTCAGTTTGAATTAAAAATACTTTAGTAAGCGTGAACTGATATGTAGTCACTACACATCTACAATGACAAGAGACCAGACCGAAGAGATCTTACGCATTTCAAATAAAGAGAAAGAAAAAGTAAAGGGTTGTGGAACTCGTTGTTGAGACGTAGCGGACGCCTGACCTATGCACAGAATCCAACGCGCTGGTCCAGAAGAAGAAGAAGAAGAAGAAACAGAAGAAAAGCGATGATACGTCGAAGTACGGACGATGACAGGCTAAAATGAACTGTCCGTCACACACAATAAACATAACACGGGCGGCGCCAAAACCATCGTCCATTGTCCAGGGAACGGAGCGGAGTGACAGCTGTCACTTTCCCCTGATGATCGTTGTCTGGGGGGCTCCCTGCAGTCTCAAGTCTGATTGTTCTGATGGTTGGTTGCTGTGCGGACTCCGCGTTCCGTTGTCTAGTGGAGAGAGGAGGGAGTGAAAGCCTTTGACTGGTACGTCAGAGGTACCATTAAGAATATTTAGTGTATCAAGCGCGGATTGGGTGTGTGTGTGTGTGTGTGTGTGTGTGTGAGAGAGAGAGAGAGAAGAGGCACATATACGTCGCGCATACCAGATTTTTAAAGTCTTGTTTTCACACAATGGCCGTTTACGTAGGCAAATTCGACTACAGCAAACCGAAAAATGTGTATCACGGGTGTTTTGCTAGACTTAGGAACATTCTCCCCTCTCTCTCTCTCTCTCTCTCTCTCTTCTCTCTCTCTCTGAGAGAGAGAGAGAGAGAGAGAATACAGAGAGAGAGAGAGAGTGCTTTGTTAGCGTAAAACCAGGGGTGCTAGGCTTCTCCTTAGAATTGGGGTAGACATATTTTTCACCGAAAGGCTATTCACACAGAGGGGGAGGGGGGGGAGAGAGAGAGAGAGAGAAGAGAGAGAGAGGGGGGAGAGAGAGAGAGAGAGAGAGAGAGAGAGAGAGAGAGAGAGAGACAGACAGACAGACAGACAGGCGGACATAGAAAGAGACAGACAGACAGACAGACAGACGGACGGACAGAGAAGAAGAAGAAGAAGCTTTGTGGTAGCCGGAAGTCGTTCATTCAACAATAGTGAAATGGGTCCTGTTCGCCCATTCCTGGGTTTACTAATCTTTGATGGTTTTGCCAGAAACCTCTTGAGAATTAGACCCTTTGTCCTTTGTCGTCCGTTTGCCGTTCCTGTTTCGTCGATTTAGTTGGTAATTTTTAACTGTTTTTTTTTTTTTTTCGGCGGGACGGAAAGTTTACAAGTGCCTTAACATATGTGACTACCCAGCAAAAGAAGTACAATATTTTTTTTTGTCATGTGTTATTTGATCAAATTCGATTTTTTGCTATATCGTCACAACATAAGATTCACTGACCGAGTTTCTATTTCTTACAAAACATTCAAAACAAAATTAAAACAGACTTTGCAAATAGAACACAGAAAAAAAAGATAAATGAAGTATACAATTGAAAAAATCAGTACAGAGAGAAATATGAACATTTATGGAAACCTAAAATCTAAATCAAACTGCATTAACAATATTTGGAATGAAATGAAATGAAATTAAAGGAAATCCCCTCTCTCTCTCTCTCTCTCTCTCTCTCTCTCTCTCTCTCTCTCACACACACACACACACACACAAATTCCGTTCAGCTGGAACTGAAGAAAAAATGGACGCAATGTGTTGTCGAATATGAACATTCTAACTTGCTTCAAACTGGATCAACAAAACTCCTGGCTGTGATAGCTAAAATCTTAAATCTGGAGGTCTTTTTTTTTCAACTGCAATAGCACAGATGCGTGTCGATGATCAGGAAGCAATAATACAGCTTAGTAGGATACTCCTAATGTAATAGGCCTATATAGCAACGGTAAACAACAGTCAGTATAAGGATAGAAAGGAGAACTGAGCAAACTGAAAATTACAGATCTTAAATGTTAGCGAACCGCCCAGAGAACGTGGACAAACGAGTCACAAGACAAAACTCAACGCGTTTCGACCTCTTAGGTCTTCTTCAGGTGAGACATAAACGAATAAAACAACGAAAATTCACTTAGCTTTGATCGCTTCAGATCACTTCACAGGGTTCAGCGCAAGGAAGAAGGCATTCAACGCCTTCTTCCTTGCGCTGAACCCTGTGAAGTGATCTGAAGCGATCAAAGCTAAGTGAATTTTCGTTGTTTTATTCGTTTATGTCTCACCCGAAGAAGACCTAAGAGGTCGAAACGTGTTGTGTTTTGTCTTGTGACTCGTTTGTCCACGTTCTCTGGGCGGTTCGCTAACATTTATTTAAGATTTGTTTAGATTTCCGCCTGCAGTCGTCTCGCTTTGCAACTAGATCTGAAAATTACAGGTTTGTGCATGTAGCCTTGTACAGTATCCATTTAAAATATGAATTCTATAATTCAGTAACTCCTCTCTCTCTCTCTCTCTCTCTCTCTCTCTCTCTCTCTCTCCCATAAATTTGACATTGTCACTTTTGTTTGTCATAAAAGTCCTCATGGTCGAAACATTTGTTGGTTGCGTCCTTTTAGAGATCTATTCACCCAGATTCAGTTACCTAAGTTATGTTCTCGCCATCAGTCACTTAACCTTCAATTCAGCTATCATATTCAAACACAAGAATGATGACTGCGGGGAACACACGAAGTAAACAAAGACTCACCAGACAATAACACAAATTAAGTCAACCCAGCTCAGATGGGAAGAGCGAGACCTTACAGTCAGAAACGTCGTCGACTTGACTGATGCCTGTTTGAGAGGGCTACTCAAATTCCCTGCGCCACGCGATAGGTATCTTTCACACTCCGGGCTCGCTTGATACTACGGTGAAGTCTGAAAGGAAGCGTCGAGTCTTTTAATGCGTCTGAGATCAGAAAGGAACTTCGTAACACCCACGCCAAGCACGTTTCCTGGCGCCACAAATGACAGAAAGCGAAGTCATTTCTCTCCCCTTTTTGTTCTCTGCTCGTCAGGTGACCCTGATTCCCCGTATACATCCACTCTTGTGATGAATCTGTGCAAACGTCTTCGACTTTCCGAGTTTCCAATGGTTAAGGGAAGGTGGCGGTTGTCTCGTTCGCTCAAACTGACTTGTAATTATTGTCAACAGGGAAGGGGGTGGAGGTATTAACAGGTGATGTCCTGCTAACGTTATATCAGAAGCAGGTATCGCTAAAAACGGTCATAAACATCCAAGGGCAGTGAAGGGTCTGCTCTGTGAAGTGGCTTCAAGGTGACCTGGTAGTGAGAGAAATGCAACGCCAACACAGGGGCACAGAAGTCTTGAAAGCTGAAACTAAAATCTGCATCTTCAGGTCTCTCTGTTTTCTCTACAGGCGGATTCAATGCACTTTTAGCAAACCATTCACTTACAAAGTGTGTTCAAAGATGTACCTAAACATTCTTCACGTTTTCATCACCTCCGCGACAGTCTTGGCATCACAAATTTCCCTTGCAACTAGGGCAGAAAGACAAGTTCCACCTGTCATCATACAGGACAAATCAGCTTCCACCCTGCAGAAATCCCATCGCAGATGTCTGAAAAAAAAAAAAAAGGCTGCATGGATGTCCCAGACAACTGACAACCCCCAGCGGAATGAGAGGATGGACTGAATGGGAATCCAGCGTCTTTGCGGTCAGTGTCTCCCATCACCAGTAATGGACAGACTGACACAGCGGATGACCTAACCAGTTTGTTTGGAGGAGGGTTAATCAGTTTTGTTGCCATCGGTCTGTGTTTTACTTCCGATGGCCAGTTACCTCTTATTTTCTCAGTTCTTGCATTACGAGTTGTTTACCTTCATTTTTAGCCCTAATTCTCCCTTTCAACTTGTAAGGAGTTATGACTTCGTGTTATTGTCTCCTCTTCCCTTCTTCCCCCCACCCGCTTCCTCTTCTTTGTTTTTCTTGTTCTTCTTTCTTCTTCTTTCTTCACTCTTCGTTCACCTGAGCGCAATGAGTTGATCCCAAGAATTGCGCCATATAAAATCCATACATTATTATTATTATTATTATTATTATTATTATTATTATTCTCCTCTTCATTTTCGTCTCCTTCTTCCACTTCAAATCCTTCTGCTTCTTCTCTCTTATCTTTCTTTCTTTCTTTCTGTCAGTCTGTCTCTCTGTCTGTCTCTCTGTCTCCTTATTCTTCTTTGCAAAAGTCTTCCTTACAAAAATGTCTTAAATTCACCGCGGCGATCTCACAGAAATGCTGCTAACGAACAGCACGGCTGGATAGTGTCGTCTGTCACTGAATTATTGCAAGGGTAATATTGGGTACTACTCTTGCAGAACTGGTCTGCACACTTTCATTCGACACCTCACGCGAGGGCTGAACGAAACAAGAATGTTTATCCTCGCTGCCTCCCTGTTTATGTGTCTGTCCGTCCACAGAATGATTTATAACCTGTTTCAGTGGATCTTTATCAACTTAACAGAATCCTTTGAGCGTCATTGTCTAGATATGCCAAAATATTGACATCTTTACAAAAAAAGCACCCCCCCCCCCTCTCCTAAATAAAGAAGAAGAAGAAGAAGAAAAAGAAAAAGAAAAAAAAAACATTGCAAAAATAAAACAGTCAAAAAGCGATACATACATTACGGAGAATGGAATGGAGAATACAAAATAAAGCACACACACACACACACACACACACACACACACACACACACACACACACACACACACACACACAAATATGAAAATGATACAGCTGTGGGTAATACAGACAGCATGTCAAACGAAAGGATGATTAGGTCGGATAATGCGGAACACTAAGCAGTTTAATTAAAGTTTCACTATTCGCAGCTGTATTATAATAATAATAATGAGGACAATTTCTATAGCGCCCATCCTAACAACGAAGGCTACAGGCGCTTTACAAGTTTTAATAATTCAACATCTAAAAAATATAAGTAGCACACGCGCGCGCGCGCGCGCGCGCACACACACACACACACACACACACACACACACACACACACACACA
This sequence comes from Conus canariensis, assembly GCA_033310375.1. Taxonomy (NCBI): domain Eukaryota; kingdom Metazoa; phylum Mollusca; class Gastropoda; order Neogastropoda; family Conidae; genus Conus; species Conus canariensis. The sequence continues at coordinate 24,979,376 of CM065735.1, read as the reverse complement.
CACACACACACACTGTACCGTTTAATCATCTCTGACACCACACCATAATTCTTGCATATTAGTACCACGAGGTTAATTTACACAAGGTTATGGGGTATTGTATCTTTATTGCCAAAAAAAATTAACTCCATTATGAGGGAAGGGGGAATGGGACTAAACGCCTACAGCTCAGTCATTTCTTAATCTTCATGACTCTAATTCTTCCAAAGAAAGGCACTCTCCCTCTTCCAAAGGAAGGCACTCTCCCTCTTTCACAGAAAGGCACTCTTCCACAGAAAGGCACTCTCCCTCTTCCACAGAAAAGGCACTCTCCCTCTTCCACAGAAAGGCACTTTCCCTCTTTCACAGAAAGGCACTCTCCCTCTTCCAAAGAAAGGCACTGTCCCTCTTCCAAAGAAAGGCCATCTCCCCTCTTCCACAGAAAAGGCACTCTCCCTCTTCCAAAGAAAGGCACTCTCCCTCTTCCAAAGGAAGGCACTCTTCTTCTTCCACAGAAAAGCACTCTCCCTCTTCCACAGAAAGGCACTGTCCCTCTTTCAAAGAAAGGCACTGTCCCTCTTCCACAGAAAAGGCACTCTCCCTCTTCCACAGAAAGGCACTCTCCCTCTTCCACAGAAAGGCACTCTCCCTCTTCCAAAGGAAGGCACTCTCCCTCTTTCACAGAAAGGCACTCTCCCTCTTCCACAGAAAGGCACTCTCCCTCTTCCACAGAAAGGCACTCTCCCTCTTCCAAAGAAAGGCACTCTCACTCTTCCAAAGAAAGGCGCTCTCCCTCTTCCACAGAAAGGCACTCTCCCTCTTCCACAGAAAGGCACTCTCCCTCTTCTAAAGAAAGGCACCGTCCCTCTTCCACAGAAAAGGCACTCTCCCTCTTTCACAGAAAGGCACTCTCCCTCTTTCACAGAAAGGCACTCTCCCTCTTCCAAAGAAAGGCACTCTCCCTCTTCCAAAGGAAGGCACTCTTCTTCTTCCACAGAAAAGCACTCTCCCTCTTCCACAGAAAGGCACTCTCCCTCTTCCACAGAAAAGGCACTCACCCTCTTCCACAGAAAAGGCACTCTCCCTCTTCCAAAGAAAGACGCTCTCCCTCTTCCACAGTAAGGCACTCTCCCTCTTCCAAAGAAAGGCGCTCTCCCTCTTCCAAAGGAAGGCACTCTTCTTCTTCCACAGAAAAGCACTCTCCCTCTTCCACAGAAAGGCACTCTCCCTCTTCCACAGAAAAGGCACTCACCCTCTTCCACAGAAAAGGCACTCTCCCTCTTCCAAAGAAAGACGCTCTCCCTCTTCCACAGTAAGGCACTCTCCCTCTTCCAAAGAAAGGCGCTCTCCCTCTTCCAAAGAAAGGCAATCTCCCTCTTCCACAGAAAGGCACTCTCCCTCTTCCAAAGGAAGGCACTCTTCTTCTTCCACAGAAAGGCACTCTCCCTCTTCCAAAGAAAGGCACTGTCCCTCTTCCAAAGAAAGGCACTCTCCCTCTTCCAAAGGAAGGCACTCTCCCTCTTTCACAGAAAGGCACTCCTCCACAGAAAGGCACTCTCCCTCTTCCACAGAAAGGCACTCTTCTTCTTCCACAGAAAGGCACTCTCCCTCTTCCAAAGAAAGGCACTTTCCTCTTCCACAGAAAGCACTCTCCCTCTTCCAAAGAAAGGCACTGTCGCTCTTCCAAAGAAAGACGCTCTCCCTCTTCCAACGAAAGGCATTCTCCCTCTTCCAAAAAAGGCACTCTCCCTCTTCCAAAGGAAGGCACTCTCCCTCTTCCACAGAAAGGCACTCTCCCTCTTCCACAGAAAGGCACTCTCCCTCTTCCACAGAAAGGCAATCTCCCTCTTCCAAAGAAAGGCACTCTCCCTCTTCCACAGAAAGGCGCTCTCCCTCTTCCACAGAAAGGCGCTCTCCCTCTTTCACAGAAAGGCACTCTCCCTCTTCCACAGAAAGGCACTCTTCTTCTTCCACAGAAAGGCGCTCTCCCTCTTCCACAGAAAGGCACTCTCCCTCTTCCACAGAAAGACACTCTTCTTCTTCCACAGAAAGGCGCTCTCCCTCTTCCACAGAAAGGCACTCTCCCTCTTCTAAAGGAAGGCACTCTCCCTCTTCCACAGAAAGGCACTCTCCCTCTTCCACAGAAAGGCACTCTCCCTCTTCCACAGAAAGGCGCTCTCCCTCTTCTACAGAAAGGCACTCTCCCTCTTCCACAGAAAGGCACTCTCCCTCTTCCACAGAAAGGCACTCTCCCTCTTCCAAGGAAAGGCACTCTCCCGAGTCATACTTCGACAGAAAGCCACCCCAGTCTTGTTACTACACAAGACAACCTAACCCCTAACCTCCGGGATGCCATCAATTCCTTTCCCCCAGAAGAATGTATGCAGATCCCCAAGACAGCTGATAATCACCACGAGAAAGAAACAGTAGATTGTATGCCCCCCCCCCCCCCCGCCCTCCAACCCCACCCCCGCGCTCTCCCCTCCACCCTCCCCCTCCCTCCCCCCCCCCCCTTCCACATCCTCTCATCGGCCCCGACCGTGTCCCAAATCCCCGCTACCTCATTCCGCCCGCTTACACCTTCCCTCACCAACACAAATCATGGGGAGACATAGACAGCAACTGAAGTAGCCGGTTTCTCTGGGTGATCATCAAAGAAGCTTAGTGGTACCGCCCCCCCCCCCCTCCCCGCCCCCCTCCTCCCTCTTTTGTGTTTTGACTTCTGGCGAACAGTTGGTTCTATTGTGTCAGTTTTTGCACTACGTGGTCCGTCTTATGTTTTTGCATTATTCTCCTCTGTATTCCCTATCCATCACAGGGTCCCTCTCCATTTTTCTTCGGGACAGTTCCATGTTCTCTTGCCGTCCCTCTCCTTCTTCCTTCTTTAACTTGTTCTCGTTTTTCTGTCTGTCTGTATATTTTTCTTTCTTCCTTTATTTCTGCCTTTTCCCTTCTCTCTTTCTTTCTTCTTTCTTTCTTTGCTCCTCTTCATCATCATCATCATCATCATCATCATCATCATCATCACCATCATCATCATCATCATCATCATCATTATCACTGTCACAACATACAATACTAAACTACAGGCCGCCAGTTGTCACATCACACAATTCTCATGTTACTTCCCCACCTCAGTATTTAATCAAGAGACACTGAAACAGTCTGAGTATTTAATCAAGAGAATTAGTTGCAAAATGAGACGACTGCAGGCAGAAATCTAAACAAATCTTAAATAAATGTTAGCGAACCGCCCAGAGAAACGTGGACAAACGACTCACAAGACAAAACACAACGCGTTTCGACCTCTTAGGTCTTCTTCAGGTGAGACAGAAACGAATAAAACAACGAAAATTCACTTAGCTTTGATCGCTTCAGATCGCTTCAGAGTTCAGCGCAAGGAAGAAGGCGTTGAATTCGTTGTTTTATTCGTTTCTGTCTCACCTGAACAAGACCTAAGAGGTCGAAACGCGTTGTGTTTTGTCTTGTGACTCGTTTGTCCACGTTTCTCTGGGCGGTTCGCTAACATTTCTTTAAGATTAATCAAGAGAAACTAAGACTTTCATCGACCAGTAGATTTTTCTTAATAAACTCTATGAACTGTTCCCGAGCTCTTTAATGTCTTGCCTTTTCATTCCATTTGTCTATTTAACTATACCACATACTCATAGGACACACATCAAAACAGACTACTTGACTTTACCTCTACGTCTCGTTTACGGTTTACACACACGTGTACGTAATACATATAGGAATACAATTGTCGCATACGATTACCTCGGTTAAATTAAAAGAAACCAGAAATGATACTACAATATCAAATTAATGAAGAAGTCTTAATGTCTTCAAGGCCGGTAAAATGAAGAATATGTGAAATGGTCAAGTCTTCAATTGTCAGTTGTGGTGGACAAGAGAAAGATTGGTCTAAACCTTAACAAGGAACAAAGAAGTACACTAATTTAAAAAAAAAAAAAAAAAAAACCCCGGTCTTCGGCTGATGGCGTTGGACAGCGACCACACATAGTTAAAGTCCCGCTCCAAGAACATGTTTACCGCACTCGCTATATTTTTCAAAACAATTTAATTCAGCAACACATTGCCGTTAACACAATGGAAAGTTCAAACGTAAACGGCCGGAAGATGAAGTTCAACAAGTCTGATGAATCACTGACGAGTCCTGATTCGATCTTGATGGTCACGCTGGCCGATTAACAGAAAAAAATGGAAATAAGTTTCACGATGCAACAGTCCACAAAAGGCAACAACATAAGAAGCTGTACCCTACCGAAGAAAACAAAATCGATATCCACGCATGCATGTTCAACAGCAACTTAAAAACTCAAACAAACCGCTCCGGCCATTCGACAGTTTGTTTACAGTTGACAACCCCCGTCGCTCACCGTTCCCGGACAGTTTTTTTGTTTTCCTTTTACATGCGGCCATCCAGTCCAGTTGCTGCTATTCTTTTAAAAATAAAACAAAATGGCGTCGTGCTCGACGCAAACACGAGACATTCTCAGCAAACACTCGCATTATCAGACGCATGAACATCAAAATAATTTCTGCTAACTTGACCAGGTTTCGGGAAAAGTAAGTCAAGCAATGCCTATCATGATAGAGGTCTATCATAACGTTATCATCATCAGCATCATCATTGTCGTCGCCATCATCATCAACAACAAGAACAAGAACAACAACGACAACGACGACGACGACGACCACGACGACGACGACGATGATGATGATGATGATGATGATGGTGATGATGATGATTGGGGAATGAATGATTTGAATGTTTGCCAGCTAGTCTACCAACACACGATCAAACTCACTGTCAACGATGTTTAAAAACATTCAGCTGTCGATTTCAAATGTGTCGTCTGTGACAACTTTCTTCTTCGTCTTCTTCTTCTTCTTTTTTTTTTTTAACTTTTGTTCTCTTTTCTTCATTTTCTTCTCCTTCGTGCATTTCTTCCTCCTCTGATGCACTTTCTCACCATCCTTCCCTCCCCTACTTCTTCTCGTCTTCTTCTACCACTCATCTTAGAAACAGTATTCTTTTGAACGTTATCCATATTCATTGATGGACGTTTGCGTAAATTCTGTAAAAAGACAAACGCAGGTGTTAGTTGTATTCTATTACATTACAGTGCGAACTGTGCTGCATACTTCCCTGGAACAGTTGAACTATACCCCATCATATCGATGCCCTACAAACGGGAAAAGCGCTGAGGAACAGAAATTCCATTCACGCGTGTGAACTTGTTTGTGTACCAGTCTGTGTACTCGTCTGTCCACAAAATAACTGATAAAGATATTTGGCAGATTTGTATGAAATTTATCACAGTTGCTTACGACCTCTATTTTGAAACATTTGATTTTTGGACATTTCTAGTTTTATGAATAATAATGATGGATGAACACTATTTCGGTGCCAATAGGGACACTCATTCAAAAACGAAATCCACTGCATAGTGAAGAAAGACAGGAACAATTGTATTAAATCTTTTAGCAAGACTGGAGAAAGCATTACAAAAAAGAAAGCTGACAGCAACTCTGAGAAAAATTACACTCTTTTGCGTGTGGTTAAGAAAGCGACAGCAAGCAAGAAAAGAGCTGGTTTGCACCAAACTGAAATCCAGGTCGGAAATAGTTTCACATTTCATCATTCGCAACTGTACTGTTAAATCTTCGCTGACATCACAGCATAACTCACACAATATACCGCAACATGTACAGTTATAAAGGCTTACAGGGTATTGCGCCATTACTGCAAACAAAATATCTAGATGCACTTTAGGAGAAATGTCCCGAACACTTACTGCCCGTCTTCGTCTCTTCACGGTAAGTATGCAAAAGGAAGGCATCCTGCTGATTCAAAGTAGGACAGAAAGACAAGTCACTCTTTTAACGACTCAAGACAGCTTAACTAAAACTGCCATCAATTTATTCCCCTGAAGGCTATGGAGTTCCCTACACAACTAGCTTGTATGCCCCCAGACATCCCCCCACTCGTCCTTCACCATCCCGCTCCCCTTACCTTCCCTCTCCTACCAACACCAACAGCGGCAAGACAGGAACAGTGCTTGGCCTGACCAGCCTCCCTTGGTGATGAACATTAGGATAAGTGGCCGCTTTTTTGTGTTCGACGTCTGAGGGACAGTTGGTTTTATTTTGTCAGTCGTTTCTTCTCGACCTTTGTCTTTGCTCCCCCCCCCCCCCCCCCACCCCACTCTCCGTCTTGTCAGTGGATACAAACTGTCATGTTAATTCTTTCTTGCACTCAGACCAAAATCTTCAACGCACCCCGACTTCTACATTTACAGCTATCTCATAGCATTTATGTAATTCTGCAAGGAATGATGTTAGAACGCACAAAGCGTTACGTTAAGCCAGTGGCTGTCAGTATCTGTTCATGCAAAGAAGTCTGGCTGAAACTGCACGATTGCTTCAAAACAAAGTCCTCTTCTATTCTTGGATGATGTGATGACAACAATTTCTGAGCGAATTACAAAGATAACCCGTGACAATATTGCTGTTGCTTCAGCCAACACACCCGATGACACTAACAAGATGGCTGTTGCACAAGGCGACTTACGAGATGATTCATAACAAGATGGCTGTTGCGCAACCAACACACCCGATGACTCGTAAAGGACGATGGCCGTCGCACCCGCTGACCTACAAGATAACCCGTAACTAGCCGTTGCACCAGTCCACATACAAAAAAACTTACGAGGTAACTTGCAACAAGTTGGTACAAGATAACCTACAAGATAACTTGTAACAAGATGGTTATTGCACCGGCCTACGTACATCATGTGTACCCACTCGACTCACAAAATAACCCGTTACAAAATGGGTAATGACAAATCTGTAAGTAGAGGGAATGAATCTTTACTGGGCGGACACTGTTGTATAGACAATGACAAAAATGTTCCTCAGAAATAAGGTTCTGAGGTAGGGTGGGTGAGGGGGGGGGGGGGGGGGGGTCTTTATTAGGACGTTGCTGACATACAAACCAAGACAATGTTTCAGAAATCTAGTGTTTAAAAAGAGAGGGTTTAATACTATACTAAGAATGTAAACTTAGTATAAAGAAAGATATAAATGTTCCAACCGAAGACGTTTCTAAAGGTACGGAGGCTGCCGTAAAAGAGATAAATTATTTAGCATGGACAATCACACAAGGCGTTCAAAAGGAGGGAGTACTGGAGGTTAGAGTATCATACGCAACGCCACATGCATTTCAGAAAACCTACTTATTCTAGAAATGAAGTTCTTTCTTCTTTGCTATACACAAAGGCACAAATGTTTCAGAGAACCAAGTCTTTAAAGAAAAGGAATACTCTAATCGGAAGTAAATGTGGCATAAACAAAGACACAGGTGTTTTGGAGAACCAGGTCTTTAAAGAAAAGGAATACTCTAATCGGAGGTAAATGTAGTATAAACAAAGACACAGGTGTTTGGGAGAACCAAGTCTTTACAGAAAAGGAAGACTCTAATCGGAGGTAAATGTAGCATAAACAAAGACACAGGTGTTGTGGGAGAACCAAGTCTTTAAAGAAAAGGAAGACTCTAATCGGAGGTAAATGTAGCATAAACAAAGACACAACTGTTTCGGAGAACCATGTCTTTAAAGAAAAGGAATACTCTAATCGGAGGTAAATGTAGCATAAACAAAGACAACTGTTTCAGAGAACCAAGTCTTTAAAGAAAAGTAATACTCTAATCGGAGGTAAATGTAGCACAAACAAAGACACAGGTGTTTTGGAGAACCAAGTCTTTAAAGAAAAGGAATACTCTAATCGGGGTAAATGTAGTATAAACAAAGACACAGGTGTTTGGGAGAACCAAGTCTTTACAGAAAAGGAAGACTCTAATCGGAGGTAAATGTAGCATAAACAAAGACACAGGTGTTTGGGAGAACCAAGTCTTTAAAGAAAAGGAATACTCTAATCGGAGGTAAATGTAGCATAAACAAAGACACAACTGTTTCAGAGAACCATGTCTTTAAAGAAAAGGAATACTCTAATCGGAGGTAAATGTAGCATAAACAAAGACAAACTGTTTCAGAGAACCAAGTCTTTAAAGAAAAGGAATACTCTAATCGGAGATAAATGTAGCACAAACAAAGACACAGGTGTTTTGGAGAACCAAGTCTTTACAGAAAAGGAAGACTCTAATCGGAGGTAAATGTAGTATAAACAAAGACACAATTGTTTCAGAGAACCAAGTCTTTACAGAAAAGGAAGACTCTAATCGGAGGTAAATGCAGCATAAACAAAGACACAACTGTTTCAGAGAACCAAGTCTTTAAAGAAAAGGAATACTCTAATCGGAGGTAAATGTAGCATAAACAAAGACAAACTGTTTCAGAGAACCAAGTCTTTAAAGAAAAGTAATACTCTAATCGGAGGTAAATGTAGCATAAACAAAGACACAAGTGTTTTGGAGAACCGAGTCTTTAAAGAAAAGAAATACTCTAATCGGAGTAAATGTGGCATAAACAAAGACACAGGTGTTTTGGAGAACCAAGTTTTTAAAGCGCCAGAGGTTTCGTTGGTGGGTAACAGTGATATACACAAAGACAGAAAGCTGAAAGATAGGTCGTTTAAGGGAGGCAGCGGAAAGAAAATCTATGAATTTGTCTTTGGGGATAGTTTTGTTCCTGTGTATACTGTACTTTCTTTCAACCATTGATTTCCACGGTTCCCAGTTTTCATTTTATCTACACTGCATTTATCTCTCACTAAAGATTCCATCCCTTGAAGCTATTTTTTTTTCAATTAGAAACGCTTCTCTCTTTGTCTTTACTACATCCATATAGCAATGAAAATTTATGTCCTTTAAATGCTTGCCATCTATAGTCATTTTCTTTATGTCTGTATTATCCTCATCGACCAGTATTGCTTTCCGACTCACGACATTACTTTGTATCATACTGCGCAAAATTGTTGCTGTCTCTCTCTCTCTCTCTCTCTCTCTCTCTCTCTCTCTCTCTCTCTCTCTCTCTCTGTGTGTGTGTGTGTGTGTGTGTGTGTGTGTGTGTGTGTGTGTGTGTGTGTGTGTTGCAGTGTTCGTGTCCATTTCTATAATTTAAAGACTATTCCCAACGGTTAGCGGGTATGTATTTTTGTTCTCAAAGGATAACTTGAACTGCCGACTAGACGTAAAATTCTCCATAGACGTGCATCTATCTATCTATGTATCTATCTCAATGTATATCTATCTATCCATAGCTATACATATTTATCTATATCTATCTAGCTATTTCTGTCTATTTATCTATCGACAGATCGATCAACAGACAGATACATAGATCTTTGACGCAAATCGTCAGTGAACTCTTATTGTACATAAATATTTCAAGCATCGAGTGGCCTTTTTTTAAATGACAACCACCACACCGTATTCCCATCCCACCCTCAAATGTATGCTGCAACGTTCCTGACGTTCAGTCTGACAGTCAGGTCCGCTGATGAGAACATTTACCCAGCTGTAATTCTAGATTGCGGCGAGCGCAATAAATTAAGTTTTCAGACTTGGGTTGAGAGCCAGTTGAATTTTTCGAGGAGACGCTTAGCATGATCTTACCTCTTTGCCTTGAACACTCGGATACATCTGTTTCTTTTATTTGCAAGTTGGTTCGTGTCGTATTTCATTCCACTATGAAGACTTTGTTGCTCTGTATTGAAGAGCAGCGCACAGAACTGTACTTCATACATCGCATTGCATTGTACTGGGTTGTATTGACTTGAGTATGATCTTTCGCTCTTTTTCTCAAAACGGGGCTACGGCTGTACTATATACGTTCTGACTAAACTACAGCTATTTAGAGCCCTGCTCCCAGATAAGCGTTCAAAGAGAAGCGCATACGTGCTTAGCCTTTCCTTTAAGAAAGTATAAGCTCCCTACGCGACCTAGAACAGATTGCAAACTGCCATTGGCTGACCTCCTGTCTCGCAATCGAAATCTCGCCTCTCGAAATGTTCAGCTCCTTGCAGTCTGGAGCAGACTGCAAACTGCCATCATTGCGCAGTAATGTTTTGTCAGACCCTCATCCTACCTGCATGGATGACCTTACTGGCTATTGAAATCTCGAATCTCGAAATTGTCGATGTTTTTTTTTTGTTTGTTTTTTTTTTGTTTTTTTGTTTTTGTTTTTTTGTATATCCGTGTTCTTTAGACACCTCAAATTAGGACCAAGTCTTTCGATCGTCAGTCGTTTGACCCTCTGCTGCACGGGTCAGGAAATCCTCTTCCGTGTACAATGTCCTTCACTCCTTCCTCCGAGTCTTCAAGAGAGCATACAATGGACCTTTGCAAGCTTTATGATGACTGCATTTTCTCTGCATTGGATTCTCTCTCTCTCTCTCTCTCTCTCTCTCTCTCTCTCTCTCTCTCTCTCTCTCTCTCTCTCTGTGCATGTGCTGTGTGTGCCGGTGTAAGCTGGGAGAGAGACATGGATGGCTGAATATGGACTAGGCTATGAAAGTAGATGTAAGATGGAATATGTAGTATGAAATGTCTTTGGATCGACGAATAGAGCGGACTTTTTTCATGCGTGTATTCTCAAGCATAAATGTTTGTAGACGTCTAGATTTTGAGCAGCATTTTTCACCTTAGCCGTGTACACTTTTTGATTCTTCTTCTTCTTCTTCTTCTTCTTCTGTCGTGTCGGACGTAAGCACTTCATACTCTGCTGGAGATGTTGCATTAATTAAGCATTCATCATTATCATTATCATTTTCATCAGACTCTTCATTATTCTCATCTTCTTCATAATGATGATGATGATGATGATGGTAATGATGATGATGATGATGATGGTGATGGTGATGATGACGATGATGATGATGATGATGATGATGATGATGATGATGATAATGATGACGATGATGGTGATGATCAGTAATGTTGATGTTGTTCTTTCTATTGTGTTGTATTGCACAACTTTGTATTGTATTGTTTCATATCAAACTGGGCAAAATTGCCGAATTTTCCGTGTGTCAGGCTTCCCTTTTGAACAGTCTAATTCCAAGAATGTTATGTTTCTCTTGGACAACAATTCCATTGGAACATGTCTTTATGACGCTACCAAACAGGGTGACGGCAAGAACGAGAGAGAAAGAGCGAGAGGGGACTGAGAGAGAGAGAGAGAGAGAGAGAGAGAGAGAGAGAGAGAGAGAGAGAGAGAGGGGGGGGGGAGAGAGAGAGTTCAGTACGAGTAGTTTGGCCAGAATACATATAGACGAAGTGGAAAACATGTAGTCAGCAATGCGGAGGACTTGTTGCTCGGGGTGTTTTCGTAGGGGCACGGAAATAAACAAGAACAATGTGACATTTATTCACCAACGGCAATATATTGACAAAAGGCAAGATAGCTGTCTTTTTCATATTTTCCGTTACTACTCTTCTAAACAACCACAAAATGCACCACAACCCGAGACAGATATACCGCAGAGGGAAGCGAGAGGAGAGAGAAGGACTGGAGTATTAGATCATGGAAAGGATTAAAAAAAAATGAGACAGAATGACTGAGAGACAGGCAGGAAGACATAACCTATACGTACTATTCACTCAAAGACGACGACAGAGGAAGGAAGATGAAATAACAATTATGCAATTCGACTAATTTCTTCAATTCTCCGTGGATTTGACTTACAAATAGTATGCATGAAATCACCTGCATGCTTCTCCGCAGACGAATTTCAGTATTTGTTTCTGCTTTGTATATTCTGTGGCATGCGGGTCGTCGTTGAAGCCATATATTTCGTTTTGCTCGTCATCTTTTGTGCTTGCTTTTTAGACCATTCTTTTGTAAGCTATCACAAAGGTTGAAGGTCAGAATTAGCTAGCTATTTCGTGCATTATTCTTTAGATGCTGGTGCCAAAGATTTCCTATTGATCGCACTACGTCATGACAATTCCTCGCTTTCCCTCGAACTTCTCGCCTCCCGTTCCCCTCCCGCCCTCCCTCCCCTCCCCCCTCATCCATTTGACTTTCTAAGTGTCCCGTCCAGTTCCTGTCGAAACCTGGGCAAATATTTCAAGACGACACCCGTGCAATAATGTAGTCGCATTATCATTCCTGGCAATGTAAATGTATACATTGCTTCAGTAGATCCGATCGTACATTCCAAAGTCGGCAAACAAATCGTTCTGATACTGGCAAACAGATTCCTCCAGAGGCCGGACGTTTATGATTGAAAAATAACTAGCGGGCCTAGTCTTTTTCCCTGCAGTTTGGCTTGACATTCCCATTGTACAGTGCTATCCTGTTAGTCCAGTTAGGTATGACGTCCCCATTCACCACATGTGAAAGGTTGCCAGAGGTAACCATCCTAGGAAAACGGGGAAAGAGAATATCTAACACGGCCCCGCACCACGAGAACGACAGCACGTTAAGATGGGCAGTGGATATATGCCAGTTTGTTCCATGTTCAGCGTGAGTGCGATTCGAAATTGTACAGTGGAATTGCAGACTGAATGTTTTACTACCGATCTTTGGAAACATTCGCTACGTTTGCTGCCAGCTTCAGTCTGTCTTTGAACCATATCTGTATGTCTATAGCCTCGTGCGAGCATGCCTACCGAAAAAAATCATTATGTTTGTGGTGCGGATAAACAGATCATGTCTTCCATTAACCAAAAACATGCTGCACCGTATCCGTCCCTTTAAGTGAAGCCGGGAGGTGATCACTATAGAATTAATCTAAAATCATTGTCCCATAACTGTAGGTAGAATATGCGATTCTAGAAAAGCCAGAGGCCCCAACAGTTCACTGTTCACACTCATGCACAGCACGGTGGGCATGTTTAAACCAATTCAGCTCTGCGTGCCGGCGATCCTGGGCTTCTGCCATCTGCCTTCGATCGTCAAACCTACACCGTACCTCGCAGAATGGTCTCAAAAACTTGAAACCTCATACGTTTCTCGTCTTGTGATACGATGGGTCCAACACATACCCAGAGAGAGAGAGAGAGAGAGAGAGAGAGAGAGAGAGAGAGAGAGATTCAGATTCAGATTGTTTTTATTCTTACAGGCCTTGGCCCCTCAGAAGGGGGATATACATGAACATAACAAAGTCGCTTTACAAAACTAATAATAATAATTACAATGCACAAATGCTTCGCCGTTTGAAAGCTTTGAATAAAAATACTGCGAACTGCTTTACAGTGTTTTCATTTGCAGATGACATTAACAAAATAAGCTTGAATAAGCAAGGTCTTGTATAAAATTTTGGGGGAATAAACTTTTCTCTTATATCTTGTAACTCTGGACAAGTTAATGCAAAATGTACTTCATCTTCTCTTGACTGTCGACATAATGGACACAGCAGACCAGAGGCATTTACTTGTCTATAACGGCAGTGATGAACAAGAATATCAGACACACCAACTCTAAATTTTGTCATCACAAACTTCAAGTGCCTGTCCATGGTCATTGACATATACGTTGGCAGAGAATGCACATCAATAAATGTTCTATAGAAACTAAACCTGTCACTATTCTGAACATGAAAATTCCAGTCTTGCCACCTACAGTCAGTTATTCTTTCTTTAAAGGTACGAAGAAAACTGCTCATATCTCCGACACCTTGGTTAAGCCATACGTACCCGAAACCATGTTCATATAACTTCGCCTTAACACGTGACACCCAGTTCATCTTGCCTCTATTGTCTAGTTCTATCAGCATTTTATAAGCTTTATGGGGTAATCTATGTTCAGCCATCTGAGTTAATTTGAGCCAGTACTTGATACATTTAACGGTGAAGTGCAAAGATATGGGATATCTGTTAGTCTCTCCATACACAAGATCATTTGGGGTTTGTGATGATACACCCAAGAACTTTTTTAAAGCAAATAAATGAACCTTTTCGCATTGTGCAGCGGCAGCATCAAGACCCCACAGTTCAGCCCCATATTGTAGCATAGGCAGGATTTGAGCATCAAACAATTTCAAAAACAAAGCAAGAGATTCATTATTCAGCTTCGACAACTTCTTCATAAAACATAACAATGCATTTTTGGCGAGAGAGAGAGAGAGGAGGAGAGGAGAGAGAGAGAGAGAGAGAGAGAGAGAGAACAGACAGGGAAGACAGACAGACAGACAGACAGAACGGACAGACACGCAGGCAGGCAGACAGACAGACAGACAGAGAAGCTACAGTTATCGCAGACATCCTAGTCGTCTTGAGGGTAAGTTTTCTCCTCACGTACTCAGTTCGAGGACCTCATTTCTCTTCATTCATATAAACATCGATTCGCCCACTCTCAAAGCTCTGATGATAACGATTAGCACAGTTCAATCGTCACTTTGACGTTTCCTGAATATTCCGAAATACACCGATGACTCGCCCATTTCGCTTTAACGACCAGCGAAGGTATTTGGAGAGAAACGTAAAATGCTGCGGATGTGCTTAGCCATTTCGCTCCACAGAAATAGCAGTTGGAGCGACCCTGTTCCAATGTCCATATCCCTAGTCTTTACCAACTGTACACTATTTTGTATCTCCTGGAAATTTCTGACAGGCTTGTCGGAGGGAGGAGTTTACAAGATCAGAGGAAAGTGGGGGCAAGAAGACTACCCTGCGGTGCACCATTCTGCATCGTCCTAACCATAGGCTGCCAGCCTGTGTCTAAAGCCCTTTGCTCTTTTCACTTTCCCCGAGTAAATTGCAGCTTGCACATCTTTCTTTCCCTACCACTAGTAGTTACGTTCCTAAACCCAAGCCTCACATATAGGAAGAGCTCAGCTAGGTCAAACACATAGGCCTTATACAGTGCGCTTGAAGTACAAAGCATTCTATTATGCAGACCAAAGTGTCGCGGCTTTTTGTGCTTTGATCCTCTATGGCCCTGTCCAAGGTCAGAGTTCATAAGCCCCACTCCGGAATACGATTCTCGACAGTTCGTTCAAACCATAGCTTGAAAAACATTCTAACCGTTACATGATGAAAGTGGAACGTCCGTGTCCCTTCGAGTGGCACAATTTTAAGCTATAAAGGTCAAGAATATAAAAACGGTCTGACTGAAAAGAAAATAAGGTAAGGAAAAATAATGAAAAGAAAAAATGAAAAGAATGAAAAAGAAACACAGAAAATTTGAAAACGAAACACGAAACTAGTCAGGGAGATGACTGCAGCGCCTACATAGCAACCCCCACCCCACCCCCACCCCTCCACTTCCTTAACACTCACCCCTCGACACCCCTTCTCTCCCCCCCCCCCCCATTCCCCACTTCCCCCATTCCCCACTTCCCCCCTCCCCACCCCATCACAGCACTCTCTCGTCCGAAGCAATAACCCAAAGAGTTGCTAAGAAAGTGCTAGGCACCATACAAATCGTGCACTACGAAGACTTGGGAAGCGCGGAGAGTTATGACCCTTGACAGGAGGGTACCCTCGCGAGCACCGTCGCCGTAAAAGAAAATGCAAATCACGAACAGCCGATTTACACCACTACCAAACCGGCAATTCTTTTCCACGATGACGAAATGGCCTTGTCCACTTCATTCTTCAGGGGGAGCGGGGAAGCGGAAACGGGTTCGTGGGAGGGGATGTGTGGGTATGTGCATCCAGTCCTATACCTGACTACAGATAAAAACGGAAGAGAGAGGATAGGAAAGAGGTGAGTAAAAAGCCTTGTAAACGCTCAACATATCCTCAAAGGTTAAAACAAGCAACACTAACAACAACAACGGTAACAACAAAGAAGAAGAGAAGGAAGTGGTGAGAGACTGAGGTGCATCCATCGCGGGCAACAATGCCCCATCGACATCTTTAGAAAGGTTGGGTTTTGAGGTGTCTTCGTTTTAGTCCTGAGGTAACTGTACAGCTCAATTCAAGCAGGGAGGCGTTTCCCGTGGTGAGGCCACTCTAGAAAAGCAAAGGGGTCGTTGCTGGCCAGTCTCTCTTCTTTTATTTGAGTTGGGGTGTTTAATTTTTCGGCATTCAATATGCACAGCCTTTCAATCGTGGCATCCTCTGACAATAATGCTTTCGCACTAGGAGCCAAGTCCGAAGCAGCATGTTTCCAGCGACTCTTTTGTAGGTTTTCAGTAAGACTTTGAGGTTGTTCGTAAACCGTTTGCGTGGACCACCGTAAGAGACCATAGAGTACACTAAATGCGATACAAGCAAAGCGCTCGAGTAACGTTCCTCCTGTGCTCAGAAAGTGTACGCACTAGGCAGCTAGTAAGATGAGAGAAAAAATAGAGGGAAAAGTGGAAAAAGAAAGTTGAATTATGGTGCATTCTCATCTCGTATACAACACTTTAGAAAAAAACCTAAGTTTGGACATCACTGGGATTTTTTTTCCAATCCTTCAGGTGGTTATAAATTTGCTTCTGATTTCCTTTTATTATCATTATCATCATTGTCATCTATTTTTGTAATGGATATTGTAATCATATTATCTTAAATTCATTTTTGTGATGAGATATGGAAATGACTTTAAGGTCTCCACACACGCACGCAAAAACACACCTAATACTCTAAAAACACGTTCGTGTGAGCGAACCATTTCTTCAAAAGAATTATTCTGTACACGGTACTTGTATTTGTGCATTTCATTGCGTTTCCACTCATCAACATAGTTAGACTACACGCTTCGTGTGCGCATCGCCACACGCTTTCGTGTGCGCACGCGCTAACACAAGCAGATTCGCAAGTATCTTTGCAATCAAGTTCACACGTACATACGTACAAACAGTGCACGCGCGCGCGCGCGCGCACCTACACACACACACACACACACACACACACACACACACATAGAGCGTCCATCCTTTAATCAGTTAAGTACCCGCACCTTTTACAGCCAAAGATGAATGGTCTTTGTTGTTCGGAGGGCAGCAGGCTATACTGCCGACTTGGCGTGGTCAAGCAATGAAGCCAGCACGGGATTGATTCAGCAACAACGTCTACGTTCTTTGATGTGAACAGGGCATTATTTACGTAACCTTCCTGGTGACTTACAGTCTAGTACCCAGACATATTACTCTACAAGGGATGAATCATTATAAGGAAAATCCTGTCCGCCACATCTTTTCCCTTTGATCTACCACGCTGGTATCTATGAAATCGCTGCTGTTAATATTAAAAACAGAAATCTTGTTTGTTCTGAACATAGCAACACCCGATTTGAATCGCTTTTAATCTTATCCGGCAAAACGTAACGTAACACTTAATTCTTGACATTCCACGCACATCGTCTGGTACATCAGTATGGAAAGTCCTCCTCTTGAATCGAACACCATCGAAATACTAATATTGTTTGACTTTAATTTTACTGACCAACACCACTCGATCGTGTGACAGTCAGGGATCTCCCACAGAGTTATGTCCTCCTCTAAGCGCAACGAGGCAACTGGTCCAGTCTGTAAAGCTGTCCTTCTAGGACTTCTTTGGTCTAATTCTGGGGGATCCGTCCTCCACAGTATCCTAAAGAACGGTCTTGTATAGGGGGTGGGGGGGGGGGGGGGGTGTGGAGTCATGACGATGTATATCCGTAACAGGCACAGCTGGCAGCCTGACAAATGCGATGAAAGTATCTTGTTTGCCGGTGTGTGTATTGACTTGATGCTTGACAAAGTCACTTGACTGATGAATACTATCTTGAAATGTTGACCAAGATTTTAGGGGCCGGAATAGCTCAGTTGGTAGAGCGCCGGACTCGTAATCCAAGGGTTGCGGGCTCGAATCTTCGCCGGGCCGTTTCGGTACAGGGGGATTTTTTTCCCTCGGAGTTAACATTAGTTCTGACTCCATTTCCCATCAGTCCTTCGAATGAGACTATAAACCGAGGTTCCGTGTGTGAACGCACGCATAACATCTTGCACACACATAAAATCCCATCACCAACTTTTGGAAGAGAAAGCCAGTTTGGCCGTTGATATGGATGACACGTTACACATAGCATGCACCTTCCCCGAAGATGGAGTATGGCTGCCTTAATGGCGGGATTAAAAAAACGGTCATACACAAAAACTCCACTCCCTTTGTTGGGTAGATGGGATTAATACTTGTCTGTCCATACAGGGAGTGTCCGCAGGAGTATCAGCTTGCGTACGCAGAAGAAGAAGAAGAAGACCAAGGTTTTGCAATTCTCTGAGCTCACCGCTATTCGGTAGGTACTCGGCACTTTAGTCATCCTGTCGCTAAGTTCGTGGAGGTGTGTTCTTAACATCATCATTGAAATAAACGTTGTAAAGGGTTCACCGTCCAGGAGGCAAATGCCATTTCCTGGATTGTAATTTCAAGGTGAGTGTTGAACAGAGGAAGAGCGAGAGCAATGTATAAAGTACGCTCCCATGATTGTTCGGAAGAAGTCTCCAACGCTTATTCATTCTGTAATTTAATCATTCTTTTAAGTCCCGCTATGACTGAGTAAAGTTATGTCAGAGTTACAGTTCCTCATTACATCGCAATGATCTGTATACCAGTCATTGTTAAAGGCTTTTCTGAAGTCGATGAAGTTTCAGAAGACACCACATGGGCATTAAAGGCGAAGCAGTATCACTGGTCTGAAACTGAAACTTTGTTGACATGTGCTCTTTCAGCCTGAATTCTGTCTGATTTACACAAGGATGCACTTTCTTTGTTTCTTTCCCATTTTCTTTTCGAATCTATCAAAAGTACACTCGACATCACGTAACAAGGATCGATGATTAAACAAATTTTCCTGCAATTCTGACAGAGAAGCAGGTTTTCTTTCGGGAGGGGTGGACGTTTGGGACATGGCCGAACGCATTCTTATACACTGAATGAAATTAATTATGAATGACTTTCTCTTGCCAGTTCCGAGCGCATGGTGTGAAGTGCATTAATATTCCAAGTATTGTATACAGTTTAGACGCTTTGAAATGACATATGTGTGGTATTTGGATTTTATTTTAATTCAACATTACAAATGATATTTTAATGTTGTGGACTCTTTGGGATAATTTTCTACGAGGCGCAGTCATCATGACCACGATAAGTATCTATCATAGGGATGTGTGTGTCCACCGAGTCGCTGTGTGTCTTACAAGAAGGTTAAAAGCTTGCTGATAAAACTGTTCCTTATTGGGGAAGAAAACCCTGGGCTACGGCAGTGGAATGCGCTTTTTTTTCTAACATATCAGATAGTCTTCAAATGGTATACGCTACTGGTTTTTAAAATCGTCGTCGTCATTATCATTACTAGTGCTGGAAACTGTAATTGCTACCATTACTACTACTACTACTACTGCTGCTGCTGCTGACTACTACTACTACTACTACTCCACTACTGTTACTACTACTACTACAACTACTACCACCACCACTAATTTTGCTACTACTACTCCTACGACTGCTATACTACCATTATTACAATTATCGTTATTATTATTATTATTATTATTATCATCATCATCATCATCACTATCATCATCACCATCATCATTATTATTATCATCATCATTATTATCGTCATCATCATCATCATTAGTTATGTTACTTATGTATTATCATCCTAAATTCTAATTTTATATCCCACGTTAAATATCTACAGATCTTCACACTGACTTACTCTTCAACACTTTAGGCCTGACACTCCAGTAATCTAATTCTACGTAATCACGAATAGATTACCTCCTGTTGGATAAAAGACGGTTGAGTGAAGTTGTTTTCTCTCCAAACAGTTTTTCTCTTTTTCTACGCCTGAGGCCACAACTTCCTCCTAAAAGCATTAAGGACCATTACGTTGAGAACAGGGCGATGACGTCAGCCTCAGAACTGCAGAAACCAATGACTGCGAGGATTGGGCGGGGAATCAATGTTCGAGCGAACATGAAGATGGCGAGGGTGTGTAAAAAGGACTGTAGGTGGGGGCTAAGGGGGGGGGGGAGGGGGGGTGAGAGGGAGGAAGAAAGGACGGGACGGGGTAGAGGGAGGGGTGTTATTCAAACGACCACGAAATGGCATGCGAATCGAAACGCTTCAGCACCAGCCGTTTCAGCAGGGTGATTGAAGAGGGCCGCCTGCACCCTGCTACAACCGGATGGCATGCCACTGAAACCACAAGACCGACATGGTCAAAGGCCTTTATTTTTCACCTGGCCGTACCACATCGGATAGACGTATTCCACACGGGTGAACTCTATCCAGCCAACCACAATCCGGGAGATGACCTAATCTATTCTGCACACCCGACCACACACCCCTCACCGTGAAACCCTCCGCACTTCCATCCGTTCCAATCTCCCCAGCCCCCTTCCGATAATAAAGAAAGGTAACCCTGAATTGTTCTTTGAATGCACATTGAAACTAGCAAAAAAAATGTGCACCATCCTCCAGTCAGCGGATACTCATGACTTTAACCTTTCACGTCGAGGTACCCTCTCATGCAACAGTGCCAACAGAGAACACGAGACAGACAAACATCTGGTACAATCACTTGTAAAGTCCTTTTCATAACAATGACTAAACACTAAAAGCTTGAATTGCTTTCCAGTTTCGTTCGCCCTCTATGTTATAAGCGCAAATGAAATGAAATGTGACTCCTGCTCACAGTGATGACGATGCTCGTGGTAGCCTCTCTGGATTCGATGGAGCGGGTATTTGAAACGAAGACCACTGGCCATTGTTTCAAATACATCACAGCACGATGTCTCTTTTATTCTCTTTTGCTTTTGTTGTGTTTTTTGGTATACTTTGTTTGTTTGTTTGTTTATTGCGGGCGGCATGTCACGATATAAAAGTAAAACTCCCAAACTCCACACAACAAAAACGATTAACAAACAAAAACAACAACGGAAATAAAACAACGTCTCTCTAAAAAGATGATTTCGCGGTTTTATGTGGCAGTCATTTCTGTTCATAATGTAACTTAGGAACGCGCAGTTAAAAAAATCCCTTTCAAGTGGGTACTTTTTTCTTTTCCTCTATGACAGAAACTTCAGCACGCCTAAGGAAACATAAAGCGAGTAAGACTTTGCGCCCATTTCTTCAAATACACAAACTTTGGCTATTAGAGAGAGAGAGAGAGAGAGAGAGAGAGAGAGGGGAGAGAGAGAGAGAGAGAGAGAGAGAGCGAGATGTTGCTGACGTTACGACTATCATCGCGCCTAATCCTCATTCTGCTGATACAGCTGGTCTTTCTTTTCTACACAGAGAATACGGACCTTTGGGTCGACCCGAAGGTGAGTCTAAATGGTTGTTTGGCGAAGAGTTTGCAACTTCAAGCTTTAATCGTCAACGTCTTTGGGCCCTGTTGTGTCCCCTGGAGACTGGGCCATTGTCTGGGAAACGTCCTCTTTGACATCGTTTGTATGCAGAGAGGCAAGAGCTTGTTTAACGAGGAGCACAAGGGGGAGCTCACTTTCACCGTCAGCTGAGGTGAGTGCAGTCTCTTCTGCTTTTCTCTGCTTTTCACTGTGTGTGTGTTGTTCAGTCTGCCATGCCCTGCTTTTCTTTATAAGTGTAGTTCTTTTAGCATCATTTTGCCTGTTGTTGTTGTTGTTGTTGTTATGGATCTTCAGCTTGCATTACTTCCCTCTGCGTTTACTAGGTTTGTTATTCAGCCAGTGGTACCTTGACCTCCGTGTTGGTACATGAGTCATTCAGTCAGTATACTTTCGCCTGCATTGCTATTAAATGTGTCGTTCAGTCAGTATTATTTTACACTGCAATGTACTGCCTGTGTCGTTCACCAAACGCTACTCTTTCCTACCTTTCACTGTATGCGTCATCCAGTCAGCGTTACTTTTCCGTGCTTTTTCACGACGTGTTTTCTTTGGCCAGTGCTACATTTTCATTGCATTTTGCTACGTGTGTCGTAAAGTCAGCGTTACTTTTCCCTACATTTTTTTACAATGCTTTTTTTTAACATTCTCAGGAGAGAGAAAAAAAGACAACAAAACAAGACACCCATAAACCATGAGTGAATGGAAGTTCCTGAAAAAGTTTAGCAGGAACAAGTCAGCAAAACAGCATACACTTTACACCAGTAATCCTGCATTCTTGCATACCTCCCACCTTCCCAACATTAACATAAACAACGACAACTACAACAATAGCAAAAGGAACTACGACAATAACAACAACAACAACAACAACACAGCACACACACACACACACACACACTCACACTCACACTCACTCTCTCTCTCTCTCTGTCTCTGTCTCTCTCTCTCTCTCCTCTCTCTCTCTTCTGTGTGTGTGTGTGTGTGTGTGTGTGTGTGTGTGTGTGTGTGTGTGTGTGCTTGAACTTGAAGTTCCAACAATAGTTTCATTATTGTTTCATATTTCATATGAGAGTTATGTATTTGCATAATAGAAATTGTGCGTGCTTCTAAAAATGTTTTTGGAGCTTGTGGTTATATGTTGAATTAGTTTCTGTCTTGTTCATGAGGGCAGGATGTAAAAAAGCTGGAAAGCTTATTCTTTAACCCTCAATAAAGATAATTTTGACTTGACTAAACACACACACACACACACACACACACATGCACGCCCGCATGCACACACACACACACACACACACACACACACACACACACACACACACACACACACACACAAAACCTTACCGCATTGTTGAAAACAGAATCATACCAACGCCTTAACTTTAACAAGATGCGAAGCATGTAAACGTACTCCCAGTTTTCCAAACCTATTATAAATCGGCCAAATGCTTTGTGAGATCAGAAATACAGGCAAAATAACGGTTTTAACGGTTATTTAACCGATGTACACTTTTGAAAGTGGTATTTTAGTCCTCACAGGGCTAAAGCCTGTGTACGTACCAAATTTCATCCAAATCGGACAATATGTCAAGAATAACGGTTTTTAACGGTCAGATTTTGAAACACTACACAGAAGTGCCATTTGTGTATGATAACCTTTCTATATACAAAATTTCATTAAAACCCACCAATACATAAAAAATAATGGCAAAATAACGGTTTAATGGTTATATAACCGATAAACACTTTTGAAACCGGTATTTTAGTCCTCACTGGGCTAAAGCCTGTGTACATATCAAATTTCATCCAAATCGGACAATATGTCATGAATAACGGTTTTTAACGGTCAAATTTAGAAACACTATATAAAAGTACAATTTGTGTGTGATAACCTTTCTATATACCAAATTTCATTAAAACCCACCTATATATATAAGAAATAACGGCAGAATAACGGTGTTTAACGGTTGTTTAATCCATTTTCAGCATTACATCACTTACATATGGACAGAGGCTCTGATTTGTCACAATGTCACAAGATCATCCAAACCGCTTATAAATTGGCCAAGTACTTTCTGAGATATTCCATAAAGAAGAAAAACCGTTACAGGCCGTTACAGCCGTTAGTAACGGCTATAGCGGTAAACTAAAACATCGGGCATCATCCGTGGCCCATAATGAACATACTAGTAGGCTTGTTAACTGCACAAAATTGGGTGTTGACTTCAAGTCATGATGCAAAGGTCCCCTTTGGCATAGAAGCTCCTCAATGCTTTTGGAACAGATTTATCCAAAGACACAAGCTGTCTCTCAAAATCCAAGATGGCCGCCGTCGGCCATATTGAGTAATGTGGTCAAAACATAGCCCAGAAACTTTTTGTCATAGCAACTAATGCAACACATGTTTTCTATATATTTTGAGGTCGCTGAACACATTGCTGTTATCAATATAACATTTGCATTGCATTTAAAAGGTCAAACTTTGAAAATGAATGCACAAAGTTGAAATATTCATACAATTTTTTGAAACAGGAATTAGAGTCAGATACTCATACGGAAGACTTATTGAACTTGTTTCCCCACATATGTATACTCTGATTCAGGCATGACAGCACAACTTCAAATCAGTCAAAAAGTCTTTCATGTAAACCTTCACTACAAGTAACAGGTGTCTAATAACATTGAAGTTCACAGTCATTGCCTACCTTTGTTCACTGGAACTAATCGGATTCATCATTTCTCTGTATTTCACTCCTGGTCTTGCCTTGGGTGCACATACATGTACAGAGGATCATACAGGGATGTCCATGCATGCTGCACTTGCAAGGAGCCTTGCAATCCTTCTTGCACTTGCAACTGACAAGTTCTGGCAAGTTTCTTGAAATGAGAGGAAGTGTGGTGTAAACTGGTGTCGGCACACAATCAGGAGATTCTTGTTGCCATCCCCATTCAGTTGGATTGACTGGAGCTGGAGCTTTGTTCAGCATATTACCCCACACATGTCCATTCTGATAAGCTACTCTAGGAGGTGTTGATGAAGATCATATCTGCTTGGTGGCATATGCTCAAAGTCTTTCCCTTTGTGCAAAAAAAAAGGTGAAGTCTGGCAGCATCTATGCTTGTGGAGTCATCATCATAAACACCATACAGCTGCATGGTGAATCTCTCAAGCATTGCTGTGTGAGTTGTAACCATCTCTATGCTGGGGTTAGGGCACGAGAGAAGCTGTAGAGGCAAAGTGAGTTCCGGGAGAGACTGCCACACTGACCATGCCGTCTTCTTGCCTTTGCCAAAGACGGCAGAGGTCGTGTCGCATCCAGTTAATGCATGAAATGCTGGCAGTGCCTTTGCTTTGGATGGTCCAAGTTCATGAGCAATGCCATGTATTGGAATGTACTGGTAACTACGTCGCATACCAAACGCTATCCAGAGTTCATCGATCTTTTGTCCAAGGGCAAGAAACGCTGAGACACCCAGCACAACAACATCACTGTCCACGGTTCACACAAGTACTCGACGATGACCGGCCGAGGCAACTGCAACCACATGGAGAAAAATCTGTGTATCGGCTTCCTCCTGCGTGCAGGGAGCCACAGCGTCAACATCAGCTCCTGCTGGTGAGCTCGCACAATCACCAAGAATTGTGGTGAAGAGCTGCTTGCTGTGGTAGTGTTATGAGCTTCAGATTCTTGCCGATCTCCACAAACAACTCCTGCTTGATCGGGTCTACATGAAGGAAGGCAGCCCAGTTTCCAGGAAGTCTGGTTGAGAAAGTGACCCGCCTCCGTGCTCCACTGCCTCTTTGTTCCCGAGTTCTTGACTTCAAGCTTGTCGTGGAGTAAACATCCCAGACAATGTAGATACGGTCATTCACGGAGATGGATGGGCAAGTTTCGAGCATAGTGAGTATGATCCAGAGAGAAAACCCACGGCATCGGAGAATCAAGGGTCTTCCATGTAAGAGAGAAGTCAGCAGTGCGACAAGACTTTACAAACTGGAGAATGAGAAGATCCAATTCCATGGACTTGAACCAGTAATCTGCTTGTGGCTGCGCATTACATAACTGCTTTAGCCATTCGTCAAATGGCAGAGTGTTGTAGTCATCATCAGCTTCATTTGTCGCTTTATCAACGTAATGGTCAAATCCCTTTTTCATGAGCTGATACAGAGTGGCTACTGACACTTGGTGCATGTACCTAGTTCTGCAGATGTGGTAAACACCGATGAAGGAATCAGCTTTGCCGTTTGTTGAGACACCACTATTAGTAAGTGCTGTAACCCACCCACTACCGTCCAGCCAGTCACCAGATACACCCCAAAGCATCTTCTCTGTGTGCATAGCCCCCAGGATCACCAGAAAGGCGTCTTCACCATGCTCAGTGTGAGGATACTTCCATTGACGTGTTTTGGCCAGTGTGAACAGGGGTTGATCAACTTCAGTGACTGGTGTCTGACCCAGATTGATGTGTTTTATGGCCTGAAGAATGACCTTCATGCCATGCCAAACCATTGCAGGGTTGTTGGGAGACTCAGTAAACAAAGGCAGCATGTATGACTTGCTTGGAGGAGCAGAGGGGGGTTGGTAATGCTGGCGTAGTATGCTGCCCAGGAAATCCATTCCCCAGCTTCTAGGGTCTGTTTTGAGAGACTGCTTCTCATTTTTTCCAACCAAAGTAACCTTCTTGGAGTATAGTGTCGAGAGAACGCGAGGTTGGAAGACATTTTGTTCCCAAATCAGACAGACTTTGCTTATGGTGTTTTTAATAACTTACTAGCCACGACTGGTAGTGCATTAACTGTGATGTTAGAAGGTTGTGGGTTGGGTTCCTGATGCGGTTTCAACATCTCTTTTGTTTTAATTTAACCTGACCCGACCTAGGTATAATGGAAAGCTTGTCTATGCAACCAAACATTTGAAGTCTTGTTATCTAATTAACTTAGTTATTAAAAAATATGTTCAATCTGAAAGATCTAATTAGACCTTCTGATTATTATCAAATTGCTTCTGTTCCAATTATACTGATTTATTATTTTGTTGAAACATTTTCTAAAAGTAAATTTGATACCAGAAATGATTTTAGCGACCTGAAATTACCCAGAAAACATGTATCGAATTAGTTATTGTGACAAAACCTTTCAAAATTAGGCATCGACCATATTATTCAAGATGGCCACCGTCGGCCATCTTGGACTTTAAGATACAGCGTGTGTCTTTGGATAATTCTTTTTCTAAAGCCTAGGAGAGCATACATGCCAAAGGGGACCTTTGCATCATGACTTGAAGTCAACATTTCCTTAACAAGCCCACTATACCTACAAATTTTCAGAAAGATCGGCCCAGTAGTTTTGTCTGGAGCGAGTGGAACACATTTTGACCACGGACCCATGGACACACAGACACACAGACAGACAACACACAGACAGCATTTCTTCGTTCCCATTCTAAAGTACTACCTGTTCTATAAGAACTGGGAGTACAAAAAGTACACACTTAACGTTCTTTGCATGATCAACGGTAGCCACATTACTTAGCCCTGTTCAAACTGTCCGCTCTTCCTCTGAACGAAGTTTAACAGCTGTGGACCAAGTTTTCAACCGTATTTGAGGTTCTGATTGGTCAAACACAAAAAAAGGACAGCACGTTTTTGTTGCAACAATCGACTTTCAGTTCGAGAAGTAGGCCAAGCTTCTCAAATTTCGCATGAATATTTACAGACGCATCCACCAGCGTTTTTTATGTCCAGAACCCGCAACTCCCGCACCTGCCGCTCTTTAGCCCTAACAGTTGCATGAATCAAGAAAAAAAAATCCGCTGTTCTGCTTAAAGAGCACAGTGCTGATTTTTTTTCTGGTCTCTGGCTTAAAAAAAAAAGCAGCATAGCTCTGTAGGAAAATGACATTGCTCAGACTGTCCACGCTCGGAGGTAGTAGGCTATCCGCTTATGAATAACTTCCATTGTTCGACTTTTTAAGTATCTAAGGTACAACAAAGGCATAAATAAGATACGATATAAAAATGATTTATCTAGCATTAGTTTGTTATTGTTTGCAGTACTCCCACAACAGTTTTTCCCACTCCCTAGGTAGAGAACTGAATCAGGCTCGTCCTATCTATATACGCCCCCCTCTCCCGTCAAAGAAAATATCAATTCTAGATTATCACTCAACCGCCCACAACGCAACATCTTGCACTGTTGACGAGTCATTCGTTGATTCTCAGTTGTGTTTGTTGAGAAATAGCATTTTCTGGACCAAAGCATGGAGAAAAGTAATGATTTCATACCCCCAAGAAAACGTTTTCAAAACAATGAAAGTTTCTCCATTTATCGTCTTTTGGGGAGCATTGAGCGGGTTGGTTAAAATAGTACTTGGACTTATGGATGCAGCGTCGACCACCTTCGGATAATTTTTGGCTGGAACATATTGACGTTTCTTGGTTTTCCGAAAAAAGAGTTCACATCACAAACCGGAAACGCATTCTGAACGGCTTCCGAAGACATTTAAGAACTGCCGCAGAAATACGTACGTGTGCATTGCAAGAGCATCAACACTTCCTTCCAGCACGCACTCACAGGCTCCACAGGGACTACATAGGTATGGCGTAACAGCAGTCACGACTCTGAGCGATGCTGGAAATGGCAAGCGGTTTCTGTTAATCCCCATGCTATGAATGTGACATGAGCGCTCAGCTCACCTGGGAACTGAATTTACCGTTTGACTAAAAAAACCCACCTGGACAGTCTCCGTGACATTCTCGCAAAAGAACTGTGTAAGTCTCTTTGAATGCTGTTTCTGACAGTTTACTTAACTACCGCCCTCTTCGGTCCCTCCTCTCCCGGACTTTCAACTATGTCAGTGTTGTTTGATTTGACCAAACACTGGAAACAACAGTTCTTTCGTGGCGATTACCTTTCCTTTCCAAAAAAGTCGGACAGCCTTCTCAATCTTTGCACACATCCTAACAGAAGTCTCCACGAGGGTTTTTTTTCTGTCCAGAAACCACCTCTACCCCCCACCCCCACGCCTCGTCTTTTTGCAGTCCTAACACTTGGATGAAAAAAAAATAACAGAAAATGCTGTTTTGTGTGTGTTTCTTTTACAGCAGAATCCCGATTTCTGCTCCGGTTTCCGGTTTCTCACACGTTTCACCTTCATGATACACCCTAGGTAGTGAAACTGTAGGTCACCTTACTATTAATGTTCTTCATTTGTAATTTTCAAGATCTATCGTGCGTGGGCATATTAAGTAACAAATATAATAGCTTTTCAATACTGTTAAGTTTGCTGTTGCCAGCATTACTCCTGTAAAGTTTACCTACTCTGTTTACAGGCGAATATTCGCATCCAGGCTTATCCTGATGATAACGAACAATCCCGAGTATTATTAATGCTAGATCGCTACTGAGTGCTACGTCATCCATCCAGAACAGCCTGCATTATCGCAGTCGTGTTGATGATGCCTAGTATTGTTTTTTCTCATTCAAACATTTCCAAATCGAAGCAAGAGGAAAACTTGTGCTTTTTGACACCTTGCAAAACTTTAATGACAGTTTTTCCGTTCGTCAACTTTTTCTTCAATGGCTGGTTGTATTTTCCCTCTTTCAGACGTCAGATCAGTTTCAGAATGTAACGTCTTGGGGGTGGGGGGTTAGGGGTGGGGGGTGGAGGTGGGGGTGGGGGGTCATCTGGAAACGTGTTAACATCCGAAATCTGCAACTGATTTTTAAGTCCATCCAAAGACTGTCAACGACTACAACCAGAGATACACATCATCCGCCGGGGATCTGTCAATGTGTGCATTGAATAAACATAATGTCCTTTTACGTTGGCACCTCACACGTAAATATTAATACCTACGTCTGGTGTAGCGGTAGACGTGTTTTAAGCTCGGAGTTATAATCGTGGCATTAGACTTCACTTCACCCGGATCTTTTTAGATAAATCTTTTCCTAAGGCCTCCCTTGGTAGGGTCTGCGCGCCGTTCTTGCTCAAACAACTGCATACGTCACTCCTAAAACTGTTTTCAACATGTACCAGTTTTCTAACCTTTTCCTCCCCCCTCCCCTCTTTTTCAACTCCTCCTCTTCCCCTCCGGACACTTCTGACTCTGCATGTGACTGAGCACAGAAAGGACAACAGTTATTTCGCGGAAATCAGCTTTCCAAAACTAGGCCAAGACTTTCTCAAACTTTGCTCAGATCTCTACAGAGTTATCCACGACGGTTTTTCCTCCCCCTTTTTTCTGCAGACCACCCATATCCTTCACCCCATGCCCCTTGACAGCGAGCACCGGGATCAATAATACACGGAACATCAAAAACAGCACGCACTTCTGTTGATACAGCAGAACTATTTCTGTCCGGGTTTCTGGCTCCAAAAGATGGCACGTCGTTCAGGGCAAAAAATGGACTGCTCGATGTGTCCGTTTCCATACTACGTCCTGAGTGAGTGAGTCACGTGTCATCCATGTCACGCATTGTTATATCACTTTGATTACACTGACTTTGAAATCCTACGGTACATGGGCATACAGCTTATGTAAAATGTATGCAGCGTGAGTTCGTTGTCGTCTTGTTTACATACTCCGCGCGCTCTCTCCATCTTCCTATTGTCAACAGACAACAGACTCTCTCGTTGGCAGTGATAGTGCTAACACTACACAGGGACTTCTTCTTCTGCGTACGCAGGCTGATACTCCTGCGGACACTCCCTGTATAAACATCTGCCCAACAAAGAGAGTGGAGTTTTGTGTGTATGACCGTTTTTATCCCGCCATTAAGGCAGCCATACTCCATCTTCGGGAAGGTGCATGCTATGTGTAACGTGTCATCCATACCAACGGTCAAACTGGCCTTCTCTTCCGAAAGTTGGTGAGGGATTTTATGTGTGTGCAATATGTTATGCGTGCGTTCACACACGGAACCTTGTTTTATAGTCTCATTCGAAGGACTGTATGGGAAATGGAGTCAGAACCAATGTTAACTCCGAGGAAAAAAAAACCCTGTCCCGAAACGACCCGGCGGAGATTCAAGCCCGCAACCCTTAGTTTACGAGTCCGGCGCTCTACCAGCTGAGCTATTCCGGCCCCCGAGCACACAGGGAACAACCAATGCCACTCAACCATCCACCACAGAAGACGGCATTGCTGCCGGGTCACTTTGGCCGAGCTCAGTCGTGTTGGCTTTAACATCTTTAAAATCAGTTGAGTGAGGAAACTTTTTTTTTTTTTTTTATTCAAACATTGCTTCAAGCCTTTTGAAAATTCTGAAAGCTGGTCGGGCCAGTATCTCTCTTTTCCGGCAACTGTAGGTATTTTTCTGGCAAGCAAATGCTGTCCTCCCCCTCTACCCTTCCACTCCTCCCTCGAACCCAAACCCTTTTACACGTTTGTCACCAGTGTCACTTTTGTATTGACTACCACAGGGTTTGGATTTAATGTGGCTGTCGCCGTGCAACATCCCTTATAAGCTTTCGTAATGCACTGAAAGAAATACATGTCCCTACGATATTGTGAACAGTTAATTACGTGTGTGTGTGTGTGTGTGTGTGTGGTGTGGTGTGTGGTGTGTGGTGTGTGAAGCACAGATGGACAGAGAAACAAGGAAGACATAAACCTCTGTCTCTCTCTCTCTCTCTCTCTCTCTCTCTCTCTCTCTCTTTTGTTTTCTTGTGAATAGCGGAATTGGCAAGGAAGTTTTCAGAGTTTTGAGGATTCGTTTAATTGCACACACACACACACACACACACACACACACACACACACACAGGACAGAGCGAGACACACACACACACACACAGACACACACACACACACACACACAGAGAGAGAGAGAGAGAGAGAGAGAGAGAGAGAGAGACGGACGTCTCTCGGTCCCATCCTTTCCACCCAGGTAAACCATCATTACTGTTACCGTCCGCACGGTCAAAAGACCTGTCGACACATTAACTGTACGCTAATTAGTGCCATTGTTTGCTGCCGATCCCCTCGCGGGGCATGTATGCACTTGAATGCTGTGCAAAGGTTACGCCTAGTTGTTCGTCCGTCGAATCAGCGAGGACCACTTCAGTCATCTTGGGGTTGAAGGGGGGGGGGGGGGGGGGGGAGATGACTTGAGGATACACAGGTGGTTGATCAAGCCGATGCGCACACGGAATGTGCGGTGACAGCTTGGGCAGGCAATGTGTGGGAGACCTGCTCTTGCTTGCTGGAGCGGGCTTTTCTTGCCTGTCTCATTAGTTGCGTTGTAGCCGTCCTCCTTTCTTCACATAAAGAGGCACCTTTGTGGATAGAGTAGCGCCATCTAGGTCGATCCTTAGCAGTTTGTTCCCATGTGTCAGGGTTGATGTTGAACGCTTTCAAGGATGTTTTGAGAGTGTCTTTGAAGCGTTTCTTCCAACCTCCATGGGAACGCTTTCCTTGTTGCAGCTCACCGTAGAAGATCTCTTGGGAAGTCAGCGGTCTGGCATGCGAGCTACTTGATCCGCCTTCTGAAGATGAGACATCATCAGGATGGTGTGGATGTTCGGCAGGCCTGCTTGGTCGAGCACGTTTTTGCCTGGGATTTTGTCCTGCCATTTTATGTTCGGCAATCTTCTGAGGCAGGCTGTGTTGAAGTTATTCATTTACCTGGCGTGTCGTTGGTACACTGTCCACGTTTCACATGCGTGTAGAAGTGTGGGGGAGAACAACTGCTCTGTACACCTTCAGCTGAGGTTACGCCTACTCTCTGTTCGAACGCTGTTCACGTCCTGCGCAATCTTACATCATGCGTGGTTAATGCGGTAAAAAAGTGTCTTTTTAAATTTTAATCCACGTCATCGTTGATGCAAACAAAAGTACATAATGTCGTAAAGAGACAAAAGTCAGAAAAAAAGAACTTTTTAATATCAATATTTTTGTACCTCCTTTATACCAAAACTTGGTATGATTTATCTGGCTGGTTGTCAATTTTCACAGAAGGATCTCGTTATTGCTGTTACTACAGCAACCATTCCTTGCCCATCTGCTGGCTTGACCGACAATTTAACTTGTTTACATTGAAGATGACGTGGATTATAAATAAATGGCTTAGTGTGTAATTGATTTTGCTTAATTCAAACATTTGGCTACGGCATTGCGAAGTTCCCGTAATTCACGACATTTTGGGCATTGGATAGAAGTTACTGAGGTAGAAGAAAGTGGGAACAAGAACGTATCATTATTGAGGCGGCGTGAACCACAATGCTGTTTATCCCCCTTAGCACGTGCTCTTCCACAGGGGTCATTGTAAGTGACCCGAAAGTAAACCGGCAAGGGGGATATGGGGGGTAGTACCCAAGAAGGGGAGGCAAGGTATGAGAGGGTGGATTAAGGTGGGGTGGTGGTGCCAAACTAGCCTTCGGGGAGAAGCCTTTAATGTCGCAGATTTATGAACAGATAAGGTTTTTTTTTTTCTATCATTTACTCTTAATTAAGGTGTGTTCGGTTGGATCTGCTGTTGCCCCCTTAAACGAAAATCCTTACTTTTTACATTTTTTCCAACTTTTTTTTTCTGCCATGAGGTTTATCTTCTCCCCTCCATTGGTTGGTTTCTCTGTGTATCGGCGAGATAACGCTAAAACCGTGAAACCGATTTCAATGAAACTCGGTAAAGAGATGAAACAAGGTTTACTGACGAACCTGCTACAGTTTAGTGCAGACCCCGTCGCGGGTTCCCGGATCAAAGAGCAGGTCCAGGATTGCAAATTGAATAAATAAATAAATGAATAAATAATATAATAATTTGAGATGAAGGGAAAAGAAGTTTTATTCCATAGGAACTCTTCTTCGCTCAAATCATAAGCTGACAAGGAATGAGAACGGTCTTGTATTCAAAGCATTCGAGGTGATGAGAACAGAGGTTTAAACCTGTGAGGCTAATGTCAAAACTTTTTAAACTGTTCGCTCTCCCTCCCCTCTCTCTCTCTCTCTCTCTCTCTCTCTCTCTCTCTCTCTCTACTGCTCAGAACCTACCCGTCCCCTCGTGTGTGTGTGCTTTTTTGTCGTTGTTGTAGTGTTGTTTGTTTTTTTGTTGACGTTTCTTTATCAATTTATTTCTTTTAACGTACTGCCATCCAATTTTGTAATAGATCTTAGTGGATTGCTATTTGTAATTAAGCGCCTGTCTTTGTCTGTAAATCGAATAGTCTCTGAAAACATCACAGGCTCAAAGCTTGTTGCTTTTTCTGTCAGATCAGCTGTTTAGCTTGTGCAGCATGCGAACTAGAGGGAATTGAAAACCAGCACACTTTTGATTTCCAGCTCCTTAATTTTCTTCATTAACCCTTTCAACCTGGTGTTGTAGGTTGTCCAGTAAGGTTCGATAACAATCGTAAACCTCTACTCTAATTCAAGAGATGGTTCACTAGAAGATTATATCGTAAGGGAAAAAAATTAAAGAAACAGAAATTACGACCACTCCACGCTATTAAAGTCAAGGTAGCGTGCGAGTGGCTTCAAACCGTGATGAAGTGGCAGGCCTTTGAAAAGAATGAGAGTGGAAGCAGCCGGTGCTGAGGACCTGCTGGATATCAGTACACTTGACAGCGAAAGGGTTAACGCATGGCACATGGAAGCCGGTTTATGCAAAGTGCATGACTCTTTTTTTTTTCTTCTCAGTTTGTATTGTAGAGTTGGGCTTTAGGCTCCGAACATTGTCGTGCTGCATCTTATTCTATGGCTTCAATTCCATAACAAATGTCCTTGTGGAATTCGGAATGCTCCACCTGTGTGTGCGTCTACACAGTGCACAGCGCCACCTTTTTCATATCTGTCTGCTTGGTTTTTTTTCTGTTTTCTTCTTCTTCTTCTTCTTCTTCTTCTTTTTTCGTTTATTTGTATAAACGGATTCCTTTGCTTCTTATTAATTATTTCTTTCTTTTTTTTTTAGGAGAAAAATCCTTCCTTCGCTTTGGTTCTTTCACGCGTCGCTGAGAAGCTAGCTGCTGCACACGGGACCTTCATTTAAGGTCTTATCCCAGAGATCAGAATTCAGACCAGTACTTTATATATTCGGGGAAAGAGAGAGTGAAAAGGACTGCCTCGTATCGTGGACTGGGAAATCTCTCGCTTCCAGGGCGAGAGCGTTATCCGCTGGACCACATCGCACTTTGCGAAAATATAAAACTGGAAGTCAAACATAGCATCTAAAGAACACAACAATTTATCTCCAGAGTGAGAATGAACATATTGTTACTAAAATTTGGATCCACTATTTATTTGATTTATGTTACGTCTGTCGCTATTCTGAATGAACAAAAACAAAACAACAACAAAAAAAGAAAAAAGAAAAATCGCGACACTCTTTCAAAATGCAGACAGGAGCAGCGTGGCTTTAGCGTTTGCTTTGCGTCTATTAACTCATTTTGAGCTCTCTCTCTCTCTCTCTCTCTCTCTCTCTCTCTCTCTCTCTCTCTCACACACACACACACACACACACACACACAATATATAAATATATACGCCCGCACGCACACACGCACACACCCACACACAATCTGTCAAAGACTGTAATTTCAGTACGGCATAAAATCTTTGCACTCCGGTTCCCCGTTTCATCCATGAAAGTAAACAGACACTGAATTTGGCTTGCAATGGATCTGGAAGCTGATAGTTCCCTCGACACCTGCACGTGATAGTTCGCAAATGGACATCCAAGCTCAGAGAAAAAAAATGTATCCTGATACTGCACATGCGTCGAACATCATGCTACCTTTTACATTCAGCATGCCACGTTTCTTGGCAACAGTTTTATGGGGAGTGGAACATGCAAGAAGAATACAGAGCTGATGACTGAACAAACCGCACGGTGTAGTTTGTTTTTGGATAAAACAGGAAGAGTAGAACGATCAGCCGATTGTTATTTCAAATGTAAAAAAAAAAAAGAAAAAAAAAACTTAAACAGACCGCAGTGTTACCAAAAAAATCTAAAATACAAACACACAAAACTGAGTTCAGAGAAACGCATATTTGGTACACAATACAAAACGGACAAGTGAGCATTCGGCAAATATGTCCTCTTCAAAACGTTCCAAACAACAGGGAGTCTAGTTCACTTCAGGTGTGTGTGTGTGTTTAATGGTACCAATCAAATTTCATGACCAACACCGCAAGTGCATGTCCTTTCTTGGTCTTCTTTGACTTTAATCTGTAGCTTCCAATCGAAAAATGTTCACGTTGTATCACCGTTAACATATTCATTTTGAGACATAAAAATCCATTATTGTCCCGAATTTGTTGACCTCTCCCATGGTAATATCAATGTTGATTTTTGTTTTTAGGAGTTTAGCTCGAAGTCACGAGGCTTCGGCAGACATGCATTCTTCTTCGTCTTTTTTCTTTTTTTTCTTTCTTTCTTCTTTCTTTCTCTCTTTTTTCTTTCATTCTTCTTCCTAACTCTCTGGAGAGTCACTGGGGCACCACACTCAAAAAACTATTCATCTTTTTTTGTCGGCTTTGTGCCAAGGCTCGGGTACGGGTCTCTGCAAATGGTTCCCCAGTCCATTCTGCAATGCGGTCTATCCATCGCTTTTTTCTGTCTTGCCCTCCGTTTTGCTCCTTTACCAGTTCCCGGGGCGA
The DNA here is from genome assembly GCA_033310375.1 of Conus canariensis. Classification (NCBI taxonomy): domain Eukaryota; kingdom Metazoa; phylum Mollusca; class Gastropoda; order Neogastropoda; family Conidae; genus Conus; species Conus canariensis. Next base: position 24,943,581 of record CM065735.1, on the reverse strand, counting down.
CTGTTTTTATCAAAGCCATAGGATCTTGTAAGGTGACCATGCCAACGTAGTTTTTTTTCTTTTTTTTTTTTCTGAACCAGTGTCAGTGTATCTTCATATGATTCGACGTGCTGATTGGTGGTTTCACGTGCTCATTCACTGGAGGTGTAGCCAATGTATCAGATGTTTTCTTTCTTGCAATAACACCCCATGTTGGAAGGCCCATGCAGACGTTTGACAAGAAGAATGTGGTGTGTTGCCCACATCAAAATCCAGGACTGCTCATTCTGCCCTTAAGCACTGTTGCCAGCAAGACGTTAAATCAGAATAAATATTATTTTGAATCGGACAACGCAACAACTTATGCAAGCGATACATCAAGCCAAAGTTATTTCGAGACCACTTTTTCGTATTTTCACGTAAGACGTTCCCCTTCAATGTCCTGTTCAGGCATTGCTATAGCTACTGTTCTCAACAGTTTCTTCGATAACGTGTCACTACTATCCAGTTTTTCATATGATCTGATTTAGACGTGGTCGGTGACAAGACTGTATCAGATCCGTCATTTGATTTATGACTTTACGAATTTTCGAACTGTAGTCCTGGCGTTTGAATCGGTGCATTGTTTTGTGGGGCAAGTTTTCTTGAAACCTTGATTTGGCCTCCGTGCTCGGCTGGGCTAAAACGAATATGACGACCTGACTAGGAAACTGCGATCTGTCAGCAAGGCTTAGTCTTTTCCGCACTGAGGGTAGCAATGGTTCACCTGCCATTGTATGGTGTAAGCTTTGTAGAGAAACATTTTCTTTTTTAAATGACTTGTGGTAACAGCCCTATTTGGGCTCTGTGTTTAGCTATAATGAAAGAGAAACTGAAAGTGCGCACGCAAACTGACCAGCATTGCAGGGCCTTTTCTGGCAGGTAACACTACGGAAACAGAACACTGGTAAGAAACTGTGAATTGATGGCATTATAAACACAGAAAATCGGTAGTAAACTATGGACTAACGTTATTTCAACAGCGATAAAACAAGTGTTGCTGTTGTCTACAAAAGCTACTCGGATTTGCAAAAGACGTGGAACGTGAGCTATGTGTAAAAAGACGAGCAGGAAGTTCGACTTCTTTGCTTAGTTTGGAGGAGGTATTATGCATACAAAACCACCGTGGTGACAGTTTTGTACATGAAAAAGGGCTGACAACCGTTCTTAGAGGCGGGCTGTTGTTATGCATAACAAAAGCTTCAAAAGCTGGAGCGATATGGTAAAACAGACATGACAATCGCCAACGAGTTGACATGTTAAGATGGAGACGCGTGATCAACAAGCAAAAAGCAGACTAAGCTGTGATACGTCAAGCCTACCTCCAACTCAAAATGCCATAACCCCCGCAAATCCTACCCAACCATCCCTCCTTTCTGCGCTTACCCCCTTCCCCCATCTCATTCTCCTTCCCCATCACTCTTCCTTTCCAAGCTGTCAGCCTCATCCTCATCCGCCATCACCCACAACCTTCGACGGTCCCTGCTAAGGGCCCCCATGGCACAATCCAGGGACTTCAAAGCCTCCAACTCGCGGTTTTCCTAATGACAGAGAAGAAGATGCCTAGACAGGTCTAAACCCCTGGGCAGAGAAAAATCTATAGACACAAGGAGGGGAAAACCCTGAAGACCTGAGAGAAAATCATTGGCTTTCTTGTTGTGAGAGTAAGGATGTTGTTGAGCATTAAGCAAATATTACGACCTGTTGTTCGTGTCTGTGGAATGAAAGCGCCACTTTAACTGTAAACATGGCAGTAATGCAGATAACAGAAATCAGATTTCCATCAACATGTGAATGAAGAAAGACATTGATGACAGTTAATGAAACAATACACACACACACACACACACACACACACACACACACACACACACACACACACACACACACACTGACAGGAATAGAATTGTAGGGAGGATTGGGAGACAGGGCGGGGGGGGGGGGGGGGGAGGGGGATGTCCGCATTTTGGCAAAGGCTCTCTGCCTCTGTCTGTCTGTCTGTCTGTCTGTCTGTCTGTCTGTCTGTCTTCTCTCTCTCTCTCTCTCTCTCTCTCTCTCTCTCTCTCTCTCTCTCTCTCTCGTCCAAGTGCGACACTGAGGGGAAAAGTCGTGTTACTGGCATAGCTGAAGGGCATGTACCCAGACGTCCTCTGAACAGTTCAGTGGGGGAGACAAACCATTTCCTCATCATTCCCCATAAAATTTCCTTTATCGAAGTCGATGCCACTTGAATCGGAGTCCATCTTTCGTTGTGTGTGCTTTTTTGTGATCCAAAACGCTGGTCATCATCAAAGGGGAAAAAGTAACGTTCGTCTTTCACGTTATTGTTATTAGTTATTATTTTCTCTCTCTCTCTCTCTCTCTCTCTCTCTCTCTCTCTCTCTCACTACACACACACACACACACACACACACACACACACACACACACACACACACACACACAGCTGTTGATGAAAAGTGTAGTCTTGAAAGATGGCGTGGTGGTAGAAAGAGACTTCTCTGACGCTCTCTCCGTGCTCCAAGCCCTCAAGAACTCCCGCTGCAAGGAACAGAACCATATCACTTCAGCCCTTGTTGCCCTGAGTGCCAGAGTGGAGAAAGTGGTAATACAATGGGTACCAGCACACTGTGGCATCAGAGGCAACGAAAAAGCGGACATTCTGGCAAAAGATGGTGCACAGAAGGAGCAGGCCAACAACCTGGTGTCATACGATGAAATTAAGACAACCATCAAGGCACAACAAGGAATAAAATGGCGCCTCCTGCATCCCAAATACAACCCAGAAGACACATACCATTTGCTGGGACGACGGGAACAGGTCAAGATCTTCCGCCTGAGGACTGGACACAATCGCCTGCTCCACCACATGCACACAAAATTTGGCATTGGACAGAGTGGAGAGTGCCCTTGTAGTGAGGGACCAATGACAACTGACCACATCCTTCAAGTCTGTACGACGTATGCAGCATCCAGGAGAAAGTACTGGCCAACACCGACAGCAGTGGAAGCCAAGCTGTATGGCACCCTGGAGGAGCTGCGACGGACGGCAGCCTTCATCGAGGACACCGGGCTGCTCATCTAACGGGATGGCGAACGAGGAAGAAGAAGAAGAAGAAAGAGACTAAAAATCTGCAGAGAGAGAAAGGAAGCTTGCTTACAGCAGAGGGTGCTTGAAAAGGTTAACACTCTCCGATAGTCTCCATACGAATACGAGGGATCTGAAGGCTGCCTATCAGCTGTGGGAAACATGAATCGGGCAGATGTGTAGAGCTGAACAGGATCAAACCTTCACCATTCAGACACTTAATACTGATCAAAGACAGCTGACACCTCACTAAAGAACGGGACAGCAGTGAAGAAAATGAGGGAGATGAACAACAGACGTGGATGTAGAACAATGGCAAATCAGAATGGCTGTAGGTTTCTGTGTTTTTTTTCTGCAACTGATCAACACAATGTTTTGGACAACCGGCAAGAAGACAGTTACAGTAATCCCTGACGTATGTGTTTCTAATGCAACTCATGGCACAGTGTCACGGGTCACTGCCTCTTCTGTTTACCCATCTATGCATCTCTCTCTCTCTCTCTCTCTCTCTCTCTCTCTCTCTCTCTCTCTCTCTCTCTCTCTCTCTCTCTGTCTGCCCTAGTCGATCTTTCTCATTCTCTCTGTGTTTCTCTGTGAGTGTGTGTGCGTGCGTGGTGTGTGTGTGTGTGTGTGTGTGTGTGTGTGTGTGTGTGCGTGTGTGTGTGTGTGTGTGTGTGTGTGTGTGTGTGTGTGTGTGTGTGTGTCTGTGTGTCTGTGTGTTTGGCTGTGTGTGATTTTTAATCAACTTCCATGGATGTTTTTTCTTTCGTCACATTTTGATGAAAATCTGATTTCTGTTTCCTGGTTTAGCGCATTGCTGCTATGCATGTAGTTGAAACAGCGCTTTCATTTTATAGACACGAACAACAGGTCGTTTTAGTTGCCTAATGCTCACTAAGACTCTTACATTCTTAGTCTCACAACATGAAAGCCAATCATTTTCTCTCAGGTCGGGGGTTTTCCCCTCCTAGTGTCTATGGATTTTTCTCTGTCTAGGGGCTTTGGCCTGTCTGGGCAGGTTCTTCTCTGTCATTAAGAAAACCGCGATTTGGAGGCTTTTAAGTCCCCGAATTGTGCCATGGGGGGCTCTTAGCTGGGACCGTTGAAGGTTGTGGGTGATAGTGGATGAGGATGAGGCTGAGAGCTTGGAAAGGAAGAGTGATGGGGAGGAAGGCTCAGATGGGTGAAGGGTATGGGCGCCGAAATCAGGGATGGGTGGGTTGGGATTTGCAGGGTGGGGGTGCGGGTGGGGTGATTAGGAGATTTGGAGCGGGAGGTGGGCTAGACCTTGTACATCTTAGTCTGCTTGTTGACCATGTCTTGATCTTAGACAAGTCAACTCGCTGGCGATTGTCATGTCTGTTTTTCCGTATAATGCCGGTTTTTGAAGCTCTTGTCATGCATAACAATACCCGGCCTCTGAGAACGTTCGTCAGCCATTTTTTCATGCACAACACTGTGTGGTCTTTCAACCATAGTGGTTTTGTATGCATAACACCTCCTCATAACTAAGTAAAGGAGTCAAACTTCAGATTCATCTTTTTTTACACTCGGCTCACATTCCACATCTTCTGCATATCCGAGTAGCTCATTCTCACTCTGGTCATAACAAGTTTTTGTAGACCACCGCAAAACTTGTTTTATTGTTGCTGAAATACCACCAGTCCATAGTTTACTACCAGTGTTCTGTGTTCATAATGCCATCAATCCACAGTTTATTTCAAATCTTCTGTGTTGTAATGCCATCAATCCACAGTTTATTTCAAATGTTCTGTGTTCATAATGCCATCAATTCACAGTTTATTACAAATGTTCTGTGTTCATAATGCCATCAATCCACAGTTTATTTCAAATGTTCTGTGTTCATAATGCCATCAATCCACAGTTTATTACAAATGTTCTGTGTTTATAATGCCATCAATCCACAGTTTATTTCAAATGTTATGTGTTCATAATGCCATCAATCCACAGTTTATTTCAAATGTTCTGTGTTTATAATGCCAACAACCCACAGTTTATTTCAAATGTTCTGTGTTTATAATGCCATCAATCCACAGTTTATTACAAATGTTCTGTGTTCATAATGCCATCAATCCACAGTTTATTTCAAATGTTCTGTGTTCATAATGCCATCAATCCACAGTTTATTACAAATGTTCTGTGTTTATAATGCCATCAATCCACAGTTTATTTCAAATGTTATGTGTTCATAATGCCATCAATCCACAGTTTATTTCAAATGTTCTGTGTTTATAATGCCAACAACCCACAGTTTATTTCAAATGTTCTGTGTTTATAATGCCATCAATCCACAGTTTATTACAAATGTTCTGTGTTTATAATGCCATCAATCCATAATTTATTTCAAATGTTCTGTGTTTATAATGCCAACAACCCACAGTTTATTTCAAATGTTCTGTGTTTATAATGCCATCAATCCACAGTTTATTTCAAATGTTCTGTGTTTATAATGCCATCAATCCACAGTTTATTACAAATGTTCTGTGTTCATAATGCCATCAATCCACAGTTTATTACCAGTGTTCTGTTTCCGTAGTGTTACCTGCTGTAAAAGGCCCTGCAATGCTGTTCAGTTTGCGTGCACACTTTCAGTTTCATTATAGCTAGGCCGACCACATATAGCCCATATAGGGCTGTTACCACGTTTCATTAAAAAGAAAGAGAAAAAAAACCGTATCTCTACAAAGCTTTCATCACAAAATGATAAGTGAACCATAGCCATCCTCAGAGCAGAAAAGACTAAGCCTTCCTGATAGACTGCAACGTTCTAGTCAGGTCGTCATCTTCTTTTTAGCCCAGCCGAGCAAAGAGGCCAAATCATGGCTGCAAGAAAGTTTACAGCATAAAACAATACATCGATTCAAATGCCAGGACTGCTGTGAAATACTACTTTAAGTCGTCAATCAAACGACGGATCTGAAACTAAGTCTTGTCACCGACCACGTCTAAATCATCATACAGAAAAATACAATCGTAGTAAAGCGTTACTAGACAAACTAAGGAGAACTGTACCTATGGTAATGACTGAAAATGACTTCGAAGGGGAATTTCTGATGTGAAAATGGGAAAAAGTGGTCTCGAAATAACTTTGGTTCAGGTATCGCTTGCATTCAGTTGTGTGTGTGTGTGTGTGTGTGTGTGTGTGTGTGTGTGTGTGTGTGTGTGTGTGTGTGTGTGTGTGCGTGCCAGTTCAGCATATGCTGATCAAACCTCTTGCTGGCAAAAGTGCTCAAGGGCAGTTTAAGCAGTCCTGGTTTTTGATGTGGGCATTCGCTCTGCACTCTCTTTTTCAAACAATAATGTGGTATCTACAACGTTCTGACCTCCTTTCTCTGCATCGTAAACCTGTGTCAAGCTGCTTCAACTGAATTTCTACTTCCCAGTTTTACTTTTGTCCAAAACAAAGAA